>CM069079.1:4595000-5795000 GCA_035578085.1 Solanum pinnatisectum
TCTAAGACTTATAAAAAGTGTTAACTTGCTTATTAGTTATTATCATGTCAAATCACAATCAACAACTAAGACCAGCCTTTAAACGGGCATATATTTTGCCTTGGGTTGTTGTAGTTTTTGTGAATTTTAATTTTTTTTTTTTTATAAGGCTTAAATTTTAAGTTTTTTTTTTGTTTTTTATTTTTTTCAGTACAAGGAATGACAACTCCATTTTGTGACTACGTAAGTCCCAATTTTAGTGTGGTAGATTGATTGAGCACAGAAGTTGAATAAATAAAGGGAGACTTACGAATCTTGTGGTCTGATGTGTTGTCCTTTTAATCTTGTGATTTTAAATTTTTCATGTCAGATGTTGGAAGACACTTAGATTGGAATGGAGGGAGTAAAAGTTTCAGTTGTTGCTAATAGTCTTAACTGATATTTCGTAGGAGAAAGCTAGCAGTCTATATCCATTTTCCATAGGGAAAGCATGAGTTGTCTCGGGCCGAATTGACTAATCTATAAGGCGACTTATCCATATATGAGAGCTCCTGATGTGATTTACGAATGGTAGGCTTGGTTTAGGAATATCCAAAACAAATGTAAATAATCGTCCATTTGTTTTTTTTTCCAAGATTAAAACTTAAGGTAGTCATGAGGTGATCATTTTTTATAATGTTCTTCAAGTTTTAGAAAATATGGTTGTTACTAACTTGCTTTAGAAAAGGTAGGATAAAAGATGAAATGTGATTTTTAAATAATAAATAAAGATAAAATGAGAAGAAAATATTAAGGTAACAAAGTGATCACACCAAATTGGTCGTTACATAACGAATGATTTAAACGATACAATACAGTAAAATATAAGTAACAATCAAAACAAACATTATATTTAAACTAACAGTACAATAAACTGGCATGCTATCAACTTAGTTCATTTTGACTTGTCCCCTAAAATGGAGTAGGAAATTGGAGGAGGTCTTTGTCATTCATGAAAACAGACATATCTTGTTCATTCAAATTTACTAAGGCTTCAACTCCTCTGTCATGATCATCTGCTGTATTCATTAAGATAAAAGTGTTGCTACCTGGACCACTTCCTTTGCTTGCTGCAGACTTCCCAAGTCCAAAATCTATTTATACAATATCATACATAGTTATACATACATTATAAATACATAACTATATGCTATTATACAATATCGATACATTAAATAACTATTTATACAATATCATACATAACATATAATTTGTTATATATACATGCGGCCATTTTTGCTGATTTTCTTGGTCATCTATCCAGTTATGTAAGAAAGACTTTATATTTCTAAACCTCATAGATTTTGGAGCTGTTAGTTTGGACTTTGGTCCGTTGCTTCACCCAAATCCAACCTAATCTGCGATTTGATAGGATTGAGCTCAAAAAAATTGAAAGTTCATTTAGGAACGAAATTATTTAGCCAAACCTAAATAAGCTCGTCGACTCGTGAGGCTTAATCAAGATTGGACTGGTCCAACTCGGTCTGTGAGTTGAGTAAAAAATATTTAATTATAAATATAAAAATAAAAATAAAGTAGAGGACTTAGAATCACAAGAAGAAAAAAGGAAGGCCAAACTCAAAATTTATATAACCCATTATATATGCATATTGTAAAATTCTAATAATTAGAGATTGTCTACGATTATTTTTTATTTATTTTTATCAAACTTGACATTAATTAATTAAAAGTTGAGCTAAAATGTATTAATTTCCTTTTTCAATGAGGATGGGTTTCTCACATGAAAAAAGTCCAAACATTTCACTAATTGAGGGATGATTATGTGATGACACATTAAAGATATTACTTTACTAGTAATAAATATATAAATGTATCATTTTTTTAATGGATAAAAACAAAAATAATGTTATGATAGCAAGGTAAGAAAATTCAAATCCAAATACCACCTAAAATTGAATATATCTTTTGTAGTAATCACAAGTTCCCTGCTAGTATATATTATCTTTCTTTTTTTATTTTTTATTTTAAAATTGATGTAAAAATTCGTTTATGAATTATATTGGGATGATTAAATTTCGAATTCAAAGTTAAAAACATCACTTTTTTTTTTCTTTAAAATACCTAAAGGGTCATTCAATTTTTGGTTTAATCAAAAGGGACACTTTGCTAGAGAAGGAGCGAAATATGTTTGTGCTAGAACTATCGTTAACGGCATAAAAAAATTGATCACCTCGCTGACTTATGAGCGATTTCTCTTTTATTTTTGTTATTCTCGCTTCACACTGAGCGAGTTCTCAACTTCTTTTATTATATGTCCTTATAGTAACCCCGTCATTAATTTTCATTTAAATAACGATAAAAAACTTTCTAATAATATAGAAAACATTTTTATTTATTAGTAATATTTTTTATAAATTGAAGTAGGATGAATATATTTTAATGAAAAAAATCATTATTAGGAAAAGAGTGTGTTTTAAAAAAAAGAAAAATAATATATTTAATTGAAAAAAAGACGGTTTTGACTTATTAAGTAATAATAATAGCATTTTTAGATCAATTATTAGAGACAATAATATTTTTGGATCAAATTATTAATCGAGAATATTTTTATTCATTTTACATAATTTAAGAACATGGTTAACTTTGTTCCGTTAATTAGGTCATCACAAAATCCAGAAAAAGGGTTCTCTTCCAACACATGTTTCCAAAAACAGAAAGATATTAAACATTGAAAAAACAAAACATAAGAAAAAGCAGAATGTTGAAATAATCCAAGTTGATTGATGCTTGGAGAAGCCAAGTTGATGAAGGTGAATGTCTTCAATTGACAGCTTCTTCTCTGTTGATTTAACATAAATATTATTTATATAAAGGAGGGAAAAGGGTCAAAAATGTCCTTAAACTATGTGAAAGGAATAAAAATGTCTTCCGTTCATAATTTGACTCAAAAATGCCTTTACCGTCAATACTTTGGTTCAAAAATGCCATTAAATTATGCGAAAGGAACAGAAGTACCCTCCGTTTGTCGTTTAATCCAAAAATACCCTTGTTGTCAATACTTTGGTCTAAAAACATACTTATTGTTATTTAATGGATAAAAAATGCTCATTTTCCGAATAAATGTATTATTATTTTCTTTTTAACACATTCTTTTTCTAATATTTTTTTTTAAAATTAGCAAATGTTTATCTTCAATTCAGGAAAAAAATAAAAAATAAAAATATTTCTTATTTTATTATCATTATTTTTTATCGTTATATAAATATAAATTAATGATGGATATACTATGATCTTATATATATGACATATATTATCTGTCGAAAGGATACATGAAGTTATTCTATTTTAATTGATAAAATGAGATTAAGAAGAAAACAAAATATTTTCTACATTTTTATTTGTTAAAGTGAGTTTTAGAAGAAAGAAAACAAGAATAGTCTTCTTTAATAATATTTTAATTGGGAAGAAGATGTGTTTAAAAAAATAATATATTTATTCGAAAAAGGGAATTTTGTAACTACTGACTCCAAGGACATTTTTGAACCAAAGTATTGCAGTAAAAACATTTTAAAGCCAAATTATAAATGGAAGACATTTTTGTTCCTATTACATAGTTAAATGATATTTTTTATCCTTTTTCCTATAAAGAGGAAAAAAAAATACTAAATTGTGGACAAGAGAGAGTACCATATACTATTTTTAATTTCATTTTAACATATAAAGCATTGTCTTAAATGTGGATAAGCAAGAGAACATACAGTAGACCAATTAATTAAAACATCACAAAATCATTTTTGCCAAAAATAATTAGTTCAAACCCATTACACTCACTCAAAAAGCTTAAAACAATAAGAAATAAACACTAACCACTCTCATCGACAGCCCCTAAATCAACAGCCCCACGTCTTTCATTCTCTCAGGAATCTCCTTTAAATTTGGACAGTTATGGATACCAAGACCTTTAATCAGAGGCATGGCACTTGTGCCTAAATCCCATCTTTCTAGCTTCCAAAGACCATAAAGACAAAGGAACTCTAGTTCACTGAAGCTGTTATCACTGCACATTATTTCTTTTCCTTCATAAGCTTCTTCTAATTTGAGTTTCCTTAAGTTTGGCAACATTCCCAAAATAGGCATCGGATCTTCTGTCAGTCTTGAGAAACTCAGAACCATCATTGTGATGGAATTTGAAAACAGATGAGGCAGTTCCTCTATTCTCCCTTGTAACCACAATTTCTGGAGCTTTTCACAGCAATTAACAAATTCAAGGGATGGGAATGATTCATAATCTTCACAACACAATGTGAGAGTGCTAAGTTTTTTCAAGCTGCTAATGTTGTTTAGGGAGTAAGATTTCTTAATACGAACCATACTTAATTCTCGAAGATTGACTAAATCAACGGGGTCAACATCTTTCCACTGATCACAAGCAACGCCATCAAGAACTTGAAGACTAGTGAGTTTGCTTATATGTACCAGAGGTTTTGTATACCGAGCAACTAAATGTCTTAAATTTATCAGGTCAACTGTCTCGCGGGGTAGTTGGCCAAATGATGAGTACCAATTTACAACAAGTGTCTGTAAATTCTTGAGGTTGCCAATGGAAGACGGAAGATCATTGATACCTCTCAATCTTAACAACTTGAGGTGGTACAAACTTCCTATGGCATCAGGTACTATAGACTTATTGTCAACACTAATCTCCAAGTACAACACATATAGATGTTGAAACACATCTATATGTTGGAACACATTACAAATATATGGATCAAAGAACATAATTGACCTCAACTTCAAGTTAGAAAGATGAAGTGATGAGAGGTACCTTTCTCCTTCACTATGAATGCCATGTCTGATGCATGAAGTGGATTTCAAGTTCTTTCTTGGATTATTAATGGCAAAGAAGTTTACCTCCAATGCCTTTTGTATCGCAAGATCACGAAGTAAATCATGAACCTTACATTCAGTAACTTTTTCCCAATATGTATTTACCACTTGAACCAAGCTTCTTCTTATCAGTTCATTCAAGAAGCCTTCAGCCACATCCTCCATTCTTTCTTCTCCTCTGGGTATGAAACCCTCCGCCATCCACAACCATATTATGTCATCAGCCTTTACCACTTTATCTTCTGGAAAAATACCAAAGTAGAGAAAACACTGCTTGAGCGCAGTTGACAAATCATTATAGCTCAAGGATAGTATGTTAGAGATTTTAATAGATTTATCTTCTTTAATGTACTTCCAAAGGTGATCTTTCACCTTTTGCCATTGGTTTAGCTCCTTTCCATACGAAAGTAGTCCACTCAATACAACAATTGCAAGAGGTAAGCCTCTACACTTTTCCACCATATCCTTAGCTAGACTTGCCATTTCTGGAACCATTGCTTGAACATCAAGTAGTTTCCTACGAAAGAGATCCCAACTTTCTTCTTGGCTTAGGAAACGAAGTTTATGAACAAAACCTCTGTCGTCTGCTCTTTCAGCGACATCCTCTTTGCGCGTGGTAATAATGACTCTGCTGCCATTCTTGCCATCCGGGAATGCTCTTTTCAAACTCTCCCATGCTTCTCTCTGCCATACATCATCAACCACCACAAGGTATTTGCGTTCTTTCAATAGATCACGAAGATAAATTTTAAGATCTCTTTCTGTCATCCTTTCCAACAAATCTAGAGTTTCCTTAGTGCAACCTTGGATAGATTTTATGATATACCTAAGAAGATCCATTGTGTTGTACTCTTGAGAGACATGTATCCAAGCGCGTATAGGGAAGCGAATGAGTATATCAGGACTGTTGTAGAGGTTTCTCGCAAGAGCGGTCTTGCCTAATCCGCCCATGCCATAAATGGAGAGGACACTTCGACGAGGCTCTGCTTTGAGAAGTTCAGCTAGCAATGTTTGTACAACATCCTGAAAGCCAACAAAAATGTAATCCTGTTCATCCACATATGAGGTAGTTGTTGTAACCTGATCACTTGGCCTTTCTCCTGAATCATAATTGATATTTGTAATACCATAAGTCTCTCGTTTGCGAGAGATATCCATGATTCGTTGCTTTAGTGATTGGATCTCCTTGGCGACATTGTAGAATTTCTTCTCCTTCCTACATATGCAAGCGCAAGCCTTGAGACGACTAGCACCTTTACCAGTATATACCAGTATGTAAGTCTCGAGTATAGCAACAGCGTCATTAGCAATAGAGTTGATCTCAAACACCCATTGTCGAATTCTTTGATCTCCACTTTGTTTTTGTTCTGCATCTTTGAGGAAAGACTGCATGAAGAGCAGCTCATTTCTCAGCCATGTAACTTCATCTCTTAGACTTAAACGTAGGTTAATTTCCTGAATGAGGAAATCACCCAATTTTTGAACTGCAAATGACAGAATGGCATCAGCCATCTTTAGGAATACTAGTTTTGATTGAAAAAAAGAGGAGGCTGTATACTGGAAAATGGGTGATAGACATAAATGTAAGACCTCAAATAATGTGTTCAAAGGGTCCACTTATAGAGAAAAGTCTTAAAACAATAAAGCACTTCAACAACTCATTGCACAACTTGTGGAAAATATATATTGAGAAAAGATTAAAAAATTGGAAGCATCTTCAACAATCATTACACAACTTGTGGAAAAAAATTATTTGTTTTTATTTGTTCATAATATTAATTTTATTTTTTGTATTTACTTGTTACAATGAAATAATTTAGGATTCATTATATTGATTACAATTATCCGCAATCCTAATTGTGCATATTACATCATATTAATCTAAATTTAATGGGTGATAGACATAAATGTAAGACCTCAAATAATGTGTTGAAAGGGTCCACTTATCACTTATGTGATTAAAGATTAGAAAAAAAGGAAACATGACCATGTGGTTTCTGAATAAAGAATCACGATTGGATAAAACGACAAAGATGTACTAAAGCTTTTTGAAATTTTCCACTAAACAAAAGGTATTTTTTTTTAATTAAAGCATCTTCAACAACCATTATACAACTTGGGGAAAAACACATATAGAGAAAAGTCTTAAAACAATAAAGCAACTTCAACAATCATTGCACAACTTGTGGAAAATATATATTGAGAAAAGATTAAAAAAATGGAAGCATCTTCAACAACCATTATACAACTTGGGGAGAAACACGTATAGAGAAAAGTCTTAAAACAATAAAGCAACTTCAACAATCATTGCACAACTCGTGGAAAATATATATTGAAAAAAATTATTTGTTTTTATTTGTTCATAATATTAATTTTATTTTTTCTATTTACTTGTTACAATGAAATAATTTAGGATTCATTAAATTGATTACAATTATCTGCAATCCTAATTGTGCATATTACATCATATTAATCTAAATTTAATGGAGTGGAATTATTTTTTAAAAAAATCCAAACGTACCAAATCAATTTTAACAACTCAAGTTTCAACTTATTTGGAAGAATGAGCTAATTAGTCAAAAAAAAAAAATCGATGAAATTTTTGGAGGCCTATAGCAAAAGCTTCATTGATTTTTCTTTTGAGCCATTTTTGTCCTTTAAATGGTGACACAATTTTAAAAAATATAGCGTACGCTACTGGTTGTGGTAATGGTAATTAGGGTATTAAATGTTGTCAGCTTATATATGTCCACCATAGGTCAATGGACTAGGTTCCTTGACATGTTAAGAACAATACCGAAAGTAATGCTTAAAGTAAAGGATAAGGATGTTTATGTCACGACCCGATTTCTCGAGTCATGATGGCACCTACTATAACCCACCAATAGGTAAGCCGACCCGTAACCCGGAACAACATGTAATGGGTCTGAGGGCAGAAACTAAACAAGAGCAGACAAAATTTAATATAGCAATAAAACAAGCGGCCGCAAACCAAAACATATATACAATAACGATACCTCCCAAAACCTGGAAGTCACTAGTACAGAGCTACTAACAAAAGAGTACAAGTCCCAAAAGTGGACTACAGAGACTCGACTGTCTCGAAGGGCAAAAGACAAGTCTATATATACAGATGGAGACTGAAATAGTACAGAACGTCGTGTGCTCACCCCCGTCTCCGGATCAAACTACTCCAAGCTGGATCAACGCTGGCCACTGGTGCTCGGACCTGCATCACGAAACAGATGCAGAGCGTAGCATGAGTACCAAAACAACAGGTACTCAGTAGGCATCATAGGCCGATTGAACTTGAAAAGTAAATACAATATGAAAAGAAGGAATAACACAAACAGAGGTCAAGAATGAAAATTAAGTAACAATGAAATGCACACGAGTGTAGAAATAACTAACTAAAGTAATCTAACTACACCTAACTGGACCCCCATAAGCCCAGAAGGTACACTCGTGCGCAAGTTAAATTAAAAACCCGAATGGACCCCCATAAGCCCGCTGAGTACACAGAAAAACTATAGCTAAAGAGATTTACATACGAGAATCCAAGAACATGGAACATCGAACCAAAACCTCAACCCCAATAATAAAATCTAATCAATACGGAGGCCGGAACTCGAACCGGATGCTCTGTATAAGTAACTAAGCGATAGAGGCCGGACCTCGAACCGAATGCTCTATATAAGTAACTAAGCGATAGAGGCCGGACCTCGAACCGGATGCTCTATGTAAGTAACTAAACGATAGAGGCCGGACCTCGAACCGGATGCTCTATATAAGTATCTGAGGTCTAAACCGGAGCTCGAATCTGAAAATCTGACAAAGGTGTCAATGTAGCTGCTGAAAGAGTCTCAATCAATCCAGGTGCAAAACTGTTCGTGGAACACCGTCCACACTTAGCCAATCAATATAATTTCTTGGAACCGAATGAAAACTAACTTCAAATCGCGAATCAGAACCAGTATCGCCGACGTAACTCGTGAAGCCACAATATCGGGGGAAAAATAAAGATAACTATCGTCAAAGTAAGCGTATCGCCTAACTAAGGTCCAAACTATCAGACTCTAGTCTGCTACACCAGTCTACAGGGATCTACGCCGGCCAGGCGACGTCAGGGCAAAACTCAGGCCTAACTATTCCGAATCATGAAGTTCTAAGGCAAGCCCTAGTCAAACCTAAACTAAGGTCCAACATGCTTTAAATAAATAGTAATTAAGCATACAAGTACTCCACATAGTAAGGACGGTTAATTGTAACACCAAGCATGCTCCCTACTAAACGATAATTTCCGAAAGAGACCGAAACATGAATTTTAAGCACCTATGCACTATTCAACAATTACCAACCCAAATTCCAACTAATCAACATGCATCCCCACTCTCAAGTTCAATCTAAGAGAGGGAAACCGTAGCCTACCTGTAGGCCGACCACACGCGCTCCAAAAGTTACTTCTCCGGAGCTTTCCCTTTTCGAACAGCCTCGAAACGCTGACACGCTATCAAAAATAGAGTCACAACGTTATTACGGTCGTTTAGACACTAAAATTTCAAGAAACGGAGACGAACCAATTTCGGGGTCAAAACGGGGAAAGTGGGGCCCGCGCTGAAAATCCCGGAATTAACCCCAAAAATAGGTTCTAAAACACCTCCCCGAACTTGTGTCCCAAAATAGAACACAATTCGAGGCTCGGAACAGCCCAACACGACATACAATGAAAAACACAAAACATACTAACAATGAACAGTAAAAACAGCAGCTAATCACGAGAAAATACCAGAAACTAGGGGTCTACAGCAAAATCCGACAACACCACAACGTTCTCCTCGGAAAACCACTCAAGATAGCCTCAAGAATCACTAAAATCGGACCTAAAACGAGTGAGAAATCAGCTTCCAAAACTGCCCAAAAACTGATCCCGAAAACGACTGTGACAGCAATTAAAACACAAATTTTTACCTCCAACGAAGCTTTGAATATGAAATCTAACCACACCGACGCGTTCCTTGCGAAAAACCACACAAGATGCACCTTTGGATCACTTGATTTGGACTAGAGATGAGAGAGTTATGAGGGTTTAAAGTTGGATTAAAAACCAGAAAATGGCTGCACCAGCATCAGCTGCCATTTATATATAAAGTCTCCGACGGGGGCTCGGAATTCAATCGGGACCCGATAAAAATAAAACAGATATGCTACCTCACTAAACTCGATATTCCAGACTCAACGGCGCAGTCGAAATTTTCATCAGAGGTCATCTCGATAAAAATTGGGTCCCACTTCCAAGAGCCATTTTAACCAAAATCCACCAAAGGGCTTGAAATGAGTTAAGAGACCTCGGGAGTCGAACAAAAGGTTGTTCTAGACCAAACTCAACATTCTAAAGCTAACTGCGCTGACGGAATTTTCATCCGAGCGCGTTTTCCAAGAATGTTGACCAAAGTCAACCTAAGGCCAAATTTCAAAGGCTAAAACGCCTAATCGCACCGACTCACACTGAAAGCCTAGGGAGTCATGCCGACCATGCTACAAGCCTAAAATGACCCTTCCGGAGCTGATGGAACTGTCAGAATTCCATTCTGAGGTGTTCTTCTTGAACTTTTGATCGAAAATGATCATTCAAGGTTCATAAGCTCCAAAACACTAAAACTCACACCAAAACCAAACGAACGACCAGGTGACCGAACTGTCAGTCCCAGCAAGTCATAAATGACTTGGGGTCACTACAGGAACGCTCTAAACGACACACAGAAGGCAAGAAACAAAAATGACTAGGAGGGTCATTACAGTTTACGTGGAAACATTCTTGCTCAGAAGATAAATGTTGAGAGAGAAAACTTTTACATTTCAAAAATCATGTTTGCGAAAACTAAGGTTATTTCTTATCAAAGTGATCAATATAAGATGGACAAACACAACCTAGTGTAACTCCATTGGCTGAGAACTCTACACCTCTTTTCCCGTTCTCACCAATTACCACAGTTGTGGCGGTTTTATTGTTGTTCCATGTTGTTTTTCTTGTATGTCTGTTGCTCATGGGATCGGTACCTGTAACACCTCGCTTTTGGAAAGAACTATAATTAGAAAGAAGCCTTATTTTTAGAAATAATCAAATTTGTAAAGTTTGACCAAGCTAAGTTAAGTATGAGTTTTGGATCAACTTTAAATGACAATAACTTCTAGCTCATGATGAGTTAGGCGTGCTTTCAGATACCGTAGGAAAGATCATTGAATTATCTTTTCAACACCTCCAAGTTTGCTCAATTTCAAGTTCGTATGAGGGAGATATGCTCATTCGAAGTTGGGTTGTCTAGCTAAGGAAAGTCAAAATTGGATTTTAAAAGGGTATTTTGGTCTTTTCCATACCCAATTGGTTTAATTCGTTTTTAGTGAATTAATTAGGGTCTAAGCTGATTTGGTTCAGTTTACGCTTTCACAAAAGAGTTAGGGTTTTGAGAGAAGAGAAAGAAGAGGAGAAAAAAGGAGAAGAAGCAAGGATTCGTCGATTTCATGGAGAATTGCTTGTGGATTTCGCCAAGGGTTAATCCCTACGAGGTATGTGAGTCTTTCATAGCGTTGGGTTCATTCACCCACGCTCCAATCATTTTTATTTCAGCGAAGTTCATTCTAGAAAGTTGAAAGTTGATGAATCTTGAATGGTGTTCTTGAAATTGGCCTTCGTTCTTGAGTTAGGTTGAGATTGAGATGTTCCTTCAGGTTAAAATGTTGTTTTCTTGAGTTTTTTGGATTAGATTCTTGTGTATACATGCTGGGTATCTTAATCTAAAGGGAATTTGAGAAAAAGAACTGAGTTTAGTGTAAGATTAAATATTTTAATAACAGAATAGATCTTGAATACGATAATCTTACATAGAGATCGTTAGGGGCACATACTTGATGCAGAAGACATCATCACACAGAAAAGCGAAAGCATTAGTTGTAAATTGGTTTCTACCTCCTTGCCCTAACTTTATGCTACCACAACCGTCAGCGATGGAATTAATGTAGAGAATATGTGATAATCCTAATGGGTGGAGGGAGGACCAATTTATAGAGATTATGACTTAATCTGGTATGTCCATCAAGTAACTAATGTACGGACGAGATCTATTCCTTATTAACTAGTATTTATTGTATTACTTGAGTTACAAGCAAACTTAGGCCATAAGTAAGAAATAACTAATAATTATTAATAATAATTCTTACATTCTCCCACTTGGCCCAATGACCATATAACAATAATATTTCATAAACATTAGTTGCGCATAAAATAAATATCTTCTATAATGTCCATCATACATACCACAATATAACAAACTACTAATGTCAGTAATGGCGGTTGTACATAAATTTTAAGCTACATACTTCCTTCCATATACTACTACATTAGCAACTCATAATACTAGGTTCATAAGCTATAAAATATATAATATTATGGTCCACAGTAATGTCTCATAGAGACTTATCTTGTAATATCTCAAAACAATAATGTATTCACCATTATGAGAAACAAGAAATTCATTAATGTATATCAAAAACACATAATTTGAGCTCAGAGTGTAAAAACATCATAAATGTATCAATCATAAGTACAACCAAGACCCATTCTTTGAACATGTTCTTTAAATGTCTTTGGTTGTAAGCCTTTTGTTAACGGATCTACAATCATGAGATCAGTTCTAATATTCTCAAGTAACACTCTTTGTTTCTGAACTTCTTCCTTAACAGTAAAGTACTTTAATTCCATATGTTTGACACATTTGGAGTACTTATCGTTCTTGGAGAAGAATACAACTGCAGTATTATCACAATAAATTTTCAGCGGCTTGGTAATGGTGTCAGCAACTCCAAGTCCTAAAATGAAGTTTCGCAGCCATAATGCATGAATTGTGGCTTCATAACATGCCACAAACTTTCTTTGCAGTTTTTTTATTATTATTATTAATCAATTCCATGATTACTTTGATATCTTCCTAGTATTCCAACTGCAAAACTAATATCCGGTCTTGTGCAAGTTTGAACATACATCAAACTTCCAACAATAGAAGATGAAGGAATTGATTTCATTTCTTTTCATTCTACATCATTCTTTGGGCATTTCATGAGATTAAATTTGTCCCCTTTTTGAATAGGGACTATTCCTGCTGAACAATTGTTCATGTTAAATCTCTCTAGAACTCTTTCGATATAACCTTTTTGAGACAGTCCCAATAATCCTTGTGATATATCATGGAATATTTCTATCCCTATCACATAGGATGCTTCACCCATATCTTTCATTTCAAAGTTCATAGAGAGAAAGTCTTTCGTCTCACACATTATGCCTAAATCATTAGCAGCAAGTAAAATGTCATCAACATACATGACTAAAAATATAAACTTACTCCCACTAATCTTTTGGTATATGCACCGATCAACGGTAATTTTCTTAAAACCAAAAGATGTTATGGTATCATTAAACTTTATATACCATTGTCGTGAGGCTTGTTTAAGTCCATATATTGACTTCTTTAGTTTACACACCATCTGATATTTTTCTTTAATTTCGAAATACTCTGGTTGGTCCATATAAACATCCTCCTCGAGGTCTCCATTAAGAAAGGCATTTTTCACATCCATTTGATGTACTCTAAATCATAATGAGCTACCAAAGGCAAAACAATTGTTAATGAGTTTTTATTTGAGACCGGTGAAAAGGTCTCTTTATAATCAATGCCTCCTTTTTGAGTGTATCCCTTGGCAACAAGTCTGGCTTTATATCGTTCAATATTACCATTAGAATCGTGTTTGGTCTTGAAGACCCATCTACATCCGATTCTTTTAGAACTTTCTGGTAATTGAACAAGATCCCAGATTTTGTTGTGTTCCATGGATTTTAACTCTTCATTCATGGAATTAATCCATTTATCAGACTCAGTGCTTTATATGGCATGTAAAAATGAAATCGGATCTTTATTAATTCCAATATCAAAATCTGATTCTTGCAAATAAATCACATAATCATCGAAAATGGCCGATTTTCTTTCTCTTTGAGATTTTCTTAATGGCACTGTTTGTGGTTCATTTGCGTCAGATATTTGTGAGTTAGTTCCTTCTTGAAGTGTTTCACCCAAATATTGTTCAACATTGTTAAAGTGTTTTTCAACAACAGCAACAACATTTGTTATTAGTGTGGAAGTGGGTACATTTATGGGCAATGAAATGTTTACCCTTACCTTGTTAATTTCCAGACTTTGTTGTTCAACACTCCCACTAACTTCACCATTCTCAATGAATTTTGCATTACCGGTTTCAACAATTCTCGAACTATGATTTGGACAGTAAAACCTATACCCTTTAGATTTCTCTGGATAACTAATAAAGTAACCACTTACTATTCAAGAATCTAATTTCTTTTCATGTGGATTATAAATTCTAGCTTCTGCTTGACAACCCCAAACATACAGGTGTCTTAAACTAGGCTTCTTTCCCGTCCACAGTTCAAAAGGGGTCTTTGGAACTGCCTTACGAGGAATCCTGTTTAATAAATATACAGCGGTTTTAAGAGCATACATCTACAATGATTTGGGTAATGAGGAATTACTCATCATACTCTTAACCATATCCATAAGTGTTTGATTACGCCTTTCTGTAACACCATTTTGTTGAGGTGTTCCTGGCATAGTATACTGTGCACATACATCATGTTCTTCAAGGAATTTTGCAAATGAACCTGAACATTGTCCTGATTCGTTATACTTTTCATAATATTCACCACCTCTATCTGACCTAATGATTTTCACTTTTGTATCTAATTGTCTTTCAACTTCATTAATGTACACTTTGAGAGCGTCCGCTGAGTGAAAAATCATCGATAAAGGTGATAAAATATTTTTCTCCACCAAAAGATGGAACATCAAAGGGTCCGCACATATCAGTAAGCTGAGTGCTCATTGTGGCACCTTTCTTGGTATGTTTGGTTTGCTTTCTTTTAATGCAATCCAAACATATATCAAGATCAGCAAAATTCAAATTCGAAAGAATTTCATTCTTTACTAATCTTTTTAATCGTTCTTTGGAAACATGACCCAAACGTTTATGCCACAAATAAGCAGAACTTTTATTTAGTGAAATACGTTTAATTCCAATATTTTGATGAATAGTAAGCAGGAATTCAGAAAAATTATTATCGAGTTTCAATCTATATAAACCATCAATAAGAACACCAGAACCATAAAAAATAGTATTCTTATATAAATTGAAACATCCATGTCCAAACTTAAAATCAAATCCAGAAACATCAAGTCTTGAAAGGGAAATCAAATTTCTAGAAACTGAAGGAACATAAAGAGTCTGTAATAGATCAAGGTGATGTCCAGTCTCCAAGATCAATCAATATGTCCCTATGCCTTCAATTTGAGCCTTTATGCGATTTCCCATGAACACGAAATCCTTATTTGTATTTGTAGTTGGATCGTAGTGAATCCCTGCAACATAGTGGATACATGAGTAGTTGCACCAGAATCAAGCCACCAAGTATTATTAGGAACTTCTACTAAATTTGATTTGAAACATATAAAAGCACTAAATGTACCTTTCTTTTCAAACCAAGCTTTACGTTTCAGACAATCTTTCTGATAGTGTCCTTTCTTTTTACAGAAACGACACATATCAGCCTTGAGTTCCTTATGAGCATCCTGTAGAACTTTAGCAGGTGCTTTCTTTTTCTTAAACTTGTTGGCCTTCACTTTAAGTCCTTTACCAGTTCTTTGACTTATGAGTGTTAATAGAACTATTTTAATTAAAGAACAAGAGGCTTACAATATAATGAAATTAATCTAGATACAAAAAGAATAGGAAGACTATATATAAGTAACTAAACCTAACATAATAGGAAAACCTAACTTAATAGGAAATAGGAAAAGCCCAAACATATGGGCTAACATCCCCCCTCAAACTCATAATGCAACAACAATAAGCATTGAGAGTTTGTCACACAAAAATCAAAACCGAGACGCCGACTGTGCCTTCATAAAAAGATCAGCAATCTGCAAGGTCGACGAAACAAAAGGGAGCGATATGGTCCCGAGCTGTAAATGATGACGGGTGAAGTGACAATCAATCTCAATGTGTTTCGTCCGCTCATGAAAAACAGAATTCTTTGCAATTTGTATCACACTTTTGTTATCACAATGCAGGGGAGTAGGCAGAGAAATGTGGACCCCCATATCTGCAAGAAGCCAACGTAACCAAAAAATCTCACATGTAGTCACAGTCATAGCACGATACTCAGCCTCCGTGGAAGATCTAGAGACAACATCTTATTTCTTGCTCTTTCATGATATTAAAGAGTCTCCAAGAAACACACAAAAACCAGTGGTGGATTTACGATCATTGCGATCGTCATCCCAATCAGCATCACTGTAGGCTTGCAACTCGAGAGATGACGTCGAGGGAAATAAGAGATTTTGAAACTGAGTGCCACGAAGATATCTCGAATCACGAATACAACTCCCGATGAGCAGTAGGAGCGAATAAATCAAGCTAACAACATGAACAGCATGAGCTATATCTGGGCGAGTAACGGTAAGATAAACCAAACTACCTACAACAGTCCGATAAAGACTCGGATCTGATAACGGAACACCATCACTAGGAGAGAACTGTGCATTGGTTTCAAGGGGAGTATCTACAAATTGTCGAAAAGGCGCGCCCGTTTAAACAAGTCTGATATATATTTAGTCTGAGAAAGAAGATACCCTTTCTTAGACTGAGCCACCTCAATACCCAAAAAATAACGCAGCAAGCCCAAGTCCTTCATGGCAAACCAATGAGCCAAATCACGCTTTAATGACTCAATACCACTACAATCATCACCAGTAATAATCATATCATCTATATATAAGGACAAAAGAATTGTCCCTGCACTCGTACATCTAACAAATAATGCCGAATCATGATTACTCGGGGCAAATCCAAGAGAAGTAATCACATTGGAGAATTTCTCAAACCAAGCACGAGGGGCTTGCTTTCGACCATATAAAGCTTTCCGAAGCCGACAAACTTCACCCGGCTGATGGTCAATACCTGGGGGAGGAGTCATATAAACTTCCTCATGGAGATCACCATTCAAAAATGCATTCTTGACGTCCATTTGAAATATCTTCCACTGTCGAATGGATGAAACAACAATTATAGTGCGAACAATCGTCATCTTTGCCATCGGGGCAAAAGTCTCCTCATAATCTATACCATATTTTTGTGAGTACCCTTTTGCCACAAGTCTGGCCTTGTATCGCTCAACAGACCCATCAGACTTTGTTTTAATCTTATACACCCATCGACAGCCAATCGTATGTTTACCAGGTGGGAGGGTAACCAAATCCCATGTGTGTGTTTGATAAAGAGCAGTGAGTTCCTCAACCATAGCATTCTGCCAAAAAGGATCAGTCACAGCCTCTCGATACGACTCAGGTTCAGACAAATTATGGATGTTGGCAATAAATGAAGCAAATGAGGCTGAGTATGTAGAGTAAGCGAAATCTGGTAGTTTGGTGGACTTAGAAGGACGAGTAGACCTCCTCAGAGGTGGTGGGTCTCCAGTCTCAATAGTCAAAGGAGTAGACTCAGGCACAGGTGGAGCTAAAGTACTATCATCAGGTGGCATGGATGAATCCGAAATTGGAACCTCTGCAGATAAGGGTAAAGAGCGTGTTGTCTTAACAATATGTTGGTGTTTTCTTTCTGCAACACCGTTCTGCTCAAGAGTGTCGGTATAGGATGACTGGTATATGGTGCCATCAGAGGCGAGTAACTGAGTGAAATCATTAGAGGTATATTCGCCTCCTAAATCACACCTGAAACACTTTATCACAGCCGAATGTTGTGTTTTAACAAGAGCTCTAAAGTTACTGTAAATGCCAAAGAAATCATATCTGCGTTTCATAAGATACACCTAGGTATAACGAGTAAAGTCATCTATAAACGAAACATAATAGGTCGAGCCACCTTTAGTAGATATTGGAGATGGGGCCCACACATCAGAATGAATAATATCAAAAGGAGCAACAGAATAAGACACACTTTTATTAAACGGTAAAGCTGAGAATTTTGCCAATTTACAACCACTACAATCAGAAATATCACAAGTGTTCAAATGACCCAAAGCGCCAGTAGAGGCTAAGAAACGTAAACGTGACACTGACACATGTCCCAAACGGGAATGCCAAAGATAAAATTGAGAAGACAAAGAACTCAAATGAAAAGACGACAAATCAATACTAGAGGCAGCAACTGCAACAGAAGACACTTTGAGAATCTCCAAGACATAGAGTTTCCCCAACCTACGGCCAATCCCAATCACCTTCCGAGTGTGTTGGTCCTGTACAACACAAACAAAATTAGAAAAAAACATCCAATTTCCAGCTTTACACAATTGACTAACCGAAGCAAGATTCAAAGCAAGTTTAGGAACGTAATAAACATTAGAGAGAACAATGTTAGGGGTAGTAATAGAACCAACACCCTCGACTGTCATAGATGCAGCACTAGCGGACATAACAGAGATTGGTGAAATAGGGGACAAAGAACCAAATGACGACAAATAAGGTGACATATGATGAGACGCACCAGAATCCAAAATCCATAGAGAGGATGGAATACCTGAGGGACTAGAAGAAGATAGACCTGAATGAGACATAGATGCTGACATGGCCATAGAATTAGAAGCCATAAACTGTCTGAACTGTTCGAAAACCTAGGGATCCAACGCAGAAGGTGGCATAGTGTTAACAGACTCAGTATCTACAAATGGTGCGGCGGCGGCAGTGATAGCTATGAAGGGCGAGCATCAAGAAGCGTGACCCGTACTTTTGCTACCCATACGCCATTGTCAGTTGAAATTTGTTTGGCCTTGTTAAGTAAAAATGGACACCGAGCCTTCCAATGATTCTTACATTTCTGAATGCACACTCATCAAATGCAACTTTAGGAGATTGTCGAAGCGTGGTGAGTCTAGATCGATCGGTTAAAGCAATGAAACACAGCAGGAGTATTAGTTGCTTTAGACCCTTTATCCACTTGAGACTTGATACGGGTCTCTTCTGCAATCAATTCATGAACAACGGAGTCAACCTTAGGGAGAGGAGATCGATGAAGCATCATTCCACGCAGTCCTTCAAAATCAAAACTTAATGCCATCAAAAATTGAACCAAGCGTTGTTCTTCCCTCCTAGCGATGTATGGCTCAAAAACTTTTAACTCTACAGATTCAGTAAAAGCCAATTGATCCCAAAAATCTGACATTGCAGCATAGAAATCTTGAATACCTATAGCATTCTGTTGAAGAGCACGAATATCATACTCCAACTGGTACTGCTTAGCAGAATTAGATTGAGTATACAGTCTCTCCAAATGGTCCCAAACTTTCTTTGTTGTGTCATACTTAGCCAATTGCATACCAATTGACTGAGTTACAGAATTGTTGATCCAAGTGATAACCTTGGAGTTAGCAGTTTCCCATGAGTCTACCAACAATACAAAATCCGCAGCCGTATCATCTTTAGGTTTAATTTTAACCCCAGTGACATAACCCCACATATTCTTCCCACGAAGAAAATTCTTCATCACATAACTCCAATACGCATAATTTTTACCATTTAATTGAGCATTAATGGACTGGAGAGAATCATCTTTTCCAGTCATATTGTCAAAAGAGAAGCAAACACCAATCGAAATACAATCGAAAAAAAAAAAAAGCAAACACCAATCGAAATACAATAGCAAAAGAGAAGCAAACACCTATCGAACTACCTTGGGTCAAACCGATCCAACCAAACAACAGCAGCACCAATCGAAAAAATCAAAAAAAAAAATCACCGCGAACTCACCAATCGAAAAAATCAAGGAGCATGGATCGATTTAGCTCTTGATACGATGTTAATAGAACTACTTTAGTTAAAGAACAAGAGGCTTACAATATAATGAAATTAATCTAGATACAAAAAGAATAGGAAGACTATATATAAGTATCTAAACCTAACCTAATAGGAAAACCTAACTTAATAGGAAATAGGAAAAGCCCAAACATATGGGCTAACAATGAGGTTAATGGAATGACCTCTTTGTTTCTTAAGTCTTGACTCTTCTTGAGTAAGCATACTAGACAATTCACTAACATCCCACTTATCCTTAATAGTGTTATAGTTAATTTGGAATGGTCCATACTTAAGATGCAATGAGTTCAAAATGAACTGAACCAAGAAGCTGTCATCCACTTTCATCCCCAAGGTTCAAAGTCTTGCTGCAATGTTGGTCATCTCGATGATATAATTTTGTATACTATGCGACCCATCAAACTTCTTAGGTCGTGAGTTCAGGCATTAGTGTACCAGCGAGAGACTTATCAGTAGAACGAAAACGATTTTCCACAAACTTCAGGTATTCCCTGGCGCTTTCTGTTTGTGAAATAGTACTCTTAATATTGTTAGCAACAATCATTCGCATGAACATAAGTCTCAATATGTTAGAGCACTCCCATGATTTATAGAAAAACTTCTCATTCTCATTGCTCTTATAAGTAATGACAGTAGGTTTATCATTCAGTAGAGCCAAGTCAAGATCCATCATAGCTAAGTCAAACTAGACTTGTTCATGCCATTCAGAGAAGTTCAATCCATTGAACACAATAATAGACAAAGCATGTGAATGAAGAGGAATAACTGCAAATAGATATACATGCTCACAAATCAAAAATAATGTGAATTCAGTAAAACGATAAAAGTACATCGTAATTCTCCTTTGGGTAGATACTACGACACACTATCATAATTTAAATGCCATTTTTTTTTAATCTTTAATAGGCAATTAAATATATTTAACCAAACATATACGACATCTTTGGATATACAATATATGTTTGACTGAAAATATTAATTTACCCCATAATGTTCATTATTCGTAGAATGGTTAATTCACCTTTAGGTAAATTCTTAAAATTCTAGCTATAGTGAAAGTCAATTTATCTATTTATTTTCAATATATAGGCATTTAATTAACTTTCATAGATAAATGACAATTTTATGAATGCATATTTTTCTTAATCATATTAGTTTGGCCACTTTGGTGACTAACAAACTATATAAATACAAATGCACACATAATATCATAAAATTTGCGCATGTCAATAATTTTATACATTTTAGTTTGGCCACTTTGATGACTACAAACTATAGAAACATAATACATACATCAAGTAATCATAAATATGATATGTGTAGACGTTAATTTATCTAGTTTTGCCACTTTGGTGACTAACAAACTATAGAAATACAAATGCATACATAATATCATAAATTATTTGTGCATGTGAATAATTTTATGCATTTTAGTTTGGTCACTTTGGTGACTAACAAACTACATAAATACAAATTTACACATAATATAATAAAATTTTGTGCATATGAATAATTTTATACATTTTAGTTTGGCCACTTTGGTGACTAACAAACTATAGAAACATAATACATGCATCAGGTTGAAAACCAGACTCAGTCTCTCTTGAAATACTGATATGCCAATAAATAATGAATTGTACTAACCCACATATGTAAAGTGATCATAAATATTATATGTGTAGACGTTAATTTCTCTAGTTTGGACACTTTGGTGACTAACAAACTTAAGAAATATAATACACACATATTATTTATTAAATAGTATAAAGACCACTTTAATTTATTGCACAATTTAAAAGCAAAACATAACTATTACATTATTGGAAGATTAAGATTTTTTTTAGAGTTTGTGCAAATTAAACTTTGCTAACAACATTTAATCAACACAAGAGTCCAAACACCTTAAATAGTCAAGCACAAAATTACGATACTACAAAAGAATTCAACAACAAGTTTGAACATAATTTGATTGCAGTGCTTAGCATCAACTAAATTGAGTGAGTCGGGCGGTTGTTGGAACATCATTAAGTCGCACTAAATTCTAGTGTTGACCACTAAACTCTAACAAATTATTTAGATTCTTTTGTTTTTTTTTTTTGTTTTTTTTTTAAGCAGTAAACACTATTAAATTTTTCCAATCAATTATTAATTAATTAATTAATTAACAACTACAAAATTTCTAAGATAACATCAACAAAAAAAATCTGATGTTCCAGGTTTTTTTTTTAATGACAAAATTAATCATCACATTATTAACATGATGCAGTTATATAATTTATGAAGATTATTCATTCAAACAATTCAGGCTCGGATGCCACATATAAGATTAAATACTTTAATAACATAATGGATCTTGAATACTATAATCTTACATAGAGATCGTTAGGGGTACATACCTGATGCGGAAGACATCATCACACAGAAAAGCGAAAACGTTAGTCGTAAATTGGTTTCTACCTCCTTACCCAAACTTTATGCTACCACAACCGTTAGCGATGGAATTAATGTAGAGAATATGTGATAATCCTAGTGGGTGGAGGAAGGACCAATTTCTAGAGGTTATGGCTTAATCTGGTACGTCAAGTAACTAATGTACGGACGAGATCTATTCCTTATTAAATATTATTTATGATATTACTTGGGTTACAAGAAAACTTGGGCCATAAGTAAGAAATAATTAATAATTATTAGTAATAATTCTTACATTTAGGTTAATTGGGACTAAAAAATGAAGAAGGAAAAAGTCGGGCAAATCTGATGCCCTTGTCTGTGTCGCAGACCCGTCCCATAATTTCACAGAAAGTTACTTTGCGTCGCGGAGCGGTCACGAACCGCTCTGACTCAAAATTATTTTCGTGACAAAAAATTTAAATACATCACCGCGTCGCGGACCTACTATCAGACAGTGATTTCTTGATCTTTTCTCATGTTTAGCTATCTAGAAACACTCCTAAACATCATGAAATCTTTCTTATCACAATCATTGAATCCATAATTCAATTCAAGGAAAGTTAAAAGTCAAGTTAAGAGAAGTTAAGAGTGTCAACAGAAGTCAAGAGTCAAGTTAAAAGAAGTCAAAAGTCAAGTTAAGAGAAGTTCATAAACTATTTCAAAAGTCTTTCACAAACGTTTTAACTTTGTTTTAAGACTTAAGTTTTGAGTTGAGTAAATTAAGAGTAAAGTTTGAAGTTCATGTCTTCAAAAGAGTATATCGAGACTATGTATTCCCAAAGAGTAAAATATTTTCACATTTGAAGAAGAAAGGAAACCTTGATTTCCAAAAGAGCCTCTGTGTTAGTTTTCAGTTAAAGAGTAAATGTTTTCACATTTGAGCAAGATAGGTAACATCAATTCCAAGAGAGCTTTTAAGCTAAGTTTTTGAGTAATTATCTCAAACCAAAGAAAGAATTTTATTTTTACAAATATATGAGCTAAGTATATTTTGGGAGTAGTATTGAGCGCCAATATGGGGACGAATTTGAGTTCAAATAACTCAAAGTCTCCATAAATCATGTAGTCATAATGGGTAGTAAAGGATCATACTTTTTAGATGATTTCTTAAGTGTTTTTTTAGCATAGACTAGTGAATCCACTTAGTTAAGGCGTTCTATATGACGGCAAAGTATATGACAGTTCTGGCAGCGTGGGCAAGACGTTGTACCACCACTTAGGCTCATAGTGGTGGTTGTCAGTTAGAGAATCTCCCACAGAAACTATATTACTTTATTATACAAGTACAATTGAGTTTGTTATTGCATTTGTTTAACGAACTAAGTTGCTTTCTATTGTTTTAAAAGTTTTCTGTATATTTCATGTGTTTTATTGCTTTATATTGAGTTAAGTTATTTAGGAGTTGAGTAAAGCAAAGGTAAGTGTTCCTTTTAGATTCTTTTCAAGCTTAAGTTATGTTTAACATTCCAACTCGCATACTTGTACATTCAATGTACTGATGCCAGTTAGCCTGCATCGTCTTATGATGTAGACGCAGGTAACTAGGATCAACATCCAGTACCTCATTGATCAGGTTGAGCACTCAGAGTCTGGTGGTGAGCCTCCTTGCTTTTCGGAGGATCCCTTTTATTACTTTCAGTATTTTAGTTCATTAGGATGTCGAGGGTCTTGTCCCGACATCCATCTCAGTTTTAGAGGCTTCATAGATAGATATTCAGTAAGTTCATTTGTCTTTACCTTTTTATTGACTTATGTTCAGATTTGAGTTGCCACTTTGGTAAGTTAAACGTTTATTTCTAAAACATTATGAGTTTAGTTTGAAACAGTTGAGTTATCTTGCATTTGAGTTTTTTCTTAATGGTTAAAGTCTTCCGCTGAGTAAGTCAGTCAGGCCAAGGGTTCGCTTGGGGCCAGCAATGGTTCTCGAGTGTCAGCCACGCCCGGGGTGTAGGCTCAGGGCGTGGCAGTACCTCTACCAGATCTCATAGTTTATTAAATCATCATAACTTCATAATATAACAAATACTATCTAGTTATTATGTTTTATCATTTACCCTACATTTATTATAATAGATTTATCATGCATCCTACTTTTTGTGTAGTTTGTCCTTCAAATTAACGATGTGTGACAACATGTAGTGACCGAAAAATGATATATTCTATTAAATATTGTATTCATGAAAAAGATAAAATACAATACAATACAACACACCATCATATAATATAATATAATACAATATAAAATAATAATTTAAGAACCATCTAAACAAAGTGTGCATCAAGAATCAAGATACAGGCAAGACTGCCAAAAATTGGACGATCAATATGAAAGTAATATATATGCACTACTTCTTTGCCAGCATATGCATTGGTTAAAAACCAATGGAGGCGTGTTTGGTACAACAAAAGTCATATTTGATCCTAAATGATTTTCTAAAAAATAATTGTTCTCCAAAAATATTTGTTTAGAAAATGTTCTATGATGTTTAGCAATAGTGCTGATTTCAAACACTTTTGACATATTAAAAAAAGACAATTGAAGTATATTTTTTCATGTTTACCCTCAACATTAAATACTTTTTGTTCAAGTCATTTTTCAAGACTTAATAGTAAATATCATTTAATAGGGGATAGTTTTGTAAAAATACTCATATCAATAATTATTTTCGTAATAAGTGTGCTAAGTCAAAATGAGATAAGTAAAAGTGAACGGAAGAGTAATAGCTTTATTTTGCACCCTATTTTTCATGTAGTTTATCCATTAAATTACTGATATGTACCAGTATATAATAACGAAAAACAATACAATCTATTTAAATATTATATTCATAAAAAAAATAATATACAATATTACATCATATAAATTATAATATAATATCAAAGTACAGAAAACACTGCACCACTAAATGTCCAGTTTAAAAAATCAAGAGATAATTTATATTTTCTGTTTATTTTACACTTGATATTAAATATTATTTATCATCTAATACATTTCTCAAATGATTAAATTTAATAAAGTCAAAGGATAAAATAGTACTCCCTCCGTCCCATTTTATGTGGCACCATTTCCTTTTTGGTCAGTCCCAAAAAGAATGTCACATTTTCTTATATGGTAAGTATTTAAAGGTACAATTCCTCTTTTACCCTTGTTGGTCCCACTTAATCTTAAAGATAGTACTCCAATACATTTATGAGGAGAGAGAAAAGTTGACTATTTTTTGAAGGGGTAATTTGGCAAACATTTCAAAGTCTTCATTTATTTCTTAAACACCGTGCCTGATCAAATGTTGCCACATAAAATGGGACGGAGGGAGTAACAATTTAATGTTTCTTAAGGGGTGTGTCAAGTCAATAATGAACAACTATTGTTGGACAGATGGAGTATTTTTGTCATTTCACAAAATCAATGCATAAAAGACATTATTCTTCCTATTTTATCCTTAAGAGTTATTAGCATTAAAAATATGGATTTGACCAACATAAAAAAATTAAATGATTAATCCGTGTTCATTGGTCAACTAGTTTATGTTCAATTATCGAAAATTTGACTTCAAGAGAATACTAAATAAGGCTACAATGGTAAACTTACATAGTTTCATAAATGATCAATCCATTTTCATTGGTCAACTAATTTATGTTCAATTGTTGTTGTTGTTGTTGTAACAGTGACCTAACGGTAGTGATTGTCATATATCGGGCTAAGTCTCTAGAGAGATGTTTGTAAAACGGGGAGATATCATTTAAACTTCCCAAAAATCTCTGTAACTGAGTCCTGTCTGTAATAACATCAAGAAACTTGTCAGCAAAATCAACGGCTCTTTGAATGGGGATAATCTTCCCCTGACAGATTTGTTGTCCTAAGAATCGAACATCTGTTTGGAATAAACTCATTTTGGGTTTTGAGATAACCAAACCATTTTATATCACAACCTTTTTAAAAATGTCAAGATGCTTGATATACATTTCAAATGTTTTTGAAAAGTACTACAATGTCATCAATATAGACAATAATAAAATCCATATAAGGATTAAAAATATCATTCATTATTTTCTGAAATTCAGAAGGGTCATTTTTCAAACCAAAAGGCATGACATTTCATTCATATTGTCCAAACGAGACATTAAAACCAGTTCTGTAAGAATGCTCTTTAAAGATTTGAATTTGCCAATAACCTGATTTTAACTCAAATTTTGAAAATATATTAGCATCATATAATCTTGACAATAAATCCTTTTTATTTGGAATAGGATACATAATCCATTTCAAATATTTATTCAAAGGTTTATAATTGATAACCAATCTTGGAACGCCTTGTTCTCTTTCAACCGCGTTATTAACATAGAAGGTTGTGCATGACCAAGGAGACTTGGATGGTTTTATCAAACCCTTTTGTAAGAGATTATCCATCTTAGTTTTGCAGAATTCTACTAACTCAGCGTTCATTTAGAAGGGCTGAGATTTAGTAGGGATATCATCCTCAGAAAATCCTTCTTCATATTGAAGAGTCACAATATGCTTCTTGCGATTCCAAAAAGCACTGGGATGATCTGCACAAATATCCACGACAATCTGCTCGGAAATTAATTTAATTTTTTCCTTTACCTTAGCAGATTTCAAGAGTCGAAAATATTCATACTAAATAACTCCATTTGTAAAGAGTCCATATGACTCTGCTTCATATTGATCAAAGCATTAATATCCCTTGTTATCGGATCTGTAACAAAAGAATCTCATTTTCTTTATAATTCGCTGAAAAACCTTTTGTGTCGATCCCTGTGAAAGGATAAATCGCATTTATAAAAGGAGTTCCAAGTATAATAGGAGGGTATAACTGATTTTTAACCAAAAAGAAGAAGTGAGCAATGTAGATTTTATTCTGACAAATTTTTGCATTAGGCAACTTGTACTCTATATCTAGAGCATGTCCAGAAGTAGATTTAACCAAATGAGTAGTTTTTTGAAAATACTTAGTAGGTACTAAACCTTCCTGAATACAGCCAATCACGGCAATGTTAGTAATCGAAAAAGTATTATCAATCAGAATAGTACATTTAATATACCATTTATGAGCCGTAACAATTTGCATCATTCCTAAAAACATATCTTGTTTAGGATCAGGATTAACAGATTGAACAGGTTTACCTTCAACAGGTCCACCTTCAACTTGGTTTCCTTTGTTTTTTAAAAATCGATCTTCAGTATTATTAGTCTTAATCTGAGTAATACGGTGATCACAAATCAATTGTTTTGGTTTAAGAGATTTAATCTCCTTTTTCAAATTTTCAATCTTGATTTTCAAATCGTTGAAAGAAGAATATTTTTCAGAAAAAATATTTCTTTTTAAAAGACGATCATCAACCTCTTTTAAAGAATAAGGAGCTTCATATTCAAAATCATTTAAATCGTTCTTCTTGTTTCAAAAGGTTTAGAAGAACTAGGGCTAGCTTCATTAGAAGTAGCTAAATTAATAATTTTTTCACAAAGCTTACTATCAGTAATTTCCTTTAAAAGCTCAATCACATTATCAAAGGTGATCGTATTCATATTGAAATCCTGAAATTGTGATTGCAATTTATAAATTTCATCATTCTCACAATTGCAATCATGACCTTGACAAGTATCACATGGATTAGCACGATTATCATCATTATCAGAAGAATCAAACAATTCGATATTAGAACCTGAATCTGATTCGTAATCATTGTCTGAACTAGAAGTGTATAAAAAACCATATACCTTTTCATAGGTGTCGTTATCAAGCTCCAAAGTTTTCAACTTGTTCAACTTGCAATTAGGGGCAATATGCCCAAGTTTACCACACTTGTAGCACTTTATCTTGGCAATATTTCTTCTAGATCTATCCTTAGTAAATCTATTAGACTTACAAGAGTTTTTTCTAGCTTCGCGTTTTTCTTTTGTTCTACGCCTATGATTAGATCTCTTCTTCCTCCTGTGTGAATCTTTAATTTTAGAAGACTTGAAATATTTATCCTTATTGCCTTCTTTAGCAAAAGGATTGGGTAGACCAAACTGCTCACAGAAATCTCCCAGTTGAGATTTTTCTCTAAGCTTATCCATCTTAAGCTGTCGAGCCATTTTAAGTTCATTGCACAAGTTTAATCCTTCTTGTGTGCAACTTCCTATAATCTTTCCATAACTTAAATTTGCGTACGGGATTTCACCGTGACCGTTTCTAAGAGCTTTTCGAACTCTTTCGGCAAATAGAGGGGAAGGCCGTCTATAAACTGAGCTTTCCAATATTCGACCTTAGTTTTGGGTAATTTCATAACCCTACTAAGATGCGTGTCTTTATACCATCTAAAGTATGCTAGGGTCTGACATCGAAGACCATTCAAAAGAGTACAAACCGTTTCATGTTGGTTAGTAAATCTACCATTAAAATGTTCCAAAATGGTGAGAACCAGGGTATAGACAGCGTCTTCTCTGTTCTTCACTAAAGCCGTCCCTAGATTATCAATTCCTTCATCAGTGGCTATCGCATTAACAATGGAAGCTTTCTCATCTGTTCTGAGATAGTTATCCCACCAACCTCGAAGCTGACCAGTAAAGCCTGCAATTATCATTTTATAGATTACCATATATGTGTTTTCAACACTTTTACAGATAGTTGCATACAAAAGCGTTCGATGAACAAAAATCATTAACTGCCTATCAATTAGTCCATCAAGATTTCATTCATAAATTTTAAAACCGTTGTAAGACGTATTAGTCTGATTCTAGTCACGTTCTTCAATCAAAACTTTTTGTGGAGTCAGACGAGGATAATAATAAGTATTCATACTCGATTTGGTAGCATAACCACTATTTTTATGGGATAACCCCTGAGTTTATTAAACTCTGAATATACTAGATTTTTAAAATCACCAGTATTCTCTATTTTATCAGCAAAATCTTGCGATAAATCCATAGGCCCAAATTTTAAGCCAGAAAGTTTTTTATCAACAAGATCTTTAATATCTAAATTGGAAAACTTTTTATCAAGAAGTTCTTCCAAATTTTTCAAAGAACTAGGTTTAAAATCGGAGATTTCAATAGGCCATTGAACATGAGGAGAAACTACCGTAGGTTTTCTTTCAGGAATAGAAGCAATATCAGTATCAACATCAAAATTTGTTTTGGCCATATCAGCCTTAATATCTTTTAGCAGAATAGTTAAATCATCAAGTTTTTTGTCGAGAGAGTTGATATGCTCACCCAACACTTTTACATAAAGATGCAAATAATTATTTTGAGTAATAAGTTTATTAATTTCAGTAATACTGATTGAAGCAATATCTTCCTCAATAAATTTTTGAAAAGTTGAGAAAGTAATACCTGTATTGTTTGGTAAAACAAGCGACGACTGAGGAGGGTAGACACCTTTTAAAAGATTACCACTCCCATCTTTATAAGTTCTTTCAATAACGTTAATATATAACGGTAAATATGTGGTTATAAACCAAGGGACAAAATACATAATTTGATTATGTAAAGAACAAGTTTCATAAAACTCTTGAGAAATACAATTAAGATCTTCTTTACTATAAGCATCAAAGAACCAAGTTTTGAACCGACTCCATTTTTCATCAAAAAATTCTTTTTGAATATGTTTTCTTGCCAGGGAACATGGGCTAAAATCAATTTGGCGTGAAAACATTAAGATTCGTTGGGGTCAAACTCCATCTCAGAGGCAGAAGGAATATCCTTAAGGGTACAATGATAAACTTACATAGTTATTTTAAAACGAATTTAGATATGAATAGATAAATTTTTCGTTACATTATGATTATTGTAATGAATTGAATAATTTTTCAAAAAGTGAAAGACAAATAAATTTCTTATGTGTACAACTAGATGTGATGCATGGGCCCAATATTTATTGTTTTATGTAAGTGTACTATATCTATTTTCTCAGAAATGTCAAACAAAAGAGTCTGCATACAGTAATTGAATTTCATAAAAGATGATTAAACATGTTAATAAATACCGTTGCAATAAAATGAATTCTTTGTGTTCACCTCATTATATTCTGGCACAATAGGAGCGTAGGATTAGCATATTAAACATCATCAATATCGAATGCAAGACCAATTAAGGAACTGTAATACTACAAAGTACGGGCAAGATGGAGATTGTGCAGATAGTGTTTAACTTGGTAGTGCAAAATCTGTTTTTCCAACAAAATAACTTCAAACAAATTTCATACCAATAATGAAACATACAATATGAAGTTAAATAATTTCTGGAAACAAAAATTCATACAATCAACAAGATGAAAGGAAGAAGAGTCAAGTCCTCTGAATTTACAGAGTTTCCATAAGGAAATTATTCCTCTCAAGTACCCGAGGTTATGGAATATATCCTCCTAGTATAAAATGACTCACGGCAAATAAATAGCGATACCTCAAATTCGCTGTTCAGCGAACCACTCAATGGCTTGTATACACAGATTTTTCGTGGGTAAAAAATGGGTTAAAAGACCAAATTTTTATGGAAAATTTACAGAAATCCCACCTTTTAGTTTACTTATTACCATTATCCCCTATATGTTTACAAATCTCCAAAATCTCTCATTTTCGTGCATTAGATTAGTGTATCATATAAAAAATGTACATCAGATTAGTGTATCATATATAAAATGTAATGTATCTTACTTAACGATTAATGTATCTCGCGCGTCAAATTAATGTATCAGTGCTTATATTATTGTATCCGTTTGAGGGATTTCTATAATTATAAATTTTTAAGGAATAGATTGTAATTTTGCCTTAAAAGTATGTGATTTCTGTAATTTGCCCAATTTTTATCTTGATTTGCCACAGCAGTTTCAGCAGGAAATGTAATGGGCTAAGGCCCATCTAATTCGCAGCAGACCTTTAGTATTATGACAGGTTGGGCCGAATGCTCAAAAATTGACTTTATTCTTCCTCTTATCATTATTATTTGTTTATTGTATTAATTCTAATCTTTATTTGATTTGGTTTAATTAATTAAATTCCCCAAAAGATGAACTATATTTTTTATGTTAGTTTATTTTGACAAAATTTCGTTTCTTATCTACTCTTATATCCATTTTTATTTTAATCGAATATATTTTTGTCAAAACCTTTTTCAATTAATTTAATTAGTTTTCATGCTTTAATTAACCAAATCGGTCTAAATTATTTTATTTAAAAAAAAAAAAGAGATTCAAATAAATTCTAATTAATTTAGTTTTTCTTAAAATCTTAATTATTTGTAAATTAATTCAAATGTTTCATTTTAGGTCCCTTTCTCTAAGAAATAAAATAAAAGGTGTCCTTTATTTAATTATTTTTCTCCAAGTTAAATCAAATTTTGTAAATTAATTTTATAATCATTTTCCTAAAAAATAATCAAAATATATTTTAACCAAGTCGTAGGATAACCGTATGTTAGCGGGCGCTTCAAATGTCTTAAAAACCTTTTTGAAGTGTAACTGAGAACCTCTTACCCATTTTCTCTAAATTTTTAAAAACTTAATCTGTTTGAGTCTTTTTAAATTATAAGTTTTCTTAATTTCTTTTAAAAATAAAGTGGCGATTCTTTTTTAAGTATTTTTCTCAAATTGTTTTATACTTGGAGCATTTCAAAAAATGATTTTTCTAAAAGTAATAAAATTACGACATAACGGTGTTGCTTAGGATGTGCTTGTTGCTCCTTGCCTCGGTCACGATCTCCCCCAACATTAGCATGACTACGCCTTACATCCTTGCCTTTCGCCTTGTCATGCGGCCATGCTTGAAGTCGGTCAAAGCTTCAACTTAGGTGATAGCCTCATCGATAGTCCTGACTTGTCGTCACTCCAACTCCGTCTTAGCCCAATTTCACAATCCGTCCATGAAGTGGAAGAACATGTCTTCATCCGTGAGGTTGGGGATTTGAAGCGTGGGAGTGCTGAACTACTTCACGTATGCCCGAATGCTACCCATTTGCTTTAATTCCCTACACTTGTGTTTGACCTCATAGATGACGTTGTTAAGGAAGAAGGCCTTTTTGAACTCTTCTCGAAATTGCTCCCAAGTGTTGATGGTGCACAACCCCTTCCCTATCTCGGACTCCTTGCGTCTCTACTGTCACACTCCGAGCCTACACCCTGGGCGGGACTGACATTCGAGAACCATTGCTAGCCCTAAGCGAACCTTTGGCCTGACTTACTACTCAGCGGAAGACTTTACTCAACATATAAAAGAACTCAAAGATAAACTCATGAAATAAACTTAGAATGTTGTAAAGGAAACATTCAACAGGCCAATGAGGCAACTCAAGTCTTATATCAAAACAACTGAAATGAACAAGACTAATGAATAATAATGTCTAAGTATCTATTAAGCCTTATTCGTGTTTTGTTGTTGTAATGTGATTTCTTATGTTTGTTAAAGTTGAAGAATTTTTCCAGTTTATGTTCTAAAATATTACGAGTTTTGAACTCAATAACTTAAAAGGACTAAAATCTCGAGTGTTTAATTACAAGAGAGAAATGAAAACAAGAAAGAATTTTGACATTTCCTGTTTTCCAGTATAATGGCATGTGTTCTCTCCCTCTTGTTTTTATTTGATGGGATCTTTTCCTTTTTATCCAACCCATTTTCAACCCGCTCATATTCAATCCAACATGTCCATTTTGAATTATCGTACAAGACCTTGTACGCTAGAAATGTTCACAAGAAAATTGACTCCTCGATCTAATGGATATTTTTCCCTTGCTTTTTGACCTTCAAGCTTTGATGAGTTAGCGATGGCCTCTAATATAGCCTTTGGTAACCAAAATCCAAGTCTTTCGATAGAGGCTGAAAGATAATGTAACACCCCAAAAATTCTACCTCAAATTAGACCATGAAAAATTTCTGCAGTTTGGTGCCACGAAAGGCATCTACTGCCCGTAGAGGTATCTACGGACCGTAGGTGGGTTTGTGGAACCATGCTCTTGAAAATTGGTTCTCAGGTCTAAGGTTCACGAGACGACCTACTGGTCGTAAAAACATCTACGGTCCGTGGAACCGCTCTTGAAAATCATTAAATTTTTTAAAATAAAATTTATATATTTGTAAATTAGGTAAAAAATTTATTGTAAGTACACTAATTGATAATTCAAAATGTTTAAAAGATCTATGAAAAACTTACAGATAAATTTATTTGAATCTCAAAATCTGAAAAGTGTCATATGAAATGGGACGGAGGGAGTAGTTCAAATGAATTTTTGTTTTACTATTAACTCATTTTTCACATTAGGTTCCTAACTCCAACCAAACAACTCCTAAAAGTTAAGTTCTTTCCCCTCTCATCAAGCGATTTGCCTCTGTCTTCTTGATTTTCCCTCTTTCTCTCCATTAGACACTCAATTTTCTTTTGCGTATTTGCCTTAAGATTTTCCCTTCTCGTATTTTCTTGAATTGGGTATAACCCATTTGAATTTTTGACTTTGTTTTGGCTTAAAAATCGATTCTTTTGGTCAAGAACTGAAATGGGTGTTGGAATTTCTGTGCTTATAGGCCTAAAGTCGGTAACTTTATTCATATTATTTGCAACTCTCAAGAATTATGGATACCCATTATTGTCAATACCTTGTTTGTATGCATCATTGGTATCTTTATTGGTAGCATTAGCTGCTAACCCTTCAATTGATCTTCCAATTCTTTTGGGGAAAAACTCAGATGGGACATTTCCAATTTGGTCACTTGTTATGTTTAGTCCTTACTTGTATTTTGTTAGAGGGTTTTCAGCTTTGAGAAGAATGAAGAGTGGGGAACCTCCATATAGTGAGATTTCTGAAGGGTTGTATGTTGGGGGTTGGCCTTGTTCACTTGATAAATTGCCACCTGGTAATCCTGCTATTATTGATTGTACTTGTGAGATGCCTAGGATGTTGCAGTTTACTGGAAATCATGCATTTTTGTGTATTCCAACTTGGGATACTAGGTCACCTCAGCCAGCTGATATAGAGGTTGCTGTTAAGTGGGCTTGTAGAAAAAGAGCTCAGAAGATACCTGTTTTCATCCATTGTGCATATGGTATGATTGTGAAGTTTAAAACTTTTGTTTCAGATAAATGTATTTGTTGCCGATTATTGCATTATTTCGTTTTTGTTACTGTTCTTTCTCCTATTTGTTGTGTAACACTCTTCATTTCGTATTAATTTGTTGTTATTGCTCCCATATCTGTATCCTTTTTCAAACTGTTTGGCAGACTTTAGTTAAGCTGAGGGTCTATCGGAAAACAACCTCTCTATCTCTACGAGGTTGGGGTAAGGTATGTGTACACTTTGCCCTCCCCAGACCCCATGTGGGATTACACTGGGTATGTTGTTGTTAAGTGGAGATATGTCCTTTAGATGTTACTACCTAAGTCCCAATTTAAGTGTGGTAGTTTGACTGAGCACAAAAGTTGAATGAATAAAGGGAGACTTATGAATCTTGTGGTCTTAAATTAAAGATGTGTGTGGTCCTTTAAATCTTGTGGTTTTAAACTTGCCATGTCAGATGTTGGAAATTGAAAAACATACTATATATTGAAAGAGACACTCTGTTTAGGATAGACCAAAAAGGAAAGTAAGACACTTGAATTGGGATGGAGGGAGTAAAAGTTTCAGTTGTTGCTAGCTTGGCCCTTCATTAGTGTGTGATTGAGATAATGTGGATTCATTGCTTAAATTGCTTCCTTTGGGTTCATATTTTCGGTTTCACCTATTGTATTTATAACTGAAAATCATAGAACTTCTCAACTGATATTTCATAGGAGAAAGCTAGCATCTATATCCATTTTCCATAGGGAAAGCATGAGTCGTCTCGGGCCAAATTGACTAATCTATAAGGTGACTTATCCATATATGTTAGCTCCTGGTGTGATTTACGAATGGTAGGCTTGGTTTAGGAATATCCAAAACAATTGTAAAAATCGCCCATTTGTTTTTTTTTTCCCAATATTAAAACTCAAGGTAGTCATTAGGCGATCATTTTTTATAATGTTCTTCAAGTCTTAGAAAATATGGTTGTTACTAACTTGCTTTAGTTTTTTTAAACTGCTTCCATATAGACATAAATGCTATACTACTTTGAGTGGTTCTTTAAACAGAAGCCTAGTAACACTTTGGGTCATGCCTTGAAGATTTGACACCATAGAATATGAATATTTGATAAAATTTTGTGTATTCTCATAGGTACCATGTCGGTTAGTCATAGCATATTGGTTAACAAAATGGGCCTTAAGCCTAACTCATGACGTGAAGGTTCTCTAAAATATATAACAACTTATTCTTTTGATTTTTGACGGAGGAGTTTAAAGAGAGGACAAAATGAAGTGGTATTCCTCAGATGGTCCATCCCAATTGTTGGAACTAGACAAGAACTAGTATATCATGCTAAACTTGTGACTGCTTTGACTCTACTGGGAAATTTTGGCTACTTATTAGCATCAAGTGGTGCTTTTGAGGTTGTTAAAGACAATCCCATATTATTGCATAGTTACATTAGCCGTTGTATTTACACTTCAATTTGTCTACATGCATTTCTATAAATAGATCATCTATACATCTTGCAGGTTTTTTCTTTGAGAAAAGATAACAGAAAATTGATTGCACTCTGCGACTGGTAGTTTACATTATGAAAGCCAGTTTTGGTTATGAAAGTACAGTTCCATAGGCTAGGGTTTGACTGATAGATACCAATCAGCCTTACAAACAGGAGGTCAATGTGCAGAGCCTTATTAAAATACTCTTTGCTGATGTTGGTCGAGGCCAGGGTTTGACTGATGGTACCTGTTGTTGGTCGGACGAGATAGGTATCCTGTGGAATTAGTCGAGGTGCACAAAAGCTGACCCCGGACACCATGGTCATAAAAAATAGTGATGATTAAGGACCTCTATTAAAACAATTCTGCAGGCTTCTCTCTGTGTTTTGTTTTAAGAGTTTTATATGAGCTGTTTCACACTGCTTTTAGAAGTCTCCACATTTTGATTGTGAGATTTTCCTAGTAATAACCATTGATACAACGTGCGGGCCCATAGTTAAAGCTATGAAACCTTAAGTTTTTCCGGGAAGTTATCATTTTAGGATAAAGATTGTAGATGTAAATGTTCTTGCATGTAGTGACAACTTATGTACTACTCTCTTTGTTTCAGTTTGTTTGTCTACTTTTCTTTTTAGTCCGTTAAAAAAAGAAGGCCTCTTTTCTTTCTTGGCAACTTTTTAATTTCAACTTTTCACATGACAAGTTTAAGACTGCAAGATTAAAGGTATTTTGGTATATTTGACATATCTTTTGCTTATGACCACAAGATTCAAAAGTCATCTTTATTTTCTTGAACTCCATGTCAAGTCAAAACCAGACTAACAAATTGAAACAGAGGGAGTACTTAAACTGCATCAATCAACAGCAATGCCCACAGGAAACTGTCTTGAAGAGCTTAACTTCCTTATCAGTTTCTTTGATGCTTCAATAGATCATTGCAATGAACATAAAACGTGTCACTGATATTTCATTGTAAATTCTTGATTTGTTTCCTTTAGGTCATGGAAGGAGTGTTGCAGTCATGTGTGCACTGTTAGTAGCTCTTGGTCTAGCAGAAGACTGGAAAAATGCTGAGAAGTTGATCAAAGAAAAACGGCCATACATACGAATGAATGCTCTGCACCGTAAAGCTTTAGAGGAATGGTCGAAGGATCGTCTGTCTTCCCCAAAAGTTGGAGTTAGTTCCGTGATTCTGTCGAGTGCCAACGATCGTTCCTGATCGATTAACTGCAGTTGCAAGACCAATTAACTATTGATGATTGGCTGTTTGTCTTGACTTTCGATTACACATAATACTTGTTGATTGAGATTTTTTGGTTCTTTTTATTTAGTAGAAGCTTGCTCTCCTGATATACTCTTATAATATAAAATGTTTGAATTTTGATTTTAGGATTGTGTTGACACAAAAAATCTTAACTATTTTATAGCCTAAGCATGTAGAGAAACTGTATTTTTTGTGTATCAAGATTCTGTTATTCTTAAAAAGCAGCTAAGTATTATTCCACCCTTTATCTTTGTGTTGCAGTAGAATAAGAAGGCAGCTCGATGCACTAAACTCGTGTTATTTGCAGAATTTTAGTATGGGTTGGACTACATTGAGTATGTTATAGATCAGAATTTTAGTATGGGTTGGACTACATTGAGTATGTTATAGACCAGTGAACTTTGTATTTCTGTAAGAGTGTGTTTCAATGACTTGTAACAGTGACCACAAGTATTATTAAACAACATGTCTAGTGTAATTTCACACGTGTCTCGTCAATCAATATTATGTCATCTACGAATAAGATATATCACAACGCAGCAATTCGTCCATTTCAACAAGTGGTTTAAATCACCTCTTACTATTTTTATCTGAATTTTAGCTCCATCATACATATCCTTAATTATCCTAATATAAACCACAAAGACCCCACTTGGCTCAAGATATCTTTTTTGTTGTTTTGTTTTGCTTCTTTGCCACTTCAACAGTTTAAATGAATGAGTTTTCTTTTTCTTTTTGTTTGTTTTTATTAGTTATTAGTAGAATTCAGACTATATAATATAAAAATACAGATATCTAGAAGAGTGTCACCGAACTAGAATTGTAGCTTTGATCCTCAAAATTATCTTCACAGGTTCATTTTTTCTCTACTCATCAATTATATCTTTGAATTTTATTTATGGTATGAATTGTATTATTTAATTTTCTCTTGCCATTTTTTAATTTATTTGCGTCGATCATGATATGTACTTTAGAAATAGTTGAACACTCAATCCTCTTCAAACCCCATGGGATTTTACTGGATATATTACACGTCAACAATTATTTGTTAGATCTTGATTTATAATGCTAATATATTAATTTAGTCTAATTAATCAAATCATTTTATGTTTCCTAGGTGTAACATGTCAACTATTAGCATTCCTTCATCTTACTTGCTCAAAGGTGCACCATCAACAAAATCCTTTGCCTTAACCAAAAAGCCTCCATGTACTCTAGGTGAGTTAATTTCACGTACCCACTATAACAGTAAGACGGCTATTTTTCATTAGTAGTATCGTCACAAAACTATTTTTTGTTTATAGTCGATAAAGTTTAGTGACTATACGTTAAATTAATCATGTTCTAGGTTCTTTGAAGAGTATTTCCAAAACATTTGGATTGAATTCTTTCTCCAAGTTCAAAGTCTCAACAATGGCACTATACAAGGTGAAATTGATAGATCCTAACGGTATCGAAAACTAGATTGAAGTACCTGATGATCGATACATTCTTGGTACTGCAGAAGATGCAGGAATGGAACTTCCGTACTCATGCAGGGCTGGCACTTGTGGAACTTGTGCAGGACAGTTGAGTTCAGGATCAGTAGATCAATCCGAAGGCTCGTTCCTCGATGAAAGCCTAATCGAAAAGGGGTAGGTATTGATTTGCATTTCGTACCCAAGGGAAGATTGTATTGTTCATACGCACAAGCAAGACTTTAGCTGTGTTGCTCGGACTCTTCAAAACTGTAGACGAGTGGAGTTAGATCCTTCAAAAATAGTATATTTTTTGGAAGATCTGACACGGGTGGATAACATTTTTGGAGAGTTCAAGCGACATAGGCTGCTTTTAGCTAGTAACTAAAGGCTTAAATTCAAGGTATGGTATAAACATTACATCCTACTTTGATCTTGTCAATGGTGCCAACATTAGTCTCAAAAATACCTTAGTAAGTGTTTTATCGACATGTTATTGCCAAAACTTGACAAGGGCAATGAAACAATGTCAACATTCGCGCTACCAAATGCAGAGAGGGCCACAACTTGTTTATAACGGTTCACGTTACACGGATAGTAAACCAATCCTCTAGGGAAAACAAACGTGTCTCCGGATCTTGGCTTCCACGTATAAAGAATGTTCTGTGTGTCGATGAATCCAACTTCATGAACACCTTGTACGAGGAACAAGAGCCAGAGACACAAGGGTACGTGTGTTAGGGGGGAGGGGGGTTATCGTTAACAACACCAGAAGGAAATGGTAACATGGCAAGAGAGACACTTTCCATTTAGAGTTGGGAATTTTGCCTGACTAGCTTTTGTCACAATAAAGGTTTGTGGGCATGCCAATGTAAGTGAAGAAGTCTCCACACATTGTTTGATTTGTTGGGAGGCGTTAGTAGTGGTAGAGGCAAAATTTTTGTTAATGAAACTTCTTATTCATACGATATGATTTTCCAACAAAGGGGTTCACATGAAACCCCTTGCGTTCATCGAGCTCCGCCCTGGTTAGGAAGATGAAGTGTGAAAGAATGCCATGGCCACTTGCATTTGCAATTCTTGATATGCCACTGTCATAGGCATAGATAGTTGAATCAACGGAAGAAATGAGTAATCACTTTATATTAATAGTAAAGAAATGATCAACATGAGTGATGCAGGATCGTATTTACCCTATTGGAAGTCTCGTTTGGCGCGAATATGGAAAATTACGATGAAGCATCACCCCAGAATGGGCCTGTAGTGCGTGATCCAAATTTAATTGAAACTCCAATGTGAACTCCAGACAGCCGGTGGAAAATAAAAAAAAAGATTGGCTAGTTCTGGTAAAATTGACATAGCACCTATTCCTTCTTGGATTAATTGATGAAAATATTTAAAGATTATGGCTAAAATACTTACTTGAATTTCGAAATTCAAAAATATCATATAAATTGGATCTAAATTAGTCACTCAAACACCAAATTTGCCCCTCATGCACCACTCAAGAATCAAGATTATCCCTTTGAAAATTTTCCATCTCTTCATTGTCTTCTCAGTTCTCACTCCCCAGTTAACTGATAATGGATACCATCTTCTCCCTCTCTCCTTCTCCGCCACCCTTCTCCGCCTCCACCCTCACCGGAAATCACCACTCCGCCACCGTCTGTTCCTCCCTCAGAAAATCCTCCTCCAACTCACCTGAAAAATTCCCTCCTCCATACACTCCTAAATTTAGCAAAAAACCCCTCAAACATCTACTTAATTCCACCCCACCACCTAGTCTCCATAACAAGCTATGGCTATCCAAGAAACTGTCACCATCCTCACCCCCACCCCCTACCCCAACCCCAACTCCTCCAGCACTTTTAGCAAAAAATGAGGAAATGCAGAAAAGAGTTGCAAATAAGGAAAAAGGAAGAATCTTTGTGGGGAATTTGCCATTATGGATTAAAGAGGAGGAGGTTGCTGAGTTCTTTAGACAATTTGGGGCTATAAAGAATGTGATCTTGATAAAGGGTAACAGTGGGAATGAAAAGAATATGGGTTTTGGGTTTTTGAAATATGAGGGTCCAATTGCTGAGAAGGCAGCTATGAAAGCAGTGGAGTTTGATGGTGTTGAATTTCATGGAAGGGTATTGACTGTGAAATTGGATGATGGGAGGAGATTGAAAGAGAAAATAGAGGAGAGGAACACGTGGCACGAGGCGAGGGAGGGGGCCGGGAGAGATTTCAAGAAGGTTCTAGAAACACAGCCGGAGAATTGGCAGGCGGTTGTTCAGGCTTTTGAGAGAATCAAGAAGGTGTTATGCTTACTGGAATACTTCAGTACTCTGCTTGCAGTGCTGTAGTCCCTTAAAATGTATGATTGGAAGTGTTTAGATACTTAAGTTAGTACATTTTTTACTTATTACAAGCAAAAACATGATAAAGTTTTGAATTGGATGAATTAAGTTGGTTCATTATGTGCTATTAGCTTAGTTAATGTGGCAATACTTTTGGTGCTAAATGGTGAGTGCAAATATTTATGAGCTACTTGCTTTGGTAATGAGAAAGTGATATGTCTTGTACTTATCAACTATCAATGTTTCCTTTTTCTGATATTCCTCTATCTTACTTCTTTGTGGCTCTAGAGCGAGAGAGATCGGTAACTGAAAAAAGCAACATATCCACATGACCCTAGGCAGGAAGGTATGGAGGTCGAGGATTAGAGTAGAAGGTTAGCAGGTAGCCTAGTATTGTCGCACTTTATGTGGGAGGGTAGGGGGCTAGCCTCCTCCTTTTCCTCTTCTCATTATTGGTAGTAGTATTTAGTAATTGCCTATTCTTCTATTCTTCTATGTGTGGTACTATTACTTGCTTTATTTGCTTTGTATTGTGCTATTTGGATGTTTATTTTTCTTGCAATCCTACTTCGATAACATTCCTTTTGAGCTGAGGGTCTGTTGGAAACAACCTCTCTATCCCACAAACATAGGGGTATGGTTTGCGTACATCTATCCTCACTGGACCGCACTTGTGGGATTACACTTGGTATGTTGTTGTAATAATTCTTAATTAGTTACTCCCTCGTCCTTAATTGGTCATCCCCTTCTCCGTTGACCCAAGAAACGGAGATCTTCATTCATGGTTTACCCCTAATTTGTAAGATTATGTGTCATATATGTAACGATAAGATGAAGTGCTAGCGAAGTTATGTTGTTCCTTGGATTGTAACTAGCAGAGACAATGTGTACTTTTGATGATTTCAAGTCCTAGAAGACTTATATTGGCTTGTGGATATGCTGTACTTGCATGTAAATACATTACATTCTACTATATGCTGCTTATTATTACTACTATCTCTGATATGCCTTTCTGTTGAAGAGAAGTTAATATTTATTTATGGTATACCTTACTTTCATTAGAGTCTCATGTATGGTTGTGTGTTAGGCTTTTAAGAAACTCTTGATCATATCTTCTGGATAAAATAATTCCTTCTATTTGTAGCCATCCAGGAAAGAATTTGGCTTAATGGTGAACTACTACGCAAGGAGGGGTGACATGCATCGTGCACGTGAAACCTTTGAGACGATGTGTGCTCGAGGAATAGAACCAACCTCTCATGTATATACCAAGTTAGTTCACCTTTATTAACTGTTACTTCAGTTCTATCTATCCATCGTTAGACAACTCTTCCAGTAAGTAACCCCACAACTAAATCCTTATGGACGGATATGATTCAAGGCCGATCTTGGCCACATATTTGCTCATTCTTTAGTTCAACACTTCTTCTCTTTTAAAGTGTAACCCAAACCTGTCCACCACCCCACCCTACCCCCCACCAAAAAATATGTTCTTTAGACTCTTGTGGGAACTGGTTATTATCGTAACTACTTAATTGCTATGCTTATTTCCTCTGAAACATATAACATTGCTACTCCTGAAAATGAAAATGAAAATGGATACTGTATTATCTGTATTGCTTCAAAGGAAGTGTTTCGCATTTGCAGCCTTATTCATGCTTATGGAGTGGGTAGAGACATGGAAGAAGCACTATGTTGTGTGAGGAAAATGAAAGATGAAGAAATTGAATTGAGTCTTGTAACTTACAGCATTCTTATTGGAGGATTTGCCAAAGTGGGCAATATAGAGTGAGCAATTCAACCACTTTTAAATGTTGTTATTCATTTATCATTGTGTTGTTTTTAACATTTACTTAGCTTTGTTAAGTTTGATTAGTTTGAAAATGTTGGGCTCTCCTTTTTTCACCTTTGTTTAATAAAGGACCTCGGATGTTTGATGAAACTGAAAACAATATCAGAGTACAAAAATTGAGACTTGATTAGACTATCTTTAAATATGAGTATTCTCTCTATTTTAAGTATTAAAATATAAAATTGTGCATGATTAAAGTTATCATCCTTGAAATTGTTAGAGTAGAAAGTTAAACATATCTCTCTTGAACAATTTGTGATTATTAATAAGCTGAATGTATGAGCACATATTTTCTTATAACATCATATGCAAGTCAAAATTCTCCAGTATACGGACAAATATTTTTGTTAACCTCAATAATTGTCACATATTTTCTTATATGTAAGGTCATATGCCAGTCATGTTTCTCCAGTATATAGACAAGTATTTTTGTTAACCTCGATAATCTAAAGTAACATGTTGCATTTTCACATGCAAAGTTCTAGGCATTGAAATCTCTATCATCTATCTTCTAATATGCATCATCTTTATCAAAAAGTCATCTGATATTCATCATTCTTAGGTTTGAGTTGTTTGCACCTAAACTTTCGTATAAACATTTCAATGACCAGCAGATCTCTTAAGTGATTTTTAATTTACCTTATCGAACATACTTAATGGCTAAGTCTAATGACTCAACAGACAACTGGTACTGAATTGGGTAATCAACCACATTTAGGCTTTAACCTTTGCTCAGTGCCTTACACTGGGGGAGTATCTGTACTGTTCTGTTCAGTTGTTTCTTTTCTTTGAAGTGTAGCCCCCCATGGCATCTAAACAACTTAGTCCTACTGCATGCTAGAAAATAAGAAACCGGAAAAAAAAAAACTGATTTTCCATATTTGGTAAATGTGTATTTGATAATGTCTTTAATGCGTAAATGAATTGTCTTCACTTAACATTTCTCTTGAGTAATCTAGTTTTCTTAGTTCTCAATTTATTTAGAGAAAATACATAATTACCCCATCAAACTTGTACCCTTTTTTGAAGTAGACACCTAAAGTTTGCGGGGGTTCTATTACCCCATCCAACCATTTCCAACAATTTTAAATACACTACTTTTACAATATTTGTAATCTCATGACCAGTGCGTGTGTTTCACCCCATATAAAGTAATATTTTTTTTTATTTTTCTTACTTGTTTAATAGTGGGTAGGGTAAAACCCTGACCCACTCACATTTTAACCCTTAAACCTTTTTAGAAAATTCATCGTTCATCTTTCCCAATTCCTTTTCCCAGTTCTTTCGAATTACTTCACTTCAAAAGATTTTTTTTTTCCTGAATTTCTTTGTAGATATATATTTATGTAAGTTTTGTGTGTTATTTTTCAGTGTTTTTGGTGTTTGATTTCAAATATTTTTCTTCAAAAATTAGTTTAATCCTTTTTAGCTTTGTGGGTATTCCGAAATCAAGACTAGCTTTGAATTCTATAAGTGAATTTCACATTTTTTTGAATTTGTTCGAGTATATTCTTTGATACTTCTGATCTGGGGAAACTATATGAACGGAAATGGATTCAAATTTCTTTGTTGAAAGGTAAATTAGGTGCTAAATTGATCGAGTATTATGTCGTTGTTAAGTAGATTTTTCTAATAAAAGGCCTTAAGATGGATTGCTAGAACTTGATGATAGAGTATACAATAAAAAAATTTGCTTTGCGTAGTAAAGAACCAACTTTTGCTGTTGAAAAAAGCTCTCAACAGCCATTAATAGTGGTTTGGGGAAGAAGAAACGTGGGCCTCTTTTCACTTTGGTTTAACAATGCCATGTGTCAGTTTTCCATTGGTTTGGGGCTGCAATTTTACTCTTTCACGTGCTTTTCCAGTGTGAAATTACAATTGGCCTGAAAATGGGTCAAAATGGCGTATTTATTGTCGATTTAAATGATTTCGTGGGGTAATAGGACCTCTGCAAACTTAAGGTGTCTTCTTCGAAAAAAGGTCTAAGTTTGATGAGGTAATTATGTAGTTGCTCATTTATTTATTTTTTATCCGGAGTTCTCTCTAGTTTTCTGCGTATCAACTTTCATTCAGGATATCTGATGAGAACTTTTCCTGATATGTCATTTCTCTTTCTGTTTCTTGAAGAGCTGCTGAGCGATGGTTTGAGGAAGCCAAAAAGAGGGATCTGACATTAAATGCAATCATATATGGGAATATCATCTATGCTAACAGGTGTGTTTTCATTGAATTTGATCCTTTTTGTTTTTTCTCTTTTGTGTTAGAGTTCGTTTGGTCTTGTGTATGTAGTTTAAGTGTAAACAATTGCTGTTGTTGGCAAAATCTAATTGCTGCAGCACTATTCATTCTCTGCAGTTCTCTCATATTATTTTATAGGACATTATTACGAGTTAATGTTGGCCAAATGCTAATTTCTGCAGCAGTATTCCTTCTCTTCAGCCTTCTCATATTAAATTCTTTTCCTAAAGATATTATTACAAATTAATGTTGTCTGTTGGTTTTATTGCCAAATGCCAGCCAAACATTCAATATGGATCGAGCCGAAGAATTGGTCAGGGAGATGGAAGAGGAGGGTATCGATGCTCCAATTGATATCTATCATACCATGATGGATGGTTATACTATGATAGGAAATGAAGAAAAATGTCTCATTGTATTTGATAGACTTAAGGTAAAAGTTTGTTCAATGTAACTTCACAGATTTTGATTGATGAGTGAAAGTCAATATGAATTGGTGAAACTTGAATGTATCTCTATGCGTTTAATATGGTTTTTTCTCATGTTCGTTTTATTTTGGTTGGATATTGTAGTTGTCTTTATTAGTTTCAAAAAGAAAATATTGTAGTTTCTTTATTGAGAAAAATTGGAGAATGTTAAGTGGACATTATATTGAAGCGTTTGTTTTCCTTTTTCCCTTTATCCTTCTGAGAGACCTCTACTCTTCCTTTGTTAATACCTTAGTAGAAGAGATGGTTTTAGGTCAAATAGGCATTAGTTATCTAAGTTTATTTATTTTTGGGCATCTTACTGCTGTATTTATGACATAATTTTGTCTACTATTATAACTTCTAGATAGAAAGGATTAGCAAATTGTAACATTTGCTACGAAGTGGTGTTCATAAGAGAAGAGATGGTTGACATTTACTTTCTCAAAAAAACAAAGATGGTTGACATTTTCATCAACAGGGACTAGGACTGCCTTCAGGCTTTACCGTAGACATTTTGCTATGAAGTATTGTAAGCGTCATCAAGCGTTTTCTGTAAGTGAAGAAAACTCTTCATACAGAAAAGGAGAAAGTAGAAAACCTGAACAATTCAAAATAGCAGTAAAGTACAGCCTTTCTAAACAGTGCTTTTAAGATGAATAGGCAGCTGCATGTGCTCTGAATGTTAATCGTCCTTGATGATGGATCTAAAGAGTTACTGTAATTATTATCGCAGGAGTGTGGATTTACACCTTCAGTTGTCAGCTATGGATGTTTGATGAACCTCTATATCAAGGTGGGTTACTCTGCTTGCTGTTAGATCATTCAGAATCTTCCTTACGTTTAACTAGTTAAGTTGCTTCATACTTACAGGAAAAAAGACTTGCGGACTTTTCTTCTTTTTATATATTCTTTTCTCTCGCACTCTTGGTCTGATATCTGTAGCATAGACCATGCAGATATAGGCACTTGGTACTTTAAGAATAATTGAGTTTAGAATCGTACTTCCGCTCTCAGTTTAACATGTCAGATTCTACCTTCAGAAAAGCCAAGACTCAACAGTGTGGAAGGCTTTTACTTGGGCTAAACAAATAAAAATTTAGCTAATATTCAACCAGCAAGAACCCTTTATTGAAGGGTTGCCAACTAGTGTATATCAAGTCGAAGTACCAAATTGGATAGCTTGGTCATATTAGCTCTTCGCCTATTTTCCATTTCAATCAGTCCATCATTCTTCAGTTGACTAGGCTTTGTTCCAAACTAGTTAGGGTCTGCAATATGAAATCTTTGGGCCATTTGAGCATATAATTGTAGCTACTACTTGATATTGTTTATAATTCATATTACAACTTCTTTTGTTCATCTGAATTTCGTATAATTGGTATTAAACCATTGCAGATTGGTAAGGTATCCAAAGCTTTTGAGGTCAGTGAAATGATGAAATTGGCTGGCATAAAGCATAACATGAAGACATATTCCATATTGATGAATGGATTCATAAATTTGAAAGATTGGCCAAATGCTTTTGCAATTTTTGAGGATGTAATAAGAGATGGTTTGAAGCCAGATGTGGTACTTTATAATAACATTATCAGAGCATTTTGTGGCATGGGTAACTTGGATCGCGCCCTACGCATTGTTGAGGAAATGAAAAAGGAGAGGCATATGCCAAACTCGCAGACATTTATGCCAATCATTCATGCTTTTGCAAAAGCTGGAGAAGTAAGAAGAGCACTTGACGTTTTTGATATGATGAGGAGGAGTGGATGCATTCCAAGTGTTCACACTTTCAATGCTTTAGTTCTTGGCCTTGTTGAGAAGCGTCAGGTAAATGACCGAACCATATATTTGCATTAGGCAGACTTAAAAGGAGCCTCACATTTTAGCTTCTGACCTATCATGTCAATTGCTATCGGAGCAGGGGACATGCATGTCAGCGTGATCCAAATTGTTGATTATACTGGCAGAGTGGTATAATGGTTAACTAGCACTGCTGCCTGTAACAACCCCCCCCCCTAAAAAAAAAAAAACAAACAAAGGAATAAGAGAGGAAAAATTTTATTTCCGTTTGAGGATATTCTTTTATAGCTTGGGAAAATTGTAGCAAACCAGTGTTATAGTTATAGCTTGGGAAAATTGTAGCAAACCAGTGTTATAGTTAGAAGGAAAAGGCTCAAATATGCCATCGAACTATTAGAAATGGAGTCATCTATGCCATCCGGTAAAAGTTGGGCTCATCTATTCCACTGCCGTTATGAAAGGGGTTCATTCGAGCCATTATTTTTTAACAGATAATACATCCAGTTTTGCAAAATCATTTATGCTATGTGGCCTCTTATTACAGAGGTCCACATCACCTAATTAAAAAGACTCAATAATTAAAATCTAAAGTAACATTGGACCCATTCAAATAAAACCCGACCCACCCCCTAATCCATTCCCTTTAACCCGACCCACATCCTAACCCATTTCCCTTTTATTCTCTCCCACATTTTAGATTGATCAGATAGCAAAAAAAAGTCAAAGAACCCTATTGGCATCTGCAAATTCTATTCTGAAAAAATGCCATGCTTATGCAAATGCTTTTCCTTAGCTCCTTATTTGTTCACTTTATCTTTAACTTGATACAGATGGAGAAGGCTGTACAAATTTTAGACGATATGTTGCTTGCCGGAGTTAGTCCAAATGAGTACACATATACAACCATTATGCATGGTTATGCATCTCTTGGTGATATTGGAAAAGCTTGTGAATATTTTTCAAAAGTTAAAAATGAGGGTTTAGAGCTCGACATATATACATACATATGAGGCGTTACTCAAGGCATGCTGTAAATCAGGCAGGATGCAAAGTGCTTTGTCGGTGACAAAAGAAATGAGTGCCAAAAGCATCCCAAGGAATACCTTTGTTTATAACATATTAATTGACGGGTATGGTTAGATTTACAGTTGATGTGTACCTGTTTATCATACTGCTTTCGTTAGGATCATAGCTTACATTTTATACTTTAATAAACGTAGGACCATCACTCAATGGAACAAAAACAGAAGGAAAGCATGTCGATTAGCATAATTTAAATCTCCACTTTCCCTACTCTCCAGAGGTTCTTCTGTTCATGCTTGCCTTTCTTCTTACTAGACCATGATTCTCCTCCTTTCTTCTGTATTTCTTGTTGATGCAGATGGGCTCGACGAGGTGATGTCTGGGAGGCTGCTGACCTGATGCAACAGATGAGACAAGAAGGAGTTCCACCTGACATCCATACATTCACGTCATTCATAAATGCTTGTTGTAAAGCTGGAGACATGCAAGTATGTACTTGATGATAGTTATCTTAATGCCTGCAGATGAATATGTTGAAATCATTTGTTACTTCATATGCTGATCAATAGTTCCTTATTACTCATTTTAAAGATGACCAACTATTATGCAGTGAAACAACAACTACTACTACTATGCCCAAGTTATTTGGGATATATTTCATTCATATGATATTGAGTTAGCAACTTTATGGTCCAAATAATACTTGGCCTGCAAGGTTTATTTGCATCAGATGTTTTCAGGAATTTGATTTTAGTTGCTTTTCATTATCTTAATTGGTCTTTAAATCATGGCTTTTCTTAGCTAAACAAAATTATGTACTGTTTTATTTTATTACAATAACCAAAAGATTCTGATCAATGTTTTCATGTGGTTTACAGAGAGCAATGAGAGCAGTTGAAGAGATGGAAACTGTAGGGATCAAACCTAACTTAAAAACCTATACCACTTTAATGCATGGTTGGGCACGGGCTTCTCTTCCCGAGAAGGGTTTGAAATGTTTTGAACAGATGAAGCAGTCTGGTTTGAAACCAGACAAAGCTGTATACCACTGTTTAATGACATCATTGTTGTCAAGGGCGGCAGTTGCTGATCAAGATTACATTATAACGGGAATACAACATGTTTGTGAAGAGATGGTGGAGTCTGGATTGACTGTTGATATGGGAACTGCAGTACATTGGTCCAAGTGCTTGAGAAAAATTGAGAGGACTGGTGGTGATATAACAAAATCCCTTCAAAAGACCTTCCCGCCTGATTGGAGTTCTCACCGAACTCTTAATGCAACATCAAATGACAATGAGAATGAGGAAGGGTCGGACAGTGGTGACGATGAATGTAGTTCTTTTTATGAGATAAAAAAATGCTAACAATGATTCAGAATTCTAGAAGGAGGCGTTGGCATAATCTTTATCAGCCTAGCTGCTGCTTGTGCCCAAGAGTCCCTATGTGTGTATATGGAATTTTGACACTAGTTTGGCTTGATCAAGAATGTTTTATTTTATCATAAACAACCTCTCTATTTCTATGAGATAGGGGTAAGGTCTGTGTACACTCTATCCTTCTTGAACCGTGGGATTACATTGGGTATGTGATTGTTCGGCTTTGATTAGATTGTGCAATTTCTTCCCTATTCTTGAATTGTAAATGTCTCTTTTTGGTTTAGACTTGAAGTAGTTAAAGGGATTAGTTTTGGATGTACAAGTATGTATTAAATCTGTAACTTTTGTTAAATGCACATTATTATTTTGCAATTTTCATTTTTTCTTGTAATCAGATTTTATGTATCACTATCAGCTCAACAACATATTTGGTATAATTTCATGGGCGGGATTTGAGTAGGGTAGAATGTACTCTTATCTTAGAGTTGTGGGATTTGAGTAGGGTAGAATGTAGGTAGACGTTACTCTTATCTTAGAGTTGTGGAGGTAGTGGTTTTCGAACGACTCTCAAATGAGAGCAGACGAAAAATGAAAAAGAAAATTTCATGGAGGTAGAGGTTGTTTTTGAAACTCTCAAATAAGAGATTTGAGTAGATGAAAACAACATATTTGGTATAATTTCATGGGTGGGATTTGAGGAGGGTAAAATGGACAGACGTTACTCTTATCTTAGAGTTGTGGAGGTAGTAGTTGTTTTCGGAAGACTCTCAAATGAGAGCAGACGAAAAATGAAAGAAAACATCAACAACATATTTGGTATTAACAGGTGGGATTTGAGGAGGATAGAATGTAGGCAAACGTTATTCCTACCTTGAGTAGACAAAAAAAAAAAAAGGAATTCCGTTGCCGGGACTTGAACCCGGGTCTCTCGGGTGAGAGCCGAGTATCCTAACCAACTAGACTACAACGGAATTGTTATTTCAATTACATTTCCACATCACAAAAGTACTTCAAAACAAACCATAAGTTGGATAAAATTATTCTTTTTTCTGACCATATAGATACTCGTTGGCCATGGCGGACACATGATTTTCACTGAAGGGTTCAACATCTATTGTCTATGGATAAACAAAGATTTTTGACCCAATATATACTGTGATTTTTTAACATAAGGAATTTACTCTTTAGTTTTGCCCCTGCATATAAGAAATGTTGTGAATACATGTCAGGGGCGGGGAACTAGTAGTTTTTGTTTAGACCTTCCGTATACAATGAGATTGTTATAAAAACTTATAAACTTTAAATTCTGAATCTGCCTCTATAATTCCAAAACCTCGAAGTTGTCATTAACAGGCAAGTGTAATTGAATAATAAAACATTGTTTTAGTTGTTGAATTAAAAGCAAATTACAATTATCTCTTTAAGCATACAAAGTAATTTGGACTTAACTTTCTAACCAGACTTAATGCACTTTTTTCTATCCATGTTATATTTATTCCTTTTTTAAAAAATTTGAGTTGTTCCCTTTTCCCCATCAAAAATTTCTTGGAATTAATCAAATTTATTCGATCCAAAGTGTTTTACGAGGGAATTCATTAAATGTAAGATTCTTTAGTAGAAATTGCAAAAAGGGTATAGTGTTGCCATTTTGAGAGGATTAAAGAGCAACTCACTATTAAAGAAAATCGATGTGAAGGTCAAATTTTACCATCTCTATCTACTCAATTAGTACTGCCTTAACAAATTCAACCTGGAAATGTTCTCTCCCCAACTTGCTCTTCTATATGAATTGATATTATTTCATTTCAAATCCTACTCGATACTTCCCAAGGAAAATCTCAAATTTAAATCCCAAATCAACGGGCTAGTGTGAGTTTTGACATTCAGTCATGCACTCTTTGAATAGGAATCCATAAGCCTAGAAGTGCTCTTCTTTGAATACATGCATTAAGTTGTCTTAGGTGATTCCATCTCGGTCCAAGTCTCGAAGGAGAAGTTACCCAGTATCTGTGTTGATGAGAGGTACACCTAAATTGATCCGAGCCATAATAATAAAAAAAACCCTCTTTATTCTTGTTGATACAATCCAGTTTTTTATTCACCATGAATGCATATATATGGAGAACATAAATCTATTACATTGTTCATTTAACTATAGGTTATTCAAAAGGTAATTGTAAAAACTATGAACATTTAGGACCAAACAAGAACTCTTTAAGAGCAAACATCAAAAGGTTTTGCTGTACAAAAGCATACAAAATATGTTGACTACTAGACAATTCTTTAATACAAGCACCACATTTTTGGACAAGAAATGTAACAAAACTATAATACTGGGACAGATTTCATATTCATATACTGAACTGCTCTATACAGAATGCTCCTTAAAAATAAAATAAAAAAAAGAACTTTTTATTGCATCTTGTAGATTCTGAACATATGGTAACGAACGGAGTTGAACCAGAATTGTAGGAAATCAATCATGTAGCAACTGTATCAGCAACGGCAGAGGAGAGGATAGTGCATAGAGCATAGCTGTGGTTTACCGTTTGGGCTCATTAAACGTCTTACCCTCAAAGAATTCACCCAGCATACGGTCAAGATCTTCAGCTGAATATCTGACGTACTTTTGGGCGTTTTTACCACTCTCAACCAAAGGCCTGTCACGCAGGAAAAGAAAGCATTTTACATCATCTCAACTTTCATAAGGAAAGCACTCCTTATGTTCCATTTTATCTTACAAACTATTTTGGGAGTCAAAACAGTTTAAACGATTTCTTCAACCATCTTTTACACATTCGTGATCTATATTACTTTATGTTACTTTCTGTGTAAATTTTGTTTTTACCGGATTAGAAGGTTATATTCTTCTACTAATGCAACTTACTTAGAGAATGAAACAAATGTCTGCTTCAAATATTTTAAACATTTCAAGTGACCAAAGAACTTTCTAGCTACAACGTGTTGGAGTTCACAGAAAACAAGCATGCAAGAGAGAAATGATAGCAAAATCAAATTAAACATACCCAAAGCGTTTAATGAAAGATCTGTATGCAGGGAGCAAAACTTCAGCGACCGCAAGCCTCAATGACTCTCGCAACTCAGTATCTGGAACAGCCCATTGAGATTGCTTTTGATGAAGCTCTTCAAACTGCGCATTGAACATCTTGAACCTGATAAAGAGTAACAAGAAGTTTTAATACCAGAAACAAGATTAGATCATGACTGTCAACAGAAGTTCATAAAATAATTAACCTGAGAACCTACCTTTCTTTTACAGTGGATCTTGAAACTCCACTGCTATTTTGTCCATCTACACCACTAGAACTACTGCCTCCAGATGATGTTAGCCCTTGAATTGATAGAGTTTGAAGGATCTACTCAAGAATAAAACAAGGTATTGATTAGGACAATCATAGGCTAATTTCATATTTTATGTAAACTGTGATCATGCTCATGGCATCACATAATTCCAGCATCTGGAAAAAATTAGACAGCTCAAAAAGAGCAGGAAATTTGCATGAAATTTGGATTAAAGAGGCTACTACAATTTCTTTAACAAGTGAAAGCAAGGCAATCATCACTCTAACTGAGACCATAATCATAGACAAAAAATGAAAAAGTGAAAAACAGCATAATCAGAAAGACTAATGCCCATTAAAATTATCACCAGAAAAAACAATCCTTTATGGTACTGAAATTAACTTGACCTTGACTTGGAGAAGCTCTAATATGATTAACTTAGTTCAAAAATTAAGATTTGAATTCGTCCCCTCCCTTCCTTAACCCCTCTACCCCCACCCCCTACACAAAAAAATTCCCATTTTCTTGAGGCAGAGAATGGGAAGGAGGGTAAAGCGAGATGAGAAATACCTTCGCCCAAGCAATTCTTTTATATTGATTTGCATGTTGCTGTACAACTCTCCGGTGTCTTTGCACCCAGTCATCCCCTAATAAGTCTTTGGCTTCAGACCTAAAAGCAACAAACGATAAGCACCCTAACATAAAGCAATACATACAATAACCTTTGAGGTCTTCACCCCGATGTATATTAGTTCAACAAACCTGCGGACAGATCTGACCATATAGTGAATATTGTTCATAAGGAACAAGTGAGTCAGAGCAGAATCCTTATACTGCTTAGATTTTCCATCCAAATTGGTTTGAAGAGCCTGCATTATACGCATTGTAACAGCAGCTAGCTGAGAATTCGAATCTCCTCCATTTTCAATTTCTTGGAATAGTTGTTTCAATGTTGATTGATAGCTGGAAAAAAATGTGCAATTCGTCAAGGCAATTATATCAACAAAGACTGACAATTTATCTACAAGGTGTTCCTTTCCATAAGAAGAAAATATAGAGGATTCCAGTGGTTGATTCCAACTGATTTGGAAGAAGCTTAGTTGATTGATATCACCTCATTCCATATACCCTTTTCAGTCTCCAGAACTTTTGCATAATATAGACCTAAAACCTATGAAGTCCGCAATTCTCTTAGAATAAATTATAGGAATCGATTGCCCTGATAGTACACAGTAATTGCCCAATTAGTATAAATCTTTCTCAAATCTGACATTATTAATCTCCCTGACCAATTAACTCAACTCCTATCTCATTTGATTACCTGAGATCTGAATTATGCAACCCACTGACTCAGGAACTTAGTACTATTGTAAGGCAACTGTTCCCCAAGCTTTACTATATGCCTCAGCCACAGTCATCCTCCAATTTCCACTAGTAGCACCTCTCATCTAACAATGCCTATTAATCGCTGAGCTTGAACACCAAGCTTATTCATCTTCAGGTGTCTCCTTTTGATAAATAAATATCCCCCCATATGTAAGGTGTAAACTAAATGCAACTTAAAGCTATGAAGTAGAAACAATTTAGACATAACTCAATCTATCCACACTAGAGGGTATATCAGGTGAGTAGCAAAGTATAAAAAATGGAAAAAATAATAATGTGCTAATTGTTTATTCTCTCTGTGCTTAGCACTAAGCCACTAACATGGCAGCAGCATGAGGGACAAGACGACATACCATTTGTTTCTCCTACAGAACTTTTTCCATTCCCAGGGCCCCGAACCCGAGACCTCTGGTTAAGGATGGAAGGATCCCAACCATCCCACCACAACCCATGTTGGTAACCAGCAATCTCTACCACTAATAGATCAGTTACCACTAACCTCCTAGCTTAACCACCTAACTAACTTCTTAAATTAACAAGGACTACTTGCTGCTATTTACAAGGCATCACAAATATAGGTATAAGCAGATACAACTGGCTGTCATTATAGCATTCCTCATCTACAAGAATAAAGATCCCCACAGCTTCACTGTTACTTAAATTCGAACTCTGAACAAACAAAACAAAAACATTCTGCAACCTTGCAGTCGAGCAAAATTTGGTTTAAGGTCTTTCCTAAAATATATGTTAATCCAGTTGGTATGTGAATCCTCAAAACCTTAAAGACTCTTCACGTTAACCCTTGTGCCCAAATTTGTGGGTAGTGTTATACAATTCTCTATTTATGAATCTTGAGGCCCAAGTCCCAACATAGCTGTGACAGTTCTTAGTCTAAGAAGTTACAACAAACCAGTTCCTTTGTGTTTCTTTATTGTATCAAGAATATGATGAAACTTGTTTATCCACCCTCGAAGATGAAAAACAAAAGAAATCCAGAGCTTATCCAGAAACCATGGCAATTAGAGTAATTTTTATCTACAGTTCGCTAGCACAAATGTTCATATTATGGCACATTAAGGAGTCCTTGGGACACCCCGCTTGATGGTAATCATATAATTTAGTGAGGAAGACGTGGTCAACCAGTAATATCCCCTTGGAAGAAGGAAGCTATTATCTGACATAGTTTTCATACATAAATGGAAGAAGAAAAACACATTATGTAATTGAGTGAACTTACTCAAACAGGAATTTCACATAATTAATCACATAGCTGGTCAAGGGATGGACAGTTCCATCTGAGACGGCAGTTTTGGTTGCATCTTTTTCAACTGCTTCTTCAAAATCACCAAAGGTTTCTTGGGCTGTCTGGGCCAGTTGCTTTGTCAAACCAAAGGCAGATTCCCTAATTTCATTGCAAGCTTTACCTATGAAAAGTGATTCAATCTGCAGAAAGACGCAATATCTTCATCTTATATGCAGACCAGAAGGCAAAAGAAAGATTCTACGAACTCCTTAGTTTTATTTTTTGGGTAGGTTCTACAAAATCCTTAGTTGTAGAGCTCAAACTATACATTGTTAGTATAAAAACCATGAAATTTGTATAACGGTCGTCTGTTTGTTCTTTTCCGGTATTCCATGTAGGCATAATATAATGAATCAAATGCTTGTTTGCTAGTATGTCTCATACCTCTGAATGAAGTTCCCGCATTATTTCATACATATCTAGAAGAACAAATAACTTCTCAGGTGATCTTTTGCTCTTTGCAATTGCATCACCAAAACTAAGCAACACAGCAACACTTGCAGTAGTAACTTCAGCAAAACATTGGTCATTGAGTGAATCAAATCCTACAAGAATTTGATCACACACCTTACGTTCACCAGCAAATAACAGTTTGACCTGTTCAATTGACCATAAGAAAGTCAAGGCAAGCTTTGATCTACTTCCAGGGGCATTAGAGAAAACTTACAGCAATTCGCATAAAATGAATCCAATTTCCAATTTTAGCTTCCAGAACTTCCCATTGCATCTTCTGAACATCATCTTTGCTAAGTTTTTCCACTCCCAAATTGCGAAGACTTTCTTCCAGTACGGGAGAACGTGTATCCCTATTGAGACATTTATAAATCAAAAGAATAAGAAAAGGAATGAAATGAAATGAGGAAAGGAATCTATAGCACTTCAAAGCACATCGTTGCAATGTGCGTGTAAAATTTACCAAGAAACTACTACTTATGCTAAACAATAAGAGCACAGCCAAGAAATTTGTCCTGAAGTCACAGCTTTACACTCCTCAACTCGGTCTCTCTATGTAAATAAAAGAGTTCACTGAATGAAAAGGTACTTAAACCACAACTACTTATTTCCTTCTACTCTTCTATTCCAGGGGGTTTCAATATTAACAAAGTTGAAGCAACTAAAAGGTCTTCCATCTTGCCAGAAAAGGGCATCATAGTATTTCACCTTTGAACTCCAAGTTAAAGGTGGAATGAGTTATATTATAAAACTTGAGGTCGTAACAACACAGATTTACCAACTAGACTAGACTATTTGAGATTTCGAGCAAGACTGAATATTAGGGAGCTCTTTCACTCACACACACAATTGTTTTCAGTCAGCTTTTCTCCTTTTATTCCAGTCATCCTCGTAAACCAAAAGTGAGCTTCCTGGAAACTCCACCACCACCCATGTATGCACTATTTCGTTTGCTTTCTGCTGAGTTCTATAGAGTATTTAGATGTCAATGAGTAATTAAATCTTCAACCTGGCAAATAGTTTTCATTTCATACTTCAGAATGAAATGGACCATTTGGTATGAGAAACTGTTGAAGTTCAAGGCTTGAGTTTAGCAGTTTCTAGCCATGTCCAGGATTATTTTGCTTTGACAAGACAGTACACAGCCCTAAAATATCCCGAATAGGAATGAGAATGAAAAGATGCACCTATGTACATGGTGTTGTATTCTACACATAAAAAAAAGCATCTTTACAGCTCTTGTTCTTGTTACTCCAGCATAAAAATATTAAAAGCCATAATAACCACATAGATGAATAACCCATTATTTACTGTATGGGACATTTAAACTTCACCAACAAGCAGAAACTGTATCAACTATATATGAGTTCAACTCCAGACACTGACAAAGCATGTCAGGCAGTTACCTCATCTTAAGCTTCACCTATTTCTCTGGATGAACTGCTTAATAGAGAGAAAAATTTCAGCTTTTAGGCCAGTAGATTGATTTTTTTTCCAGGATATTATACAATGAGTAAACATTGTCTGTACAAGATCACATAGTTCATAGTTAAAAATAGATATTTACCTGTATATTTTTACAAATTGTTGTTGGTGGCCAGCTTGAACCATCTGTTCGGCTAAATCATGTAGTAATGGCAGGATCCTTGGAGGTATAAGGGTTGGCGGTGTGAAGACAGCGTTTTCTGCACCATTTTGCTCAGCAGTACTATTGGACAGATGACTCTTACCACTAGAGTCCTGGTGTCCAGGTGATGACGGTGGTCGCATTGAATTTGGGAGACACTCAAACAGTCGATCAGGTTCAATGGGTTTACTGAAAATGTTAAATTCAGATTTAGTCAAAAAGCTCCATTGGAAGGTCATATAGCAGTATATGGATGCATTTCTACTTCAATTCTGAAGCCTCCATTGGAGTACTGAAGGTTAAGAACATCGGCAAGACATACGATTTTATAACTGATAGCAGAACAAGGACACTCCTCACAAAAAGTGCCTCGAATCTCAATCCCAAAAATAGTACTACAGCATAATCACAATTTACAACCCACATAAAGGCTAACTTAAAGAGACTGAAACAACCATTTTAAATTCCTTATAGGCTTTTTATTATTTTATAAGGATTCGATTATTTGATGTATACTTCACCAATCTTTACCAGAAAGATAGGAGAAAACTACAATTCCAATCAATGTTGATACTTGAATCACAAAACAATCATAAAATTACAAATAGGTTTCCACAGAAGTCCTGCCGTGAATGAATTTACATGAAAAATATCTAGAAAACAAGATAAGAATGAACTATAGAGTACAGAACAAGGTTTCAAGTCTACAAAAAGAATATGATGAAAACAGTAAAAATGTCAGCAAACCTATAAGATAACAAGAGCTGCTTAAACTCCTCTTCGAGCTTTGAAATAGCCTTGGTCAGCAAACTATTAGCATGATTGAGCACTCCATCACTACTTTTGAAGCTTTTGTTGTTGCTGAAGAAGCGAATATTGTCTCTCAGCTGGTCAATTGCTTGAAGATAACTTTCCAGGTCCTCATGTGGCCCTTTAAGTATTTTAATTTCCGCCTAAAATGAAGGTACCATTAATTAAGAAGTTCTAATTAAAGTACGGTGCATTTAAGAGAGACCAACTTAAGTGATAAAATTATCACAAAGAAAACAAGGATACATTGCACCTAACAAAGACAAAAAAAAAAAGCTACAATTTTGCAATGGGATTTTTTTTCACATTCTCCGGCGAACTCAAATTCAAGTCTGGTCACTTCTCCGGCGAATTTAAATTCAAGAACAATTTATTAGCACAAGCAATGAAAATAACTAACAATGGGAGAATTCAAATTCAAACCCTTGTGCTACCAAAACATCTTGGTTGGGTGGTCTAGTGTCTCTACCTATTGATTGTCCTCTTCCTCTAGAGAAGTTTATACGAGTTATTCCCCTTGAACCTTGAAATTTTGGGACTACAAATGCCATTGTAAGGGTGTGTTTGTTCAAATTTGCTCATCATTGTCCTGTCTCATCTCAAAGCATTTACAAACGGTGTAAGGGTGTGTTTGTTCAAATTTGCTCGTCATTGTCCTGTCTCATCTCAAAGCATTTACAAACGGTGTGAATGCAGGGAAAGGAGGTTTCCCCAACATCACAATAAGCCTAAACTCTAATATCATGAAGAAATTCAAAAAGGAAATGGATACTGAAAGTTAGGCTTTTCTGTACTCTCCTGCATTCATGTACAAGGTGTATAATTATGCACAACTAGGGATGTCAAATGGAGCAGGGAGGGGTGAACCCACATTAACCCGCAAGGACTTTGACCCGCCCCGCATAGCATAATTTTTTGTTTTTTCCCCACCCTCATAGCTCCAACATTCTTCTGCTTCTAACATTATATAGGGACAAAACCACTTTTATTTTCATAATGAAAAAAATGAACATCCCCTGCACTTTGAGAAGACAATTGATGAGGGAAAAAAAAAATCTAAGTTGCTCGAACTCGCCAAAATGTTGCCACACCTATGTCGGATTCTTCAAAAATACACTATTTTGGAGGATCCGACATGCACCTGTCGACATTTTTGAAGAGTCCGAGCAACATAGAAAAAAATATTCACCCCATCAAAGCACCGCACACATCCCCTGCGCTTTGAGAAGGAGGCAGTAGCTGCGTGTTATTCCATTCTCGGAAGAACAATGTTTGCCCCCAAAACCATAAACTAGGAACTCTCTCCTAAAATCCCCATTTGGGATATTCACTGCCCAAACCAGTAGTCAAACAAATTTGAAGCCTAAAAACAACCAGCAAAAAAACAACCGGCGTACCCACCCCGCATGTTTTTTTCCAGAAATATTTTAAACCCACCTCCGCAAAAGCTCTAACCCGTACTGCCCCACAAATACTATAACCCGCTCCATTGCCATCCCTATGCACTATACAAATATTACCCCTGTCAGGCTTTCTAGGAAGATTATACTCATTTCTACCTGTTTGTATACATCTGAAACATATCGCATAGATATTGGAGGAGAGTTTCGGTTTATCTTGAACACCAGTCACACATGAAGAGCCATCAAGTGGGTTGGAGTCTTTATCTCTAACAAAGATCACCATAACTCCTTTTCTGCTAAATACAAGTACTCTTTGCTACTAAGCCCATGTTCAATTAAGGAAACTAAAAGGAGTATCTCTATCAGATCTAAGCAAATTAACGACATAACAAACATTAGAGCCTAGAGCAACCTGACGAGAAATATCAAATTGGGACAGTATAACCTCAGCAGCCTTTAAAGCCTTGTCAATGTTTCCATGAGCCGTCCTAATAGCATGAGTCCTTATCTACAAAGAACAAATTGAGTACCAGTCAAGAAATGAACCAAAACAGAAATGATATAAATTAGCAAGTGCTGCCCAAAATTAGATCAAGAAAAAAAAAATATTGAAAAGGAAAGAGTATGCCTAAAATAGAAACAAGAAATTAAAAAAATCCAAGAATTGAAAAGGAAAGAGTATGCCTAAAATGGATACAAGAAATTAAATAAATCCAAGAATTGTATCACTTCAACATTCAACAAAAATCACCTAGTTTCCTAAATTGTCCCCTTTTTCTCTAATAAGCTCTATAAATTCAAATTAAAATGACCCCTTTCTTTCCCTTTCTCTTTTCTCACATTTATGCTAAACCAAGGCAAAATCACGTTTGAACTTTGTGGATTTAAAATACCTAACTACTGACCATTTCAGTAATTGAGTTAAAAACTTAATATTCGTACATATTTAGTAGATATCTTAATACTTATACAGGGTTTGAGGCAAAACAACTGGGTTAGACCGAACCCGTTACTTCTACTGTGCACCCATCCCTAATGCTAACATAGTGTCTGATCTAATATTTGATCATATATAGTAGATTCTGTAACATATGTATACAGTGTTTAAGGCAAAACAATTCGGTCAGGCCGAACCCATAAATTCTTCTCTTTTTTCTTGATGAAGTAAGTGACATTCCCTCAAGGCATCCAGTAGATGCAAAGATACAAAAAGGGGATCTGTCGGCTCGGAAAGAACAAAAGGCCTATAGAGCTTAGGAGCTGACAAAATCCATGTGGTGATCTAAGTTATTTACATGTGAACAGTTAGCCCAGCTGAAAAGGTTAACCAAACAACTAGCCTTAAGTTTACAATTGGAGTTGAAACTCCATTGAAAAATCTCCTGTTTCTTTCATTCCAAATACACCAAAAAATACAGGCTGGGGTCTGTATCCATCCCTAATGCTAACATGGTATCTGAGATAAAATATGTTCATATTTAGTAGATTCCGTAACATATACACACGAAAAAGGCAGCCCAATGCACTAAATTCCCCTTATGCACGTGTCCAGGAAATGGACAGACCACAAGGGTTCATTGTACACAGCCTTAACCTGCATTTCTGCAAGAGGCAAAACAATTGGGTTAGGCCAAACCCATAACTTCTTAAAACGACAGCTCAGTGCACTAAGCTTTCACTATGCGCGCGTTCCAGGAAAGGAATGGATCTCAAGGATCTATTGTATGCAACCTTACCCTGCATTTCTGCAAGAGGCAAAATGCTAACATGAAATCCGAACTAGCTTGCTCACACCTCAACTCGAATTATCTATCAAAACAATCAGCTGCTACATTATCAGGCAAATCTATCGAAACCCAAGATCTTCAGACGATAATTACTCTACAACACACCAAACTCTTCATAGATCAAAATTTTTAGAACATGGGTTATTATCCATTTGATACAAAAAGTAAAATCCGAACCTGGGTAGGACGCATAGCAGTTTCAAGAGCAGAAAGACGATGATCAAAGGAACCCAAAATGTTCACAACATTGTCTGTAATGGACTGACTCTTCTGCAATGAATCTCTCATCATTCTTGCTCTTTCACTCAGCATATCAACACCACCCACTGCCCCTCCAACCCCACCTGAGTTTCTTGAAATACCCATCTTCCAAAATTGAGTTTTGCTGAGATTTTGCAGGGAACAAGGAAGATTTGGGAGGAAAAAAATGGTGGAAATTGAGGGAGGGGGTTAAGGGGTGTGGGGTGTGATGATGATGAAAGGGGTCCAATATTTGTTGACAATGGTGGACTCATGTTTTATATATTTTTTACTCAAAAGTGTATCCTTTTTTTTTCTTTTGTTTTTCTATAATGGTCAATTTGAAAAGGAAAAAAATATTATTATGGGGGAATGTTTCTCTTGTTTGTTTTTTTCTTGACTTTATCGATGTGTATCGAAAATAATGATTTGCGTCTAGTCTGTTCTCTTTATATTTTACTTGTAAATTTATATTGGATATATTGTATAATATGTCGAAATTTTTTTGACATGATCAAATCTTATGGTACGAATATTATTTATATCTATTCATGTCTGTTTTGGCTAATCCGATGTGATTTTGCTTTCAAAAGTGATATTTTGGTCTACTCCACATTTTAGTATAGATAGATATTCTGCGTACAATCTATTCTCTTTATATTTTACGTATAAATTCATATTGGATATGTTCTTGTTGCTACAATGTGTGTCGAAATTTCTTTGACATGGTCAAATCTTACGGCACGAATATTGTTTATATTTATTCATGTTTGTTTTGGCTAATTCAATGTGATTTTTCTTTTAAAAGTGATATTTTGACCTTACTCCATCATTTCAGTATAGTATATATATTTTTAGAACGTGTTTATGAATAGACTTTGAACCGACGAAGATCATAAAGAGGATAAGAGCATTTTGTAATGGAGGTTTACACAATTTATTTTTAATTTTCATGTAATCTTGTTTGAAATGTAATAATTCTAGATATCTTTGAGTTCATGAAACTCACATATTTTACATATAAAAAAATATCAATAAAGAGTAAAAGATTTGTATTAAAAATTTTATCTGGATTCAAGGAGGGAAAGGGGGAGGTAGGAATTTAATTATTTGTTTCCACAATCAATTTGAAATTAATCAAAATTTTAGAAATTAAAAAAATAGACATGTTTCTTAAATTAATCATTCTTAATTTGCTTTATTTGTTCTTAATTATGCCCTTAAATCAAGTACTTAAAGAGAAGTTTAATAATGATAATGGACGTATGTTAAACTTATACCAAACTGAACTAAATCACAAAGCACATCAATTTTATAATGATCAACTTGAGAAAAAAAAAGTCATTTCAAACATTGAATAGAAACATTACTTGAAGACCTTGACGAACATAAAATCAGTAATTAGAAAATCAAAATTAAATAAGGTGATTTTTGTATATCAAGTAGCTAGAGGGGCGAAGGGGGGGGGGGGGGTGGGAGGATAAAATTGACACATGATAGCAACATCATCTAATAATTAAAAAAAAAAACAGATAAAAAACATAATTATTACACTCAATGATCAAAAAAAGAAAAGAATAAGAACACGTTAGGAGCAAAACTTTCAACCTCTAAATTATAATATATTAATCCAGCCATGCAATTACAAAAAAAAAAAAAAAAGGTTTGTATAATATATAAATTATAAGCAATATATGATTATTTACCAATCGAAACCTAAGAAAAAATGTGTAAGAAAAGACGAACAAAGAGATAAGCTTTGTTTCACAATATTTTGCTTTATCATTTGCACTAAATCATTCTCTTATTGGAGTTTAGTGATAAAAGAAAGCTAAAATAATATAAACTAATTTTATGAAAGCTAAAATGAGGCAATTTTGTTGCACTAAAAAAAAGGAATAAAATTGACACGTAAGGAGCAAAATCTTCTACTTCTAGATTACAATATAATCCCATTACACGAATATAAAATACGAGGTTTATATAATATAATAAAAAGTTATAAAAGGTAGATATATGTAAGTTACAAGTCGAAACCTCATAGAGAAAGAATGTGTAAAAAGAAAGGCGAACAAAGAGATAAGTTTTGTTCCGCTACACTTTACTTATCCTTTGCACCAAATCCTTCTCTAACTGCATTCTAAGCTCATAATAAGCACAATTTATGACCATCACACCAATTTTTTTTCTCACTTTGTAAACACAACCAAGCAAGTATGCCAAAGGTAGTTCTCTAATTTTATGTACAAGAGACACCACCAAATAGCAACATAATTTTGTTTATTGTGAGAGGGCTTTGGCATGGGCCTTAGCCTCTTCCTGCTTCTGCCTTCGAAGTTTTTGAGTTCCTACAATAACCTAAAAATAATATTTCGAACTTGCCTGCAAAATCAAATAAACGACATGTCAATTACATCTTAGATCAATATTATCGTAAATAAAGAAAAATTGTTCAGCGAAAAAAACATGTAGATATTAAGTCATGCAATGACGGATCTAAAAATTTTAAATCATGTAGTAGCTCAAGTGATCTATTTGTGTACACTACTAGTTTTCTACCTAAGAATTAACTAATGTTTAGGTCGCAAAATAAAGGGTACTTGAGCATCCAACGGGACGAATGTAGGTTCATCAACCTAATAGTGTGGTCTAATTTTTGATGAATTGAGTTTTGAACCATGAAGTTTTTAGTTCAAATTATGTAAAAATAAAGATGCATTGATTTTTTCTGATATGTTTCCGTCTTATAGATAGACTCAGCGATCCTTATAGTAATTAGAGGTAGCAAATACATGTGGTACAAATTGCAGTCTATATGCGTGTAAGATGACTTAAACAAAATAATTACCAAAAAAGAAAAGTAGGATAATTTACATTTTTTACCTATACCATATAAAATATGGGTATTGTTGTGAATGGTAATTTTGGGGATTCATAAAAAATTAAAAGAAAAAAATAATCAAATGAACACTGAAATGATAGTAAATCAATAATTAGAAAACAAAATGCCAATAAAGAACGATATATATGTATTAGTACTAGTATTTTTGTTATAATTCTAATACAAATTATTATTATTATTTAAAAAAAAAATACCTTTAATCCCGGAAAATGACCTTGTCCGCGATATCCATCAAAGGTTTCAAACAATCCGGTGAGAATTTTCTTGCAAACATATGAGAATACGTAGAATTTGATTCCCGAAGCTTATAAATAAGCTCCGATGAAATTTCTACAGGAAAATAAGTACGTGGGTGTCCATTGACACTCTCCGTCCAATTGACACGTGTCAAAGTATATTGTGTGCACCCTTGAGGGTCCTCCATTGACAAAAGTGTAGGAAAATAATGTTCCTCCGGGTAACATGAATCCTCATTTAAACAAGTCATTCTAAATTTCCTCCATAATCTCCTATCTCTGATCACTACCAATGCATGTCTTCGTGTGAGGACAAAGAATTGTGACCCAAATCGGAACCGATCGAATGGTACCTCGGGTAGCATTGCACTCTCGCCACGTGCCACGTAACGATCCCACATGTACGACTCGTTCGATAGTATTTGAATGAAGCTACGATATTCAGGGAATTGAGATCGAAAGAGAGAGTTGTAAATGAAGTTGAATGAATGTAAAGGGATACAATGTTGTGATACAAGGGCAAAATAGGAATTTAACGGGTCGTCTAGGAGGGCAGTCGCCATAAGGCGGCGAGCGGCTGATATTAAGGTAGGAGATGCACGTTGGGTTCTCTTAGACGCGATGAAGCGGCCCTTGAAGACGCGTCCGCTGGGTGGGGTAATCTTGGATGATGGATCTGCATGGATGTAAATATTGAAAAGATCATCATGATTGGCGAAAAAACGATCCCATAACGGGGCAAAATGGAGATCGGTGTTGGTAAGGAAGAGAAACGCGATCTTCATATGAGGATTGGTGGTGCCAAGTCGTGAGATAGCACCACCGTTCACACCAATAGAAGCTAGGGTTGCACGACGAAACAAAGCAAGATCATCAAGTTCATCAGGGATCGAGATCTCAATGTGTTTAGGTGGAAAGATTTGTGGCGCGAAGAGGAAAAGGAGAGGGAATGATAACAAAAGTGCAAAGGATATAGCAAAGGGTGTGTTAAACATAGCCACCCTTTAGGTAAAACATAAGAATTATAGGGGAAAATAACAATAACAAAAACAAAAAGGAAATTAAAGATTGATAGATAGATATAAGAAGATGATTAATTTGAATGTGTTATTTACAATGTGATTAAAGATTTGGTCACAAGGAGGAACTATAAATGTTATTCCCGAATTCTAAAGGGAACAAAAAGGAGGAAGGAAGAAGCAAACTTAAAATTGGAATTTTGTGGATAATGAAGAAGAAAATTAGAGAATAATGCCATGATAATTCACAAGAAGGAAAGGTGATGATGGTCTTATCAAGGTAGTTGGGATTGTGTCTAAATTCCTATTCTTTAGGTGGACATGGTAGGATGTGAGTTATTTTAGGAAACAAACACACTCTAGAAATAGAAATAAAAAACTTTGATTCAATATATAACAACTCTTAATATATATATATATATATATATATATATATATATATATATATATATATATATATATATATATATATATATATATATATTCTTTATTTATAATTGCATGTGTAATTTTATATGAGTGGCCTGATTCTATACTATTTATTTTATGACCAATAGTATAATGAACTTAAAATCTAGGATGAATATTAGTGTTGTTAGTCCCTCAGTTATTGATAATTATGATTTTAATTCGTATGATATAGGATTAAGTATATTTGACCTTCAATTAAGTGAAACCTATACGTTTTGTCCCTTTCTTGTTAACATTCACAAATTTACCATAAAACCAATTGTTTCACCACTTAATTACTTTGCGTTAAGCTTGTGTTACAAGAACAACATACCTAGTATAATTTCACAAGTGAGGTTTAGGGATGATAAGATGTATGTAGACCTAATTACCCTTACCTTTGTGGATAAAAATAGTGTTTTCGATAGATCCTTTTTGCTCAAAAGAAAAGTATTCATCCTAGAATTGTAAGAAAACGTTAATCTTGTAGTATTACTTCATATTTGACAACATTATAATTCTAAAAATAGTTCAAATATCAATATATAAAGAAGAAGAAAAATACTTCAATTAGTTAGAGGTTAAATATGCTTTGTCAATTATTATAAGGACTAAAATTAAAATTTATCAATAATTTAAATATGCTTTGAATATCATAAGGATTAAAATAAAAAATTACCAATAATTAAGAGCCAAAATACAATTTTATCTAAAATCTACTATATAACAAATATTTCAACCTCTGAGGATATATATGTTGATTTATTTTATTTTAAATTTTTAAAGAATTCAAATAACGGTCTCCACAAGAATAGCACTGCAATATCAAAGGTTTGACCAAGTTACTAATTCTTAATTGGATAAAAATTTGAATTGCATTTTTTTCTATGGTGCTCGACTATTCTAAATTCTCTTTCAAATCAGACTCCCATCATAGGGTCGGGAACACACTTCTTATTAGATTTTTGAAAAAAAATTCTAGAGCTCTTAACTCAAATTTTTCTATTAAAAGTGAATTTTTTTATTCTTTCCATTACAATTCTCGATGAAACAACCTCTTAGCTTGCAAATATACATATAAGTCTATTTTTTTTTATTTCACATAATAAACTTTTTTGGTTCGATTTTTTCTTGAACTCCACATAGTAAAACTTTTAGTATATTTCACAAAGTAAAAACTCACAATATACTTGTTAATAAGCAGAATAAAGTTATAACTCAAAGACAATAAGCCAAAACTAAGTTGAACTACTGTGAATTAACAACTTTAATAAGAACAAATATATATTAGCTTATTTCAGTACACATTCCTTACATTAAACTATGCACTCAAATGTCTCTATTGAAGTACATAACATGCATGCCTCAATAAAACACAAAAAACCTTCTACACAACTTATAGTAAATATATAGTCTAAACAAAAATCAAATTACTATAAAAAAATAGAAATCAAATCAAATATCATAATTAATTATCAGCAAAAAGTTCATATGATAATATAATCCACCAGAAGCGGAGCTAGATAAGGTCAAGAGGTTCATTTGAATCTCTTTCAACGAAAAATTATTTAATTTATACATCATTAAAATTATATTTTTTTATATGTACAGTAGATGTTGAATTTCCTTAAACGAAATATGTTTACTTTTTATATTTCAAACCTCTAAATAAAAATCTTAACTTGAGCACTGCTTCACACAATGACGGACACCATGAAACAACAATTCCTACTTAGGATTCCCAACTATCATGGAGCTTTAATAAGACACTTAACCACATAGTTAATTTATTTTTACCACTTGTTTCTTCTATACTATTACATATGGTAGCAGGAACTAGAAATTTTATCAAGAATGTCCAAGAATAATGGTGGGTGACTATCAAAATAAAACAAAAAAATATTGTGCTATTTGAGATTTAAACTCGAAACTCCTTCATTCAAATGGACACCTATTATCAATAGACCAAAGGCATATCTTTTGTCAAGAGTGTCAAACTTTAAATATACATTCTTTAAATGTGGAATTTGACAAATATATACAACGCAATTTTTCGACGTGGGCCAGATAGCTCTAGCTACGCCCTTGCAAACAAGTCCAAGTAATCTCAGAATCACAATGCATCAGACCGATATTATGTTATATTGGTGGAACATTGATCAATCAAGAATAACTGTGTGTTAAAAAAATGAAGGTAGAAAAATATGATGGGAATGCATAAATGGATATGCAGTATACTACAAGACACAAGATTAGAAACAAAGATATACATAATGAGATGATAATAGTCTTCATGATGAACTAGATGTGAGAAACAAAACTAATTAATATGATTAAGGCATGTAAAATTGAAGAATACATATGCCCACTAAGGAGGTGCGAAAGGTTGATGGTGATAGGTTTGAGGAGAGGTAGAAGTGGATTGGATTTTTTTTTGTGGAAAACGGTGATTATAGACATGACATGATATATTTTTAACTCACTGAAATCATGACCTAGATAAGAAATTGGTTAATTAGTAGGTAGTCAGTCTTACTCTCTTATTACACTTTGTTTGAATGGTTGTTGCTCGTTGTATTGTTAGCTTAAGTACAATATTTGTTTGATTGTTACTTAACTTTTATTGTATTGTATCATCGTTAGGTAACATTGAAAAAACTCATTTTGTGTAACGACGGATTTAGTGCGATCGCATTGGTACCTTAATATTTTATTCTCATTTTATCTTTATTTATTATTTAATAATTCTATTTTATCATTTATTTTACCTTTTCATAGTAGTTCTACTTGTATCCTAGTTTTCTTGTAGGTTTATCATTCAAATTATAGATGCGTGACATTGTGTAACGACGGAGAATGATACAACTTATTCAAACATTGTATTTATTAAAATAATATAATACGATATAATACAACACAATACGGTACGATACAATATATTATGGAACAATAGGTAACAATCATCCAACAAAGTGCTAGTGGTAGAACACGGTTCTAGTCTGAATATTTGTTTACTTATAGGTACTATTATATAATCATTATACTAAGCATTATCCTACTCTACGATTTTATTACTATTGTTATTTATTTTGCTTTATTTATCTCTAATATTTTTTATTATATTTTCTATATTTTTCTTCAATATTTTAATTAACTTCTTACTCTAGCATTTATGTTAAATCATATTTCAAGAACCTATTAAAAATAACTTTTTATCCCATTCAAAAAGAGAGAAGTCTGAATACACTATTATTGTTGTTTTTACAATGCATCAAGCATACGCTAATCACAATCCCAATTTATTTGTTAATCATCAAAACTTACGTTAGAACAAATATCTTAATTTTAAAAATTTTATTATACTTTTAATGAAATAGTTTATTACATCAAGATTTATAATTTGTTCACCATATTATAAGAATTTTAACAAGAATAAATTACAGAAACTCTAACAATTTGAACGCTAATTACATTCTATATATCTCAAAAGTTTCCCAAATTACAATAATTTCAGATTTTTTAAAAATCGTGGATACATTGCTCCTTTTCATCTAATACATATCAAACAATACATAACTTACAAGAGAAAGAGAAGAAAAAAAGAGAATTTTTGTAATTAATTTAAATGATCACAATTTTTAAAGATTATATTATTTTAAGTCATGTAATTACATTATTTTTCTTTGTGAATTGGAAGTGAGGGGGGTGGATTTTTGTTGAGTGTGGGAACATAGGAATACCAAAAGCCCACACAAAGTTAAATTCTAGAACCTTCTATTTGCAATACAACAACAAATCTCAGCCGTCCAATTACCTTCTATGCATATAAAACCACAGATCCCACGCTTCACCCCTTTCCTCCTCATTCTCCTTCTTCTCAAACACCTCTAAAGACCTAATCTTCTCGACGAAGATTCCTATCTGTACGTATCAAAATATACAAAAAAATTAAATCTTTTTTGATGATTTGATTTGTTTTTAAGGTTTTATCAGTAATTATTGAAGTGGATTTGTGATTTGCAGGTGAAAAAAAGTTTGAAAGATGTTTGGGAGAGCACCGAAGAAGAGTGATAACACCAAGTACTATGAGATCTTGGGAGTGCCTAATACTGCTTCACCAGATGATCTAAAGAAAGCTTATCGTAAAGCCGCTATTAAGAATCATCCTGATAAGGGTGGTGATCCTGAAAAAGTAATTTTTTTTTTGTCTTTTTACTGTTTTGACTTGGTTTTTGTGTATGGATTTGGTTATTTTGTGACCCCCTTTTTGTAGATTGTTGTTTATCTTTGTAGGAATATTGGGTTTTGTAATTTTTTGCTCTTTACTTAAGATCCTGGGTTTTGTTTGTATAATAAAGATCAATTTTTTGCTGTTTACCTAAGATCCCTGTTAGTTTCTGTTCTGGGTTGTGCTTGTTTATCTTTGTATGAAGACCAGTTTTTTGTAAGTTTTTGCTGATTACCTAAGATGCCTGTTAGTTTCTGTTCTGGGGTTTGCTTGTTTATCTTTGTATAAAGATTAGTTTTTTGTAAAATTTTTTCTGTTTACCTAAGATCCCTTTTAGTTTTTGTTTTGGGTTATGTTTTAGGGCTTAGGAGGTTAGTTCTACTGGGAAAAATTGAAAGTGGAAGATTAATACTGTTTGTGAAGATGGAATGGCTTGTGGGGATATTAGGTGGAGGTGGAGTTAGGGTTTGAAGCTTTATGGTTTCAGGATATTGGTCCTTTGGAGTTGCTGTACTAAGTAAATTTCTCTAATTTATGGGTTTTGTTTCATCTTTTATGGGTTCTGTCTTGGTTTGTGTTTATGCATTTGCTAATTTTGTGACGCCTTTTTTGTAGCTTGTTGTCTATCTTTGTATATGGATCAGTTTTTTTTTGTAATTTTTATTGTTGTTTAACTAAGGTACCTCTTAGTTTCCGTTATTGGTTTTGGTTTAGACCGTAGGATATTTAGTTTCTGTTATTGGTTTTGGTTTAGAGCTTAGGATAGTTAGTTTCTGTTATTGGTTTTGGTTTAAAGCTTAAGATATTAATTATACTGGGGAAATTTGAAAGGGGAAGGTTGATACTGTTAGTGAAGATGGAATGGCTTGTGGGATACTAGGAAGAGGGGGAGCTTGGATTTGAAGCTTTATGGTTTCAGGATTTTAGTCCTTTTGAGTAGTAGTTATTAAGGTACTGAAAGATGTCTGGAGTGCACTGAAGAAGAGTGATAACACCAAGTACTATGAGATCTTGGGAGTACTTAATAGTACTCCACAAGACGATCTCAAGAAAGCTTACCTTAAAGCCTCAACTAAAAATCATCCTGATAAGGGCGGTGATCCTGAAGAAGTAAAAAAATTGATCTTTATACTGTTGTGACTTGGTTTTTATTCATGGGTTTGCTAATTCGTAACCCTTTTTACGCATCTCAATTTTTTTCTCTGCTTTGACTTGTTTTGGTTATGGATTTGCTAATTTTGTGACCCCTTTTGGGAGATTGTTGTTTACCTTTGTATGCGGATCAGTGTTTTGCTATTTACCTTAGATCCCTCTTAGTATCTGTTCTGGGTTTTGTTTTGCGAAATTAGTTATTCAGGGAAAATTGATACTGTTAGTCAAGCTTGATTGGCTTGTGGGATACTAGGTGGAGTTAGAGTTTGAAGCTTTAATATTCAGGATTTTAATCCTTTTGAGATATTGGGTTGTAAATTAATAATCTGTACATACTACATAAATTTCTTGTATAGAGGTGGATACCCGAGCTAGCGGACAGGGGCAGAATTATAAGAGGCAAGGAGGGGGTCCAGTTATTTGTTGCAAATAGGGTAAAAGTAGTAAAAATATTTCCTTTGGGTTAGATATTAACTTTTGAGTCCCCTTGACGTTAGCAGATGATTCTAATGTAATGGTATGGGGGATTCATTAGTTGTTTTAGGACATAAGATTTACTCAGAACTATGCCATTTTACTCTTTTGAATCTGAAATTCTTGGCTTTGCTGACATGGCTAGTGGAAGGTAAGAGATGCCTGGTGGGTTATTAGAGGAGCAGAATGATGACCCAGACATAAAACATTATCGAAAAGTCACCTGATATTTAGGTCTTGCAATTGTTCAGTAGGTTTAATCTGATCTCTCCTGGGATCGACTGAGTTTGCGAGACACATTTCTTCTATATGGTATGTTGGAAGTTCAAGTCATATGGGGTTAAAAGGGATCCCCACTGTTGATCCTTCCAGGAGTGGGGTAGATAAAAAAGATCTTGATCTCTGAAGGGAAGAAATGATTTTATGTCTTATTTTTCTGCTTAACCTAAGTAGTAGTAATGTGGCTGGCCCGATACATTTTTAATCGTTAGGAATGTATACTTTAGTGTCACAATATTTTGCAGTAATTGTTATGCTTAATGTTTTGATTATGTTTCTAGTTGTGTGGTAGTGATGCTTGAGGTGCAGTAGTCAAGTTATTCTATTTTAAATTTTATATTTTATATTTCAGTTTAAAGAGATCGCCCAAGCCTATGAGGTTTTGAATGACCCAGAGAAACGTGAGATCTATGATCAGTATGGTGAAGATGCTCTCAAGGAAGGAATGGGTGGTGGAGGTGGTGGACACGATCCGTTTGACATATTCCAGTCATTCTTTGGTGGAGGCGGGTTTGGTGGTATGCTTCCTAAGCATGTTTGTAGTTGAAGTTCCTAATTTCTTTCATGCATCTCCAATTTCTTATGGATGTGGATTATTTTGATGGTCTAGGTGGTGGAAGCAGCAGAGGAAGAAGGCAAAGGAGAGGGGAGGATGTTGTCCACCCTCTCAAGGTTTCTTTGGAGGATCTTTACAATGGGATATCAAAGAAGCTATCACTATCTCGCAATGTGTTGTGCACAAAGTGCAAGGGGTGAGTATGCAATGTGGTTATTTATATTTGGCATAATCTACTGACATTTTGTGAGGTTCTACTGAAATGGTGCTGTATCTGTATTTCCAGGGCAGGGTCTAAATCAGGTGCTTCATTGAAATGTCCTGGATGTCAAGGGAAAGGAATGAAAGTTTCGATCAGACAACTTGGCCCTATGATCCAGCAGATGCAACACCCATGTAATGAGTGTAGGGGTACTGGTGAGAAAATCAACGAGAAAGACAGGTGTCCACAGTGCAAGGGTGAGAAAGTTGTGCAGGAGAAGAAGGTGTTGGAAGTTGTTGTGGATAAGGGTATGCAAAATGGACAAAAGATAACATTTCCAGGAGAGGCTGATGAAGAGGTAAGATACGCAACAAAATGTCTGAAATATTTTGTTTCTTGATGACCAAAACCTTTGTTGATCTTTAACATGGTTTGTGTTCTGTCGCAGCCTGATACTGTCACTGGAGACATAGTTTTTATCTTGCAACAGAAGGAACATCCCAAGTTTAAGCGAAAGGGAGATGATCTCTTTGTAGAGCACACCTTGACCTTGACTGAGGCTCTCTGTGGTTTTCAGTTTGTCTTGACTCACCTAGATAATAGACAGCTGATAATTAAGTCCCAACCTGGAGAAGTTGTCAAGCCTGGTAAGCCAAAGAAACTTAATAATGGGCTTTTGATTCTGATATTTGTACGATGCATCATATTTGATGTCTTGGAGTCTCTCCTTCATAGGCTTCTTTGTCATAGCATGTGCTTTCAAGTATTAACTTAGATATCTTTGATGCGAATGCTAATAAATTTTGTTGTATTTGTATGATTTTCTTTGAACCCTCAAACTGGTAATTAGACCATCGTCATGTTTTTGCTCTGTTGTAATTCTCTGTGTTCCTTTTATTTCCTTTCTTTTTAAAAATACTTACAAATGTGCATACTGAGTTAAACTTTTGTGGTCTTATTCTATACCACACTTGCTCTGTATCTACACGGTGAGCATGCATTGATAAGTATATGCCTCTACATGACTATTTATTCCATACCTCACTTGCCAATACAAGTATATGCCTCTACATGACTGTCTATTTATTCCATACCTCACTTGCCAATATAAGTATATGTCTCTACATGACTGTCTCTTGCTCATGGTTAAACAGTCTTCTTGCTGATTTTACTTCTATTGGCATAAAAACATATCACTGGGGGGAGAGGGAGAGGGAGAGGGAGAGAGTATTCTATGGATGACGTTTCTCTGCAAGTAGTTATCTACAAATATCTCTGTGTTTACTGATATCGTCTCATCTCATTTTTTTTTTCTGGGCACCATAGATCAATTTAAGGCCATAAATGATGAAGGAATGCCAATGTACCAAAGGCCATTCATGAAAGGGAAACTGTACATTCACTTCACCGTGGACTTCCCCAACACATTAACCCCAGAGTTGTGCAAGAATCTTGAAGCAGTGCTACCGGCAAGGCCTAAAACACAAGAGTCCGATATGGAATTGGACGAGTGCGAGGAAACCACCTTGCATGATGTGAACATTGATGAGGAGATGCGTAGGAAGCAGCAGCAACAGGCCCAAGAGGCATACGATGAAGATGATGGCGATATGCATGGTGGTGCGCAGAGAGTGCAATGTGCACAACAGTAATTTGATAATCTTTTCGGTAGATAACAGTACTCATTTCAGTCAAGTATCAAGCCCTGTTCTTGGGTTTGATAATAGGGCTGATAAGAAGTGACAGTCAGGAACAACATTGCTTCTAGTAGGAGATATAGATTATTACTATGACTTTGAAATTTTATTTATGCATAAAACTATAAGCAAAATTTTGTGACCTGAGATTATTATTAGTTGTGTTATTGTATGTGTCCTCAGGAGCCCCATTCCCTATCGAAGAACCGAGGCTGGGGTAGATAGAGGAAGAGAAGATTTATCGACTGTTTTCGGGCATATATTGAGGTTGTATGGTAGAATATCAGTCTTCAATCTGCGATGATTCTTCATCTATGTACAAAGGCGAATTGATTTCCTCTTATTGCATTAGTGATTGAGATACAAGAAAGATCTACCAAAATTGTATCTCTATAATAGAGATATATATAGCGGTGGGTAATTCTTATATATATACTCGTATAGAATTGTTGTAAGAGTTGTCAATATGGGTTAACCTAGCTCCGCCACTATATGGTTGGAACTCATATTTCTCAAATCTCACAAATCATGCTCCTTTTTTCTTAAATAGACTCCAAAAATCCTAGCTCAACCTTAACCTTATTAAATCACGGATTAGTTTAGACCGATCCAACGGAGCTAGTCCTTATTAACAGGCTCTAATCGTTGTGTAAGGTGGGAACTGTTTCAAATGGTCAATAAAAACCACAACTTATATGTTTCCCATACAAACACCTGTCTTAACATGGAGAGCCATTACAATTGAGTTCACTTCAATTTCCTCAAGTAAATAGACTTCAATGTAGCTGGATCTCCATTTTGTCAACATTAGACCTAATTTTATGGATATTTTATAGTTGAATGTCACTTTTCAATTAAGAGAAATCATAAAATTTCCAGTTGATTTTATTGACTTGAGGGATCAATTATTATTCCATTGGTCCCCCTTTATTACATTGGATGAGAAATATACTTAGATTCCTTCGTTTCAGTTTGTGTGATATATTAGTTCATTATGATATATTTTTATATTTAAAAATATGTAATTATAAATTTACTTTCAGTTTTATTGTTATTTTAATACTTTTCATGTAGAAATAATGTTTATTGATCACTTTTTAGCCTACGAGAAATAATACTTTGTACTAGAGACCCTCTCACAACACATCATTTATCAAATGCATAAGTTTTCCTCACATAAGTTTTTCAACTCCACCAGTTAGGAAAAGTCAACATGGATAAAGAATGAGTTTCCAGTTTTTAGTTGAATTTATAAAAAATGCCTAACTAGCCAAGTTGCAATCTTGGGAAGATACATGACTGGTAATGACCTTAACCCCTCCCCCCCTCTCCCACACCCCACCCCAAAAATATTAAAAAGAAATCATTAAAATATAACTTCTTTTGTTTCGTATTAATTGTCATGTTTCGTTTCTCGAGAGTCAATTTAATATTATAAGTAGTGATTTTTCTCAAATCAATATAATTAAAAAAAATATCGCAAAATGATAGTAAAAATTTATGTGGTTTGACTCTTGTAAAATGAAACACGATAAATATTTTGAGACGGAGAGAATACATATATACTAATAATACAATAATTGTTCACACGATCAGTATCACTTGGCCTATTATAAAATATCGATAATTGTCACTATTTGGAGAAATAATAAAACAGTCTGGTGAACGAAGCATTCCGTGCTGATTCTTTTTTCTTGGTCAACCCTCTTTAGGTTGCTTGAGTCCTTCATGACATCATGTCCCTCACTAATATATATACAAAACTCAATTAAATAATTCTATGAATCGCATTTTCCTTTCCATCTCACAAAAAGTCCAAATTAGATCCTCCATTTTTTTTTTCTTCTAATCCATCATGAACAACACAATTATGGAAGATAGTGAAGGTCCAAATGATGTTGAGTTAAGTGAAGAAACTTTTGGAAAGAATTATGGCTATGGAATTGGATTTTCACTTGGAGTCCTAATATTATTTTCAGTCATGGCTTATGCTTCTTACTTATGTATCCAATCGCGATCGCGATCTCGCAACAATTCTAACATGCCTAATAATAATTCTTCATCATCATCTTCTTCTCATGGTAGCTCTACAATTGTTGGTAATGAATTGGTTTTTGTTCAACAAGGTATTGATGAAGAAATTTTGAGAAATTATCCAAAGTTATTATATTCTCAAGCAAAAGTTCATTATTATCATAAAGAGGATAATAATAATAATATTGATGATGATATTATTGCCTCTGGATGTTCTATTTGTTTGGGTGATTATAAAGACAATGATATGTTAAAATTATTGTCTAATTGTGGTCATATTTTTCATGTTAAATGTATTGACCCTTGGTTAAGGCTTCATCCAACTTGCCCAATTTGTAGAAATTCTCCACTTCCAATGAAATAATAAAGTTGAGTACAATCATTTTTCATTTTTTCTTTAATTATCTGATATTCGAAACTCATCAGTATGATATATTTGGATTTGTGGAGCACAAAACTGAATAAAGAGAAAAGTGTTCTTTATCAAGATTGTTTTTGTTCCCACAACTCAAAGTCAATACTTCTGATTAAAAGTGAAAAAATTTCATCTATTCCACCGCATTCTGTGATTGAATCACCACTCACCCCTCATCAACAAACTTATTAAAGAAGATATAATATGGTTTTACTTCCTTTTCCTTTTTTAGTTGGGGTGTGGGGTGTGGGGGTTAATGTTGTCTTCTCCTTCTTGTAAAAAAATCCAAATGACCATAAAGTAAATATTAGTACCAAATTAGGGAATTTTTGTAAAGTGGCATATTGTTCTTCAATTTGTTTCTTGTTCACATACATTTGTAATTTTTTTTTTTATTTCAAAAAACAACTCTTTAATCAAATTCAAACTTTGAAAGAAGAGGGGAAGAGCCTTTCTCGAGAACGGAAAGATATTATTGTGAGGATGGCCTCCCGCATCCGCAGCAACCAAGCATAAATTATAGTATTATCTCCAAGTTTTTATACTTATTAAAAAAAATGTTTAGTAATCTTAATTACAGTAAAACCTCGATAAAGTAATATTCGATAAAGTAATAATCTCGCTAAATGAATATTTTTCTCCGGTCCCGACTTGGGCCAGTTATATTAAAGTAATATTCTCGCTAAATGCATTAGATAATAATTAAAAATAAAGTATTAAAGGCCCAGAAAAAATATAAATAATAATTACTAGAATACATCAAGAATTTATATATATTTAATCAGTCAATAATACTAGACCAATAACTATTTCTTTTTAAAATATGATTCTATAGTTCATTGTTTTTTCTTCCCATCAAAATCAAAATACTCTTCCAACCTTTTGAGAGTGTGCGATATTGTTGATTGACTAATAGTCAAATCAAACGTTTGTTTCACCCATGCTTGCAAATCTTTTTGGCTAATAGTTGGATTCTCTTTCTTATGCTCACATATTGCGTTTCTTATTTTATTGGTTAAAGATGATTTTTGTACGCCTTTCAAATGATGAGAAGACATTATACTTGGATTGTGATTTTTAAACATTTAGCTTTTTCCTTTTATAGTTAACATAAAATCTATTCATATTCTATATACATGAATTCAATTAGAAACATTAAACTTCACTAAATTCGTTTAGCTTTCCTAGATTTAAATAATAAATATGCAAAGACTACACTTTTTAGTTTCCTTGATTTAAACTTTTGAAATTCTTAATGCAAATATTTTTTTTTCTTTCTTATGGCACATATTGCAAAATACTCTCTAAAATAATAAATATTTATTTATCGATAAATAAATATTTTATGCATTTATCGATAAACTAATAATCTCGATAAATGAATATTTTTTTCCGATCCCAAGCATATGCATTTATAGAGGTTTTATTGTAGTTATTAATTGACTAGTAAGATAGAGATTGAAAAAAAAAAAAGGAAAGTAATAATACTGCTGTCTTAATTTTTCTAAGAAATAAATATATTTTGAGCACAACAATGATTTGTTTATATTGCCAACACCATAATAAGTACTAATATACATATAAATTATCAAATTTCAATTCATTAGGAATAATGCAAATCATGCATATGGATAGCTTTTGAGCTGGCCAAAGAAGAAAACTACAAGAGAATATATCGAGATACTAAAAATCATATTATAGAAGGGGAGTGTAAAGTCCCAAATTTATTTTAAAGTTTATTAATGGATAGGCGAATTATTGAATCTTAGTTGAACTTCTTTTTAATTTTACTTAACGAGTCAAAAATTACAGTTGAGCCTATTGATTCAGATCATTTCTTAGAAACGAAATATGTCTGGCTCTCCTATCAGTTTTCAATACGTTCATTAAGATATCACATTAATTAATTAATCAGCAGATAGATCATTAATGTGATGCACAACTCCTTCGTGATTCCTCCACTCTAAATTAAAAGTCTCAAATTTGAACAGTAGGAAGAGAAAAAAACTCTAATAAAAAGCAATTTCTTTTTAACGGATCTCATGCCACACAAATTTTAATTAATCAGTGCCCCAAAGTAAATACCATACACGAAATGGAAACAAACTAAATAAATATATATTTTGTCTTTTAAGTAGAATTTTGTTGGGGCTATGACAACTATATTGATATATTGTGGATAGTTTGACATTGACTCCCAACCCAACCCACGCATACAGACAAAACAATTTTTTTTTAAAAAAAAAGCAAAGAAAAGGAAAGAGAGAATTATAATTTATATCAGTCTTTTGACTCACTTGCGTTCAAGGGTGTGAAAATAGTGATTAATGAAATAAACGGGACAATCATGAGCTTAGGGGTGTACATCACCGGGTTGGTTCGGGTTTTTTAAAAACCAAATCAAATCATTTGTATCGGGTTAAAATATATATAAACCAAACCAAACCAATAATAGTCGGATTTTTTCAATCTCGGGTTGGTTCGGGTTATTCGGGTTTTCTCGAGTTTTTTTATAAAGACTAAAGAGCTTGTGTTCTTTCAGTGATTTAAAAAAAACTTTGAACACTAACATGATTTTTCATCCTAGAAAAACATTCGGTAGTTTGTTTTGACATTGCATGCCCATGAGTTTTATAGGCAATTCTCCATTCTATTTGGAACACAAATTCTCAAAAAATTACTACTATTACTATTTTGGACAAATCATAAAATAGTATCAATAATCAAGAGTGATTCATTAACATTAGAGAAATTCATGAAAGTAACATAGTGGATTAAACAATTTGCATAGTCAAAATATTGTCGTCAAAAGTTAATACGAGTTATTTACATTCAAATCTTTAAATTCTACAACATCATTACTTACAACCTAGGACCTTGTACCTAGAGGAACAAAACATTTTTGAAGTGAGATCTTCTATACATATTTTCCAAAAACCATAGCCTGCATCTGCAAAGTAGACAATACAAATCAATTAAGTTGATTAGCAATGGATTAACTAAGTTGATGTTTAGTCCTTAGTTCTTATTTACATTCAACATCTTGTTGCTAAGCTTAACACAACATAGATATGGACACCAAGATGTATAATTTTTAGGTTTATATCTATGATTCAACTACCCAAAATTGTGATGTTGTTGACAATGGCAATACAAGAAAAATATCTAAAAACGAGTTAGTAGCAATTACTTACCCATATTAAGATGAGTTGATGATGATTTGAACTAAAATCGAAAAGACGAGCTCAATATATGCCCTAATAGCTAAGGAATAAAACCTAACAGTGACTAAGCCTTTGTTAAATGAGATAGAGAATATTATATAGGGCTAGATGAATTGTATAATTTATTTGGGCTTTTGTTTATTTCTAAAAATAACAAGTGGGCTCAAGTCAACTATGTAGCCCAAAGTCCACTAATATTAAACATAAAATTGTGAGAAAGATTAAGAAAAATATATAAATTATATATTAATAAACATTTTTTTGTATAAAGTAGATTTAAAAATAAATATATATATATATATATATATAATGTCGGGTTGGTTTGGTCTCGGGTTGACTTTTTTTAGTTAAAACCAAACCAAACCAATTATAGTCGGGTTTTTTTTTCAATACCAAACCAAGTCAAACCAAACCACTAGTTGGGTTTTGTTTTTGGTTTGACTCGGTTCGCGGTTTGGTTCGGTTTGCGGTTCGATTTTGTTCACCCCTACATGAGCTCACGTTCAAATTTTAGCAAAAGGCAAAAAAAAAGCTAAAGGTAATTTTCATCTAAATTTAATCTGTCTGAATTTAGTGAATAAAGTTGCATGATATCTATGTTTGTGAAAAATAGGAAGTACTCGATAAAATAATCAAAATAGACACAAACACTCGATATAAAATAGAAATTAAAAAAACTATTTGAAGAAGGAAGATGGCTTTTCTCATACTCAATTTTTAATATCATGTATTATCTTCCATGTGTGTAATTATATTTACTTGTTAGGTATAGAGATGAATGAAAATGTAAACTCACATCTATTACATAAGCGAATTCAAGATTAGAAGTTTAAAGATGTCTACAATAATGTATATAATAATAACTAATTTACGGTAAAAGCTACTGAGTTCAGATGAATCTGTAATCAATCCTCTAATTTAAACTCTAACAGCAAAAGTGACTTTGTTGAAAAGGAAACTTGTCATTTGGAAGTTCATACCTCCCAATTCCAAAAATTATGTAACCCAAACAAAATCAAAATATTCACATTTATTTTTTCAAAACTAAAACAAGAACAAAATTGTCCCAAAACTAAACCATTTGTAGATCCAAATTGCTCAATTCTATATGATACTTTCTTTAAAACATTTTCTTCTATGCTAACTCTGGAATCACCCTATCAGCTGCTTTCTTTGCCTAAAAAAAGGGACAAAGCCAATGTATTATTTATAAGAAGACAAACAAATAAAGAAAATAAAACTCACAAATGGGCGGATTGGATCAAATTTGTGCAGATTGCACTTTCAACTTTTTCAAAACCTAATAGTTAGGTTCGTCATTTCGGGTTCAATTTATTAGGTCAAGTCAACAAAATTGTCAAAATTCAACCAATTCAAATTCGGGCGTACTTGAGTGGTTACTAAAAAATGAGTTGATTTTACTGCCTCTAAAGAGACCTTAGAAAGAAGTGACACATCAAAACAATTGAAATGAATTTTTTTAAAAGAAGGGAAAAAATAAATAGATTTTTACCTCTTTGTCCCAATTTGTTCCGAGTGTAACTACTAAATAAATGAGGGCTTGAGCAAGAAGTGAAAGAGTGAGTCCCAACCAAAGTCCCTTTTAATAACATACAAAAAAATATAAAATCATTAGTGTTGTCATAATACATTAAAGAACTATGTTGTTCGAACTCTTCAGAAATGTTGCTATGCACTCGTGTCAGATCTCAAAAGATGCACTACTTTTGGAGAATCTGACACGCATCATACGACATTTTTGGAGAGTTTGGTGTCATAATACATTAAAGTACTATGTTGCATGGACTCTCCATAAATGCTCCCACGTTCGTGTCGGATCCTTAAAAGCTGCACTACTTTTGGAGGATCCGACACGCACCATGCGACATTCTTGGAGAGTTACGTCCATTGTCATAATGCATTAAAGAACTATGTCGCACGGACTCTCCAAAAATATTGCCGGACCGTATCGGATCCTCCAAAAACGCACTACTTCTGAAGGGTTCAACACGCACCATACAACATTCTTGGAGAGTTCATTGTCTGCATTAGAGAACTATGTCGAGCAGACTCTCCAAAAATGTTGCCACACTCGTGTCGAATCCTCCAAAAATGCACTACTAGGATCCAACACGCACCCGTCAACATTTTTTAAGAGTCCGAGCAACATTGTCAAGAAATGCTTCCATGACCGTCCCGTATCCTCAAAACATCCACTACTTTTGAAGAATCTAACACGAACTGTGTGACACTTTTAGAGAGTCAGAGCAACATAGTTAAAAAATTAAACAAAATGCATAGAGAAGTACCTTTCCTCCAACATGGTAGAAAAAACCTAATACAATGCCAGCAGGTATTCCCCATAGATAATAAGCTCCCAAATTAACAATTGCACCTATTTTTTGCCAACCACATCCTCTAGCAATACCTGAAATTTTACATTATTGAAACTACAAGATTGTTGAAAAAATGTCTTAAAAGGAACTATTCCTTTTGAGGATTTGAAACAAACCTGAAAGTACAGATTGATTTGCATCTATGAAATGTGATCCTGCTATAAACATCAACATTTCAGATACATATGTTACTACTTCTTCCTCATTGCTGTAGCAATGCCCCCAAAATTTACGAATCGAAATGATGAACATTGCTACTAGAATTCCTTCTGTAGTAGCTAAGAACAATGCAGTATATGCTGCTATACGAGCTGCTTTTGGTCGTCCAGCGCCTAATTCATTTGAAACTCTTATGCTGATGAGGAACAAAGATATAAAATGTGAGAAACAGTTATAAGGTAATGTTGAAAGAAGGAAAACGTGGAGTATGAAAATTTTCACCTTGTGGCACCACTTAGTCCAAAAGGCAACATGTATATCATTGAAGATGTATTAAGGTTGAAAAGTTGGAGTATATAAAAGTGAGTTAACACGAGGCGAAATATGATAGGAACATGATGTTGAATGTGATAGTACTAAATGTGTTTGAGAACTAACCTGATTGAAAGAACTGAGGTTTCTAGTTTTGGATTAGGAAGAAGACCACATAACAGAACCATCATTTCGAATGACCAACTCTCCAAGCTGAAACCGTGCATATAAAAAGGCGATTTTTTCATATATTCAATGGAATTATATGTCTATGGCTCTATGCAGGTAAGAAGAAATGACCGAGGAATTACCAAACCATAACAGCTGAAGGAATAGCTAGTCTTAGGTATCTCGGGATATCAGAAAACGCTACAATTGAAAATCCAGTCCAAGTACTTTTGCAAGAAGGCGATATCCCAATATATGCAGCTAGCAAGAACACGTTAATCCAGTAAGACGCAGCATTAGCCAGAGCAGCCCCTTTGTTGCCAAGGCCGGTTTTGAGCACGAGAAACCAACAAGTGAATAAATGCAGCAAAGTGGTGGCTCCTGCAGTAAGCATCATAGGGAGGACGTTGTTTTGAGCTTGTAGAAACCTCATCTGACATTGTAGTAGTGCATAAGCAAAGATGCTCGGTATCATGAACCGTGCATAATCTCCTGCTTCGGCTGCTATTTCCGAACTTTGTCCTAATATTTCAAGAATATGTCCTGCATTTGCCCAAATAAAGGCTAAGGGAATGCTGACTAAAAGAAGAACAATCATGGCCCTTTGCATATGGATACCAAGCATATGATATTGCTTTGCACCAAATGCTTGCCCACAAATTGTGTCCAATGCACTTCCCATTCCCATCTGATAAAAAAAGAAATGCAAAGATCAAAAAGTAGATTTTTATTAAACAAGTTGAGTAATAGTTAAAGAAACAAACTGATATAACACAAGTTCTTCTACTTCAAATATCATATGCTTGTCTATTCCATTTCATTTGACTCTCTTTCCTTATTAGTTTGTTCCAAAAAGAACGAAACATATGTGCATATCAGAAACAATTTATCCTTATGGTATTCTTTCGTAGCCAGAGAAATGTCATGTCGCGTTTCAAAAGTCTTACTTTCTTTCGTTCATTAACTCCGTGCCTAGTCAAATGCATGCCACAAAAGTTGATACAGAGAGATAACTAGGCGAAAATGGGAAAAAAAAGAAGCTCTAAGGTCTGTTTGGGCTTTAAGAGCAAAGCACAAATAAAGTGTGAGCTTTATTGAAGAAAGGCGCAAATGGAAAAACAAAAGAGACAAATATATGAATGTACAGTCCAAGACTAATAATTATAGGCATAATATGTATACAGACACCCAAACTTGGCCTTAGCAGACAAGTACTCTGACTTTGAGAGTGCATGTCTAGACACCTCAATTTAATCTCAACTGGCAACTAAACGCTCCAACTTGTCTCCAATGTGTCTTATGGACACCCGATACTAATATAACGGATAAATCTTAGAGGTGTCTAGGTGATCATCATTTTGTAAGTTGCAGTGTTCAACTGACATAGTGGAGACGAGTTGAGGTGTTTAGATGTACATATTCAAATTTGGAGCGTTTACTTGCCATTTTAGGTCAAGTTTGAGTGTTTGTTTATATATAATATCGTAATCATAAGTATGAATAACAATATATGGACAAAGAAACTGAATGAAAAAAAATACAATACAATGAAATATCAACTGTTTAGTGTCGCTACTTCAGGATTAGACAATAGAGTATAACAACACTAAAGCTCTCAACATGTTTTGCACTTTGCTTAAGTGCACGCCTTTGATAACACTAGACTCTCATCTACATATAAAAGATGTGAAGCACAAAATACTCACCAACAAGCTGAAGCCAGTGACAGTGGCAAATGAAGTAGCCATTGAAGCACCAGAAAGAGCTAACTCTCCAAGATGACCAACAAACATAACTGAAATCACCTATAAATAGAGGTTACAAAATCAGCCCATATATAAAAGCATGATCCACCCAACCCCTTTAAGTTTGGACGGATTACTGACTCGACAAATTTATCAACTTAGCTCATTTTAATCCGTTCAAATTCAACCTAACTCGTTTATCTGACACCCTTACCTGTAAGCAATATAGAAGAAAATTAACTGACATTAAAGGTCCTGCTAATGCCAAAATCTTCTTAACTTCTTCAAGAAAATCATCACATTTTCTCTTATTCTTGGATTCTTCATTTCTTGATTTTGATATTAGTGGACACTCAATATCTTGAATATCCATTTTCCCTCCTCAAATTTTGCCTTCACATAATAAAAAAGAGTCAAGTTTTAAGATATTTAGCCTAAGGATATACATAAAAAAAAGATATTTAGCATATAGTCATTTTTATGACTATAAAAGATTTGGAATAGATCAATAAAGACAAATTTGAATTATATTTTTACACTGGGGACAGATATAAAATAGGAATATGACTTTTTTTGTATTTAACTTGTAATGTTCCAAAACAAGAAGATAGTACAAAACATCTGTTGATATTCTACATCTAATTATGAAAGGATAAAATATGAATGATTTTTTTATAGTATGTTTGGCAAAGCTATTGCAAAACTTTTATTTTTTTTAAAAAAGTACTTATTTTAATGAGTTGAGGTGTTTAAGCGAGTTTTTAAAGAAAAAATAAGTATTTTTGAGTAGTAACAGAAGTTGAAAAAATAGTTTAAGTTTGATCAAACATAAATTGCTACTAATATTGGAACTTTATTTGATGATCTTGATATTGATCTTAAACATTTTAAATGGTAAGAGATCTTTCCTATTTATAAGAAAAGAAAAAATACTTAGTCACCAAGTAATTAGTTAGATTCTAATTAGATTAGTCTCATAGTAACTAAAAGTTAATTACTAATTATATTGTCACCAACCAAAACTTGCTCCTCAAGTATAAATTAATATACATAATTATTGTTGACATCCAATTTTGGCCCTCCACAAATCAATCAACAAGCTTCTTAAATTTCGAACAATTTGAAATAATTGACTTTATAAAATTCAAAATATTTTCAAGGTATTTTAAAGCTATCTTGTCACTTTTATAAATTTTAAATAATATATATGTTTCATATAATTATGTATATAATTATTAACTTTTATGAATATCCGAAAATCCTCTCAAAAAGATTTTAATTTTACTTAATTAGCTGGTTAATTGGTTTAGTTAGTTAATACCTATATTTTGAGTTATTAGTTTATAAGTTAAGTTAATTATTTTATTTATTTAAAATCAAGAAGCTCGTAAATTAATCAATATTAATTCATCTTGTTTAAATTTTAGTCATTTTCTCTAAATTAAACTCGATTTGGCTAACTTCTCTTCTTAAGTTGGTTAAGTTTGTAACCCTTTGCCTTTTTATCAATTACAAGTCTGACCCATTTGGAGACCAAGTGTTGGGCCATCTTCAATTCAATCACCCTGCTACCCAATCCCAGCGGGCCAGCCCATTATTTTTGCCCCGACCCGGCCCATTTCCTCATACAACAAGACCCAATTTCAGTTCAACGTTACGAACAACAATTCCCAAGCGGCGTTAACACAGCAACAACTCACGATCGAAGTGGCGTCTTCACGTTCAATCAAAACGACAGCACCAACAGCAATACAACGACGCGATACGAAGCAGCAGGTACACGGCGTCTCCAAACAGCCTCAATAATTCCGCCAATTAGACGGAAAGCAGTAGCGGCGTCGATATGCAGAAAACAGTATGCTGCTTTCCTTGTCGTCTTCTCCATTTTCCTCGACAAACAGTACACGTAGTACTGTTCCAGTCTCGCTCCTTCGTCCTTACCGTAGCCAGGTGGAGTAATCTCCTTGCCCCTGCGTCCTCGCTCCGAAATTGGACGGCTCTCATTGTTAATTCGTTGGGCAGTCGGTTGAATTTGGTACAAGCATCAGCTTTTCCCCTGATTTGAAATGGAGAATTGAATTTCGGAATTCCGGTTCTACCCTTTTCCCACTCGAATCCTCACCCTTTTCCCCCCAAAAACAACCCTAGAATTCCTCCTATAAATACCCCTTTCTTATTTGGGAGGGGGGTCGTTCTTCACTGAGAGAAGGGTTGGGAATTCAAAACGGAGAAAGAGAACGATACAGCAAATTAGCTATAGGATATATAGGAAATACACTTGAAAGAGAGAAAGAAGAGTTAGTTTCCGTCCTTCTAGCTTGATCACCATCGTTCTTTAAGTTAGTTCGAGTTCTAGTTGCCGCCTAGGCTTCTCGTTCGCTGTCCGGTTCGGGTTTTGGTGGTGAAAGCTCGCTGCCCTCCGCTCGTCGTTTCGTCCAGTTCGCTGCTCCGGAAAGGGTAACTTCCTCTCTCCCCATACTTTACTTTGGTTAACAATCCATGTGATGAAGTAGTTGTGCTTTCGTTTAGTTAAGTTTAGCTCGTCTCGTGATATGAAATGGGATTGAAATAGTAGCTAACTCGTTTTGGTCATGGTTCGAGTTTTCAGTCGTTAGTGTGTTTTCTAATATGTAGTTGACGACTTCACTGTATCATCTTTATGCATGATTGTTCTCTGTCTCATTTGTCTTATATATGTCATTCCAGATTCATGAAGATGTTTGGTTCATTTAGTGTGTGTAAGCTTATTCGAAAAGAGTTGTAATTTACATTTTTAGTTTAAATCTTCTTGACGTGTTGCTTCCTTTAGGACCATATCTCCATTTGAATCTAAAGTGCTTGCTATATATCTCCGCTTTTTTTTTTTTGAAGTCAGCTTAATATGCTCTGTTTCATGAATCTGCTGTCTTAAGATTTTGTTTGTTTTTACAATAGCCGGGTAAGTGTTTTAAAAAAAAAAAAAGAGAGTTACTTCCTTGTTAAGTTTAGTAGTTTTACCTTGTGAAATCATATCGTTTTAATTGTTTATTTTTGAGCCACGGATGTTTAAGCTCTCTAAAGGTTTAGTCTTTGTATTATTAGAACAGATTGGTACTTGATCTGGGTATTTCTTTTACTCCTACAAAAATGAATGCATCTGTTTGTATTTACTGTTTTCTTTTTGTTTCTTGTGACAGCAAACTACTTGCACCCCTAGTTAGCCTAGTTGTCATTTGTTTTGGTTTAAAATTTCTGATCTTAGTTCAAATCTGAAGGCTATGATATCCTTGTTTGGGATTTTCTTTGGATTACCTGTTAAGTTACAAGAATTCGAGCCGTTTTAGTTTCGAATCTGCCTGGAGAGAGCCAAGCTCGTATATGCCGCTAATCTTGGCCTTACAATCTGATTCCATGGAAAATTTTAATTTGTGTTGGCTCTATTAACATTGCTTTTAGTTTAGCTCTAAATATTTGCTTCTTCAATTCTTATGTTTAACTCAATTTGAGTGATATTCTTCATTTAGTTGCATGATAAGCTTACTGTTTGGATTCATATCTTCGAGAAAATGACAAACATGTCTATTTCTTCCCCTACTCTTTTGTTGAAGTTGTTGGTGTTGATTTGTTTTCATTATTCATCTGTAAAGTTATGCAATTTTTGTTGTTAGTAGTTCTTTTTGAAATCCAACCATTTTTAGCTTCTGTTTAAAGTAAATCTTCGCTGCTAATCTTTTATATTGTTAAGTTGAATTGTGATTAATAGAAAACTAGCTATGTGGTTAACTTAATGGGCACTTGTTTGATGATTAGGAAAATAAGAGGTGTATTATGTTAGAGAGTAATTTGTTGGATATCATCTAATTCCTATGTGTTATCTTTATTGATGTTGAATATGTTGTTAAGGTTTGTAGTTCATAAAGTTTCAAAAAAAAAAAAGGTTTGTAGTTCATATGTCTTATTAAATTCGCTTGCTAATTCTTTCCTCTTCTTTTGACTTGGCATGAACTATCATGTTCGAGTCCATACGACTCCCATTTCCTTGCATACCTGTTTTCCTCGAGTCAACCTCCTCCAAATCGGTGAAAAGGAAGCTGATTTTGTTGAGTTGAAAACCCAAGAAGACAGCAGCATCAATAGCCAAAAGAGACTAAAATTGGGAATTTGTTGGACTTTAAAAAGTCCAATTTATACAGTAACAGGTTTCAGCAGCAGTCCTAAAGAGCTGATATGAGAAGCAGCCTCAAAATATACAGTAAACATTGCAGCAGCAGGAGGTCCCCTAATGGATGAAAATCAGAAATTTAGGACTTTAGAAAGTCCACTTTTGAGCACAGCAGCAGGAAGCAGAAAGCAGAAAGAGGCCACAAAATTCCCCTTTTTATCCAGATCTTTATTTTATGTAGTTCCTTACTCTGTTGATGATCGCTAACTTTTTAACACCTTTTTGTTAACTTAGATGAATCCTTGGGGAGGATTTCTATTTTGTTACTCATTTTAAACTTTTATTTTGTTACTCATTTTTAAGTATTTAAATTTTCAAAATCCCTTTTATTTAAGACAAATTTAAAGCTCTTAAACTAACTTGAGAATTACCCGTATTCTTTCATAGTTAGTAATTGACTTTGAATCCACGTTAATGAGATTGAGCTAACCATTTAGTTCAAAATCTATAACTTGGATAAATTATCAAGTTAAAAATATTTTCGACGCTTTAACACCTTAAACATTCCATTACTTATCATGTTAGTTAATCTTTATTTATTTGCATAACGATTTTCTATTAAGTAATCTTAAGTTTTTCCTTTAAAATTAGCTAACTTTTAAATTCGTCGGTCAATCGCGTGTTAGCGGATCCTCTAAGATGCCTAAATCCTTCCTTGGAGAATTATTTGAACCCTTACTCGACTCTGGTTTTATTTAAAATGTTTTCTTTAAAAAAACCCTTTTTAAATGGTTTTCTTAATTTTTCCTAAAAATTTAAGTGGCGACTTCCAAATTATAAATTTTTCCAAAAATTGCCAAAGTTGCGAAAATGGATTCGAAACCTTAGTTTTCGAAATCGGGTCGTAACAATTATATAAAGGGAAAAAGGACAAATATACCTTCGAATTATCGTAAATGGTATGCAAATATACTCCGTTATACTTTTGGGACATTGGTGCCCCTGCCGTTTAAAATCTAGAGCATATATGCCCTTCACTCTGACGAAAAAATAAATAGGGACACGTGGCACAATCTTATCCACCCATTCGATAATTAATAAATGTCGGATCGGTGGATAAGATTATGACACGTGTATATCCGTTAGTATAAAGGGTATATATGCTCTAGCTTTTGGACAACAGGGGCACCAATGTCCCAAAAGTATGACGGAGGGTATTTACATACCATTTACGATAGTTCGGTGGTATATTTGTCCTTTTTCCCTTATATAAATACATGGACATTCACTTTTAATATTATTTATAGCGGCGATTTTGACTATGTAGCTGAAATAACAATAGTTGAGTGACTTTTTTGTTACGAAATAAAGTTGAGTGACTTTACGATATAGTTACCATTAGTGGAGTGATTTTGTGTTATAAAACAAAATTGAGTGACTTTTAAAAATAAAAACAGCTGATTGAGTGATTATCTGAGAAATTAACTCAAGAAGTACGCAATGTCTTTTTGTTCTTTTTTGAACTTTGAAAAATATCTTTTGTTCTTGTCTGAAAGAATTGTAGTTCTTTCTTTGGTTGATTCAAAAAGTTGAGTGATGCCACTTGAGAAAACTTGCTTGTCAAGTATTACATGTCTTAGATTGAGGCAGAACTAAGATTTAAAGTTTATGAATCTTGAATTTGTCATCGAACACATAACTCATCTTTAGTTACTGGGTTTCCAACTACATATTTATACATAATGATCTCCTAATATAATACATACTCTAAGTAAAAACTACTAGGTTCGTCCGAACCCATAGCTAATGATCTAGCTCTACCTCTACAAGGGGGTGTAACTTAGGCAACCTACCTTGACATGAACATAGATGGCTGATTCTACGACCCGAACCCGAAACCTGTCGCAGAGAGCCATATATGTAAACAGTGTTCCCTGACGCAAGGATCAACGACTGACTCCAAGGCTCGAACCCATGACCTTTGAGTCACACAGAGACATATATGTAACAAACCTATCTTGATGCAACCATCAACATCTGATTCCCTGCTCAAAGTTTGTGACCTACAAGTCACACACAGACATATATGCAAACAGCCTACCTTGGTGCAAAGTTGCAAACATCAATGAAACAACTGATTTCACGGCTCGGACTCGTGACCTATAGGCTATAGATCACACGTAGGCAATTTTACTGTTGCTCCAAGTCCGGAGAAAAATGATTCTCCTAATGTACCCAACAATGTAATGGTGCAGTATACTTTCTTTTTACTGATTAAAAGAAATCATGAGTAGTGAAGGGGAAGATTGCAAGAAAAACTCACTTTGCTTATGTTTGCTCAATGAAATTTCCTTGGAAATGAGCTGTAAGCTTCATTTACTCCAATTCTGAGCAAACATGACTTCAAATAAAGCAAAATAAACAATAGTCAAGAGCAATATGAAACTAATATATTCATTTAACTCAACTTCCCTCTTTGAGCTATAACAAAAAAATGAGTACTCTTGAACAGTTCCATAGTCATTTACATTATCATTTCCCGCATACAAGAAAGAAAAGACGAAGAAGATACCGAGCTAGTTACACTCATATACGAAAGAAAAAAAAGAAAAGAAGAGACTCTCCAGAGAGTGCTAAACAGCAATTAGCTATTCAAAATTCCTAAAATGATATGTAGAACAAAAATGATTAGCATTATGCATATACTCATAAAGCTTTATCAATTGTTGCTTACTCTGATGCTGACGGTAGTATGGCCAAACTGTTAGCGGTCAGTCCTTGTGTAGATGATGACTCAAACTTCGGGTCAAAGCTCGTTGTGTAATGGAATTCAATTTGTAGCCGTTGATGAAGGAGTGTCGATGCCATCAATCCTTTCTTTACATCAACTTGTAACTCCCTAATAGGGATTGCTGCCAAAAAACTCTTAATGTACTCTTTACATGCCTCTTTACCACTGTAAATGATTTCAGGTACCATGTCTTCCTGCATTTTGTCGGAGCCATTGGTACAAATGACAATTTTGCCTTCATCAGCAGGATCTTTGACATCGGATTTCTCTTTTCTATCGCTAGATGGCTTATCATCTGATTGTTGAGACTCACTAGGTACCCGCATAATTGTTGCGTCTTTGTCGAACTTGAGGATATATGCCTGGTTACAACCCTCAAAAAGCCTCTCACCCAGTGTGTCGATGATATAGTATGCGTCTTTTTCAACCTTGAGGATAAAGAAGTGATCATTCCAACTCACAATGTAAACAAAGGAGTCGCCATGACCAGGAGTTTCTTGAGCGGATTTACATATCTCGTCCCATATGTTGTCAAAAGACATGGCACCATCAAGGAAGTCAAATCCCTCCTCTTCTTCGATTCCTTCAGGATGAAAGAACCCAATGAATGATTTTTCGGAGACGACTGAGAGTGGACGCACTTTCGCCTCCAGGACTGTCTCGAGGTCAAAATGCTTATCTGGGAAACGTTCCATGTAGGTCTCTTTTTCACAAAGATCCCTCCACTGCAGTGAGCCTTCCCGGATAAGACAATCAAGTTGGGACTTGATGGGCATATCGTCGGGATTGCAGTGGAACCAATCAGCTATGACAGCAACCAAGGCTGTACAAGCGCTTTCACCAGCAGCTCGTTCACTTCGTTGATCAATCGAAGCAAAGAATATCTGAATCTGCAGTTTCATTTGTCCATCACGGCTTATTATCTCTTTCTGCTCCCAACTACCCACAGCAAAACTGTCATCTCCAAACTCGGAGATAGAAAATCGATTTGGAGAAGCTTCCTCAGATTTGTACCACTGCAAGAATTACACACATTGCTAAGAGGACTAGTTATGACATATGCATGTTCAATCATGAACATGAAAACCTCAACAATATAGACTCTTGATACAACTATACAAGTACAGAAGCTACTAAAGGAAGCTCTCAAGCTCAGTAAATCTTCAATACGACAGGCATATTGGTGTACAAGTAATAGGTAGCAGATTGATTAGATCATGAAATGAAGATAATAAATGACACTATGTAAATTCCATTTAGATACTGGGACAATCAAACATGACAAGGAAAGCACGAAACGTACCCCTGAACAAGATTCATCAGATGAGCAAAGCTGTCGACGATCAAAATCTATATCATCTCCACCATCCTCTCCATAATGTTTCTTCAACAACGGCTCCCCCTTGGTTTTAGGAGATCTGAAACTCAACTTCCTCTTTCTCCAGGGGAGAATGCTGCGTTTTGAACTCTGCTCTGCAGATTGATTTCGTAGTGATGCAGTTGTATCCTCGGGGTACTTGTGCCTTGTGTCTGAAATATGATGGCTGTAGTGGACTAAATCCTCGTCGTCGCTGCTGCTGCTTGTGTTTGAACAAAATGATCCACCAACATGGTTTGCATAGACAAGTGTTTCATAACTGAATGACTTCTGAACACTTGTATCCTCATTTCCTTCCTCTGATTCTCCTCCTTCCGACTCATCATCAAGTGAATCTGTATCCACTGGGTAAACATAATTGGGATCCTCACTTCTGACTGAGTTCCTTCCATCACTGCAGCCTTCCTCTTCATGATATGCCTTCTTGTGTCGCCTAATAGATAATGCCTTGAAAAATGTAACTTTCCGCAGACCTGCTTTTAAAGAAGAATTCTCATTTCTGTCTATCAACAAAACCTTTCCAGGATTTGGAGATACTGGAGCAGACATGGTAAACTTTGGAATGTTCTCTGACGCTTCATTAGTGTTCCTCAATTCCACAAGGTTGAGTGATAGCTGTTGATAAATGTATGAACAAGTCTTTAGGAAACAGTCACACACACACATATATATATACAAGTAGATGTGAAAGGCTGATCAAATGATATATTCACATTGCTGCAGGAATACGAGAGAGCAAACAAAAAGTATGCTTTAGTTTCTCTTACACAGAGTGAAAGACAACTCTTGAATCTGCCAATAGAGGCTTCCAAAGGAACGAATATTTCAATGCCGTCTTCTTTTTCTCCAGCTAATGAAGCAAAGTCTGCAAGGTTCAATGTCGCAGCAGCAAGTACGGGTACCTTCTGATCTGGTCCTTTGCTTGTACCCTGATTCAAAAGAAGTATGAATAAGTATTGCTCACGGAGAACCACATGGAAGGGAGTATACAAACAACGAATGAACACAAAAACAAGGAGTTCAATTGAGAAATTACTGTAAAGTAATACACCCATGGATTGAGAAAAAATGCAATTATCATGTACGACGAGATAGGCTCAAAGCAGTCAAAGAAACATGCAGCTAAGGACAACATTGAGCCTATGGAAGAACAGCAATTACACGCTTCAGTCCCAAACAAGTTGGCGGATTGGCAATAAGTATTTACTATTCCATTTAAGCTCAACTGATGTCATCATCATACCAAATAAGAGTAGAAATGAAATAAGTATAATATATATATGAATAAATAACAACAACAATAATAAATATAATAATAATAATAATCAATTGCTACCATTTTTAATTAATAAGAGACTATGCCAATAACGTCTTTTTCCTTTCCAAAAAGTACAGTTGTATATGTCCAGAGAAAAATTTGAATGAACTATAGTAGGTCTCACCATCCACCATATAACATCAAAATAAATGACCCCAATAGGCTCAAAAAGTGTAATCCATTAAAAGGCAATCATTACATTCCAGAAGGCTTAAAAAGCTTTTGGAATAGTATCTCCATTCTTCAAAAATTTAGAGAGCAATTTAACAAAGTTAAAAACTCACTTTAAGCCATTAGCATATCGGAAAATTATAGTGTATATATCGGACTTTAGGCGAAATTTCTGGCTTTGCCACTGTTAAACTCACTAAGTTTACTATTGGTAATAAAACTCAGTAAAAACCATATTGAAAATGAATTATACCAAGCAACTCTTTTTAAAATGTCCTTTGAACAGGCTCATACATAGACTGCAATATACTGAATTACCATGATCAAATAATCAAAAACCAAGCATCAATTGAACCAATAAAGAAAACCAAATTCCTAACTTAAGGAAATTCAAGAAACTTATCATCCCGAAAAGTTGTATGGACATGATCAGAATTCACAACACATTTATCAACAGATTGTGCGTACGCAACCTTACCCCCACCTTATGAAGTTAAAGAGGTCGTTTCCGATAGACCCTTGGCTCAAGTAAAGCAGAATCAAAAAGACAAGTGAGTAAAACAAATACAGTAACGAGGAATCCATGCTTAAAACAATTAAGAAAAGAATAAGCATCCACAACAAATGTACGATAACGAAAGCCAAAACAAATACCAGAGATCCTCTATAACAACATATTCGCTACAACAGCCAAGATCTCCTTGAAACCAATTTTCATGTTATGTTATGTTATATTATATGTTCTCTATAATAACATTTCGCTATAGCAGCCAAAAAAACATTATATCAATTCTTTTCAAGAGAAATGAACATGGAACTAATCAAATTCCCTAGAATTGGATTCCTTTTCACTCAACTGCCAAAAACACAAAACACCATAAGGATATATCGAAGTTAAAAAGCAATCAAGAACTCACATTGAACACAGTAAACACAACTTCCCAAGGATGAAACACACCTTCTTTATAACCTGAAAAGTTACAAACACTCAAAAACTCCTCATTCCATTCAACAATCCCCTCATCTTCCTTTAAACACTCTTCTTTTGTAAAATTCTTCTTTACACTTTTCCTAGTAAAAGAGCTCAAATTCAAAGAAATCCCCTTAGTTGATCCCTTCCACTTAATTCCAACTCTCAATCTATCAAAATCTTGGACCCCCACATGCTTTTCTGACAAAAAGCTAAAACCTTTAAGGCAATTTACAGTAATCTTGGCCTCAAATTTCTTAGATAATAAAAGTGGAGGCCATGGCATCCACTTCATCAACTTAACAACCATTTTTTTTCACTTCAAATACCCAAAATACTACAGACCCAAGAACAAGAAAATACCCAAAAAGATCATTTTTTGTCCTTTCAAGACTAAAAAGTGATCCAAGATTGCTATAAACTATAAACCCAAATCAAGAAAATACAATAAAGATCACTCTTTTATGACTCTATAGGTTAAAAAAGTGATCTTTCTTGGATAATTGTGAGATTAAGAGTTGATAAAATGAGATTTAGAAGTGATTAGGTGTTGTATTAAGAGGGATTATGGAAGTTAGTTTGTAAACAAATGGAAGAGAGAGACAAAAGGGAGAGAAATTGTAGGCAGAGAGTGGCAGTGGAGAAAAAAAATGGATCACAAGTAACGTCTCTATTTGTACTACTACTAAGAGAGTGCATGTAGACACTATTTTTATTATCGGATCCGTTTAAAAAAGAATGTCTTTTTTACATAAATTTTTAATTTCAATTTTTGATATAACATATTTATAACAACCGATAACAACAACAATACTCCGTGAATAGTAGTAGAGTCAGAATTTTTATCAAGGGAATTTGAAATATAAAGAAGTAAACACATTAACAAGTCGGAGGGATTCAATATATGCTACATATATTAAATAAAAAATAATTTTAATCATGTATACATAGCGTAATTTTCCGCTAAAGGGGTTCGAAGGTACCTTTGGGACCCATACTATCTCCGCCCTTACTTATGAAATTTTATAAATAGAATTTAGAAAAGATAAAATGTATGTGAACATTATTACTACTACGTGAATGTAGAGAAGATGTTTTCAAAAGACCATCTGCTCAAGTGTAGATGTATAAATTGTAAAATGAAAAGATATTTTAATACATTTCATGTATCTTTGGTTTAAGATCATAAAATTTAAAAATAATTTTTATTTTCTTAAATTTCATGTTAAGTCGAAACTTAATCAAATAACGAAGGGGATATTATTTCTTTTCTTTTAATACAATTTAAAAATAATTTTTATTTTCTTAAATTTCATGTTAAGTCGAAACTTAATCAAATAACGAAGGGGATATTATTTCTTTTCTTTTCTTATTTTGGTGGATTAGTTTACATTTAAGGGGTAAATGAAATTCCTTCTAAAATTATTTCTAAAATTCAAGATTTTTTTTATTTGTTAAAAATAAGACTATTTCCTTCTAAAATTAGAAATAAATCTTTTATCTTTAATTACAAGCTCGATAATGAATTTTTATTTTATTTTTTTAGTACAAAGCGGTCTACAAAGGTTTGTCCAACGTAAATTTGCATTAATGGAGCATCAAGACTCAAGAGCGGACCAGAACCATGTGTGAAACAAAAAAAAGCATTAGTTTTGTGTAGTGATTCTTTTGCTTTTTTGATCTTTTCCTATTTAGTTAAATTATTTTACGTCTAAGGAAAAAAAATCCAATAATACATTCAAAATTACTAAAATATCTTAAAACTTAAAAGATCATATCATATTCTTCTAAAATTATGAATCGTCAATACAATATGATTCTTCATTTTTAGAGAACGCTTTATCTCAAAACAATTATTTATAATTTTGCATTATAAATCGAATACTAAAACGGATATCAAACATGTGACCAAAAAAAAAAAGATATCACTTAGTTGTACAATGGTTGTTTTGATTTTTTTGATTTTATTCCATTTTGGTGAATTACTTTACATGTAAGGAAAAACAATACAAATGCTACGTACATTTAAGATTACTATATTCTATAACATGTTCGTACATTTAAGATTACTATATTCTATAACATGTTACTCCATCTGTCCTTAATTACTTATCCAGTTTTGAATTGACACATCTATTAAGAAAATAATTATTGACATAATGAGTTTACTATTTTATCCCTATTAATTATGAAGTAAGTAAATTAAAAACGGAAGATTTTCAAGAAGTTATACATTTATCAAAGTAATTAATTGAGGGTATAATAAGTAAAAAAAATTGTCCTTTCTACATTTGTCAAAATGAACAGTAATTAGGGACAACTAAAAAGGAAAAGTGGATAAGTAATTAGGAACAAAAGAAGTATCTTTCTAAACTAAGAATCATTACAAGAAAAGTGTGAATTACATGGGGATTTTCCTGTGGATTAGTATGGAAATTTGCAGGAAAATAAGTTTTCTATGGATTTTCATACTAATCCACAGAAAAATCCCCATGTAATTCACAGTTTTCTTATAGTGAATTTTGAAAATAAATTCTGTCATTCTTAGGCAACGTTGTACTTGTCCCTTAATTAATTAGGGACCGGACACCAAGCAAGAAATAAATATTTCGTCGTAAGAATAAATTAATCTGGTCTCTTTTAGAAAACCAAAAGCAACTCAAAAGTAAGTATTCATGAATATTTCTACAAAAGCTCTTTTTAAAAAAAAACAAAAAAAAAACTATTCAAATCACACGACTTTTCTAACAAAATAACAAAACTAAAAAACGCAACCTAAAAAATAAAATAATGTCTGGATTCAATTAAAGTATTGATCTTATGGACGTTAACTGGTACCTAACCCTACGTATTAAATAAAAGAAAACATGTTTCGTATCGTCGAGAAATGTGGTAGGATGATTGAAATTTCTAAATATGTAATCAGATGTCTTGAATTAAAATCATAAAGATGTAAAAGTTCGTAGTACTTATACGTGGTCTAGGCCTAGGGAACAAAATAATAATCCTTGATGGGTTTTATAAGGCATAAGTAATCTGAAATAGTTGAACCAGTAAATTTCATATACCAAATAATTAAAACAAAACAAACAAAAATAAAGAAGAAACGTACGTATTGAATATGTCAAACAAATGTTGTCGATATTAAGGCCAGTAAGAATAGCCAAGAATTATATATATATATATATATATATATATTTATATAGTTGTACATAAAAAATAAGAAATTATCCAAATTAAGATTCTTCAGTATTATATATGTTTAAAATTGGCTGAACAACTGGAATTTGTCTTTAAAACGATGTTTAATTATTCTAAATATAGTTTTAAATGAATCTTCATATCGTGAAATTTATATCTCATATCGCAAGTATATTTGAATTCGGTAGTACAATGCAACATGTGCATGTGACATTAACAAGGATTGTGATAATTGGTTGAACAACTGAAATTTGTCTTAAAAATGATGCTTAATTATTTTAGATATATAGAGTTTTGAATGAATCTCCATGTCGTGAAATTTATTTCTCATATCAAAAGTATATTTGAATTTGGTAGTACAATGCAACATGTGCATGTGACATTAACAAACATTGTGATAATTGGTTGAACAACTGAAATTTATCTTTAAAATGATGTTTAATTATTCTATATATATAGAGTTTTGAATGAATCTCCATGTTGTGAAATTTATGTCTCGTATCGAAAGTATATTTGAATTCGTTAGTACAATGTGCAACATGTGCATGTGACATCAATAAGGATTGTGATGTAATATAAAATGAGATTTTTTTTTACTTTAACAACATTTCGAGATTTGCATCCTGAAAATAAAAAAGAAAAAAAAAATTCGTAGACTATACTTCCTCTTGAACAAATTTTATTATGTAGTATGAATCTAAATTAAAAATTATAACTTCAAGCGAGTATATCCAACACCAAATTAAAAAAAAAAAAAAAAACACATGATTTATTGACTATTCTACACAAACTTTTTTAGTGGTGGGTTTGATGTCTAACAAAATATATCAATAAAACCTCTAGTTTAATTTGAGCATTATAGAGACCACAAATTTAAAGTTATGGCCTCTATGGTGGGGCTATTTATAACTAGAAAATAGATCAAATTAATATTTGAATTAACTTGCCTCTGTGGATAAGTTGATTTCTCAAATAAATCAATTAATAGTTATAAAATCAAATTCCATGAATTATCGAGATATCTGATTTTTATTTTCTTTTGGGACAGTCGATTGAAGTTGACATTAATTTTTTAAACGATAATTTATTCTTTCTTCAGCGACTTATTTAGCCAATACTTTCATTAATTTGAGCAACAAGGATAGATTTGAAACAGAAAAAATAATTCTTTAGTTTTCTAAAATGTTAAATATTTTAAAACAAATTTAATTTACCAAAAAAAAAAAAAAATACTCCATACTAGTTAGGATTTGAGGGAGTGTATTATTATATATTTATATTACATTAATGATGATTTGTACATTCATAAATTTAGAATAAATAATCGAGAATTGTAATCCTGTTGTAAATCATTTTGGTGGTTAAATGGATGACCATAACTCCTTGGTTAATTTCCCTCCTTTACGAGTAGTAATGTCGTTGATAATGTGGTCAAATGGATGATCATAATTCCTAGGTTAATTTCATCCTTTATTGGTAGTAATGTTGTTGATAATATGGTTAATTGGATGACCATAACTCCTAGGTTTATTTCCTCCTTAATTGGTAGTAATTCTCAAGGTTTAATGTAATGTTTATGACACCCTTTGGTATTCCTCAATGTAATCCTATAAATAGTGGTGTTGAGAATAATGTTGAATACACTTGAAAGAAAGAAAGTTAGTTTATATTGTTCCTCTTGTCTTATATTCTTCTTCTCTTCCTCTTTATATTGTTCTTTTATTCTTAAGTTTTACAACACGTTATTAGCATGAAACTCTAATATATTTCCATTTTTCCAAGTTAAGCTTCTGATAAATAAAATTCCCCAATCTTCAATTGGTTCAAGATGAGTAATGGAGATATGCGTCTTCTTGATAGTGCTACAACTCACACTATTTTAAGAGAAAAGAAATATTTCTCTAATTTGATTGTGAAAAAGGCTTATGTTAATACAATATTTAGTAGTGCAAAATTAATTGAGGGCTCTGGAAGAGCGGCCTTACTACTACCTGGGGGAACAATATTAACTATTGAAAATGCATTGTATTGTAGTAAGTCTCACAAAAACTTATTAAGTTTCAAGGTTATTCGCCAAAATGACTATCATGTTGAGACTACCAATGAAGGAAAGGTTGAATACCTTTATATTACTACAGTAAAATTGGGGCAAAAATATGTGCATAAAAAATTACTCGCATTTTCTTCTGAATTGTACCATACAAGTATTAGTATGGTTGAATCACATGCCATAGTAAACAAAGGGTTTACTAATCCTAATGATTTTATCATTTGGAATGAACGGTTGGGCCATCTCAGTTATAATATGATGCCCAAAATTATTGAGAATTCACATGGGTATACTTTGAAGAATCAGAATATTCTTCAATCAAAGAAATTCTCTTGTGCTGCTTGTTCTTAAGAAAAGTTGGTTAATAAACCATCAGCAACTAATGTTGGGATTGCATCTCCTGCATTTCTGGAACGTATACAGGGTGATATATTTGGGCCAATTCACCCTCCATGTGGGCCATTTAAATATTATATAGACTTGATAGATGCATCTACAAGATGGCCACATCTGTGCTTATTATCAACTCGCAATATGGCTTTTGCGAGGTTGTTGGCTCAAATAATAAGATTAAGAGCACAATTTCCAGATTATGCAATAAAGACAATTCGTCTTGATAATGCTGGTGAGTTTACATCGCAGGCCTTTAATGATTATTGTTTGTCCACTGGGATAACAATTGAACATCCAGTTGCTCATGTTCACACTCAAAATGGTCTAGCGGAATCTTTGATTAAGCATCTCCAATTGATAGCTAGACCATTGTTAATGAGGACAAAGTTGTCTATTTCAATATGGGGGCATGCTATTTTGCATGCAGCAACATTGGTGCGCATAAGGCCAACTAGTTATCATAAATTCTCTCCATTACAATTGGTTTTTGGTCATGAGCCAAATATTTTCCATCTTAGAAATTTTGGGTGCGCGGTATACGTTCCAATTGCCCCACCGCTACGCACAAAGATGGGTCCCCAAAGAAGGTTGGAGGTGTATGTTTGGTATGAATCTCTTTTTATTATCAAATATTTGGAACCTATGACAGGAGATATATTTACAGTAATGTTGCTGATTTTCATTTTGATGAATCAGTATACCCAACATTAGGGGAGAACATAAGCAGTTGAAAAAAGAGATAGATTGGATTCATTATCTCTATCTCATTTAGATCCTCGAACAAATCAATGTGAGTAAGAGGTTAAGAAGATGATTTATTTGCAAAATGTTGCAAATCAATTGTCATATGCATTTACTAACCTTTCAAGGGTTCCTAAATCTTATATTCCAGTTGCAAATGCTCCAGTTCGAGTTGATGTCCCGATAGGACAAATTGTTAAAGCAAATGAATCTAAACCACATTTAAAATGTGGTAGGCCAATTGGTTCAAAGGATAAAAATTCTCAAAAAAGAAAAGGAACAAATGATCATGAAGATCATGGAGGAAATTGCTCAAGAAGAACTCCGAGACATAAGAAATGATAATACCACAAATAAGGTCCAAATAACTGAAAATAATGAGAATGAAGAAATCTCAATAGGTTATGTCTCGACGAGAAAAAAGTGAAATCGAAATAGTACTGTGGTAGACAATATTTTTGCTTACAATTTTGCTATTGAAATAATGCAACAAGGTGAGGATTTTGAACCAAAAGCTGTCAATGAATGCAGACAGAGAAGTGATTGACCAAAATGGAAGGAAGCAATTCAAGCGGAATTGACTTCACTTGAAAAACGTGAAGTTTTTTTTATCAATAGTCCGAACACCTGAAGGTGTCAAGCTAGTTGGGTACAAATGGATTTTTGTGCAAAAACGAAATGAAAAAGGTGAAGTTGTAAGATATAAAGCACGACTTGTGGCACAAGGTTTTTCGCAAAGGCCTGACATTGATTATGTGGAGACATATTCTCCTGTGGTGGATGCAATTACCTTCAGGTATCTAATAAATTTGGTAGTTCATGAAAATCTTGAAATTCGTCCAATGGATGTTGTCACAGCCTATTTATATGGCTCATTGGACCACGATATTTTCATAAAAGTTTCTGAAGCATACAATGTGCCTGAAGCATATAAAAATTCGCAAGAAAATTGTTCGATAAGGCTTCAGAAATCCTTATATGGATTGAAACAATCAGGGCGTATGTGGTACAATCATCTTAGCCAATTTTTGCTAAAGAAAGGGTACAGAAATGACCTTATTTGTCCTTGTGTTTTTCTAAAAAGGTCTGGATCTAATTTTGTTATAATAGTTGTGTATGTTGATGATTTAAATATCATTGGCACACCTAAAAAGCTTTCAAAAGTTGCTGAGTGTTTAACGAAAGAATTTGAAATGAAAGATCTTGGTTAGATAAAATTTTGTCTTGGCCTACAGATTGAGCATTTGAAAAGTGGAATATTTGTCCATCAATCAACATACACAGAAAAGGTTCTAAAGCGATTTTACATGGATAAATCACATCCATTGAGTACCCCGATGGTTGTGAGATCGCTTGACATACATAAAGATTCATTTCGACCTCAAGAAAATGATGAAGAGCTTCTTGGCAATGAAACTCCATATCTTAGTGCCATTGGGGTGCTTATATATCTTGGTAATAATACTCGACCAGATATCTGTTTTGTAGTAAGTTTAATTGGCAAGAATGAGCTCGTCCCCAACAAAGAGACATTGGAATGGAATCAAACATATATTCAGATATCTTCAGGGAACCATTGATATGGGATTATTTTATTCTAATAAATCCAAGTCAGAAATGATTGGTTATGCAGATGCTGGATATTTGTCTGATCCACATAAAGCTCGATCTCAGACATGCTATTTATTTACGTATGGAGGCATGGCTATATATTGGCGTTCAATGAAGCAAACATTAGCTGCTACTTCTTCAAATCACGTAGAAATAATAGTCATCCATGAAGCAAGTCGGGAATGTGTTTGGTTGAGATCAATGACTCAACATATTCAAGAAATGTGTGGTTTTTCTATGGAAAAAGATATTCCAACTACATTGTACGAAGACAATGTTGCATGTATAGCTCAACTAAAGGGAGGATATATTAAAGGAGATAGAACAAAACACATTTCACCAAAATTCTTTTTCACTCATGATCTTGAGAAGAAAGGTGAAATAAATGTTCAACAAATTCACTCAGTTGATAATTTAGCGGATTTGTTCAGTAAAGCATTACCAACCTCAACATTTGAAAAGTTGGTATTCAAGATTGGAATGCGTCATCTCCAAGAAATTAAATGATGTTCGCAACAAGGGGAGTAAACTACGCGTTGCACTCTTTTTCCCTTGACCTATGTTTTATCCCAATGGGTTTTCATGGCAAGGTTTTTAATGAGGCAACAAACAAAGTGTATTACAAGATATGTGTACTCTTTTGTCCTTCACTAAGATTTTTTTCCCACAGGGTTTTTTCTTAGTAAGATTTTAGCGAGGCATATTATATATCAATGGTCATCCAAGGGAGAGTGTTGTAAATCATTTTGGTGGTTAAATGGATGACCATAACTCCTTGGTTAATTTCCCTCCTTTATGAGTAGTAATGTTGTTGATAATGTGGTCAAATGGATGACCATAACTCCTAGGCTAATTTCATCCTTTATTGGTAGTAATATTGTTGATAATATGGTTAATTGGATGACCATAACTCCTAGGTTTATTTCCTCCTTAATGGGTAGTAATTCTCAAGGTTTAATGTAATGTTTATGACACCCTTTGATATTCCTCAATGTAATCCTATAAATAGTGGTGTTGAGAATAATGTTAAATACACTTGAAAGAAAGAAAGTTAGTTCATATTGTTCCTCTTGTCTTATATTCTTCTTCTCTTCCTCTTTATATTGTTCTTTTGTTCTTAAGTTTTACAACAAATCCCTTTTATTATAAGTGTACTTAATAATTAAAAGATCTAAATATGATTAATTGTCATTTATAACAAAAAAAAAACCTAACTTGTTCATCATTAATCGAATGGATACGATTCCTTCGCACTTAGTTAAAAATCTCAAATTTACATTTTGAAATTAAAGATTTTTTTTTTCTTCACCTCTTGGGTCAAAAAAAAAAGTAGTATGCTGAATGGACCATTTATAATGCAAAATATTACACTTTCCATAAGGTGCATGATCCTATTTTAATTTTTAATTCTCTTTTTCCTTCCACTCCTTTATTATTGGGTCCAAACAAAAAAAAAGAAAAGAAAAAAGTGACAATATAATTATTGGATTATCTATGACAAGGCAAGTAAAATGTGAAAAACTTGCCAAGAAATTCTCTTTTGAGTATGTGGACATTAATTTGTAGCAGCATTAAGTGGACAACAAGTACTTACTTTACTATTCAATTTTATACGAAACAACGACATATTTAGTATAATTTCATGAGTAATATTTAAGGAGAGTAAAGTATACGTAGAGTTTATTCTTAATTTGAAAAGTAAAAAAGTTATTTTCAGCAAATTCTTAGTTCAAAAAAAAAAAATCTAAAGCGATTTGAAAAGAAATGTTTACAGCGAAGAAGTCATGACAAAATATTAAATACTAATCAATTTTATATGATATTATTTTTTTGAAATTATTTTGATGTTATTTGTTGTTTCTTGTACTTCGACTATCATATTATTTTGTTGTAGTTACTACCTAATTATTAATTGTTATTTTTGTTACTATCTACTGTGTCTTGTACTTCTATTTACTTTTTTTTTAACCGCTTTGAATTTATTTTTTCTTTTGAGCTGAGGATTTATTGTAAACAACCTCGCTATCTTTGAGTTAAGGCCTGAGTATATATCTTTCCCAGACCTCATTTTGCGAGAAGATACTGAGCATGGTATCAGTATACTATATTTTTAGTCAATTTATTTCTAAAAGAAGACATCTATAGTCTTAATAATAGGGGAAAAGGTCTGAAATATATCCGAAATTGTTGTAACAATCCCAAACTTTAAACAGTACCTATTACTCCCTACATTATTTAATAGTGTATTCTAAAGATATGTAAGTGCGCAGCTAGACAAGTTATTATTTATAATGATGCAATATTAATGATGTCCACGTGGGCACCTATATATCTTTAAAATACACCATTAAATAGTGCAGTGGGATAATAGGTCCTGTCCAAAGTTTGAGATTGTTACAATAATTTCGATCAAAGTACTATGTTTTTATATTGATAAACAAAGTAAAATAAATTATGCTTGAATACTAATTAAGGTATTAAATAAATTAATAGTTCCATTTTCCAAATGTGTGCATTACATTTTATCTTTTTTGGAACATCGGAGATAAAAATACTAAATAATTTTATTAATCTATTAGTATAATAATATTGATGAATAAAGTTATTTAATATTTATTATTAGTAGAGATAATAAATATTTGATAAAATTAATTAAAATACGCATAAATTATTCCAAACATCACGATTCTAAAAATATTATCTTTTTGGAATACACAAAAAATGTGACATTCCAACTTATCCAAATTCACGAATGCAGCTGTATATATATCTTCTCCAGCACAGTCACAGCTTTGAATCCATCTACTTTCACATTTATTATTATTTGGATAATTAATTTTTTTATAATTTATAATACTAATTTTAAAATTTATTTTATTTTAAAAAATTAAAGCTTGTATATCCAAATTCATATCGATAATTTATTTAATTTAACAATTATCCTTCTTGTCAAGTTAAATAATAAATTAAAATAAATAGCATATTATTAAATGCATGTTAATTTATGCACTTTATTTATCCTTCAACTAAGATATCTGATAAAGTAGAAGAACAATATTCTTGAATAATATTTTATCTAATTTAATTAAATTTATATGATAATATATTTATTATTTTTCCATTTGTTTCTGAAATGTCATTTCAATTATGTTTGAGAAACGTATTTTTGCTTAACAAATTTGATGATTTTTAAAAAAAATAAAAATAAAAATAAATAAAGCAGCCGCCTTTTAAAAAAAAGATTTTATAAGAAACCAAGAAAATAATATATAACCGACCTTTTATTTTTATCCACACACGTGAGTTCTACAAAAACACCTTTTTCTAGGGATGTGGATTATTCGAATTAAATAAATAAAAAAGGTTATAGGTGTTTAATAGAAAGTATTAGATATATGTGTATTAATTTAATATATTTAAAAATTATATTGGTTATACATTTTTTAGTATTATTTTTATAAATAGTAAATCATGATATTAATAATATAATATATTATTCTTACTTGAATCCTTCATACTCAATATTATTTTTGTTTTAATATGTTTTATTCATTTAATACAACAAACTAAATAGTGTATAAATAATTATGTCTCAAAAATTAATCACAATGTAACTAATTTTATAATTATTAACCGAGCATTATTAATACATCATATTTAATAAATTCTACCAAACAATTCGAATTTTAAATTCTAAAATAATAACTAGGTTCTTCTTTTCCCTTTTGCATATATTTAATAAATATTTTAAAATTAACGTAGATTTTAAATTAAAGTTATTAAGTTCAGTTGATTTATCAATCTAAATTCATCTTTGGTATAAGCCGTTATAAGTTCATTAAACTCACATTCGCATGATATAATTACAAATACTATAACAATAATAACATGCCTACTCTCAATATTTATATACTTAAATCGATCGAAGATCTTTCGAAAAAAATCTCTCCATCGTCAGAAATCACAAATACTTGTAAGAAAATAAACTATAGTACTTTGCACTTCCCTGTAGGACATGAACCTTAAAATAAACTTAGGTCTTCCACAGATTATTGGAGCAATAGTTGCCAAACCTTTTCTAAAAATATATAAATTATTTATATAGAGAATTTAGGTGTCGTTTGATACTTCACTAGAGTTATGTGGATATTAGTAAGATATAGATTATGAAAATTTATTTATTATTTAATGTAAAAGATTAGTTATATAGAATTATTTAGTTATTTATGTATTAGTTATTTCATTTTTTATCGTGCATAAAACTATACATATATTCTCTCATAACTTATATGTATATTAGTTATGACGTTTCTAAATTACAAAATATCAAAACATCGAATTAATTTTATACATAATCCTAATCAATAATCAAATATAATATTACTTATACAAAATCTAATACATATATAATATTTATCCAAGTTCGGAGCTAAAAGGGCAAAAAAAATTGCCAAAAAATTCTAAAAGGGCACATCAAATTTTTTAAAACCAAAAGGACAAAATCGCTGCGGACGAAGCGATTTCCCTCTGACATAATATTGACGCCGTTACTCTGTTAAAAATAACCAAAACTTTTTTTTTCTTTTTTTCACTAAAATCGCTGGCACAACAGCGATTATTTACGTCAAATTTTTTTTTCTCCAACTAAAATCGCTGCTATGGCAGCGTTTTAATAAAAAAAAAAATCATGAAAATCGCTGCATTAACAATTTTTTTATTAAAAAAAATTATTTATTTTTTGAAATCGCTGCCTTGGCTGCGTTTTTTTTAAGAAAAAAAAAATTTGAAAATCTCTGCCTCTGCAACTTTTTATTAATTTTTTTTTTTTGAAAATCGCTGCTTTGACATCGTTTTACTTAAAAAAAAAATAAATTTGAAAGCGTTTTTATTTAAAACAAATCATTAAAACGCTGTCATAGCAGCAATTTTAGTTGGAGAAAAAAAATTGGACTTAAACAATCGCTGCTGTGTCAGCGATTTTAGTGGAAAAAAAGGAAACAATGTTTTTGGACAAAATCGTTGCTTGGGCAGTGATTTTTATTTATAACAAAATAACGGCGTCAATATTGTGTTAAAGGGAAATCGCTTTGTCAAGAGGGATTTTGCGCTTTTGATTAAAAAAAAATTGATATGCCCTTTTGAAATTTTTGGCAAATTTTTTGCCAAATGACCCTTGAGTAATATATGTCGTTAGTTCTGCATTAAAATATAACTATTTTTCTGTTACTTTTCAAATGATGACTAAAAACTCACAATACACCCAAAAATAAATAATCTCAACTCACTTAATTAATCATAAAAAAAAAAAAAAAAAAAACATGATATCATAGGATTAAAATTTATATAAATTTGAGGTTGTTAGAATGGAGCATTTACAGGGCCACTTTTATTTTCTCCACCACATTTTTTTTGTTATTTGTAAACATTCCAATGTTATCAGCCATGCTTCTTAAATGCTAAATGGTTGGTGTAAGCTTTATTTATTAATTTATTCGTTGACTAAGTAATCATCATTATTTTTGAAATTTGAATGGTTGAACTTTATCTTAAAATTAAGTGGTAGGTTAGTAGTAACCATTTTTATATAAACAATATAATTATCTAATTTAAAAAAGGTAAAATATACATAAATTTTATATCTACCTTAAAAATATAATATGATTACCACACCAATTAAAGGATGAAGTGGTTTAATTTTTCCAAAAATCATCTCAATTGTCAGATTTTCATGATGCGAATTCAACTCTAATTAAAGGTGAAAAAATTATATCCAATATAGTGTGTTATTTCACATTAATTAAGCAACCATTGACAATAATAAGTAGAAAAGACAAACAAATTTCATTAAGAATTCTTATAGATGACAACACTAAAAAGTTGAAGGGCATACACATCAGTTGAAGTCAAGTTAAAGAATACGTTTATATATTATGTCTTGTTTTTATGTATATATAGTATGTTGAATCTCTTTGACTTCTTCATCAAGCAAAGAAAAGATTTTTAATCAAGTCCTTTTAATAATTACTTTTTTTTGTCTCAGACTTTCAATTTATGTGATACATTATTTTTTTTAGTCAGTTTTTTTTTTAAAAAAAATGACATGTTTTTATATTTAGTAATTATTTAATTGTAAAATGTCAATGTTACCCTTAATGAGATAATTCACACGAATATCTATGACGTGTTTTAAACCTCAAATTTCAAAAGTCTTTTTTGTTTCTTGAACTTCATTTCAAGTCAAATAATATCACATAAATCAAGACGAATAGAGTACGTATTTTAATTAATCTTGGCATGATCCACATGAGTCACAAAAAGAGGTCATCTGAAATTCATTTGTTTAACTAATCTTAATTTATGTCAAATTGGACCTGCAAGGAAGGTAAAGCACCAACTCTAAGGTGCTTAAACACACTTTTATTGATCAAACTCAAGATTTTTAAGTAAAAAAAAAAAAAGAAATTTCAACCATATAATATTCATAACCTTTCTCGTAAAACTACTTTAGTCCATTTATTGACCCCCAACAACCCTAAGTCAATAGCACATGGGACATTATAGTGCCCCTATTTGACTGTTCTTATCATAGTCCATAAATGTAGTAGAGCTTGCTAGACACACAACCCTAGCCAATTAATCCACATGTGGGATTCACATCATGTTTTTCGAAACGAATTCAGAATTTAAAATTATATAGATAATTATTTGGCTCATAATTAAATATTTATAAATAATTTATGAATTTTTTCACTATAAATTTGAGTAAAAATTATTAAGTATACGTAAATCTATAACCAATCTTCTAGATCCGTCCCAGCATTTCTTATTTCTTATTTCTTAGTTGTTTTCAAATTTGAGAGTGAGGCAAAGAAAATGATTATATTTAGGAGTTGGAATATTGAAGCATGGGAACTTCACTCATTGCACATTGCTTGCTCCCCCACTGTTCTATTGGATTTGAAACATGTAATTTAGACACATATTTTATGGTCACTTCACAACATGTATTTACTACTCTCACTCCGATTCAATTTATTTGTCGGATTTTGACTTGACATAAAATTTAATAGAAGTAAATACTTATACACACCTGCAGTAGCCCAGTGCTACTATCCTGGATCACAAATATAAAACTAATCGCGATCTAAAATAAGTGACTTTGAGAGAAGAATCGAGTTGTAGCTCATCGATATATCTTATACTTCAACATTCTATAGGTGCAAAGTTCAAACGTCGCGTAATTATGTGACACAAGTTTCTTGCTATGCAACATATTGACAGTATCAATAAACACAAGTATTGCAGAAGCAAATGTTGAGAAAATTTTGCAAAACTGGGAAAATGTTATTGATGTGCATTGTAAAAGCAAGGTTGTTGCTTTGGCAAGCGCTAGTTTCTACTATACAACAAAACTAAAGGAGGGGGATGAAAGGCAAAGGCTCTCTAAAGTTTTAGAGCGTCTCTAAATCCAGTGCTGAAACTGTGTTCTAGACCTTTCTTGCCACCACCACTCGCTGGATGTCCCTTTTGCATCATCGCGACAAACTCATTGTAATCAATGCGCCCATCCTGAAAAAAAATAAGAAGAAAACTCACATTCTTACCATGAATGAAAATTACACACTCAAGAAGCTCGTCTTGCTCGTATAAGCATATCATCATTTTATGGTAAAGTTATACAAAGAAGTCATTACTGCATATACTTCAAACTTAAGTGATGATTTCGATTAAGTCATTGACAAATGCCAATGAATACTATACTGCATTTTGAACATTTTTAGTAAGTCTGATACCAAAAGTGCAAAGGAAGTGGTATGGACTACGATTTTTTTCTGGCGAAGAAACAAAGAAGATTTAGATTCTTGATATGAACTAGCCGAACTTTAGAAAAGGATGTCCTTTTAATTCCAGTTAAAGAGCATTGTCGGAGGAAAAACTGGTAAATCCTGTATGCCATATCATATTAAAATCAAGGAGAGCAAAAGTAGAACTTACATTGTCCTGATCAGCGTCTCTGATCATATCTTCCAGATGGACATCACCGATGCCAAATTCCTCACAAGCTTGTTGAAGCTCGTCTGCGGTGATGTAGCCACTTCCATCTTTATCAAAATAAGAGAAAGCAGCAAATAGATGATCTTCTCTTTCAATTTTGTTGAAATGTAATGTTGCAGCTATAAATTCTCCATAGTCAATTGTGCCGCTGTTATCAACATCTGCCTATAATTTCAGACAACACGAGGAGTTACTTGAGGTCACTATCATTTGGTTGAGCATGAGATGTAAGAATGTCATGAGGCTAAATGAATCTTAAGATTTATGATTATACAATTAGAAACCAATACAGAGAAAAGAGGATATTCAAAGGCCAAATCGTTCTGTCTTACTTCTTGCCCACATCGACTAGATCAAAATTCAAATGTAAGCTCATGAGCACAATTTTTATTTCCAATTGACTAATATTAGCTTCATACAATCCCCTTCACCATTTAGCAATCAAACTCCCAAATATCCCCGTCAGGCGAAATTTACTAAATGAGGCTAATTGTTGTTGTTATAGTAATTCTCAACAATCTATCCAACTACTACATGTACACAAATAATTTCCTCAGACCAAATATATAACTAAGAAACAAGGGAACTTTGTAAGTTTCTATGTTGGTCTTTCGTATAAAACGTTAACAATATATTCATTAGCATTAAGGAAATACTGGATACCATATTTTTACAATTCCTCTTAGCGAAAACATAAGAAATACAGTTTTTCACTTGTTCATTTTGTTACTTCCTTTGGGTAAAAAGAAGAGGTTGAGTAAGTAATTAGCTAATTATTTCATTATCATTATGACATAGGCATACATCTTTGTTATTTTTCTCCGGTGTACACATTTTCTTCACATGATACAAATGGCATTGAGAAATTAGTAGTGATCTTTCGTGAGGAACGTTTGGAGGAACACATGAAACTAATATTGTAGGATCTATAACACGTCCTCCCATTTTTGCTGTCCCCCGAACACAGAAATCACGTTTCTTCGCTCTTATTGCACGATCAAAATCTTATTTAAGTCGGGATATTAATTAGCTTATTTAGAATTTAGATTTAGATGATTCTACCCATGAAGGTTCTTGAAATAAGATCACTTACTGCTTGCATAAGATCATAGATCTCGGATTCCTTGAGATTAGCGCCAACTCTTTTTAAACCAACTTTGAGCTCCTCAAAAGTTATTTGACCACTATTGTCTGTATCAATCATCTTGAACATTTCTTTCAGACCGGCAATTTCTTCTTCAGACAGGCTTTCGGCAATGACCTGCAATAGACGTGTAACTCACAATATTTAGCGGACTAGTTTCAATCCACAGTTTGTATGATTCTTGGACGTGTTTATGAATCTATAGACTCACTCTCAAAGCCATCTTCTTGAGCTTGTTCATTGCAGAAAATTGTTTCATTCGACTTAGAACTGCAGAATCCAAAGGCTTATCTGGAGCCACACCATCAACTTGAACCCAGCGATGGCCTGCGGAGGTATAAAAATCACTCATTAACTTTTATCCAAATTCTTCAACTTAAGGGAAATTTTTGCAGTAGGAAGGATTAAATTCATTTCATAGGATTCTAGCAATACAAAATATTAACCACAAGGGCAGAGTTTAACTTTCTCCATAGCACTATTACATGATCAATTATGAAATAGAATATATATAATAGTTGGAGATTATTGAGTATTCAGTATTGGAACGAAACAAGCAAAATTAGAGCACAATGATGCACTCCCTTTGTTTCAATTTGTTTGTCTGCTTTGACTTGGCACAAAGTTTAAGAAAGTAGAGAAGACTTTTGAATCTTGTGGTCTTAAACATGTCATGTGGAAAGTTAGAACTAAGCAGTTGCTATAAAAGGAATGAAACATTCTTTTTCAGAGGGACTAAAAAGGAAAGTAAAACAAACAAATTGAAATGGAGGGAATAGCATTCATATAGCCAGCCTCACTCACAGACTATAAGAAGCTTTATCGTTAGCATATGAATTATACCTTTCCTGTTCTCGCTACTACTTACTATTACTAGTGAATTACCAATGTAGAAATGTAAAACCATTTCCCAGTAGTAAAGTTAATCCACTATCATTTAAACAGGTAGACATATTAAACTCAAATATCAGATAAGATAAACGGTTGAGCAGACTTACACAAGACTTCGTGAGCAGTTAAACGTTTTCTGGGATCTCGAACAAGCATTCCCCTGACCAAGTCTTTTGCATCTTCTGAAATACTAGGCCATGGATCTGACGAGAAGTCGAGATCGCCATGCAGGACTTGTTCAAATATTCCTTGCTCATTTTCTGTATAATATTATATATTAGTAAAGAGAAATCATACGAAAAGATAAGACGTCATTTGCAGAGCTACATTTGGTTTCCATAAACATTTTCACTTTATTTCCCTTGCTGACAAAACTAGTTTAGTTTATGGAAATAGATCTGATTTTGAATATGCAGTTATTCTTTTTATTTAAAGTGTGTGCATATAAAGGAAGTTCCCAATTTTCTGGTGATTGCCCTCGACGCCTTAAGGGTCAGCAGCAGCAGTCAACACAAAGGTAGCAAGAACTATGGAAATCTCAGCTGATCACAAGAAGAAGCTAGCTTTGGGCTCCCGTGGCCATAAATGCTTGGTCATGTGGGGTGGCATATGCCACACAGTGAAACTTGAAAATTAACTCGTGGATCGTGGTAATGGTATTCTGGTACTTAATTAAAGGGCGGAGATCCTGGATCGTGGTGATGGACCGTGTGAAACTTAGTTCAAGGGGGAAATTGTTGGGTATGCGATCAAAGTCCCTCATTGGAAGGTGAAAATGTTGGGAACTACATATAAGGTGTAGGGATATTCTTAATGGGGTGAAGCTTTTTGGGAAAAATCAATCAGGTTTGGCCCAAAGTGGACAATATCACACAGAGTTGAAAATATTACTATGCATGAAGGGAATCTTGTGACAGGATCCTATCAAGTATCAACTAAATGGTAATATGATTATGGTAGCGCTAGCACCATGATTCGAGCTCCCAGGAAATGGAGTATTCAAACTAGGAGTTCTTAAATCATTCACCTTGTCTCGGAGAAAGTTCCCCCAAGCTTTGAGAAAATCATATCATCTTTTTCAGCAAATTAACACAGCCCGAATTTTTCCTCTAGGATATTAATGGAAATGTAAAACTTTGGAGAATTGAACAGAGAGAATTGCAGAATAAGGTAAAGAAAACAAGTATCCTCAAATCTCACCAGCCCAGAAAGGAGGCACTCCACTTAATAAGATGTACACAATCACACCAGCACTCCAAACATCAGCTTCAGGACCATACCGCTTTTTGAGAACTTCCGGTGCAACATAATAAGGACTGCCAACAACATCAGTAAATCTCTCACCTGAAAAGAATACATCCATAAATAGTCTGTTTCAGAAAATTCTACATTACAACTAATGAACACCATAGCATAGAGGAGAAAGAGCTTCAAATTGCATCAGATGAGGTTTATCAAGAGACAAAAAAGAGGACAGCTCGGTGCACTAAGCTCTTGCTATGCACGTGGTCCAGGGAAGGGCCAGACCAGAAGGGTCAAGTGTACGCAGCCTTGCCCTGCATTTCTGAAAGAGGCTATTTCCACAGCTCGAACATGTGACCTCCTAGTCAGATAGCAACAATTTTACCAGTTACGCCAAGGCTCCCCTTCTAAAGGTTTATCAAGAGAGTTCAATACAATATGAATGCCAGTGGATTGAAACAAAGTGCATCTAAATCAAGATACAGTCCTGGACAAAGTCCAATAGAATCTGCATCATGAATACCAAGAACTAACACATAAAATTCATGAATAGTACACGTCAATTCTCATTGATGCTCATTGCACTCATTAATTAAGACGGTATCTTAAAGCAGCTTCCACAAAGTAACTACAAACTAATCAAATTAAGTACCTGGTTTGAAGAAAACTGACAATCCAAAATCAATAGTTTTGAGAAGTGAATCCTCCTTCTGATCAACAAAAAGGAAATTTTCAGGCTTAAGATCACGATGCATGACGCTCAGCGAATGACAAGCTTCAACAACTCCAAAAATAGTCCTTGTGAGCTCAGCTGCTTTTCTTTCTGTATAATGCCCCCGCTGAATAATCCTATCGAAAAGCTCACCTCCAGCACACCGTTCCATAACTACATGAACGGCTACCGCATCCTCATAAGCCCCTTTAATCGATATAACATTCGGATGCCCTGCTAAGTGATGCATTATCTGAATTTCCCTTCTAACATCTTCAACATCATCATCTGTCAACAACTTCCTCTTAGCAATCGATTTACAAGCATACTCTTTCCCTGTCCCTTTTTCGACACATTTAAATGTAGTCCCAAATTGTCCTTGTCCTAATTTCTTTCCTATACTGAAAAACTCCTTTAAGTTGCCTGTTTTCTTCTGTAACACAGAATCAGTCTTAAGTCCTGCACTACCTACCCTCTTCATCTCTACCACCTTCTTAGGCTTTACCGGTTCCTCTTCCTTCTTCACCGGTTCCACTTCCTTCTGTTCAGACTTAGGCATTGTCATCTGTTCAGGTGCCCTATTTTGAACTACCACATCAGGGTCTTTCCCAGATTCTGCTGTTCCACCCCTACTACTTCCACCATTAGTGGTGGAAGCAGTGTCATCCGGCACCCGAGCGGGCCACATTGCAGCTGAAACAGACTGTAAGAACCTATTTCTAGAAATACTAGGTCCAACACAAGTGTTCCCCATTTGACACTAATTCCAAAATTCAATCTTTCAGTTCCCCAATAGTTTAATATCTTACAATTACAAACATAGCTCTATAATGGCCACTCAAAATCAACAAGATCTTGATAATTTCAATCAAATAATCAAGAAAAAGTCAAACCCTCTTCTATCAAACACAACACTAATCAAAAAAGTACTAAAATCAAGAACTTGTTCAACTTCAAGTATAGCAAATCAAGAAACAAGATGAACCCAAAATCTTATCTAAGTAAGAACACAAGTTCATGTAATCAGCAAAAATAACTATGCAACCATGGATAAAAGATTGAATAAGCAATCCAAGTAGATAAATTCATCAAAAAAAGACAAAGCAAAAGCCAAATAATCCCAAGAAAGAGAAAAAACTTTGATCTTTGGATAAATATTCAGAAATTTTTGTTATTACATTTGAGAAAGTCAAAGAACAGCTTAGTGACCAAGGTAAGGAAAGAAGTTTTTCAGCATAACAAATGAGAATTGGTCTGTAAGGGGTCGTTTGGTAAGGGGTTGTTTGGTAGACCGCATTACAAGAAATAGTCCATATATTAGGTAAGTATTATTTAGTACTATGTTTGGTAGGAATTTGGGCCTATGTATAACTAATTCATACCTCCTACATGGTATTATAGGATGTATTACTAATATCTTCCATTTGGAGGTATTAGTAATACATACGATATAATACCATGGGATAGTGTAAAGACAAAAATATCCCTCAAATCATTTTAATTATTTTATTTATTTTCTTGATTTTATGATTTATATTTGTACTAGTAAATTTATTTAAATAAATTAACTTACAAATTATTTAGAGAGAATTGTTTGTTGCTAAATAAACTCAATACAAATTTGAAATGTAAGTTATTTATTTGTACATGACGTTTGTGATCTTAATCGAATGTATTATATATATATATATATATATATTATTTTTTATTTTTTTTTGTGTGGTTTCTAATTATTTCTATTTTGAAAAATTTAAAACATACATACATATTAAAACTACAACTTGCAATTTTTATGTGTAAATGTAGATGGTTTATTCAATTTTATCATTGTTGACCATCTTTTCGATTTTAAAAGTAGATGATTTATCTTTTTTAAATTGAAAAATGATATTTTGTGAGTGATCAATTTATTAAGATGACAATTATTTATCCTCAAATAATTCAAGTGAAAAAAATAGCAAACATGATAACAAAATTGTTCTTCCTCATAGCTTGTTAGAAGGTCATAAAAAAATAATTTTATCCGGCAATTATCTACCTTGACCCAATTACCTAATAATTCGAGGGTATAATTGGAAAGAAGCTTTTTATAGAGTTTTAATCCAAATACAAGATGAGGTGGGAAATAATTGAACCAAACACTTGATAAAAATAAACTCTGCATTACTAATCCCTGTCGTTTATATGCAATATATATATGTGTGTGTGTGTGTATTTTTTCATCCGATGTCCGATATCTATATTGGAGTTCAATTAAATCCGAATTCGTCTCGGAAAGTCACACATTAGGGGTAAAGCACTTCCTAAAAAAAGACGACTCCATACCCAAGGACTCGAACCCGAAACTTGATTAAGATTAAAGGATACTCCCTCTATCCCAATTTATGTGACACTTTTCGTTTTTCGAAAGTCAAACAGTTTAAATTTGACCGACAAATCTTCAAATATTTTGAAGAAATGAAATTTATATATTTGTAAACTATGTAAAAAGTACTAAAGTCACAATAATTGATAATTTAAAATGTTTAAAAGAACTATAAAAAAAATTACGGTAAAAAATAAACTCATTTAAATTTCGAAATCCAAAAAGTATCACATAGAATAGAACGGAGGGAGTATATATTTATTACAAGCTTTTCCATAAATATGGTTGGTTGCCATATAATTATAAATTAGAAGAGACCCACAAGAAAAACGCGTTTTGGTTGGATATTCCAAGAGGCCTAAGTTTTTGTCATAGGATTACTTATGTCAACTTTGGTTGGTTTGGCCAAGATTAACTTTAATTCTACTCTTACATTTATTTATCACACATCGTATTATAGTGTGTCATAAATGAAATGGAGGCTTGTCTCTAGAGTCTTGCGTGATAATAAGATATTATCTTATTTAAATTTAAAGGTAAGTTCTATAGAGTACGTGGTTGATTAGACTATCCTTGTTGTATGGGGTGAGTGTTGGTCAGTCAAGCACTCACATGCTCAAAAGATGCATGTTGTGGAGGGGATGTTAAGATGGATGTGTGGGCACACTAGAAGAGACATGATTAGGAATGAGACTATCCGGGAGAAGGTGGGAGTGGCCTTTGTTGTGGACAAGATGAGGGAAGCGAGACTGAGATGGTTTGGGCATGTGAAGAGGAGGTGCGAGAGACTGGTTGTAGGGGGTACATTGAGGGGTAGAGGAGCATCGAAAAAGTATTGAGGAGAGGTGATAGGACATGGCGCAACTTCATATTACTGAGAATATGATTCTAGATAGAAAGGAGTGAAGGTCGCATATTAGGGTAGAATGTTAGTAGGGTTAGAGTGTTGTTTTGCCTTGCTTTTGTTATCTGTCGGCATATATTTATATTAAGTATTGTGTTTCAATTATCACGTTATTTTGTTGTTAGTATTATTTTTGTCGTGTAGGCTATAATGTTGCTTTTTGTATTAATTGTTATGCTTTCTTTATTATTTTATTCTTTTACTTGAGTTTGATGCAGTTGAACCAAGAGTCTTTTGGAAACATCTTTTCTATTTCCACAAGATAGTGATAAGGTCTCCGTACGCTCTATCTACAGACCCCACTTAATGTAATTTCACTGGGAATGTTATTGTTATTGTTGTTGCCTTTTCCCAATTTAATAAAAGGGTTGTTAGTTGATTATTTCTCAGATAGTCACTCAATTAATAGTGACTAAGATATCTTATGAGGATATCAATTGACTTCCCTGGAACAAAGACAATTAATGGAATGATATCCAAAATTGGAGTTATCTTAGTTTGGAGTGAGATTGTGAAAATTAATACGAAATAACTTTATCTCATTACTATAATTTTATGTTGTTGAAAAAATGAGAAAAATATCTTTAAAAAAATTAAGAGTGAGATAAGACTTAAGAGTACCAAGATCTCTTCAATCTGACCATCAGATATTCTGAATTTCAGATTTGATTAATTCAAGCATTGTATAAATTTATTTAATTGAAAGCACTATCTATATTTAAATAAGGCGAGCCGTAAACAAAGAAAACAAGAGATTCGTGGTTATATCAATACCAGTTGACCACATATTTTTCCATTTCATGAGTCAAGGTTGAGATTCTGCTTGAGAGTAGAGCCACCGTTTAGCAACGGATTTGACATAACCTATTAGCATTTGGTTCAAACTCTCTCTTTTAATTAAAAATTCATTCAATATGTATAAGTAATCTATAGAAAATTAGTGGGAAGAAAATATGCTCAAAACACATGAACTAAAAAGGATTAAAGTCTTTCAACAACAATCTTGCTTAAGTCTACTAGGAGAAGGAACTTCATCTTCTTAAGCGCATTTCCCTAAATTATTTGATCTTCATTACATTTGTATTCTTCTTCTGCTAAAAAATCGATACACTGGTTCGTTTCTCTCCAGATATGTTTGATAGAGGTTTTATTGATATTTAATAAATATCTACAGTATTCAATAATAGCCCTAAGAGAATGATATTGTATTTTCTTATTCTTAATAAGCTTTGATAGCAAGTAGACAATCGGTTTTCACCTCTGTTTAATTTAACTATAATTAGCCCTTTTACGTTCCAACACTTATGTAATGAAATTTATCTTGAATTTTACCTTACCTAAATATCTCAATAATCACTTTTTGTGATCATATTTAAAGATTCCTCCAAAAAAAATATATATTTCCACACTATGTTTTGTCACTACCATCAATGTTCAACTTTATTAATACTATTTTTTCTTTTTCCTAATTGTGTCATTATAGTTGAAATTAAATAATTGAAAATTAGTGTAGTGTGGGCCTACGCAAAATCCACAATTGTTGCCGGCAAATACGCAGAAATATCAAAATACACAAAATGCAATATATGTATCAGTATTTAATTAAAAAAAAAAAAATTTAAACTATAGAAGTGCAAAATAAAATAAAAATGTGTATCATTTTATCATAATTAAATAATATACCATTAGTGAAAACCTCCTCTACTTGAAAATTACATGATCAAGATTATTTATTTATTTATTTGTATATATTAAATCTCATTAGAAAAAATTTTAACTCCGCTACTAATCGTATTCGTGATGCATGAGCTCCTTTACCATGATTTTCCAACCTAATTTCATAAATAATAACGTAGAGAAGTTGGTTTACTAAGACGGCAAGTAATTATTTATTCTTGTCATGTTTATTGGTGCTCCTATAAAAATTAAAATAAAATAATTCTGCAGTGTAAACTCTTATTTAAAAAATCAACATCTAGATATAAAATCAAGATAAGAAGAAAAAAATAATTAAGATAATTAGGAGCATTTCCGTTCTCGTGGCGAATCTGAATTAGTCAAACCTAATACCTACTGATTTGATGATTTGACAAACAAAACACAACATAATAGGGACCAAACTAAGCATATAATAAGTAGACAAAAGAGTACATAAAACTTGAGAAACTGTGACAAAACCAGAAAACTTCATCTAACAGCCAACATATTCGATGAAAAATATCGTTACAATGATATAGTACACCTCGATAGTCGACGATATATTACATTTCAATTAATCAAAACGAAAAAAAAAATCGAATATACAACACACGACACGCAACATCAGTTGATGATGTTACTTCCACTGCTAGAGAAACATTATAATTTCTGTGTATTCACTTCATTTTATAGTGAATAGTCACATTTTTAACAGTGCAGATAACATTCATTACCGATGAACGAGCATTTCTTCCATCACATCTCAATGTCTTCCAGCTCCGGCAAAGGAAAACGAAGGATTGCAGCAATGCCGGTTAGCTGTGTCAGTTCTGTGACGAAAACCAAAAGTTGTTTCAATCAGATTTGCCAAATATGCAGTAAAGAACGTGTGTTTGTAGGAAGGAAAAAGATTTGAAGTGAGTATGTAACGATGAACGTGTGCACAGAAGGGAAATACGATTCAAAGAATTACTAGGGGCCGACCTAAATAAATTCCGACTGGGAAAGGCAGAGATGTAAATGCTGGAAGAAAAAAGAAATTAACAGGAACTATATATACTCACGTTCTCCGGAAACATGCATTGACGAGAAAATGAGAGCAGTACCACCCGAATCCTTGACTGAATCGACCAGATTAGCATACTTTTTCCTCGTTTCTACATCAGAACTCCTGTCAACAGATCAAAAGAAGTTAGATATTTCTCATGTACAATATCAACCAACTATATATACACAGAACGAGTGAAATGACCCATATATAATTGATTGAGATATGAAGATAAAAAGTTATACATGTCTACATATTATCCTATGAACCAAAGACGTGAATTTTAAAAGTTAAGCACGTAAAAAGAGATACTTATGAACTAGAAATATGCCACGAGTTGCAAATTTAGTATCAAGCTATATACAGTTTCATTTTTGTTGCTCGTAAAGCCCATTAACCTGGGACCATAAGATACTCACCTAAAGAGTTCGTCGGTAATGAGAAGTGTCTGAATAGCCATTCTCTCATGGGCAACTTCAACATGCTTTGGTCCATAGCATGCACGATCAGGATCCTAGAAAAGTCCCAATAAAGTAACTTCAATTTTCATAAGTTTCGGGGAAAGGAACACACTACAGGGATCTCTCTGTTGACAAGTGGAAGTAAACTTCATGCATAATGAAGCTCATTAATATAAATGTTAAGAGATTCGGAAAAAAGGAAATGACATACATTTATTGCAAGAAGTTATAAAAAGAGAGGGAAAAAAGTTTTTAAATAAAGGTGTTATCCTTCTTAGTTACTTCGGAGAGCATGAAAAGTGGCATCAAATATCCAATTAATATCATAATTCATGAAATATGCGAGGCGGGGGGATTCAAACAGGCACTCACTCTTGCAAAAGACCTCTACATCTAACATCCCTAAATTATGTAATGTAACTCTAGTTCTTAGACCTAAATATCCATAAAACCAGGAAATCAAGCACAAATATTTTTAATTAAGACTTCCTTATCGTATTTCTGTCTGCAAAAAAGTAAAGGAGAGGGCACATCAGGTAATAAATTCTCTCATATCAATATGGCCAAAGCATTGCAGACAGATACTCCTCTTACTACTCCAGTAAAACTGCACATAAAATCAGTAGATGAAAGTACACAACTGAGAGGCCCTAAAATTTAATGGAAGTTCAAAGTTGTTGATGATTGGATATCCGAGAATTATGACGGATCCTTGCTGAAAACAAATCCAACCAAGATAGGTTGTAAATGAATTTTCAGCATTCAATTGGTAGAAAGGCCTGAAAAAAGGCACACGCAGAGATAACAATATCACCAGCTGCCCATCATAACACAACGTGTCTGTTCTTAATCTTGAAATATATCAGATTAGTCCACCTTGATCTCCTTAAACAGGGATATCCGTCATGCATAGTGAAACACCTCGACTTTTATTTGAAACTCTCAGGCCTCTTACAGAACCCAAGATAACAGATAAACACCAAAAAAAGCAAACAAATAAATTCAAAGCCGAACAATCTGTGTGTACTCTTAGCATATGATAGATAAAAATCTGAAACATCCAAAGTTATAAAGAAAAATATAAATAGAACATTGAGACCAAGGATAGAACCTAACATTTGAAAGCATGTTGAAAAAATCCTTTAGGGCTTGAACCTGATTAAGATTGGAAGACAAAAGAAAACTGTTATTCCCAAAGAGTACGAAAAAAGACTTGAACAAACACAAGAATAAAGATTAAAGATCATATTAAGTTGGGCAAGGGTCATAAGGTACCTCTTTGGCAGCTTTTGTATCTTTTATCATATTCATTACATTTGGAGCATCCATAACCTCTTTCAAACTATGTCTGTAAACCAGGGAAAAAAAAAAACTCTCGGGCTTAAATACCTGTGCTGGATAATAATTGAACTCGTACATATCAACTAAAAATAGACAAATAATTTGTACTAAAATAGCAGTATTGACGAGAGAATCGCGTACACAAAAATGTAATTGCAACATATTACTCAGTTCTAGACTAGCACGCACATCTAACATCATATGGCTTGCACAAAAATGTATTGACAAAGTATCGTTTTGAGATGTCATCACATGAGGGGATGAAGGGCAAGGAGAGAGAGAGAAAGAGAAAGAAGGGCATACTTGTATCCCGAGGTTGTATGGACAAGAAGTATGCGTGACTTATTTTCTATTATAGGTCGTAGCTGCTTCCTCTCAGCTTCCAACAACAGGTGACGATGAAACTGATCCTGCACATTCAACCCAAAAAAAGGTTGAATATCACAACTGAATTAACATATGCATAGTACAGATATAATTAGATATGCATGCTCTTCCCCTTGTAACATAGCATAAAAGTATGACTAGCTAAGAAGTGTAACTATACAAAAAAAAAAAAAAAATACCTTGGTGAATCCTGGACTTGCAATCACAGCACAGCGAACTACTTTGAAATCAACATGCTTGACAAAGGCCTGCAACAGAAATAAGAACCTATAACATATTGCTTATGGACATTAAGCAACATCAAGAAAGTTGGCAAAAGTCTACCTGTAGAACATTGTCAAAGAATTTATTTAACGCCTGTAAACAAAATTAAGAACACAATTTCACTTGACGTCGTGTTTCAAATAATTAAATAATACAAAAGCTGAAACAAAAGGAGACTTACCTTATCATAACCTGCAATAGCTGGTCCATGCTTGCGCGGTATAGAAGTCTCTATACGAGAACGGGTAATAGTCACACTGTTCAGACAACAGTAACAAGTACATAAGGTTAAATTATGCCGTACAATCTAGTTAACACTTAACTCAGCCTCAACATATAGAAATTCTGACATACTCATTCGACTTTTAAACTATGCCTCAAGAACTGTTTAAAACTTGTATTCATAGGACTATGAGATTGTCAAGCTTACCTTTTACCAATAAGAAGAATGTGTGCCAATCCTTCTTGCATCAGAACCACAGCCAGATCAGCACTTGCAGATGGATCTGAATCATCAAAGTGGAAAACCGTATTCAGCATATTGAAACAGTAAATCTAAGAGCAGTACAAACACATATCCATGTTGGAACCAATACAGCTGAATATCAACAATTATATAGGGAAACTTCTCAACAGTTCAAAAGCACTCTGCAACACACATGTAATTGCGGCGAATAATCATGTTCTCACTGCAAGTGTATGAGTAAAGAAGAAAACCTCTGCAAAATAAGGGCTAAAACACAGCTGGACTGAAACAATCTATCTAAGAATAAAGCACCTATAAAGCGGTTTCACAATCATGTCAATGTACTAAAAAGAAGCATCTACTTGTTAAACTTGATAAGTTATGGATGAAAAGTCAGGCTATGAACTAAAATGCCTAATATTGCAGATAATGTTAATGGCTACACTTGAACAAATAAAAATATAACTTTGTTAAAGTGCACTGTTAAAGATACCAGAAGCTCGACGAAGAACCTCCCGTGCCAGTGAGTCCCAGACCACCTAAATTAGATAATGCAAGTCAGAACAAATATATGCGTAAACTTTCGTATAAATCAACTCTTTTCAGGTAAGACTAAGATTGAAACAAACAAGATGCTCATAAATTTGCTAAACAAATAGAATATACAAAATTAATAGGGAAGATGACATAGGAAAAGAACAATCACTTTGAGTTACTACTAAACAAAGAAATTCAAAATAATTAGTGTACATGCATAGATAGGATTATACGTAAACAAAAGTTTTAAACAAAAGCACGCATTAAGAAATTTTATTTTGACAAGTGTATACCCTTTAAGTAATAAATCTAGCAGTAAAAGAAATTATGGAAAATTTCATTCGGCCTGTACCCGATCCACATAATTTCAAGTTCACCTGTAATTCTTAGCCCAGGCATTTATATTTCGATTGGAATGCTCCTCAATTTCCTATAGAAACCTCTAGTTACAACTACAAATGATTATCTCCTAATTCATCTTCTATGACTCATTGATCCTCTAATAAAAAGACACTTGTTTCGTTATACTTGATCTATGCAGCAACTTTGTATAATGCAGAAAAAAAATCAGGAAATTTTATTAAATTTCATGTACTCCTATGTATACGAGAAGAATTTCCCCTACCTAAACTTAGATTGTTGCATCACTTGAGTATATATTACCTAGGCTACACAAACCGTCACTTATCTTATCATGCTTCAGCCCTACCTGTGTTGGACGAACTAGGGGACATAGATCCTTCAAACTACAAAGAAACAACCTGAGAAAAGAAACTAGCCCCCTCGGTACATTGGATATTTGTTGTTCTCACCAACGTCCATAATGTGTATAATATAGGAGTTAATAATAGCTTAATAAGCAATAATGCCTTTGGGAATTTTCGAACCATTGTACACTTGTTTATGAGAACTCAATGACAATATACTTCAGGTTTCCTTTTTGGGTGTCTGCTGAAAAATGTGTAACTATTTCTTGGCTTATTTGGCATGGAATTGGTCATGACGATAACCAGGGTGGAATCATCATTAATGTAGAAGGGTTGTTCCATCTAGAGACAGCAAGGAGGTATCGTATGTACACCTTTTATGCAGGGTGTAAACTACGTCAAAGGACAGGAACACGAGATGCCTCGAAGGGGTGTCAGCGGCAGGACAAATGAAATTTAGTTGCAAGTAACTGCACCCAAGGGGTATGGTCTAGTGGCCAATGAAGTGAGTTAAGAGTCATAAGATCTTAGGTTCAAATCCAACCAGAGGCGAAAAACACTAGACAATTTCTTCTTATTTGTCAAAACCTTGAAGGAAAGAGTTACCCGGTAGGCAGTAGCTGTGTTGGTGGAACTGGTCGAAGTGTGCACAAACTGGCCAGGATACCAAGGTTATTAAAGAAAAGCAAGGCAATTTGTTCTATTCTTCTTCTTTTTCCGGTGGTTTTATAATAATAATGTAAATTACGTGAAAAACTTTACAGATTTTTTTTATTTGTTAGAGCCTAAGTTGTGTGGACTCTTCACTTTCGATGCCGCACCCATGTCGGATTCTCCAAAAATACACTACTTTTGGAGAATCCGACATGCACCCGTTGACATTTTTGAAGAGTCCAAAAATCATAGGTTAGAGCTGCAATCCTAACGAAAATATGTCGCCAGCTTGATAGCTTTTGAAGTGAAAATAATATACCTCAAAATTTTTAAAAGAAAACTCAAGAGTGATATGCGGAAAAGAATCAAAAGGCAGTGTTGTACCTTTCTTAGCACAAAAGGTCTGTGTTGCTCAATTTCCAGAGTGTGAAAGGCCCCTATCTGCAATAAATAATTAGAGATTTTTGTTGCAGGATCAAAGTTAGGAATTTATCCAAAAGGATTAAGTTGAAGAATACACACCTTTACATGTTCATTCTCCAGAATATTCTTCCCACGAATACGCAAGGCAGAACCTTCTTTGTCATACTCCACATTCTAAAACACCAAATTAATTATATTATACCACACTAAAATGGAATATACTCAAATAAAAACCCTAGAAAGAGCACTATCTATTTCCTACTTTCCGGTCACATTACAATTGTTATCATTACTATGGTAACAAAATTATCAACGTCGCATTTATTGAGATTCGTTGGAAATGGAGCATTGTTATGTGACAATCTATCATGTATATTTCATACACAGGTTGTATTGATATCCTCAAAATTCATCAAACTGCCCAAAAATCCTTAATCTCGACCACATTGGAAAAGGAAGACAAAGAAAAGTCTCCTTTCTATCCTTAGTAGATTCTTCTCTATAGTTAATTGATTTCAAAGTTTTATCTTTCAATTTCTCTTAAAACACCTTATGCTGGAAGCTAAGACAAAGTTCTAACCAAGGCCCACACCCCACAACTGAATGATGCTGGATGTCTAATATATCCTTACCTCAACTTTAATTTCCAATTTCAGTTTCACTCGTTCAGCATCTCTTCCTCCAGAAGCAGCTTCCCTTAGGACCTTCCTACAAGAAATTACAAGCAAAAATCAACCAGCTTCCAGTAGGTTGTGTTGTGATAAGCAAAACCGTGTTAACAATCAGCAAAGACCCACATAGCATAATTTGCAAAAGAAAGTTGCTCTCAACATTAAAAATGAGTCTTCACCATAAGCTTTAAGCAACAATATAACTATACTATTATCAACCTGTGCAATCAGTAAAGACTCACTATGCTCAAAATCCATATTCCTTTTAGTAACATTGTCTTTCACAATTTCAGCAAACAACAATAACAACAACACCTCAATCCAAGCAAGTTCAGGTCGTATATATGAATCCTCACTGACCATTCATATAAACTCATCTCAGGGCAATTTAGACAAATTTAACTAGAATTTAGCACAACCCGTAATTAGGTCTAACTATCTATAGATTACTTTCGCAAATCACAGAACACTAGGTTTTCTAAGAATTAGCTAATCAACGAATAAAACAACAAAATTGATGCAAAAATTAGACAATTTGGAGAACAAGAGCAATTAATATGTTATTCAAAAAACATAATTTTCAATCAACTCAACAGGATGAGAAACATGCATCAAATTAACAAGTGTAGAGAATCAACTAAGTAGTTACAAACAAAGTGAAAAGCTCCAAGCTTTCGAATGAACAGAATTTGATTCTAATTAGCAAGTGACATCCATATTCAAGATAAAGATTCCATCTTTCATGATCAAAATTATTATTTAAAAAAAAAAAAAAGAGGCGAGAAGCTAGCTTTATAGTAGTTCTTGTAGCACCGATGAGATACCAAATACTCCCCCAGTTTCAATTTGTTTATCTTACTTTCTTTTTTAGTTTGTTCCAAACATAATGTCTCTTTCCTTATTTGGCAACTCTTTCATTCAACTTTCCACCTAGTATATTTAAGACCACAAGATTAAAGGGCATTTTCGTACATCCCACATATCTTTACTTTACGACCATGAGATTCAAAAGTCCTTTTTTTTAACTCATGTCAATTCAAAACCAGACAAACAAATTGTAACGGAGTAGGGAGTAGTATAAACTAGGTGCTTCTTATAGTAAAAACATGTTTTTTACAAATTCTCAAACTTTCGTACACGAATAAAAATTACCTATTTATCCCAAAAAAAATGCTAATAATGCTAAGACCTCACAGTAATGAAATTGAGCAAAATTGCAATACCTAACAGTAACAGCTAATACAGTATCACCTTCAGCTATCAGATTATAGGCAACCCATAGATCATCAGCTTCTTCTGGAATTATCTGTATAATACATGAAAATAAAAAATAAAAAAATACCCAAATCAATTTGATCGTTTTCTTCATCTGGGGTTTCAAAAAATCACGAAAATTACTCGAATTATAGATTTAAAAAACAATTATAGAGAAAAAAAGATTACCTTTACGCTACCAGGGCCATCAAGAACAAAGTCTCTACGAACAATCTTCATATTGAATAAAACAAATTTATCAACTCAATGGGAAACTCAATAATTCTGCATGTAAATAGCGGAATAAAGAGGAATTTATAGAACTTTTTATTGATTTTTTTCGTAAGAGATTTGCCTCAGTTCAATGGAAGAGTTGCAGGTTTTAACGGTTTGTGTCCTTCTAGGTTTTTCTAACCTTGGTGAAGAGGGACTTGAGTTTTTTTCTTTTTTCTGGAAAAATGACCAATATACCCTCAATTTTCAATTTTAAAAAAATATATATTTTTGTTTTTAAAATGTTTTATATATATTTGTTGTGTTATATATGATGTTTCTTTACCATTTTCATTAACAAATTTATATTTATTGAATTTTTTTTAAAAAAAAAGGAGTTTTTTTGGGAAACTTACAAAAATATACTATATTAGGAAAATATTTACCATTTATAGCAATAACATTTTTTTCACTTGATAACTTTTAATACATTTATAATATAAAACACATATAATATAAGTTTTATTGATGAATAATACATTTATCACACATTTAATACACTTATAATACAATGTGTCAATATATTACCAAACAAGCATAATATATTATAAAATAGTTATAATACATATATATTTCATACATAATTCACTTTTAATACATATTACATTTATCATAGTATTGTTATATATTGTTATAAATGGTAATAAATAAAAAGTATTGCTAAAATCAATAGTTATTTATTAAAAGGTATCCATTCAAGTAATTTTTCCTATTTTTTTTAATGTAATATGTCTTTTAAAAAATTATCTCAACTATTTTTGTTTTACCTCTTCCACTTGATCAGACCTGATTCAAATGAAAAAAATAAATCAATTTATGTCAGACTTAGTTATAAAATTAGGAGGGAGACTGATGGAAATGTTATCTTAGTATTGAAACGGGTGGATAAACTTGTGTGATAAAAACGTGTCATCAAAAGCTTAGTTAGTTAGTCAAAAAAATTCACATGTCTAGAAAATGAACGTAATAAAAATAAGGATATTGAGATGGACGTGTGTGTATTTTAAAAGAAATAGGATCGAGAATGAAGTTATTGGGGACAAGGTGAGAGTGGTTTATATGGTGGACATGATGAGGAAGGTGAGACTTATGAAGGTTTGGGTATGTGAAGAGAAGATGCATGGATACCCTAGCAAGGAAGTGTGAGAGGTTGGCTATAGTGGGTATCATGAGAGGTAGAGGTAGATCGAATTTTTTTTTGAGGGAGGTAATTAAACTAAATATGTCACATTTGCAGCTTACCGAGAACATGACCGTAGATACGAAAACATAAAAGTTGAGGATTAGGGTATAAGTTAGTAGGTAGTTGAGTGTTGTCTAGTTCTCTTATCAGTATATGTTTTTTCCTTTGATTCGATTATCATATTATTTAGTGTTGGTAGTTGTTCTCTTTTAGTTATTTTTAGCATGTTTTTTTTCTCTATTGTTTTTGCTTTATATACTTGATTTTTAATATGCTTACTCCAACAAAGGATTTAACGAAAACAAACTCTCTACCTTCATAAGGTAGGGTAAGATTATGTACACATCACTCTATTTAGACTCCACTCATGGGATTACGTTGAGTACGAGTAAATTAGCAAAGAGGACTTCTCGTATAAACCTCTAGTTTTTCTTTCGTTTTGGTTCATGTTGGGCCTATGAGAAAGCAATTTGAATTTTGAAGGCCAACCATGACATTGGGCCTAACATTGGGCTAACCATAACTTCACAGTTCACATATTCACTTGAATTTCGTTTTGTTGTCTTTTTTTCATGTTCAAGAATGATGTTTAATTTAGTGATGGATTCAAAAGTTTAAATTTATGTAATTTCAATCATATATTTTTTAATTTATTAGGCTCGAAATACATTATTTATCTACTTATACATATTAACATAATTTTTTTAATACAAATATAGGGTTTGAATCAGAGTATATAGGATTTCGAAAGGATGAGTGCACTATTTTAAAAAAATGGATCCACGATATAAATTTGATTGGTTTGACCTTTAGATTCTTAACATAGAACCCGTTAAATTTTTAAAATTATAAGTCATCTATATATATATATATATATATACAGTGCTAAAATAAATATAAGAATTACCAATATGACATATTTAAGAATTTTGAAAGATTAAAACAAAAAAAAAAAAAAATTGAAACGCCAAAAGTGTTACCAATAACTATTTGGAGAGGTGTTGCTCAATTTTAGACATGAAGAAATAAGGTAGATATAAGACTTAATTTCTAAACTCACTTATAGAGGTGAACTCAATTATCATCGCATTATATGATATTTTGAATGTGAGTTTGCACATTTATATTTAAGTACTACAACAACACATTTATACTTAGTATTTTTTTTAGAAAAAAAAATAACACTACTATATATGATTTTGAGAGAGGAGCATAGGTTCACGTAAACCACAACCCTCCCAGATATGTCCCTGATTTGAACTAAACTTATTGAGTTTTGTCGAACTCATAACTTTTGTTACGACTCTCTACTCACATATACACACAATCAGTATGCAAATTTCCCCTACTTTATTGAATTGCTTACTAGAAAATGAGAAAGCAATTTTCCGTAGAGAGCTTTTTATTCTTTAAAGTGAGACTTTTTGGTGTGAATTCTTATTAGTCAAATCTCAAAATGAATATTGAATGAGATAAAAAAAAAGTATTTATGGAGACAACAAATGTGGTTGTAAATACTCGTCAATTTATTAATATTAGCTATAAATATCAAATATGAAGTCATCATGCTCCTATCACCTCTTGACAAATTAAAGTAGGTTGATGGACAAACTCCCTCATGTCGACTGTCGCAATAGTGTGGGGATGTCGTAGGGTGTTAATCTGTAGTCAATTCAAAGGGTTTGAAGTAATTTGTCGTAGAAATTTTCGATCGCTTTTGAAATGAAACATGAATCTTAATTAGTTGAATTCTAAAATAAATATCAAATACCGGATGAAAAAATGTGTATGATCTTTGTACAACTTTGAAAGTCCATTCTACAAGAAGTGTACTACATTGAAATGACACTTCTTTTTTAAAAGTTTTAAACCAAGTCACATGGTAAATGCAGAGGGAGCTCAAAAGAACCAAGAGAAGTACACAAAACACATTTTGCCAATAACAAGGTAGGCTGAAAGAGCAAAATGCCATATGAGTCTTATACATGAAAATATAAAGTCCATTTGACACATTACTACTCAATCAGACTTGAATAAAAGGAACATGTGAAGTTTGTCATGTTCCTCCCCTCCAAAACACTCAAATTATCTGTCGTAAATTTTAGTGGTACGTCTCAAATTATTTTGATGACATTAATTACTTATTTAATTTCAACTTTTCACATATCTCATTCAATATCACAAGATTAAAAAATATTTTGGTACGTTATATATATATATATATATATATATCATTTTACCATATAGACACCTTTTTGAATCGTGAAAATAGAAAAGAGCAAAGCTAGGTGGGGGTTCAGATGAATCCAATAGCTTTGATGTAGACTTTATACTTGTATTAAAAAATTAAATAAATATATATGTATATTAACTTGTGAACCCCTAAAAAAAATTATTGACGACTCAGTAGTAAGGAAGGGATCGTGAAGATGCTTTCTACACTAGAGTTGTGGGTTTGAACCCCGCTATCAACAAAAGTTTCTCTTTTCTCTTTGCAATATTTTTCTCTTTCTATCTTTAAATTTAGAACTTTCAAATTCATAATTCTGACTTCACCTCACATTAAAGTTTGTATTGTGATAGAATATCTATCATATCCTTCCTTTTGGGTGTGACCCTTCTCCGAATTCTACTATTGTGTGATACTTAGTGTGTCAAGTTACTTCGCCCATGAAAGAAGTATTATTTTCTCATTTTATCATATAGCTCATCGATTTGAATTGTATAAGTAGACATTAATGCTTGCATTATGATAGATCATCTATATCATACTCCCTTTGTCCCATATTATAAGTCACTTTTTTTCATTTGCACTTGCATTAAGAAATAAGATAATTTTACCCGTATGCCCTTATTTAATGTTTGCTTATGACAACTTTGTAATAAATGATGAAATGTTATATTTCAAAAATATAAATGCATTTGGATGACTATTTAAATTTTACTTTTTCGAGCCAATTTTTTTCACCAATTGATCCCAAAAATTAAAAATAAAGTTTTTTCCACCTCAATTTTCCTATATATTTTGTGTAAAATGTTTTTTTATATTTTTATTTATAAATTCTTAAAGCAAACAAGACAACATCACAAAATATTCAAATTCCATTACTTCAAATTGATCTAAATTTTCCTGCTGAATCTGATGTTATTGATACTGAAATTAGACGACAAATGAATTTTAGTTATAGTTCAACAAATCATTTGTTTTTTTATTTAAATGGTGCATAACTCCTTTATTTGAATCTTAATTTTTCTCAATTTGGCCTTCACATGTTTTGGTTGATTCTTCTATTTTTACATCCTTTGAACTTTTTGAAATGTCATCTTCCTTGATAAAATTTGTTGAAGCTTCAACTTTCAAGATTATTTTTGAATTTTTTTAATCTTTAATTTTTAATTTGTTTGTTGATATTTTTTTTCAAAATCAGATTTTATAGAATAAGTAGTGAATAAAGAAAGTAGTTAATTAATGAGTGAAGTACATCCCCAGTGAAATTAATTACTTGTAGATTTTCTAGGTTAGTCAAAGTAAACACATTTTTTAGATTAATTAATTAATCAATTAAGGATATAATGGGCAAAATATGGTAATTTATGCATAAATTTTATAAAATGACATATATTATGATCTAACTATTTTTAGAAAAAGGTGACTTATAATATTGAGTGGAGGGAGTATTATTCAGGTGTGTCCCTTTTCCATACCTTACTAATGTGAGATATTTTGTTTATCAAGTTGCTCCGCTCACATTACACTTTATAATAATGGGAAAAAGGACAAATATACCTCCGAACTATCGTAAATGGTATGCAAATATCCTCCGTCATACTTTTAGGGCATTGGTGCCCCTGCCGTCTAAAAACTATAACATATATGCCCTTCACTCTAACGGAAGACTAAATAGGGACACGAGGCGCAATCTTATCCGTCGATAAATGTCGGATAGATGGATAAGATTATGACACGTAAATGTCCGTTAGTATAAAGGGTATATATGCTCTAGTTTTTGAACGGCAGGGGCACCAATGTCCAAAAATATAACATAGGGTATTTACATATCATTTACGATAGTTTGGAGGTATATTTATTTTTTTTCCCTATAATAATTGTTATTGAAAACTATACACTCCAACTCTTTAAGAAATAATTTGAGAGGGAGGAAGAGAACAATTTTCTTTTCAAAATTCATCAATTTTTCTCTTAGCTGTCACAAGTGTCAACTCAATTTTTTGAGCTTTGCAAATTCAGAACCTCTAACTCCTCTTTTCTTTCAATTTTGCCACATTTAATTGGCACCCACTTCAATGAGGTACGACCCCAATGTTTGGACCCACATTCTTATTTTCTCCGTCTTAAAATACTTATCGTGTTTTTATTATATGTCTTTAAGAAAATATATTAACCACGGGAGAATAATTTATCTAGTGGAATATGATGAAAAAATAAAATTGAAATGATTCAGACATGTAAGGTTGTAATATATGAATGTATCATTTAATTTGATATTAACTGACATGTAAACAAGTATATAGTTAAATTTATATAAAATTAAACAAATAAACATATATGTCATATAAAGCATAATATGTGTCCAACATGACATAATACAAATATACTCAAATGTATCTCACACGAATGGTCATGTAGGACGTTTATGTCTACTTGTTTAACTCTATACAAATTTAAGTACATAATTATACATACCCAAAGTTCGAAGGTATAAATGTCAGCTCAAGCCAAATAAATGATACGCTTATATATTATGTCAACATGTAAAAGGAATATGCATGCATGCGTCAATAAGAAGGTGTGAGAGATTGGTTGTAGCAGGAGCTAGATGAGGCACAGGTAAGTCAAACAAAAACTTGAGAGATTATTAGACAAGACGTAACACAACTATAGTTTATTAGGGATATGATCCTAAATAGAATTTGAAGGCGGCAAAAGATTAATAAATAGGCAAGTGTTGACACATTTTGTATGGAGGAGGTAAGGTGCTAGTCTCCTCCTGTTGTATTGATTAGTAATGTCGTAATCTCTTATTCTTCCGTGTGTATTATTATCTGTTTGCTTCATTTGCTTTGCATTTGTTATGTTTTGTTATCATATTTTTCTAGTAATTCTACTTAGCTTCAAAAATATTTATTTTAATCGAGTGTTTATCTGAAATATTCTTTGTACTCATAAAGATAGAAATAAAATCTATCTATATTATATCTTTTCCCTACTCTACCTATAAATTATATTGATAATTTATTATTATAAATACTATGCTCCTCTAAAATAAATATTTAATTATACGTGGATTAAACTTTTTGATTTTTTTTATAAATATGAGTTTTAAGTTTTCAAAAAGTGATTTTGATCAGTTTTTCAAATGACATATTTTACACTTATAATATTTTATCTTAATTCAAATTATATATTCAAACACAATTTGAATTTTTAAATATTTTTTTCAATTTTTTTTTTTTAAATATCACATTTTATTTTTAATTTTTAAAGATAGTGACATATCTTTCCCTTGGTCAAACAACTTTTTTATTTTCGATCAGTTGTTGTCACACTCTAACTAATTAATGGAGTACTTTTCTGAACATTAAAAAAAATGGCCAAGTGGCAACTGGCAATATTCTTTAAATAAAAAAAAAAACAAACAATGAGTTACATTATTCATACTGAAAAAGTAATCATGAAGAAATAAATGAAGGGAGAAAAAGACATAAAAGAAATAATTCCATTTCACTTGAAATATTTTTCTAACAAAGTTTTCAAATTTCAAATTAAAGTTGAAATAATAGATCAAAAGTATAAAATCCTAAATATTCCAAACATTGTTAATTGAGAAATTATTGGGGTCGTTTAATACGCGAGATGAGATAAATAAGAATATCATTAGAGTTTATTTTTTTCTCACTTTTTATATGAGATAGTAATCCTATCATTTTAGTATAAATGATGGGATAAAATAACCCTGATCGATTAGCTAATATCTTACACTAAACATGAGATAAAGTTAATTTCAAATTTTATTTCAAAATTATTTTTATCTCACATAGCAAACGATCACAAAATGACTATCAAAAGGTGCAGTGGATTGGTAAAAAGAAAAAAAAATCTTAATTAAAGTCTTGATATTGAGTGTGTTAAAATCACATACTTTGTACTCTATATCTGTTTGACTTTCTTTGTTAGTATAAAATTTAACAAAGAAAGTAAGTTTTCTACCAAAAATCGTACATAGATTATGTGGTTGTAAAAATTTCTTTGTGAGAAAAAAATAGTCATTTTTTTAACAAACTAATAAGAAAATAATGTCAACCAAAATAAAACACGAAAGTAAATTTTTCATCGTACAAATTTTTAGTTAATCAGATTACTAAATTTCAAAATTTACAAGTCTTATGTTGATTGTCATTGTACTCCAACCTTCCCCCTTTATTGAAACTCAAAACTGATGTGTGGTGATTTGAGTTATAAGTTCAGGCAAGTAAAATCAATTTTGAATATCGTTGAATGATTAAAATAAAAGAGAGATACAAAGAGTGATTACCCAAGCACTATAAATCTAATTATTTTGATGTTATAAGAGAGAAGGGATTCACGATACTAGTTATCAGACTAATGCATGTGATCTTTCTATAAGCTTGAAACTGATAACGCGAGCAAACTTAAAGATTAACCCCTTTTACATTCTTTCATAATTGATAAGAATATAGACCCTACATATATATATCCCCCACCATCCATTGGCATATTTGAAAACAAAGTGAGAGACATGATATGTTGGTAAAATCCAAACAAAGATCCTCTCATCAAAGCAAGACCAAATACTACCACCCAACACCCAACAAGTAACGTATTCATCATAAGTTTGGCATGTACTATCAATTTTTTGACCAAGTGTTGGATTGTCACCATTCATTTGACCAAATGATCAAAAGGTTATAAGAAGGGTAGAAAGGACTTTTTTGTTTGAGGTAGAATTAAGATTTAAAATTTACAAGTGGAATTTTAATTATTTGAAATTATTGAGTTATTAAAAAAAAAAAAGCCATATGCAGTAGCTCTTTTAATCAATTTTTGGAGAAGTATTAAAAATATATATAATTTTTTACCAAATATTTAAAATGATTGCATGAAGGTCAATAGATATGTTTTTAATATAAAGAGAGCAATAATTTAAATAAATATATGAATAATTAAAATATAAAATTATAACAACATGAGTAATTTAAATGTGTTTTCAATCATTAATTCCTGAAAATATGATCATAAATTTATGAGGATATATACTTATGGATTTTCCCTATACACTTAAAAGGGAAAAGGTTCAAAAATGTCCTTACTCCTTAGCGTATTAGAAATGATTCAAAAATACCCTTCTTCCACTCATTTACTTAAAAATATTCTTAACCTTTTTTTAGGTTTAAAAATGTCCATTGATTAACAGAAATATGACATGAAAATTGACTAAGCAAGTGGTCATTTCACATTGGTCCATATCCTATCAAACAATAGGTGGAATGGAGGAAAACATTTTTGAACCACTTCTAATATGTTAAGGATATTTTTGAGCCTTTTTCCGATTCAAAATAACCCTACAATGCATAAGGCTAGTCAACTTCATGCAAAGTACACACAGCCAAAACTTGGAACACATGTATTAACACCAACCTCAAAACAAACATAAAATAACCTCACTAGAAGTCTGTCCTGGTCTTTTCAAATACTTCAGATGTAGAGCTAAAGAATTTCATTGAGAAGTTAAAAATTTGAAGAAGTAACACATGAACTAATTAAAGGTGGCTCAACGTTTATTATATATATAAAAAAAAAACAATTTAACTATATCTAAATAATATAATTTTTCAACGAAGAAGGGTTAAGATGAACCTCCTGACATAAGTTGGCTCCATCCTTGACTCCATGCATTTAAAAAGTATTCATATGGGTTTATGTTAGATGCTAGGATATAAAAATATTGTTAGGATACTACTACAATCACCTAAAAAGTATTCTTACTCCTCAAATTGTAACTACTATCCTGCATTAAAATGTTGAAAAATTATTTTCTTAACTATTCCTTTTTTTCAAATTTAGTACTACATAATTATTACCATTTGTAGTTTAACTAACCACAAGTTACCTTTCTACATTTAAATAGTACTTTTATTTTACTCTATGTGACAATTTCTTATAAAAACTAAGTGGTGCATTGGTTTAAACTTTAAATACCGTGTCCCTCTTCATTTTCTCTCTTTTTTTAAAATAAAATAAAACAAAATTTGGTAGGAAAAAACTTATCCACACCGGGTGTATATACCAAACTAATGCAATTTCCATTCTTACATGATTAAAGTAAAACACATGTTAATTAATTATGGTTAAGTAAAATGAACTATAAATTTAAACACGTGGCATGCATGTATTGGCTTGGTGTATACATCCGGTGCGGGTAAGTTTTACCCAATTTAGTAGTTTAGTAGTTGGCTATATAAACTTCTACCTTATTGATAAGGATTCGATTTTTCATAATTAGAGCCGTCAAAATGAGCTTAGTCCATGGGGCCGGCCCAACCCAACCTGTTATTGGATAGAGTTGGGATAAAAATTTTCAAGCCTATTTAAAACTAAGGCTTATAAGCCCGATCCAATAAGCCCTTGGCCCTTGAGTGTAACTTACAGAAATCTCACTAGTGTATGAGCTTATTACTTAGATGCACGCTTTTTCTTATTACAAATTTTAGTGCGTCCAGATACATATATTTCGGGATATATGGACTCAAAATTAGGTGTAAATTTATTATGGATACACTCTATACAACTGGATTCGCATGTATCTAGGATACATAAACAAATCACGCGCTCTCACCTCCCTCCCATATCGCTTGCCACTTTGTTATCTCGCTCGCTTATCTGGAGTACATGACACCAAATACATGTATCTCGCATATCAAGTATCCTAGCTACATGCTAATCACAATAAATCTTTTGCTAGTGTTATTGAAACAACACTATTGTTTGACACATTTAATTGGAAAATCTTCTCATTTTCTTGATTTTATAGAATTTCAAGTTTGAAAAGGAAAAAAAATTAAATAAGAGAAGAGGAAGGGTTAGCCCGCCCCAGTCCGCAACCCTTCTTGGGTTGGGTTGGGTTGAACATTTTTAGGGCCTTCCAAATGAAGGGCCGACCTGTCCTAACCTATCAAATTTCTTGACCCGCGACACTTGGACCAGGTGCAGCTGGGCTGACCCTTTTTGACAACTCTACCCATATTATAATCTCCTCCCAGCTTCCCAAACCCCCAGTTTTGATTTCGCTTATTCTCAAGGATATTTTAGTAACTCAGTTGGATAACTACATGAACTCCCACTTTATTGGGTGAGGGTTCGATTCTCTACATTGTAATCTCCTCCTCATTTTCCTCCTACCTATAATTTTTTTATTTTTTAAACATATAATCTATTTAAAATTATAAAATAAAATGTATAAGCTAGAGCGAGGGGAAAAAAAGAAAGTCATAATTTTAAACTTTTCCTTATCTTGTCCGAGCTTATGTTATACTACTAGTTATAAAAAGATGGTGTAATGCACGTACTTAATATTTATTCATAAAATTATATTTTAGTGATATTAATTAAATAATTTTATTAAGTGTAAAAGAAATATTTGATAAGGATTATCAATATTGAATTATATTTTAGTGATATTTAATTAAATAATTTTATTAAGTGTAAAAGAAATATTTGATAAGGATTCTCAATATTGATAAATTTTAAGTGATATTGATTAGACAATTTAAAATTTTTGCTCTAATTTCTTTTATATATAAATGTGTGTGTAGGTGGGTGGGGGTAGTAAATCATTTCATTCTTTTTTTCTCGTAAATCTAATGTGATGAAGTCAATGTAACGACCTGATTCCCGTCGTTATAGAAAAAGCCAATGGGGAAAGAATTGGGGCCATAAAACTTTTGAGTAGTAACTTGAAATTTCCCAACCTAATCCAGATTTGGACGAAATCAGAGTCGTTAAGGTAGGGAAATCTGGTAATAATCGAGTGACTTATTTATGATTTTGATTACATGAGTAGTTAGATAAGTCGTTAAGAAATCCGTACGACTTTACGAAATTGAATTCGGGTGAGTAGAACTCCCGAAATCGATCTTAACGTGAACTGTATTTTTCTGAGCATCGTTGGTTAAAGGTGTATTGTGAAATGGGGGTCTTGAAATTATTAAAATAGCTCACTATTTTCATGCAACCCACTTTGGCGGTGGTTTTGGTCGCTCTGGCGGTGTAGCGGGGTGAGGGCCGCTGTGGCGGGCCAGACGCGACTTAAAGTTGTAAATAAACCCCAAAACGACTTTATTCTGTACTTTTCGACTTTGAGAGCTTATAACGACCCCAAACGACTTCTTGACCGTTTTTCACCATTCTTAAGGCTAAATGTAAAGTTTTAACTCCCCGAATTCGTTTTTCGATCCATAGAACGTAGTTTCTTGGGTAATTATCGATGGGGGAGGGTTTTGATATGTGATTTATGGTGGAAGAAGCCCTAATTTGGGTATTAGGATCTTGGGTTGGCCTACGGTTGATAATGTTATTATGATCCGGGTAATTGGGTCTTGATTGTGGATCCTTGCGTATAAATTGTTGTTTGTAGACATAGAACAAGCAGAAAGAATCCGGAAAGGGAAGATTCAAGTGCCTTAGAGGATTCAAGCTTGGATTCGAGGTGGGTGATGGTTATGATATCATGTTGGTGTGATATATGTTAGTAATTGCTCATTATAATGCATGTATATATGTGAATGTTGCATTATTAATCACCCTAATCATAAATGAGGATAATTGAATACTTGTATGTCATGAATCACCTCTTGTTGTATGATTGTGAGAATATACATTGTGATTGTGATTGTGATTATGATTGTGGTTTGTTGAATGGGCGAGTGTCACGATCTGACACACTAACTGGATTAGTTGCCACGTTTCGGCATAAATATGAGATCGATTGCCACGTTTAGGCATAAATATGGGATCGGTTGCCACGTCTGGCATAAACATTAGATCGGGTACCATGTTCTGGTATGCTAACAGTTTGGGTGTGGGTTCCATGAGAGGACCATTGAATTGGATTCCGTGAGAGGACCATTGAATTGTGTTGTGTATCTACTTGTAATGATTATGTTCATAACTAATGATGATTGATATTGGAAGACTGTATGTTGCTCTAAAATGATAATCAATGTGTATTATTGATAATGTAGAATGTTACATTGATCCTAAAAAGATGGCTAATATTGTATATGTTTGGTATATGCCTTACTTGCATGTGTTTCACTTATTGAGATAGCCGCGTGATCCTACCAAAGATAATCGTGGTTGTAATCGACATCGCACTTGCTTGTTTTTTGTTGAGTACAGGACATCTTCAGGTGGCTATTGATAGACCTCAGCTAGGTGACTATTGAGCGTGATCGAATTCAAGGGTGAGCCAGTTCTTTCAGGCTGTCATGAATCTTTCTTGTTTAAGTCCACTCTTTTCGGACTCAGATTATTTGTTTAAGGTGTTGTTTAGTTTCGGGGTTGTACCCTCTTGTTCTTAGATTTGTAGTTAGTAGAGTTTTAGTACATTGACTTTTAGGTTCTAGGGGTTATTCTTCCGCATTAGTTTGATTAAGTTATTTGTTTAAAACTTGGGGAGTTTATGGGAACTCCATATTTCTTTAGTCATTTAAACCTGCTTTCGTCCTTTAAATGCTTTAGTTTTCATAAAAGTTGTTTGTTTGGGTTGTAGTAATGGTTCTCCCACCGGAGGATTTATGTGGGTGCCAATCACGGCGGTCTGAATCGTGACAATCTATTAGGATGTTCAGAATTAAAATATATTTTCTCATCAACAGTTAATTTTTTATTCAAAATAGTTATAAATTTTACATAAGTATTAGTGACATTTAAAATAATAAAAAGTTACCATTAATATATAAGAATTTAAAGCTAAAAGGGATCCTGTTATTTCAAGAAAATAGTGTACTAATTAAATCATTTTTAAAAAAACTTTTTACAAAAATACCTTACTGAAACAAGCACATCTAAGAGACACACCTACTTTAGTTTCCAAAAAACTCCCTCTTATAAAATAGAGAATATTACTTTAATTTTTTGAAACAAATATTTTCAAAATAATATATTTTAAATTTCAAGTTCATTTAAATTAAGAAATGGAATTCTAGAAGGGGGAATATTTTTTCCCACAAATGATAGATAGGATAAGGGCCAAGATGAGTAAATATAGTATCCCCTCCCCCAACCTCCCCGCCACCCCCGCCCCCCCGCCCCAAAAAAAAAAAACCTTGCTTGGATGGTTATTATTAGTTGTATTGTATATATTGAATTGTATTATATAAGATGTATAATTTGATGATGTATAATTTAATTATCATTTAAATTTTATTATATCGCATTATTCATAATAATTGTTAAATTATGAAAATTTTGGTTTTGTGCAATGATTAATTTAGTAAGATGGTATTATTAATTTAATACTATATATCCTTATTTTATTTTTATTTATTATCGAATATAGGAAGGGATGACGTGAGTTGTGTAATAAAATAAGTGGGCTGTGGGCCAATAGGGCAGAGAGTTTGGAGCGGAGCGGTAGATGGGCCCAAAGCCCAATGTAGAAAGGAGGAATTGTCTCTCTGTCCCTCTTCATAGATAATCGTGTATACACCTTTTATTTATCATCATGTGTCACGTGACCTACCTTTTTCAACCTAGGGGGTGGTGTTAAAGGGGGGTGGGGTAAAAAAATTTATTTTCGGAAAATTTTTATCTGGTGTTCGATATCTGTAATAAAGGAAAGAACAACTCTATCGACTAGTAACTTCAATATAGTTAACTTGAATTATATTTATCATCTGAATAATTCATTCTTGTGATTAAATAAAAGTAACATAACTATCAAACAAATAAAAATATTTAAAATAATGTTTATTATATCAAAATTTTAAATTTAGTTAGCATTTGAATATCGATTTTGTAAGTAAAATTAAAAGAAATTATTTTTAAATTTTTATTTGATTGTGAAATTTGATTAGATTTTCAATTTCTCATAAATTGACTCAAACAATTCTATTTAAAAAAAAAGAAGATTTTTGGGACCTTTACTCACAATTTATTCTTATTAAAACAAATGTTTAAACATAATTTAATTTTTTTTAAACATCTATAGAAATTTCAAATTTATGGAAAACGGAAGCTTACATTGAATTGCTTAGGTATAATATATAAATATGTCTTTTAATTTGACATTAACTGATATACATGTCCTCTAACTTTAAATATACACGAAAACAAATTTAAATTATTATAAAATTAAATAAGTAAATAAATGTTATTTTTTTTGACAGATAATATGAGATTTGCAAGGTGACACACAAATCACATAAAATCAAGAAAGCAGTACCCACATTAAATTAATGGTAGTGACTGCTGATAAAAGTTTAAAAACAATAAAATTGATCCAAACCCCAATGCAGTAAAACATTTACCTATTTTATTTTTTTCACTTGTATCCGTTATTTATATTGAAGTTCGATTAAATTCAGATCCACATTGAAAAGTTCACCTCAAGGATAAAACACTCCCTAATAAAATCAACTTGATTCTATATCTAAGAATATTCAAACTCGAGACCTATTAATGATGAAGAAATACTTACCACTACACAACAATCTTTGATTTACATTAGAGCCTAATTAAATTTAAATTAATGCAGAAATATTCACATCGGATGTAAAAATACTCTCTAATAAAATTGACTGTGTATTAAAAAAGATTCAAACTTGAAACTTTTGATTAAAAATGAATGAGTACTTGTTACGCCATCGCTACTCTGATTGGTGTAGGCAAAACATTATACTTACTTAGGCATCTCCAACCCTATACTCTATTTTACTCTCTAAATATAAAGTTCTCTATTTTTTTAGGCAACCAACTCTAACTCAAGTCTCTATTTTACTCTCTAAAAAAATTATTTTTCTCTCTCCTCGATATTATATTATTATTTCTACTTCATTCTTGTTTTCTTATTTCATAATATAAATCCTTTATTCCTTTTTTGCAAATAATTACTTTATATAATTTTCATGTGATATACAATTTTGTTTTTTCAAATTTTTTATTTAATATAAAATTATATTTCATTCTAAATTTTTAAATAACATAAATTGCAAGAAAATATAATATAATAAACAAATTAATGGAAAAATTCAAATAAAAGTGAAATAAAATTACATAAGCATTACATAAACACTCAATTTTCAAAATTATTAAGTTGCTCCCATAAATGTTCTATTAATACATTATGGAGTTCAAAATGAGCATTTTTATCCTTAATTTTTTTATGTCTTCAAACCGGAGATTTTCATCTACCACCATTTATGTTGTTGGAGTTGGAGCTTCCACGATATCTTGAATTGGTGCATGAAGATAACGTTCATCCTCAATTATCATGTTGTGCAGTATAATACATGTAGTCATTATATCATGTAACACTTCATTTTCAAAAAATGTGACGATCCTGTAATAATTGCAAAACGTGATTGCAAATGTTCGTGACTACCCGCAACGAGAACAACAACTAATAACACAACAACTAATACTTGTAAAAAGAAATCGACAATCACAACCGCAGTCACAACCCAATTACAACCACAATCGCAACAACTCTCTAGATCATATCCTAATTTTTTTTCGAATAATGCTAAATCTGAAAACGACCTATCGGATTACTAAATTATTGTTGTGATAAATTAATTATTATGTTATGTATTGTATTTTATCTTGTATTTAAATTATTATGTTATGTATTGTATTTAAATTATTATGTTATGTAGTGTATTGTTATCTTGTATTTAAATTAACATATTATGTATTTTATTTTTAAATTAAATTTTTCATCTTATTATTTTCATTTTGTGTATTCTTTATAGTGAAAATTAATAATAAAATCAAATTATATTATGACAAAAATTAGAAAAAATTAAAATACTATTAACTCAAGATTAAACTCTCTATAAATAAAAAATAAAGAGTGAAATAGAGCGTGATTGGAGAGCACACTTTCTATTTTACTCTTTAAATATAAAAAATAAAAGAGTAAAAATAGAGGTGGATACCAGCCTTATAATGGCTTCTTACCCACAAGAATTGAGATTCTCTGTTCCCTCACCCCACCCCCCCTCGCCACACAGTGAGTACAAAACTGATGTACCCCATAGCTCTGCTTTTTTTTTTTTTCTTCTTCCTACGTACTGTCAATATCCCATTAATTGCCATTGCTGTGTATTTGAGTGTCACTATACAAGTCAAGTGAAGTTGTGAACAGAAAAGAAAAAAAAAAAAAAAAGAGGGTCCATTTCCTTTTTGCACTTTGCCTTGATATCTCTGCACTCTTCACAGAAAACTGATAAAGATTGAAACTTTGCATTTAAAACCCCCCTAGAGTGTGTGTTTTTTGTTTGGTGGGTATAAAAGGAGGAGCAAAAAATATGCAGCAGCACCTGATGCAGATGCAGCCCATGATGGCAGCTTACTATCCAACGAACGTCACTACTGACCATATTCAGCAGGTCTTTTTTTTTTTTTTTTTTTCAATTCTTGAAAATCTGCTATTTACCCTGTTGATGCTTTTCTTGTGTGTACAGTAGACTGTAGTGCAGAGATGAGTAATCAAATAAAAGTGTGATCTTTATGACTTTTACAGCTTCTAGATGAAGTGGTTTGCACACAGAGAAGATAAAACTTCTTTAGTTTGGTTGTATATTCTTGGCTTTTAGTAGGTTTTGATTGATCTTTTTTTTTTTTATGTTGTTTGATAACTACTGCTAAAAGGGTATCTATATATGTTTGTGTTCTTTATAACAGTTGAAGCTTCATGATGAAATGGTTGTGTACACTGAGAAGATGTAACTTCTTTCTATTATGAGCCATGATCATGAAAAGGATATACTAGTGTAGTTATTTTTGAGGTGGTAGGTAGATAGGGTTCCTTGGGTTGTTTATTCTTAGATTTTTGTAGGTTGTGATCTTTTTTTCTTTACGTTGTTTGAAAAGTTCTGGTTATAAAGGGTATCTGTATTTTGTAATCTTTTGGTTACCCCTCTGTTGCTTTTGTTAATGTGAGATACTTTTATGTATACTAAGGAAGAGATGATTATAAGTAAATAAAAATGTGTTTTTATAGCTTATACAGCTTCTAGATGAAATGGTTATACATACAAAAGATAAAGGAACTTCTTTTTGTGATGTGCCATGACAACATGGAAAAGATACTTTGGTTGTTTATTCTTGGCTTTTTGTAGGCTGTGATCTCCTTTTTTATGTTGTTTGATAAGTACTGGTAAAAGGGTATCTATATTTTTATTATCTTTGTCTTCCCCCTCTATTGCTTTTGTTAATCTGAGATACTTTGATGTATACTGGGGAAGAGATGATTAAGCAAATAAAAAGATTTTTGTGTTCTTTGTAACAGTTGAAGCTTCTTGATGTTATGGTAGCATACAGAGAAAGATGAAAACATCTTTTTGAGTGATGAGCCATGAAAAGGATATACTAGTGTAGTTATTTTTGAGGGGGTAGGTAGGTAGGGTTCCTTGGGTTGTTTATTCCTGACTTCTTTAGTAGTTGTCAACTTCTTTTTTTATGCTGTTTGATAAGTACTGCTAAAAGGGTATCTATATTTTATAATCTTTTTTCTTACCCCTATGTTGCTTTTGTTACTGAGAGATGCTTTTATGTATACAGTTTAGTGGAGAAGAGATGATTAGGCAAATAAAATGTGTTCTTTATAACAGTTAAAGTTTGTTGTTGTAATGGTTATACACACAGAAGATAAAACTGTGTGATCAAGTCACACCGTCATCTTATATTATCAAAAAGAATTCAAAGGGCTGAGCCATGAAATCATGAAAAGGATACAGTACTAGTGTTGTTATTTTTGGGGTGGTAGGTAGCTAGGGTTCCTTGTGTTGTTTATTCTTTGGCTTTTAGTAGTTGGAAATTGGAATCTTCCTCTTATTTTAATGATATTTAATAAGATTTGCTTAAAGGGTATCTATATTTTATTATCTTTTTATTCCTCTTCTTCCCTCTCTTTTGCATTTGTTCAAGTAAGATGCTTTTATGAGATGATTAAGCAAATAAAAGTGTGTTCTTTAGAACGACATAGTCCTATTCATTTGGATGTCTAGGTGCATGGATTTGATGATTCGCAGGTGCACAAGTTCATTGTAGGCACCTTCATTGTATGTGTGTGAAACTATTTTGTAGCTTGGTCTTGAACTATCATTCATCACCACCAAATGTCCCCTTTTGTGATCTTTCAACGTACGAATCAAGTTTTCTAATGATACTAAGTAACTTAATCGCTTTTTCCCTCGTCTGTACTTTTTGCGCCCTATGTGAGAAAAAGATAATTAAATAAATGAATGTGTGATTTCTTTCTAATAGCTTAAGCTTTTATACGAGATTATCACATACTACATTTAGTTTTGAGGTGGTATCTATGGGATACTTTGGTTACTTATTCTTAGCTTTTTGTAATTGTAATCTTTTTTTATGTTGTATTAATCTACTTAAAAAAGGTATCTTCTTAAAGGTTTTTATGACGCTTCAACATATACTAGTGCAGTTATTTTTGATGTGGTAGCTAGGGGATTACTTTGATTGCTTATTCTTGGTTTTTAGTAGTTGTAATCTTCTCTTTTTATGCTGTAAATGCCGAAGGGTATGTACGCTATGGTTCTAGTTTTTTTTTTTTTTTTTTTTATATAACTGAGAAATCCGTCTGCCCTTTGGACCAATCACGGCCTTCTAAACTCGGTGGATAATGGGCCTGCCCCTCTACCCTTCTCCACTTAATTACCAGCCTTCACTTTGCATGGTGTGGGGCTTAAACTTGCGACCTAAGTCACAAATCCTCTACCCTATGGTTCTAGTCTTTCATGAACTTTTTGAACTACTTTTGCTTATTGACTGAAGAGATAAATTTCAGAAGCTTTTGAGTTTCTTTTGTTGATGTCAGATGTCACTTAAATAATAGAGCAAACTTTGAGCTGAAAAGAAACCACTTTGAAATGCAGTTTGCAGACTGCTACAAATGGTGTTTGTGTCTGTACAAACTTGTTTTTAGTTTTATCGCCTTTTTGCGAGAGAACTTCATTTTAACACTTAAGATATTCGAAAAAGACATTTTCTTCTATTGAATTTGTAAAAGATTATTTCCTCTAGATAATACGTCTATTAGTCCTGCAGGAATATGCCTCCACAGTAAAGGACTTTCTTGTTCAATTTTCATTGTCAGATTCTCAAAGGTGCTTTTTTGTTTGGGTTATGGATGCAGTTAGTCAGTTTCCAGAATTGGTCATAATAAGACAGTCAAAAGTCCCTTTTGAATTTTTAATAATAATTGCAGGCTTTTAAAAAGTTGTAACTTTTTAACAGTCTCAATAATATAATGTTTTGAAAGAATGCCATATATTGTTGTTGAAAAGTGATTTGAATTTTTTTGGATAATACTTTGTACATTTGGTGGTGTTATCTAGGTGATTAAAGTGCATGCCTTTTTTTATTATTCAAGATGGTTAATTAAGTAATGCTTTATGTAAGTAAATCAGATATCTGTTACTCGAGCTGAGGGTCATTCTAAAACGTCTTTACCTCCTCGAGGCAGGGATACGGTTTGTGTACTCTCTATTATCTTCAACCTTAAAATCACTTATGTAACTAAAGTCTGAGAATCACTTGTTGCACCTATAAAAGCCCTTGTGCAATGTTAATAAGTAAAGGTGAAGTGCTTCAAAATACATATTTATCGAATTTCTTAAAACAAATACACGATCTAAACAAAAGATATATGATTTGTCTGAAAAGTACCTAATAATGAATAGCTTACATTTTCTAACTGAATAGTTAGTGGGTAGCTATTGCTGATTTAACGGTTGTTTTATTAGATTTTGGGCATTACATATGATATTATAATATTTGCTTATACTGTTTTTATTTCTTTTCTATGTTAGTATTTGGATGAGAACAAATCACTCATTCTGAAAATTGTTGAGAGCCAGAACTCTGGAAAACTCAGTGAATGTGCAGAGTAAGTAAAGTGCATTTTTTTTTGTGTCTTCGAAACAACATATCTAGTGTAACCACACCTGGAGTTTGGGGAGGGTGATGTGTACGCAAACCTTATCCTTATCCCTACCTTGTGCAGATGGAGGTAAGGTATGCGTGTATCCTACCCTTCCCAGACCCCACTTGTGGGATTAGATCGAGTGTTTTTGTTTGTTGTTTTGAAGGTTGAGAGGTTGTTTCTGTTAAACAATCAACTTTTTGTTTCTTTAAAACCCTTGAGTAAATATATTGTACCTGGTTAATTTCTGTTGTGGCAGGAGCCAAGCAAGGCTTCAGAGGAATCTGATGTACCTTGCTGCGATTGCTGATTCACAACCTCAGCCTTCTAGCATGCATTCTCAGGTAACAAAGTCATCTTGTCAGTCTTATATTGGTCGAGAGAATGAATTGTGGTCGTTTTTATATCGTTTTAGATGAAGTTCACCTTGTCGCTTAGCTTTTTTTGGGTTAAGTATTCAATGTTTCATTGTTTCCTTGAGGATTTAAGTTATATATACTGACTCTGTAAATATTTCTACTTACCATTAGTTATAGGTTGCCAATCAATGCTTATTAAATAGAGTTACTTGTAATTATCTCTTAATTGATTGATCTGATCATCGATGTAAATATATTTTTACACTATCAGGTCATTTAAATGATAACTACAATTAAGTTTCCTTGATAAGTGGAATTTGAAATATTGAAAATTTGATATGTTATCCTTCTACAACAGGTGTATATCATTTAAAGAGTTGATAGATAAAAAATACATTTGAACTATCACCTTTGAAAGTTTCATACTCCAACTATCCATTGTTCTCTTTAACTATTGAAACTATCATTCTCTTTGTATTAAAACATATCTCGATGCTGAGTTGGCCAATTATTTGTCCCCAATTGACAACAAGCACGTGTAAGGTAACTCAACATCATTGTGTGTTCTAATACAAAGACACCGATAGTTGGGGTATGAAACTTGTGAAAAGATCATAGTTAAGTAAATAGAGCAATGGATAGTTTTGGTATGAAACTTGCGAGAAGACTATAGTATAGGTGGTTTATTTACCATTAACTCTTGTTTAAATCCAAGTTATGTTTGAAATAACTGTTAAAATGTACTTTGTGTAGTTCTCTTCTGGTGGGATGATGCAGCCAGGGACACACAGTTACCTGCAGCAGCAGCAACAACAACAAGCACAACAAATGGCAACACAACAACTCATGGCTGCAAGATCCTCCTCAATGCTCTATGGACAGCAGCAGCAGCAGCAGCAGTCTCAGTTATCACAATTTCAACAAGGCTTGCATAGTAGCCAACTTGGCATGAGTTCTGGCAGTGGTGGAAGCACTGGACTTCATCACATGCTTCAAAGTGAATCATCACCTCATGGTGGTGGTTTCTCTCACGACTTCAGCCGCGCAAATAAGCAAGACATTGGGAGTAGTATGTCTGCTGAAGGGCGCGGCGGAAGCTCAGGTGGTGATGGTGGTGAGAATCTTTATCTGAAAGCTTCTGAGGATTGAAAATTAAGGTTTTACTAGTAATTTTAAGGTAGTAGTAGTAGTAATGATAGGGAGGAGGAGGTTCTAGTTTTTTCTTGTCAACTTATTAGGAAGAAGATTAAGTTGGGCAAGAATTTTGAAGGAATTGTGCTTTAAGAATTGTAATCTATGTTGTTTTAACACATGGTTCCTACTTTTTAGCATTTGTAATGCAAGAGAATTTGTAGCTTCTGGTTATTGTATGTGGTCATGTACATGTGTTAGGTTATTTTGATTATGAATTGCTTTTTTTGCCACTTCTGATGTGTTGCTTGAGTTGAAGGTTTGTTGATAATAGCCTCTCTATATCCGTGAGGTAGGGGTAACGGTAAGGTCTGTGTTTACTCTATCCTTTCTAAACTCCACTTGTGGGAATTCATCATAAGGTTAGTGTCCACTTTGCCTCTTCAAATCTCACTTTTGATGTGTTAGTGCTTGAGTTGAGAGTCGAGGGTCTCTCGGAAATCACTTCTCTATTTACATGAGGTAGGAGTAAGGTTTGCCTTCACTCTATTCTTTCTAAACCTTATTTGTATGCATACACTGGGTATTTTGTTGTTCTTGATGGCTTTTGATGAGTTTGTTAGGGTATTTGGCTTGCTTGCAAGTAGAAAGGAAAGGAGAATTCTTCAGATAAGGCATTGTACTAAAAGATATTTGTGCCTAATAGTTGCAATCGACTATTTACATCAAATCAAGCATTTGGTGTTTACGTCAAATAGAACATTCTTGTAGTTTGAATACCGCTGATGGAGTTTCAATTTTATAAATTCGAGTTACACGAGTAAGAATTTCGAGCTCCAGTACACTTTATTGATGATCACAAGTTACGTCAAATCAGACAATTTAATATTTATAGGTAAAATGTTGAAGAATGTATATCATTTAACCATGGTGGTAAATATATATTTGAAAAATAAGTATTTTTTATTTATTGGCTTAATATAAATGTTAGAACGCAGTAAATTTTATAGTTTTATTGGCTTCATTTAAATCGAATTGAAATTGAGATAACATAGCATCACACAACCTGTACAATGCATTAAATATTTAAAATCTTATATGAATTTTTCAAATTTAAATGTTGGATTACTTCTCTGATGTTTTAATTTGAAATTTGTATTTGTTTATGATATTTGAATAAAACTCTTACTTCAAGTTAAAATTTTAATTTCAAATTCTGAATTCAGGTAAAATTTCAATTTTAAATTGTGGTTTAAATTTTTAAAAATGTAAAACTTGATTCATCAGTTTATAAAATTAAGGAAAAAAAAAATATTTTTTTCATACTACCTTCATATGTCAAATTTAATATTTCAAAACATCATTATTAAGATTAGTTTAATAAAATACATATTTAGTTAATTTTTGTAAAGAGATATACTAGATTAACAAGGGCTATATAATATATTAATATGAAAAGGAGGGAATGTCGACCATCAAAATCACTTATTTTTGAGTCATTAATGGTGTATCCATATCGTCATTATTCCGTCGTTTCATTTTAACTGTCGTAATAAAGGAAATTGATGCAAAATAATTATCCTTTTTGAAGAATTTAAAGCTAAAGTTGACAATTCTTTTCAATTAAAAAAAAAAAATAATCATTGAATAGTTGATATACCCTCTAAGAAAATCATTGATTAGTATAATCATAAAAATTGTCTGACTAAAATTACCCTTTGTATATATCTCAAAATAAGTACTTTAATAATTATTGAAAGACTTCCTGAAAATTGTATTTACAGATCAATTATTATAGTAATGTGAAAAAAATAATACTTCAATAGCGATGGGACCAAATTTGTTTTGACTAAAATAACACTTAAAATAGACCTAATGTGGTAATTTTTTCAACCTTTTTCATAATTAATAGAATAATTGTTTTCTAAAAATATAATGTAGTTAATTCAGTATTTACACATTTAATATAATTTTACAACGACGATTGCTAAGATGAGTTAAGTTTTATATAATGTCTGTGTGAAAAAGATTTATACTATCAGATCATGATTCAAATAATATCTCTGATAAATTTTCTTAAAATATGAGATTTGAAATTAAAAAAAAAAAAAAGAAAATAAATTTCTATTATAATATATGAAAATGACATGATGATATATTAATTACTTACTTATAAGCGTCATAATTTTTTTAATGTATTTATAATGTAAAACAATTTTCAAATTAACAAATCTAAGAGGAGAAATAATTAATTACAAGTTTGTTACAATTGAGTTACCTTGATATCAATTTAATTTGTTCCAACACAGTGTGAACACAAACAAATATATGACTTTAATATTCAAAGTGCACAAATAATGCCAAAGATTGTGTGAATCATCAAAGATATTGTCATCTAATCAATGATAGATTGTGTGAATCATCAAAGATATTATCATCTAATCAATGATATTCACTCTGTCTCAAATTATTTATCATATTTTTTTTTGAACTCTTTTAAAAAATATTAATTATAAAATCTTTTTCCAACAATTTAAATCTTGTTTATGTCTTATAATATGATCTCTCTGCGTTGATTATTTACTCTATTTATTCTGTTTATATGTCACCTTTCCATAATTAAGGTATTTGTACGTTGTCTTCAAGAATGAGGGGAAATAAATTAATTTTGTTTTGAAAATTCTAAAAAAAATTCTCGAAAAAGAACTATTGACGATATTTGGAGAATAACCATTAATTTTGATAAAAAATTTAAGATAATTATTTTTAAAAATTACGATAAATAATTTGAGACAGAGAAAGTAATCCTATAAAATATATCACAACCTTTTTCTTCTTCATATTTTCAATAAGTTCGACAAAAACAGCAATCAGTTGGATGATTTTTCAAGAAGTCTAAAGCTGCCTAAATTAATTCCGAAGTCTGAATTGCCTCTCACTTTCTCAGCACAACAGTTTTGACAATTTTTTTTTTCCTATTCGATATCTGATATTCATAATGAAGTCCAATTAACCCTAAATATCTTGGGAAGCGAATATGACATATTTGAAACTTATTCGAAAATCCCAAAGAAAACTAAGGATTTTGCTTTTAAGAGTATAGCCTTCCTCAAAGTTAACGATAAAAGTACACCAACTCGTATAATTGCGAGTGAACTAAGCATTTTGTTCTTGCAAGCAATCATACAAATAGTTGAACAACATCATCAACCAATTGTTAGTCATTGAAACATTGAAGTATTCAATTTACTAATTTAAATTTGCGTCATCATATAAGATATCCATGTTTCGATATTTGGAATAATGACTGAGGAATCAATGTATCTTATCATTGGTTGCACTATGTTGCTATCTTCAAGTAAGCAAAGATAAGGAATTTCAATTGAAACAACAATTGCAAACAATCAAACTAGGAACTAAGATTATTTTCGAATATGACAAATAATTTAAGGAAATTTGTGATATTATTTACAACTATAAAGGACTTGGGAGCAAATATATTTATAACATTCTAATATAATTAATCTTTATCAAAATGTATGATTCTACATTATATGTAGGAGATAAACTAGTCCTTAAGTGAAATATGTGTATGTGGAGCCTCAAATAAATAAAATGTGTGTGTATATTAGTGAGTGTTTTAGACATTAGTGTCATTAAGAGTTAATGGGGCCGAAAATATCAAGTTAGTTATTTCTGATTATAGAAAGATGTTACATAAATTGAGACAGAAAGAGAATGAATAATAATAATAATAATAATAATAATAATAATAATAATAATAATAATAATAATAATAATAATAATAATAATAATAATAATAATAATAATAATAATAATAATAATAATAATAATAATAATAATAATAATAATAATAATAATAATAATAATAATAATAATAATAATAATAATAATAATAATAATAATAATAATAATAATAATAATAATAAGAACACCATGCCAACATGTGAAGGTTATAGACATAAGATATCTATTAGGATCATGATGGAAGAAGTCATGAGAATATTCAACATCTACAATATAATTTTCCGACGAAAGACATTCCGATGAATCCCTTGCTATGTCCTAGCAAGGCATAATTAATCTATAGGTAGTGATATATGGATATGCCTTGTGAAAGTTCTTTCCGTAGTAACTCATCAACAATATTATTGTTATCAATCTCATGTGCTTTGACACTTGAACACTCATGAACTATGCCATTTGTGGCCATTTTTTTAGGGTTTTTTCCAGTGAGTTTTTGAACAATTGTCCTAAACTCAGTTGCATTTTTGGCATTAACCATCAATGGACTATCTATATACTTCACTTTGATGGGCTCTCTAATTTTAAGGTTTTGCTTTTGCATGTCCATGAATATAATATACACACAAATAAATCTTGGAAGTTTTTGTGTATATATATATATATATGTATGTGTGTGTACTTATTTTTGGCTTGGTGAATCTTGAAATAACATTGGTATTTATACATACGATTGAAGAAATTTCCAAGAAATATAATAAACCAAAGGTAGGAAATAAATGGACACAAGTAGCTTCTAGGATGAAATGACATATGTTTGAATCATGAGTTGAATGAATAGCTAATGGTTAGTCAAGGGAACATTTTGACATTTTACACCTTTCTTTATAGGTAGTTGATGCATAAAACATTACGTATTCATGTGAGGTGTAGAGAAAAACTGTATTTTAAAAGAGTTGTGTTGGTACGTAAAGAAAAATATGTATTTTTATATTCAGAAACACGTTAATATTAAAATTTTCAGTTTACTTTTTATAAGATGATTTACAGTGTTAAATAAATTTTGTATCTAACTCAATCAAAAAGTTAGTTCATATGACGGGAATTGTCCAATATACTATATAAGGAAACTAAATAATCTATCCGTCAATGACGTGGCAGGATTGAACATCTGAAGCGTGGATACTATCAGATGGAGAGCCTCACATCGAGTAAAATTATCAATTGAGATCATTCTGACTCTAATACTATATGATTAAAAAAAAAAGACCTAACTCTACCCCAAAAATATGATCATGATGGGAAGATTATCAATATCTAAATAATCACCGATATGAGAACTCAAACGTATAAATCACAAATTTTAATAGTCTTCCTTCCGTCCTAAATTTAGTATCCAATCAAACAAGAGCACACAAAATCCCTACAGTAACCTGATGTCTGACATCATTGATTGCTTACATATATATAGTTTGAATGAATATTTTATCCAAATTACTTTAATTAGAAGCTTCATCTATAGTCCATCATATTTAAAAGGGAAAAAGGACAAATATACCCCCAAATTTTGATAAATGGTATGTCTATGTCCTCCGTTATACTTTTGGGTTGTGTATACCCTTACCGTCAATATTTTGGTACGTATATACCCTTAATTTAAACGGAGGGACACATGTCATGATCTTAATGGTCTATGAGACACGTGTCATGATCTTAATGGTTTAATTTAAATTTGGATAGACCATTAAGATCATGACACGTGTCTCATAGACCATTGAGATCATGACACGTGTCCCTCCGTTTAAATTAAGGGTATATACGTACCAAAATATTGACGGTAAGGGTATACACAACCCGAAAGTATAACGGAGGGTATAGACGTACCATTTATCAAAATTCGAGGATATATTTGTCCTTTTTCCGTATTTAAAAATATATAATCAAGAATTAATTACTACTAATAAAGAGACAATTGATAATATACGTGACTTTCAATTCTAGTGAACCAATTTTGTCAATAATCAAGTTTTTTTTAGAAAAAAAAAAAGAAAAAACCTTGGTCAAGAAAAAAAAAGTACAATGCTATATATGTAGTACAATATATTATTTATATATTAATTAATTAGCCTCTAGAATATGATGACGCCTTCCCAGCTATGTAATTTTAACGTCAAATGTTACTCGTAAAACATATTTTTCCTACTTTCTTTAGAATATGTTTACTATAATTTTAAATTTCTAAATTTTCCGCTGGTCAAATACTTTTTATAGAAATATTTTCTTTTATACCGAACACACCTTAAGTTCTCATGATATATATATATATATATATATATATATATATATATATATATATATATATATATATATACACACACACACGCTATCATCATTCATGATGAAATTTTATAAAGAAAATGCTTTTGTATTTTTTAATAGTGATCAGTAGACTTTGAATTGGATATAAGTGACAAAATGACACAACGACTTCAAATATGTGATTTTACATATAAATTCAAAAGTTCATTATTTTAATTTGACTAACTGACTATCAAATATTTATATTAATCCTGGCATGTCAACATATATAATAGCTTTTTGATTGAACAATTCAATAACAATATTCTATTTTTAGTTTATTTTAAGAATAATATTATCTTTTTTATATTTAGTAATTTAATAGTTTTAAAGTTCTCATTTGACCTATAATCACGCTCTCTTATTGGAATGACGTGACTTATTTAATACACATATATATAGGTACGAAGTTCACGAAATATTTTTACAAAAAAATTATGATATTAAAATATATCAACTTCTTAAGACATAACATTCTGAAACTATCGACATAAAGCTATGCCTTGTTATAAGATATGATTTGTTAGTTATAAACTGAACTTATGCCTCAAACGACTTAATTAAGTTAGGTAGGAATTAAATTACATAACTTATTATGCTTTCTAAGTCAAAACTTGTGTTATATTACGATATCAAGAAGATATATATTTTTTTTTTTGCATAATAAGGTGAGAATATAATATATCTTAATTAGTCATGATTAATTTTTAAATTTCTCGATATAAATATATATTTATTATTTTGGTATAAATATATTTGTCTGATAAATGTTTCTATCATGCATATTCCAACCACATATGTAGCTTTAAATATCAAAGAACATGAAAATTTTATATTTTAAAAATTGATAATATAAGTAGGATTTCAAATTATTTGTTTAAAATTATTTGTATAATGTACATCATGAATGATATCATCATGTGAAGATGATGTATAACTAAGTTTTTATCTCTTTATCTTTATCAAAAAAAATATTAAAAAAAAATGGAAGATGGAAACTCTATTATATAATATGATCTGCAATTCCAAATAAAATAAATAAATAAAACAAAATATCCTCATGGTCGTTAGTCAAAAACATCATCGTAGATTTTTGTTCCCATTTTGACATATTTTAGTAAAGATCCATAATTTTTGAATTCTTTATATACATAGAAAAAGACACATGTTCGACGTGACGAGAATTTTTGTACTATGTGAGGATGATTATATTAAAAATATATTAATTATTGTTATTTGTATGAGATAAAAATCGCTCCTGTCCAGATGAATGAATGATAATGAAGGGACAATGAGAAAATGTTGAACGGATCTAGGATCGAGCCTAGAAATAAAGTTTAAAGAACTCCATGCTAGCTTGATCGAAGTAAGACATATAAATTTAAATTGATCATAGTAGTAAAATGGAAAACAAAGAAATTTATTGCTAGAATACACTTGATGAATTTATTCATCACTTCGAATCTCCATTATACAAAAGCATCCCAGGTTAACAAGATTCGAGAAAGAATCACATCCTAGGTTAACATGATTCGAGAAAGAACCGCATCCCGAGGAAAAAAGAAGAAGAAAGAACCATAAAACACTAGTAATCTAAGTAGTGATATATGGATATGCCTTGTGAAAGTTCTTTCCATAGTAACTCATCCACATTCTTATTATTATTACTATTACTATGTGCTTTGACACTTGAACACTCAATTGTTGTGCCACCACTAGACATTTTTTGTGGTGTATTTCCAGTGAGTTGTTGAACAATATTCCTAAATTCAGTTGCATTTTTAGCATTTACCATCACTGGACTATCTATATACTTCACTTTTATAGGCTCTCTTCTTTGATTTGGCTCATCCATGAAGTTTAAAACACACACACTCATACACTCTTATATCTTTGGATATTTGTATTTGTGCTTAAATATTGTGTCTAAGTGAAAATCTTGAAAGCATGCTATTTATACATATAGGATATTGAAGAAATTTCCAAGAAAGAAAGAGGAAGGTAGCTTCTAGTGTTTGAATGAAGTATAGTCTAAGGGAATTAAGATTGTGACATGACCATGCATGAGGAAACATAGATTTTTTTTTGTTTTATTTGATGTCTGGTATCTATATTGGTGTTCGGACCAACTTGAATCAAAGGCAGACTCAAGAGTTGAAGATGGCGATGGCATAACTATTAGCAATAATACTCCCCGTTGCATATTAGTTGATTATAAATATTAAAAATAGTTGTCCACCTTATTAAATCAAGAAAGCATTTATAAATTTTTTTCTATATTATACCCTTGCAATTAATTTCATTTTTTGAAAGTGTTCACATTTGTTTGTAAAACTAGTGGACAATATATGGAGAGTGGACAATATAATATGGGGGCCAATATCAAAAAATAATAATTGCCTAAAAAATTGGATCTTGGACTTAACTTTAAAAACTAGTTCTTATGGTTGAATTAAACCCATCATTTATTCTAGTTAAATTAGATATCGTTATTAAAATTTTAAATTCTAGATCCGTCACTGCTTATCCATTTTATTCTAACCTTGATACATAGTAAATAAAGAGGTGTTAGTATCAATCTATCAAAGTGTGTTAACCAAATAAAAGTTCCTACAGTATCCATTGATTGCTTATATATTGTGGAATATTTGTCCTGCCTTAGTTTAAGAAAACCACAAAAGTTGTGTGAAACTATTGAATCTGTGTGCAAATATATGTAGTTCGACTAATTCAAATTCAAAAGCTAAGTGAGAATTATTCAAAATTATAAAAGAGTGGTTAAATAAACAACATCCAATTAAAGAAAACATATTTTTATTTATTTAATTATTTTCTCATGTTTTATGTGTCAAGTATGTAACTTTTTTTTTTAATGGATGATATTGAAACTCCAACCTAAAACTCTACCTGTTTTGATGACCAGTAAAAATATGATTTTGAGCTTAACTTTATCCAAATATCTTACTGAAAATTAATAATATAAAAAGACCAAATATTTCACATCTCACATATATGGGACAACTCAACATTATTGTTTTTTTTTAAAAATAAATAAAATAAACCTTGGTCAAGAAGTAGGTGTATTATATTTGCCTTTTAAATTATCGTTGAAGATACAATTAAATAAATAAAAGTATAATCTTTCTAATTTGAATGTAGTTAAAGTATCGCACTATGGGTCATCAATTCGTCGAACTTAAATTTTATTTGTTTTAAAAATCTATTGAATATGTAGTGATTACTAATTTAAAATTTAATAGCTTTAAGTATTTAAAATTCAAAATTTCAGATTTTGGCTCTGGCTATCTTTCTAACCGCACAAGCTTCGATCACCCATTTACGTGAATATAATATTTTATTATAATATTATCTTGAGATCGTTATAAAGTTCATAAATTTCAATTCTAATATTTATCTTTAATTAAAATTTTGTTTTAGATCTTTATTTATGTTGAGCCGCCACGACCTCGAACCCAATAAACATGCACGTGGTATATAAGGATATTGTCAATAAATTCTTTGGTAGTTAATATGCAAAAGTATATAATCCACACATTTGGTTTTTTTTTTCGTTTTTTTTCTCTTTTTTTTTTTTTTTTTTTTTTTGTAGTAGTAGACTTTTAAGTGCATGCTGGAGAAAAGAATTCCACAGCCTCCAAAAATATGTGGTTTACATGTCAATTCAACAGTCCATAATTTTGACTGCCTGCCCCTAAATTTAAATAAAAAGTTGGAGAATTTATTAGGAAAGTAGTAGGAAGTAGCTTGCAAAAATCTAAAAATTTATATCGACAATCAGAGTCGAATTTAAAATTTAAAGTTTATAAATTCTTATCATAATTTCAAGTTAATAACTGAATTTAGAATCAACTATTTTAAATATTTTAGTAATTTTTTTTTAGTATATATGTAATTCATAACTTTTAAACTAGCTCCGTCTCGAAATGATGAGGACATCAATGATATCAGTATCAAATAATTCTATCAAGGTGATAGAACTTGTAATTATTACCTATGGAGAAAGTAGGGCCTTGATATATTGACTAAAAAAAAAAGTTACAAATTACAAGGTCTTAAAAATGTCACAATTAAAATTGACCTTTTGTTGAAGATAAGTCTCATTTTATTCTCTATTTTTTTAAAAAAAGAAAATAAGATATTTTTAGCCCCAAATTAAGATATTTTTTGAGAAGATGTCATAGTAAATTAATATGTAAGGAGTGTTACATCACAACAATAACAATGTTTCAATCTTAAATAAATTTAGGTTAAGAACGAATTACAAAATAAAGATTCTTTTTCATTATATTTTTCAGATCACAAGTTTCAAAAGTATTTTTTCCTTTCTTTAAATTCTATGGTCAATCAAACAGCTACTTATAAGATGCGATAGAGGGAGTACGCTCTAGCTTGATACGGGCTAGATTCAGATGTGTTACATGCCGTGTGTTCCTTCATTTTCGATGTAATCAAGACAACTAAGTAGAGGATCGGAAGATGTGAGAATGGCTGAAGGTGGTTCTATATAAATAGCTCTTACGCTTTTACAACTCGTACCATATAAATGTCATTTAAAACTCTTGAGACTAAAACTGATTTACAAGCTAATCAAGAAAAAAAAAATGCTACCTTCTGCATTTCTACAAACCTAGTCTAGAAATAAAGAGGATCAAATTGTACATAATGTCTACTCTGAATCCTCAGACATGGAGTCATCAGCAGGAAACTTGCGGAAACGAGCAAATACTCGCGGGGTATATGACGTTTTTCTACTATTTGAAATTATTGATCTCTTTCGTTTCGAGGTAAATCCTTGCCCAGAAATTGCCTGAGACAACTCGTCCATATGCTTTTCCTCCCGAGCCCTGCTACTTTCCTCAGCAAACCTGTAGATGAGGAATAGTAATTTTATGAATGATATGAAACCTTATTTTCGTAATGTAAGCAGTGGTGGAGACAGAATTTTTATCAAGGGGGTTCGAAATAGATTCTCAGTTATGTCAAGGGGGTTTGACCTTACATATACAATGTACTTTTTGGACGAAGGGGTTCATATGAGCCCCTTCTGCCACCCTGGCTCCACCCCTGAATGTAAGGCGGGATCAAATATGCATCCAGTTACTTGTTCTAAAAGAACTGAACCTTTGCAAAGACAGCACAAACACACCTTTTTTCATAACTTAACCCAAGTTCATGTGGTGTATTCTAATTTTACGCAGAAACCACAAGTGAGAAGTAAGGGGGCTTTTATCAATGTAGAACTTATTGACTAATAGTTCACTCTCCGGCCATCGTGTATAGATAGTTCCCTTTCTCATTAAAACTCATGGTTCAATGTAATTACAGAAATATCTTAAACTAAAAGTAAAGTAGAAGTCAATAGCATAGGAAGAGGAAAATTAAGGAGGAAAGCAGGCATCATAGCCTTCTGCCATTTTCTCTGTTACTTCCATTGTAAAGACCACCTTGTATCTTTTCTTTATTTTAGTTTTCTCAATTCCAAAAGAATGAACAACGAGGCCAAAAATATTGTTCATGTAAGTGAAGAATGCAAGAAAAATCATAAAACTGATGTGATAGCATTCTCTTCCGAGATTTGCATCTCCGGTACATGATCTTGCTAGAAAAGCCGATTCTATAGTAAAAACCAAGTTAAGTATGACTCACTCTGACTTAATCATACCAAGAGGCAAGAACCATGAAATAATAGGACAGTTTTTCATTCATCATCAATCAATATTAAGTTAAATAAATCCTTACCGTTTGCGTATGATCTTAAATGCTTCTTTAGTTGCATAAGGAAGCCTAGTTTTCGGGTCACGATACCTAAAAATTATCAATGACGAAATCAACACTAGTGATTAGTACAATAGACATCCAAGTTACAACTATTACACAAAGAAAGATGTGGACAAAGAGATGACAATACATCTAGGACACATAACAGGTCATGTACACATATGCAATCTCTCCTTTTAGGCAATAAAATAAAGGAAGCTTACTGAAACACAGAAATATTATCCAAGTAAACCAAGTATAGAGCTCCAATATTGGATTGTGCGTGTCTCTGTGTGTGAGAGAGGATGAGAGAGAGAGTCAGGGTAAGAAGAAACAAGGAAGATATCGTTTGGAAGAGCCAAAATGGAGGTGTGACTCGACCCGTGTCTGTACCAATGTAAGACAGGTAACAGATAAGGAGGAAACAAATGGATCAAGCCAGAACATGCTACATCACATGTTTTTTTTCCTGGAGACCTTACAGTAATTTTGAAGACTAGAGTACATGTACACTTTGAATATTTTTGGTTAAAAATCGGGACATTAGTTGGTATACAGAGATTAGTTCTAGAGCACACTTGTAGAAATAATATTTTATACTAAATGTGCCAAAATCGTAAGAAAGATCTGGGTTGTTGCCAAGTTGAAAGAGATGCAGAAATATTCATCTGGACTGAAAGGAGGAGAAGCTCTCTAAGCAAAACAGGAATTGAAGGAAAATCGTAGTTATGGGATTTCAACACTATGAAACCAGTGTCTGAGGTTGCAGAGCACAAATGACACGGGGAGGATTGTCAGACATCGCATGTAAAATCCAGATGTTCATAAAGAAGAGCATCAGTTATCCACCATCACCTTCTCAAACATTAAGATCGAAGTGTTACGCTGAGTTCGCTGGACCAACTGAATGGCCAACATCACAGATTTGAATACAAGAAATAGTCATCGACAGGACCAGAATCTGCATGGAGAAGAGAACAGCAGAATAAACACTAACACACTGTACAGATGTTTGGATGGAAGGTTCTCTGACAAACTTCAAAACATCCCAGAAACCAAAGAGATTATATGACGGGCAAACACATACCTGGGAGATGCCGAGATGGTGAACTAAAGGTCAATGAACTGAGGATAAATGAAGTTCAATATGATCAATGGAATGTACGAGGGCTCAATAACAGACGTGGCGCAAACTTGTCAAATGTTGATGTTGCAATGGCGAGCTGAGATATATGGTCTATTTAGAAACAAAAAGGTGTCTTGGGATCCCGCTGGAGTAAGGAAGATGGACTAGTAGGTGGGCCGAAAACACTTTTAAACAGGCTGAAGGAAGAAAAATAGACATTGCTTTTATCTGGAATAAGAGGATCTGCAAATGCAAATTTCCATTTGCGTTCTCCACTTCTCTAAAGAAGGTGAAGTGCCATCAATGGATTTACATGGATCTTCTTGGGGGTCTACAGCTCTTACGAAGGAGCCAGAGAAGATACCTGTGGTTTCAACTGGCTGCTACTATATGTTACTGGGGTGGAGATTTTAAACTGACAGGTAAGAGAAGGGAGGAGTAACCACTAACCAGAGCAGAGAATTCAGTTGCAATGAGATCTTTCTCTCAAAAGAGTAGCTCTGATGGGTACTACCTTGCTCGGAGGAAGACTTATTGGTTCAAAGGTTCAAGAATACCTCGAGAATTGACAGATTCTTATTAAAACGGAGTTTGAGCTTTTGAATTGAATATTGTGCACCTGCTTGATGCCTTCTATGGGATGAATCTTATAAGACAATAGGCTAGAACTACAAGTTTTAGCGAGCATGATTGCTAGAGTTCACTAAAAACAAAAAACAGTAAGAGAATGTGGAAAGAGCATGTTACCGTGCAGGGAGCCCAGTAACCACACACACTGCCTTCTGGGGGTCTGTAAAGATGAAACCAGTCAATAATCATAAGCTGCCAGTCAATGAACATCCGAAAATACTTTAGCAATGTGTAATCAGCCATGCCTATGAAGCTGATTGTTAGGGAAATGTAACTGAGAGGAACGGGATATAGCAAACTTGTAATTACATGGAGTGGATGTTGTTGAGATCTGTGAACCGAAAGATGCTCCATTGACAAACTCTAGGTAGGAAGAACCTGCAGAGAAAAAGATACCATTAACATGCATGGTTTGGAATGATGGAAAACAACTGAATTTTCACAAGAATATCAAACAAAAAAGAATTTCAAGTGAAAGAAACTGTAGCATATGAATGTTTTAGAGTTAATGGTCAAACACACACCTAAACTATCACCTATTCACGAGTTTCATACCTCAACTATCTATTGTTCCATTTACCTACTGTTCCATTTACCTACTGAAACTATCACTCCCTTTGTATTAAAACACACTTCGATGCTGAGTTGGCCTACACGCGCCTGTTGTCAATTGGGAACAAATATTTGGCCAACTCAATATCGAGTGTGTGTAGATACAAAGGGAGAGATAGTTTAGGTAGTAAAGCGAGCAATGGATAGTTGAGGCATGAAACTCGTGAAAAAGTGATTGCTTATGTGTGTTTTTGACCATTAACTAAATGTTTTATGATATAGAAAAGAGGGTACAGCTTGAGGGGTCCCAAATCATGGTAAGGAACTTGCCGTTTTTGGATATGTATCGTATCTGAGGACCATTGTAAACTGCTTTATGCACGATGGCCTTTTTCTTGACTTCTTCTTCCCTTGCTAGAACCCGCTCCAAATTCCTCAGATTCATGACCTCTGCAAATTTTGTCAAAGATAGGTTACATATCATAGTGAAAAGTGCACAGGTAGCAATTTTATAGAGTAAAGAAATGGACCCAAACCTGTTTGAGCTGCTTCAAGAAGCATCTCTTCTTGAGTCATCTTCTTTTCCTCGCCTTCCTTTTTTCTTTTTATAGGCTGAAGAATCATAAGCATAATCAGAAGATAGTGATACAACAGAATTATGGTAGAAAATAAAAACAAACTCTAATTTCAGTAATGCTTTCTGAAATCAAGAAAAACTAGCACATGCACAGGATTACAAACTAAATAAACAAACAAGAATAAAAGGGTTGTGTCCTAAATCCAGAAAATAAAGAAGCCTGCCATGTAAGAAATTATAGTTTGTTATTTGTACCATCACAAATAGCATTATAATGCAAGCACCATACCTTTGTTGTTGCCTGCAAGGCTGCACGAATGGCTTCCCTTTCAGCTTGTTTTACCACGACAGCCGTTCTTGTTGATTTCCTAATTGTTCTTTCTGCTTCAGTATCATCATGAGCATCATGATGTTCAGAAGGGGTGGACGGATCTGGAGCTTCTTCATTTTCTTGGTGTGCCTTTTCTGACTTGGTAAGGGCTTTCATTTTCTTTTTCTTCTTTGCAGGTGGTCTTCCTGGATAGGTCAATCGCTTTTTGGTCCGTGTCCTGCCATAGAAAAGAGAAAAGTATAAATCTAAGGACTATCCATATGGAGCTAAAAGGACACTTCCCATCAACTTGAATCTGTCAAACCTGTCATCTGGTTCATTTTCTCCTTCTTCATCAGGCTCGGGTTCCTGAAACAATATTAGGTAAGTCATTTTTCACATAGGTCATTCGAGAACAGAATTATCGATATAAACATACCCTTCCAAGCTAGAACTGCCAGTACAAGTAATCAATCCATCACTAAAATTTGTGAAATGAAAGGTTCAGTGATGAGAAATGGAACACTTAGAACTTACATCTTCATCAAAGTCACTGTCGAAAACATCCACAGCTTCCCCTTCCTCTTCATATTCAATGTCATTCTCTTCCTGATTTGCATCCAAGCAAAAGCTCATTAAATTCAATTAGCAAATTTGCCAAACAAGCACAAACCAAATATTTTACGGAAGGTTTGTGGCTCTGGATTGCCAAACCAATTAAAATATCAAAACTTTCAGGCCCAATTACAACCATGGATTCGAGATGTCAAGGCCTATGATTTGAGTAAAAGATTGCACTCCAACTACTACTGCTAGGAATAATGGAGGCCGCAGTCATTTTCACTCAAACTAGTGCTGCTGGGGATAATGGAGGCTGCATTATTATAATTATCATTATTATTTTAGACAAGTAAAAGTAAAGAGGCAGCAGTTATTCCAGAGAAACTTTTCTTTTTTGATAACCATGGTGTGTGGGCTAGCTTACGTACACCTCGACTAGTTCTATCAAATACATGTCACCTTCCACCACCAGCAAGTATCATCATGTAACTCTGTCCACCAAAGCTAGGGCAGATAGATGGTAAGAAATCACCTAATGTTTTTTGTCTCTGCTAGGATTTGAACCTAAGACCTCATAGTACAAACTTTCCTTTGTTATATTCTCCGCAGAAGCACAATTATGTCCATATTTGAGAAACTTCAGTTTTCATCATTTTCTTGGTATTCCTTTATCAAAAAAGAAATATCATTTTCTTTGTGCTCTATGCTATTTTTGGACTTGCCAGAGAAAGCAAAGAAACATGAATCTCTAAAAGCCAGTAGCAGTTGCACTACAATCTGCCTCAATAATCCACATTAAACACGCATCGGATACTAAAGCTTCCGGTTTCTTAGTTCACAAACTTTCCAACCCAGAATCCATTTCACTGTTTCCTACTAAATAACAAGGTAACGAATCCCTTCTTGTTTCCACTGAACATGCCTATCCAAACTCGTTGTAAGGCTCCTAATGATCAACTTTATGAATATTCTCCATTCTATTCTGAAACTTACAGTGGATACCTAGGCACAAAGAGACAGATGAAGGGTGCAGTAATTGATGAAATGTTCTGCAACTTGAAAGGCTCCTGCATATATGGTTTGAGGCAATTCTTCCCAACTTTATTTGAACTTCTTAAACCTAAATTATACATAGTTGACCTATCATTTGCCCTTACCATCCATCAACTGATATAAACTTAACATGGTCAATGCATATTTTTCTCTTGACAACACCCCCCAATTTTGGTCCAAACCCTGTATTTGTATTACAAACTCATTGAATAAGTACAAATTATTAATTTTAGAACCCAAAGCTTAAAAAGACAAGAATCTCAAACCCATAAGTTTCAAACCCCGGCTCCACCTCTGCCCCCAACCCCTCACGAAAAAACCATCCAGGATAGAAAAAAATGATCTTTTTTTCCATAAAGTTTCAAAAAGATGTTCTTTTCTCTATAAATTTGTTCCTTCTTGAGCCGAGGTTCTATCAGAAACAACCTCTTTCTTACCATATAGAGGTTCTAAAAAAACGCTAATCCCTCTGAGGTATGTAGACGTAAGGTCTGCGTACACTCTACTCTCGTCACACCCCAATTCTATACAAACATTAAGCTTAAATTGCTACCTACCAACTACAATTACAATAAACACAATAATGTAGCAACATGTTATTGAAAAAACAACATACATCTTTAAGAGCTTCCTGATTCCAGAAAAGTTCATCCTCTTCTACCTCATCATCCAACAATTTAGTCATCCTGTCATATAAAAATCCCATTTTTACAAGAAATAAACTTAAATTAAGCTCAACCCACAAAATTATACACACAACAAACAATCCCCAAACCAAAAATAAAACAAAAAATTAAGAACTGATTAAAATTGGGTTTCTTGATTTACCGTTTGCCTCTGGTAGCACGAGAAGTACGATCGAGAAAAGCGACATTTCCCTCTTTACTGGTCTCCATATCTGCTGATCAGATTTCAGAATCTTGATTTTGGTTATATGAAGTTACAATCTTTTACAGAGACAATTTGTCGAACAGTTGGTGTTCGTTAAGATAAATAAAAATTCTGTCTTTTCCCTTTATTTATACTTAGACCAGAATGGAAAATTAATAAAAGTAAGAGAACTTAATTGTGATTTTTGTTTCTTATATGTATCCCAGTTTTTTCAAAAGAGATCCGAGAAAAGTATTAAAAACGCTCAAATATTTTTTTATTTGACTAATTGAATTTAAATATACTTTCGACTTTACTACACGAGTGAGATTAGAGGTGTGTCTGTGTTTAGTTAGTCACGTAAAGGAATGTTTCCAACGTTGTTAATAGTTTGAAAACAAAATGTTTTCAATACTTTTCTTAATTTTATAAGCTACCTATTATTTTTCAGTAATGTATGAGATAAATTTATCCACTAAAGTTTAGATAAATAAAAAAACAAAAAGTATTTTTCCCTTCACTTGAATTTAAACCTTTTATAAGTGAAATAAATATATACTCCTTCCGTCAAATAATAGTTGAGTCTTCATTATATGAAAAATAACTGTTCAACAATATCTATTCAATTTAAAAAATCAAGAGATAATTTACCTTTTGTATATGTTTTACCTTTGCTATTAAATACGTATTTATCATCTACCATATTTCTCAATACGCTAAATTTAATAAAGTCAAAGAATAATATAATAATATTACCTCTATTATTTATTATTTTTTAAAGAGCATGTCAAGTCAATAGTGTATAACTATTACTGGACAAACAAAATATTTAAGAATTATCATTAGTACTTAATATTAAATAACATTAATGTAAAAATATATGTTTGGGAAGTGAAGATATATTTATTAATATTACGATGGCAATATTTTCGGTAGGAGTAAGATTACGTAGTACATGGGATTAATATGCCATGGAAAAGCTCTCTAAAGTTTAAATTAAAAAAGAGAGAAAAAAAAAACCTGGATCTAACTCTGTTACCTAAAAGGGGTAAACGAAATTCACCATTGAAGTAGCTTGGAAGTTGAAATCCCATTGAAGAAGAAGAATTAAAGAAATGGTAAGCTTCATTTTCTTTGTAATCTTTGACGTTCTTGTTAAAAACTTGGAAATTATCTTCCATTTTTGGTTCTTGATTCATAAAAAAAATTGCTTCTTTTTCACTGTAAAATGTCAGTTATCATGGAGTGGAGCTCTTACCCTAATTGGGAAGTAAAAAAGATTCAATCTTTATAAGTCTATGTATTTATACTTCAAGTATCGTATTATTTTGTTGCTGCTGCTGTTTTGTGTTTGTTTTACATACTTATGTTTTATTTGAGTGAGTGTTTATCGAAAACAACTCTCTACCTTCGTAAGGCAGGGGTAAGGCTGTGTATACCCCATCCTCACCAGACTCCGCTCATGGGATTACATAGGGTGTGGTGTTGTTATTGTATATATGTATTTATACCAAGTGTGTGTAATGGTACTTGGCAACCACTAACTTTAATTTGTGTTCTTGTTCATTGTCAATGTGAATATTTGTACTCAAGAATAAAAGAAGAAATGAGTAAGCTTTGGTTTCTTTGTACTGCTTGACATTGTTGTGAACAACTTAGAATAACCTCCCATTTCTGGTTCTTAGTTCAGAAAAGAATGCTTCTTTTTTCACTGTAATAGTCAGCTACACTGGAGTTCTTTGCCTAATTGGGAAGTTTAAAAAGATTCAGTTTTGATAAGTCTGTGTATGTATAGCAAGTAGTTGCCCATCATCATAGTGTGTGTAATGGTACTCGGCTCCCACTTACTTAAATTTGTGTTCTTGAGCATGGTCAATGTGCATATTTGTACTCAAGACTAATAAAGGAAGAAATTATTTTTAAGTGAGTGTCATGGGTTTTAGGGAACATATGGAAATGTTGCCGCAAATGAGACATATTGAAGGATATTCTGATAAAGATGGAGAGACCAATCCGTTGATGAAATTACATAATTGTTGTCTATCTAATAACTCAGAGACAAATTCAAGGTTTGAAAGGAGTGAGTGCAGAACTACACCCACTACTCTAGTGACATTGAGACCTGAAGTAGAACTTTTTGGCTATATACTTGTATGTAGTTCAGCTGCATTTATCAAAAAGTATATCGTTCCAGCAGCATCAGCTGAAAAAAGGGTAGATGTGCCTATGTCTGTATGGTCTTTCTCTTAGGTTTGATTAGTGTTTCAACACTGTAGATAGCTGCTATTCTGGGATTAGGCTTATTCAGTGAAGTCCGCTGCATGTTTAGCTGCAGTTCTGCATACCTAGCTTAAGGTATACGATTTGATTGATAGTCTGGTACACAAGCATCTCTGTTACTCAATTCATAGATGAACAAAAAGGAGATAACAAAATATGTAGATGTATTCGATTGGAAGGAGGATGTCCACTCTATGTATATGAAAAACCTGTGTGTAGTAGTTAATTGTTCGCTAAGCAGTCTCCTTTACTCATCTTTCCACGCCGGATAACCTTTTTAGTTCATGAAAACCGACTTTCATTTGCTCCACACTCCATTGAAAGGTTGTTAGTTGATTGAGTTTTAAGTTGTAACAATCTATTCTTTTTGACTTAGTTAAAAGGAGTTACTCTTCTTCCTACCGAATTCATCCTTCTCTTTCCAGTGGATAAAGGATTTTTCCATTTTCAAGTTCCCGAACCAGACATGAATCTTTCAATTTATTTGGCTCTCACGCTCAATTACTTAAGGTAAATTCTCATATCTTCTTTTATGAATTTAATTAGCCTATATTCTCTTCCTTGTTCATATTCCAAAAAGATATCAAAACAAATGTAAGAGCCAAAATATTTGGAGGACTCTTCTGACAAATTATAAAATACTCCGTATGTAATTGTCAGCAAAGTTTTTTTTTTTCAAATCCAGAAAGCTCTGGCTACTTAGAATAGGTCATTGATTCAGTATTGGATAAAGGGGGTAAAATCCTCGTTTTTACAACAAGTGGTTCAAATCATTTTATTGATGTGAGTATCATATATCAAGAAAATATTTATTTTTGAGACCACCTCTATAATAACAATGTGGTAGAATGAGTATCATGCTTCGTCTAGACTTTAAAGAGTTTGTTTTAACCATGTTAATAGTCCCACTTAGTTTGAGCTAGTCTGACTATTATGCTGTCAATGTACTTATGTCCATAGAGATCAAAATATTTGACAATGGTAGTACTATCCATTGGCTAACCACCCATGTTGAACATCCAGTGTCAATATGCAAAGATTTGAGCTCAACTTCCTTCCTCTAAAGCTCATACTCCAAAATTTGGTATTAACATCAATAAAATTGAGGGCATGCATGTCCCGTGGTTTGATTAGACTGTTGACTAAGACGTGCATGTTTCCAGTTGCACCTAATCATATTGCACTAACTTGGTGCTGACGAGGTAATGATGTGACTATACCATAGTGCTGACTAACTATGACATGGTGTTATTTGATGATGTCATTTTGAGAAAAATGCGGACTGATGACTTGATAGGTAAACATCTAGCTCACAAAAATTGTTGGTACATGAGATATGTGGTACAGAAGCCCCTTTGAACTTGAGCTTTTTTGCTATCATATTCACATAATGAGACTAAACTCTTGGTGTAACAAGCGAGGAGAGCGACTTATTCTATCCATTTTTGCAAATTTGACACTCCCTCCCACAACCTCCCCAAGTGCACATATATGTGAAGAAATCTACATAGAGGATATGGACAATTTAGAATAATGGTGATTCAAAGAGCTTAAGTAACAAAGCCTGGCTAGTATTTAACCTTGAAATTCCGTGCTATTTGTTACCTTATCTGCTATGTGCCGTTATCTTATAGACGCCTCCCTTTCCTGTGTTGAATTAACTTATCTGGTGCTTTTGACAGGAAAAGGAAGCAAAGAAAGAAGGTTTCAGGAAGTATCTGGAGGCCAGTGGAGTTCTTGATGCTCTAACCAAAGGTGGTCTCTAATTACTTCCTAAGTTAGTGTGAATGCTCACCTTTTATCTTCGTTTTGTTTTTCATTGGAAAGAGCTTGATCACATTTTATACGTATTTCCTGTCATTGTAGTCCTTGTTGCACTATATGAGCAGAATGACAAACCTTCTTCAGCTCTTGAGTAAGTATTCTTAAAAAAGTACCAAACTCTGTCACATCCCATGATACAAGGTGCATGTTGTGTTCGATTTGGACTGTGTCTATGTGAAAAATTGTCTTTCAAAGCATAATGTTGTAGATGATTAGTAACATATCTTGTAACTATAATGTTTGGGTTGGCTGGAAAACTGATCATATCATGGTGTCATCTTAAAAATAGACATGCATATTAATAGGCGCAAAGCTTTTACTTGAGTGTCTTCTTATCATCTCATGGTTGTGCTGATTATTGTTTTATGGTCTTTCTTTGTTAGAGAACTTGTATTAAACGATCGTTTGGTTTCTGATCTATCAGATTTGTCCAGCAAAAATTAGGCGGTCCATCACTGTCTGAATATGAAAAGCTACAAGCCGAGTTATCAGATCTGCAAATCAAGTATAATGAACTTATAAAAGAAAACCAAGAAAGATGCAGAGAGGTATGACTTGGTTAACTGTAATATCTAAGCTCTCTAGAAGTTCAGATGATTGTTTTTGTTGCGTCGATCTACAGATGCACCAGTCCATACATGTGGTGAATGAGAGTGCTAAATGAGGATGAGGTAGACCTAAAATCACATAAAAGGAACTTATCTCGAAAGATATACAGTTTCTTGAAATTAATGCAGACTTAGCCAAAGACGAGGCACAATGAACTAGAAAGATCCATATTAGTGATATCTACTAGTTGAGAATAGATTTAGTCTTGTTTGGTACAATGATGACAATGAGTTGAGCTTAAACGGAGAAGTGAAGATTCATGTAGCCGACTCTGATATGTTTGGAGTTAGACATAGTAATCGTTGTGTTAACATTGTATATTTTTATTGTTGCTGCAGTTGGAGGAATTGAAACACACACAAGTAGAAGCATCAGCTAATAAGGAGCTTGATGTAGGAAATACTCATGATGAAGAACTCAATACAGATGTAGTAAAGTGTTAAAAATGCCTTAAAAAGACTTCAATTCTTTTGAATACAAGCTGTTGTAATCTCATTTTTTCTAGAGGAAGTTTGATATGTAATGACGACAGGTCAAAAATCACGTGTCTAACTATTTCTCGGATACCATATTCTAATTCTTGAGTAATATATTGTACATGGCTTCAATGTCATGGAGCTTGATTCGCGTACAAGTTGCTTATGAAACAACAAAAGCAAAATCCCCCACAATATATCTTGGGATTATACATAATTTTTAACCTCACCGACCAAATGATTAGAGAGGTTAGAATCAAGAATCATAAACTTCAAATTCTGGCTCACCTTTGCAAATCACCCTAATGCTGTTGCTTCATATAGTAACACTAGGAAATAAAATTTTCGATTCATGTGTCATTCTTGTCGAAAGCAACCCCTTTCCAATCATTGCAATTACTTAAATTACAAATAACTACTCATCAGTCTCAAATAAGATTTGACTAAATAAATCCTTCTTCACTTCTTTGTTTACACTCATTTGAAATGGAGATCAAGAAGTGAAACACAATCTACAAACATGATAATTCCACGAGTCGAAAACCAAATCATGAAGGGGTAGATACATATTTAATATTCCGAGCATATACTAGACGTGTCAAATGGACGGATTGAGCCTTAAATGGAGAAGGGCAGAGTGATCTCCAAGTCCTTTGGAGTTGTAATAGGACACATAATCTCTCACTGTTGTTTCCTTGTACAAAGCATGATTTTCATCAGACAACAATTCCTTTATTGGGCCATAAAGTGTATCAAATGGCTGAAATTGAGTTGTGAAAAAACATGCAATTGAAATCCTTGGCCCAATTTGTTTTGACAATACTCTATGCTCAGCACTTTTGAACTTGTCATTTGATAGAAGCTGCAAAACGAGTTTAAGTTATATATATACATTGTTCGATATAATTTTCTTATACCATCAGGTCACACGATATATCTTCTGGCAAGTCTTTCTCATGATCTTTCACGTATATATTAATATACTGAAAACAATGTATCCAGTATAACCTATCCTAACACTTTAGATGCGTCTTTGCTCAAAATCACTAGTGACTAGAAACATGTAATCTAATTTTAGAAGAATCAACTTAAATAATCGTCCAACTAATCATTTTAAAAAGTCAAATGAATGTATAATTCATGTATATTATGTATGTATATCTATGTCTATCAACTTAAAAAAGTAAACAGTAAATTTGACCGACTAGATATACTTGCCTGCAAAAGGTCACCAAGATTGATAACTAGGGCTCCAGTAACAGATGTATATCAATCCATTGATTTTGGTGAGAAATTTGAAGTCCACCAATTTGATCTTGAAGGAGAATTGTGAAGAAATCTGGATCAGTATGTTTAGTGATTCCAAGAGTCTTATTGGGCTCCGGACAAGGTGGATAGTAATGGCAAAGAATGAAATGGCCTTTTGCACAGTCCATGTCCAATAAGGGATTGGGCTTAAGCCCAAGTGCCTCTGCTAGTAACTCAAATATTGTATGGCCCAACTTTCTTACATGCTCAGAATATTGAAGTAGTTCCTCCCTAACAAAAGAACAAAAAAATAATAATAAATAGTTAGAATTAAAGAATTGTTACAAAAAAGGATAAAAGACATTCTTTTAAAACTAACTTAAAAGAAAATTAAATTTCCCACCTCACCTCACCTTTCTTTATATATATATATATATATATAGAAAAGTCTAGGAAGCAGTTGTTCGTCAACATGTCTGCTTCGTAGACCGGGGCAATTTGCATTAGTAAATATACTAAAATTTGAGCCCTTTTTTCAATGCCTAAAAAGGCATATTGGTGATGTTAGGACTTACTCGGACCTACAGGTTCTATCAGATGTAATGTTCAGTAATATTATACTCACTTATTTTGGGCTTTCTTTGTTGTTGCGTTTGAAGAAAAAATATATTATTTTCATGTAAAATATAATTAACTAATAAAATTTAAAATCTGATCAACACTTAAAATTATACATATATTATTTAAAAATTAGGTAAAAAGTACTATAAATTATAATAATTAACGAATTAAAATATTGAAAAATCATATTAAAAATGATTGACTCTGAATTCTATTCGTGCCACATAGGATAGAGGAAGAAACATATATTATTTAAAAATAACGTAAAATATACTATAAGTCATAATAATTAACAATTTTTTTAAAAAAAAACTATATATAATACTTGGCTGACTCTTCAAATTTCATTTGTGTCATGTACATTGAGACATATAATTGTTGGTCCGGGCTCATGTATCTAGACAAGGATAATTTGATCATTTATTCTTATATATTTGAAAAATACGATAATAATACTTTAAATCACAATAATTAACAAGTTAAAATACTTAAAAGTCATATAAAAAAATTAATTGACTCTCAAAATTCTATCGGTGACACATAAAATGTGTAATAGACTAATAGAAAATAACATATATTATTTGAAAATGACGTAAAAAGTACTATAAATTAAAATAATTAACAACTTAAGAATTTCAAAAGACATAAAAATTTTGGCCGACTCTCTAAAATATATCAATGTCACATAAATTGGGACATAAAAAGTAACATATATTATTCAAAAATTACGTAAAAGATACTACAAATTACAATAATTACCAACTTGAAATATTTAAAATATATATAAATGATTAGTTTTTGAAATTCTAGCCGTACCGCATAAATTGGGACAACGAAATAATATATTTTATTTCAAAGTTATATAAAAAATGATAATTATAAATCATAATAATTAATAACTTAAAATATTTTTAAAAAGCATATTAACATTTAAATAACTTCTCAAGTTCCGTCTGTATTACACTAATTAGGATAAAAAAATAAGGGGACACTAAGCAAATACCTCATAAAAGTAAAATAATTACAAACATATACCCCTTTACATTCATACCCCCACTAAATATTTGCACTATATGCCCCCAACTAGTTTCACTTAACTGATACTAAATCAGTATCATATATTGTATTGGTATCATTAAGACTGATGATTTCGCTTAATTGATATTAAATCAATATCATATACTATATTGATATCATTATATTGATAATTTCGCTTAATTGATACTAAATCGATAATATACTGTATTGATATCATTAAGATTTCTTGTTCAGAAATTACTCATTAGAATCTTCCCATTTCAATTTGAGTACATTTTTTGATTATCAAGAATTAATTTATTCAATCTTTAAAATTAGATCAATATTTTTGAAATATATATATATATATATAAATTATAAGTTTGCTCATATCAATGTGAAAACACATAATCAAGGAGGGAAAGACTCTTTTATTTGCTAGCTTCTTTCCGCCATTATAATATATCAATTAAAGTTCAAATTATATCACATAAATTGAGCCAGAGGAGTAAAATTGTATTCCTCTTTTAGAACAACCTGTTGACACCCAATTTTGACCCTCCACAATATAAATTAATCATCGAGCCTCTTCGATTTCTAACGATTTAAAATAATGAGTTTTATAAAATTTTCAGAAATAAAATAAAATAAACATAGTTTGCAAGTTATTTTAAATAGTTTTGTCATATATATGATGTATTTAGTTATGTATATAATTAATGCATTTTACGAGTATTCAGAAATCATTTCGAAAAGATTTTTTTTTTTTTTTTTTTTAATACTTTATTAGTAGTAAAGATCGTAATTTTGAATTAATGAGTTTTATGAAATTCAAAACGCTTCAAGTTATTTTTAGATTAATTTTATAAATTTAATTATAAATATGTATTTTACAATCACATTATATTATAAATATTTGAAAATTATCACAAAGATTTTACATTTTTAGTTAAATATTTTATTACTTTAAGTTGTAGTTATAATTTAAAGCTAATTAAATTAACTATTCCTATAATGGAAATAATTATTATATTTTGTTAAGATTAAGAAGCTCGATAATTAATTAATGTTAATTCATCTAAATTAAATCCAATATTTAAAAACAAAATAAAAATAAAAATTCTTAACCCCTTTCCTATTTGGGCCATTTGGAAAATGGCCCAATTTAATACAATCAACCGAACCCGACCCGGCAGCCCACTTTCTAATTCCCAATAACCCATTCCCATCCCACCAACATACACAATTCCCAGAATACACGGCAGCAGCCAAACAACCCAAAAAAAAAAAAGAAAAAAAAAAAATAGAATCCACCGCCCCAACTTCATCTTCTCCATCTCTCCATGCCGCAAACCAACAACACCAAACCCGACCCCACCCCTGCGTTTTTCCCTTCTTCCCCACGTGACCAGCAGGCTTGCAACAACCGCCTCTCGATCCTTTCGTCCGGATTTTGAGGGATTTCGTTTGAATTTTGGAACAAGGAAGAAAGAATTCAGAAGGAGATTGAATCCGAAGTGACAGCTTCCGCCCTTATCTCTGAAAAGTGGTATGATTTTTGAATTTTAAAAATCCATCCGTTTTCTCCCAAAATGGCCAAAAAGTCCGAACCCTAGAATTTTCCTATAAATACACTGTTTCTCTCCATTGTAAAGGGGGAGGAGGATTTTTTTGAGTTAGTCCTAAGGTATTAGTCGTTATACTTAAGACGTTTCAAGCTGATTTTCTAATCTTAAGTTTCGAGAAAGGTTGCGTTAAAAAATTCAAATTTCCTAGCCTGCTGTTCAAGTTTAAATCGGTGTGAGAAGTGGATGTTCTTTTCGCTCGTCTGAATCCCAGTTCGTTGCCTTGAAATAGGTCAGTGACATCTCTTCTCCCCCTACGTCAGTTATATATGTGTTGTTTCTTTCCGTTTGAACTCGATGAATCGGTAATATGCGAATTAGAATGCTTAATGTGATTCAAAATGTGATTGTTCTCCTTTAATGTGTATTCGTTTACAATTTTATGGGTATTCTTGTCATCTGATGTAATTTAGCTATATAGTCAAAAAAAAAAAAATTATTTTATTTTTTATTTTTTCTTTCAAGAGGATGTTGTGTTTCAATATTTTCGATTGTTGCTTTGCTTTAGTTTTGGTTTTATGATTTTCTGCCCTTTATAGCTAAAAAGAAGTATAGTTTCTTGTCGTTATATGTCGGTGTTGGGTTGGATTTTCTCTTTGAATCGACTATTTGGGAGCATGTTTGGCTTAGATTCTCGGTAGCAGTCCTATTTTGACAATATCTATTTAGTTTTCATAATAATTTGTTGCCATGAATTGTGAATTGAGGATATAAAGTAAACCTGTTTCTTATTGTGCTAGCTTTCAATGACTTGTTAGTTTTAGCCATTTTAAAATAGTATGGCGCCTTGATTGCGTAATCACATAAATTTTCCTTTCCTTTCTTACTGTTCCTTTCTCGTAAGCATGTAAAGTGAACATTGGAGGCAAGAATGTGACCATATTCTTGGTCGTTTGCCTTGGTATTTTTCCTAGAGGGAAGGTTTCTTGTTAATATTATTTTGAACTCACATAATAGATATAGCTAGTCTCTGTTTTCGATTAGCTTGAGTGGTATGTGTCTCTTTGGATTTCAGCTCATGGCGGGATGCTTATAACTTTACCATTGTAATGTGATGATTTAACTAAAGTTTCTCTTATTTTACAAAGAATAGCCCTCCTCATCTTTGTCTAAAACCTGAAAATATCCTTTCTAAACTTTAACTTGTTATTTGCCTTAGTTTTACTTGAGTGTTAATGTTCAACAGTGCCATGGACATTGTTTTATATTATGCCATTATTTAACATGTTTGATTATGCTGCTCACTTTAGTTATTTGACGGTAGTCATTTTGTCCTTTACTTATAATGAGTTAGTTGGTTGTTGCCTTAAATTTTGGTCTCTTTAGCATAACAAAACTTGTAGTTTTAAAGTCCCCCATAAATATGTTTATATTACCGTTTATTATATAAGGTAATTATAGTCGAATGTGCCTCAAGTTTCTTTATGCATTTATTGGGTTGTTAGTTATTACTTAAGGTTTTATTGTCACATGCTCACACAAGCACATGCCCTCTTGGAATTTCCTTGTGTATGATTTCTCATTAGTTTACTATTAGTCTTGGATTGAAATTTATGACATTTGGGTCTCAAATTGGTTTCATAGTTGGCTTGGGTGACTTTCTTTTAGCTCAAAAATATTTAAGTTGCTTTCATTCTAATTAAGCTATGTCCTAAATGCTCACTTATTTCACATACTAATTTGGCTCTTTTCTTTTTCGCATAAACCCTTTCCGAGTTCACTTGAGACTCGTTTCTTGTTGAGCCGTAGAAGCTTGATCTTTGCTTTTCTCCATCGAGTCAGCCCCCCTACATATTCGAAAGTTGTTATAGGTCTTGGAGATCATCCATGCTGCTGGAAATTAATTCAAAGGTCCAAACAGGGGCTGTATACACACTATATACAGCCGTATGCACCGATATACAGGTCTGGAGCCGCAAATACAGGTCCAAAACGTGAAAAAACAGGGCTGGGCAGTGTACAGGTGTTCGGAAGCAAGAAATGCGTAAAAAGAGCCGATATACATGCTCGTATACACTGATATACAACCAGTGTATACCAAAAACGGGATTGGGCAAACGTCCAAAAAATCCCGACGAAATAGGCCCTAAAGGCCCAAATTTAATTTTTCTCTTACCCTTTAATTATTTGCTTGCGATCGTTTATTATTTGTTCCTTAACTCTAATTTTAGAATTATTAACTAACTTAATTAAATTCCCTAAAGATGAGTTATTTCGTTGTGTTGGTTTAATTTTAACATATGTCATATTTTATTATTCACTCATTTTATCAAACAAATATGTAAGTTAAATTATACATTTTTTAAGTTAAACCTTTGGTCCTTAGAAAAATAATATTGCTAAGCTTTTCACTTAATCATTTTTATTCACTTAAAAATTATTCAAGTTAAGAATATATTCTTTCTCAAATAAACTTTAAAAAATATTAGTCAAAACCCTTTTCAATAATAAAATAATGATAACAATAATAAAATATATATATATATACACATCCTACTTGATCATTTTTTGCAAAAGATTAGTTAATTAATTAAAATTGATTTTCATGATTAATTTATTAAATTGGTTTACCTTAGTATTGTAAAAATGAATTACATGAATTCTAATTAATCTAGTTTTATTAAAGTTTTATTCATGTATATTTTAATTCGATTGTTCTATATTTAGGTCCCTTTTTAATAAATAAAATAAAATGTGTCATTTATTTATTTCCTCAAAGTTAATCAACTACTATGATTTGTTATTTTAGGTTAGAATCATTTTTTTTAAAAACAATTAGTCAAAATATTTTTAGTCAAGTCGCAGGTCAACCGCGTGTTAGCGGGCACTTCGAATGCCTAAACCCTTCTCGAAGTGTAAATCGAACCCCGAACCCTTTTTGGTATTTTCAAATGATTTTTTCTGTTTAAGTCTTTGAAAATTAAGTTTTCTTAATTTCTTTAAAAAATTAAGTGGCGACTCTTTTCTAAGTATTTTCTTAAATTGTTTTATACTTAGAACATTTCAAAAAGTGATTTTTTCTACAGATAGGAAAATTACGGCGCAACAGAAATGGCGACTCTGCTGGGGAATTAATTAAGTTCTAACCATAAGATTTGACTATTTGACTAATTGTTATTAATTGTTGAATTGTTTATTTGTGCTTTATGTATTTCAATTGCTATAAACTGTTGCATCCATGGCATAACATATTCCGTCAAATGACACTTATTTTTTAATTTTCCATTTAAAGGACGTTTATGCGAGCCGCAGTCGTTCGTTAACCAAATTGTTCTCGAGGCACCCTGACGAATGTAGTTGGCTACTGGATAGTCAACGGTCGTTAACTGTCTCAGCCCAAGTAGTCCGCTTGGGTTACCGATCTACTATAAAGAAAGTCCACTCTTAGTCAGACTAGGATAGAGCAAAACCAAATCTCCGAAATTTAGCGCATTGGCCTAAGATGATCCAACACCCAAGGCGTGTTGGGCCCATTAGAGAGACCACCTTGAGTCCACAACACGGCCTAAATGGACGATCATACTTATGTGTTTAAATTTGAAGGATGTATACGCCATTTGGCAAACCATTGTCTCTTGGGGTAGAGTTTTAATCATATGCTCTAGTCGAAGAATGATCAAGTTATCATAGCATCCAAAAAGCGTGGACATTCAAAGATGACCGAAAATCAAGAACAGAGGATCCTTCCTTGGAAGCATAATTAGGATTATGCCCCTGCGCGGGTTTGATGTTTTGCATCCCATTTCCCCTATTATGTATCCCTATTTAGTTTATTCGTAAAATTTGTATAAATTTAGGTTTTGAGAGCAATGGAATGTTTCAAATGACGTTATACATCCTTCAAATCGCTAGGCCTACCCTTGGCACAGAAGGGTCACATATTTGTTTAGACGCGCAATATTTGTGTTATAACTGCTTGTGTGAATATATTGCTTTATTTGAAGATATTCTAGCTCACTCCTCTTTGAATTATTTTCTAGAACCCTTTAAGCATAAATATCAAGCCACTATCAAAAGTGCGTCCAAATACTCTTCGAGTCTTTAGTTTCACAACAAAATTTGAACTTCATTTTTTAAATCTCTCTTAAAAAAAAAAAAAAAAAAAAAAAAGTACAACGATGAAAGATACATTTGACTTGGTCTCGACTCAAGTTGACGTTTCTGATCCACTAAGTTCAAAATCAAATAGATAAATTCCTGTCTATTTAGTCATTTCTCTAAATACGTGGGCTAGTTTATCTTCAAGTGGAGCAACTCTTGTGTGTTTGTGGTCATATGTGTGATATTTTATATTATTTATCATCTACATAGGCTAACACGTTTATCTTTTGAGTTATTTTCTTTGTCAGGTAATTAGAACTGATCTGTGTTGATAAGCTGACTGAACACCCTTCTTTTACAAGATCCAAGGCTCACAAAGATTTCTTCCCTGATCAAAATTTGCAAAAAGGAAAGACAGTAATGGGTGATAACAATGAAGAGATTGACCTGAATGATGTTGTGGCTCAACCCACTGTCACTGATCAAAATGAATTAATTATGCAATTAATGCAACAAATTACCGAAATGAGGGATGAAATGCAAAGAAGACAAGATTTGCCTAATACCAACCCTTTGGGAGGTAGAAGACCTCCACTCTACTTTCCTCCTCCAAGTGCGGAACAGGTTCAGAATCCACCCTCTAAGCCCGCTCAAAATCCCCCAATCATCGACCTAACTGCCACAAATCCCCATCATGCCTTCGCCTCTTATCAGACACTACCCCTTCCTCAAGGTACCAACCCTCAAACCTTCCCTCCTCATCAAAACGCCAACCCGCAAGTTTGTCCTACCCCTCAAAATCAAAATGTTAGCAGTCTGCAAACTTTCACCCATCACCAAAATCAACATACCAACCCCCAGACTTTCCCCCAAAATTATCAAGTCTCCCAAAATACCAAGAATCCCTCCATTACTCCCCCCTTGCCTCAAAAGGCTGCTTTCCAAATCCCGGTCACAAATGAACTCTATGCCAACTGTTTCGAGCTTGATCACTATAAGGAGCATGAGAGAGTGTGGAGGTCAAAGGAAGAGGCAATCAAATTGAATATGAAAGAAGAGATCAGGAGAGCTATGAAGGAGCTGCATTATATTCCTGAAGCCGATGGGTTGAGTTATGAGGATTTATGTATCCATCCTAATTTGGACCTCCCGGAAGGGTTTAAAGTGCCAAAATTTGACACTTTTGGAGGAACAGGCAATCCATTGGCACACCTGAGAGCCTACTGTGACCAACTCATAGGAGTTGGCAGGAATGAAGCCTTGTTAATGCGGCTCTTTAGCCGAAGTTTAAGTGGAGAAGCGCTGGAATGGTTTACCTCTCATGAGATAAAACAATGGTCTAGCTGGAATGCACTAGCTAAGGATTTCGTCGAACGGTTCGCCTACAATGTAGAGATCGTTCCTGATCGCTATTCTTTGGAGAGAATTAAGCGAAAATCCACCGAAAGCTATCGTGAATATGCATATAGGTGGAGGAAAGAGGCCGCTCGGGTTCGACCTCCGATGACTGAGAAGGAGATCGTTGAAGTGTTCATACGCATTCAAGAGCCAGAGTATTATGACAAGATAATATTGCTCATTGGAGCAAAATTTGCGGAGATAGTCAAGGTAGGTGAGGCTATCGAAGAAGGGATTAAAACTGGAAAGATTTCTCGCTTTGCCACCCTAACTGAATCCTCCGGATTGTTGAATAAGAAAAGAGAGGATGTGTCTTCCATTTCCTACGATGGAAAAAGACACTTTAAAAAATCTTTACCTTACAAAGGTTACCCCCGAGCTCCACAAAATTCATATTCGGCCTATTATACCCAATCAGGTTACCAAACTCCACCACCGAGTTACCAAATTCCACCTCCAAATTACCAAACTCCTTCACCAAGTTACCAAATTCCACCTCCTATTTACCAAACTCCACCTCCACATTATCAAAATACCCACCCTTATTACCAAAATCCATCAGTTGATTGTTCAAATATCCAATCAAGTTACCAAATTTCACACCCGCACTACCAAAACACCCTCTCTAGCTACCGAGCCCCACAATATCCAACCTTCCAAACGCAAGTGCCAAATCACCAAAATCCTCTAAACAACCATCAAGTACCTTCACATCCAGGAAATAATTACTATCCTCCTTGCCCAAATCTTGAGAATAAACCTTCTAGAGTCTTTACTCCTTTGGTTGAGAGTCGAACACAATTTTTTGAGAAATTGAAATCAGCTGGCCTGATACAGACAATCGATCCAAAAAATATCAATGTCAACTCCAAGCTTTATAGACCCGATCTTCACTGTGCTTATCATTCAGGAGGTGCTGGGCATATTACTGAGGATTGTATCAACTTGAAGCATAAAATTCAAGACTTGATAGATCAAAAGGTCACGCTTTAATCGCCACTCTTAATGTCACTAGTAACCCCATGCGGGATCATGGAGGGGTAACTATTAATATGGTTGAAGTGGAAGAAGATTTGAATGTGAAGAAAATTATAATCTCAGCCAACCTTGAAAAGCTTGAGAAAGTTGTAGCCTCCCCAACCAAAAGAGAGAAATCCAAATTTGTGATCATGGCACCTCATCAAGCTTTTGCTTTAGTGCCGAAGGAGGGTCAGAATAAACGGAAGTTCGATCAAGCCTTTTCAAAATCATTACCTCACTCATATCAGTCTTTCCTAATGCAAAATGGTCTAGGGGAAGGAATCAAAAATTGGTTCAAAGAAGGTGATATTGTGTTTGAAGAGATGATCGATACACCAGTCATATCAGACAGTGAGTCAATGGAGAATATGCCTAATTAGACATCTACTTCGCTCTTGATTCCTCGCTCGTCTTGGTAGACATAATTTTTTTTATGTTATTGCTAAAATTAGCGGTGTTCCGAAAGAGGCTTGAGACCCATCCTTTATTCTATTTTTGTCTCACTATGTTTTAATCTCCCTCATTATATTTTGAAAAAGACAAAATGATTTATTGTCATGGCAAAAGTTCTTATTTTTCTATTTTTAAATGAAAACTTCTTTATTGCGAAAATTTATTTTTAGTTGCTTCATATTCGCTAGCTAATAGTATCTGTCTTGATTTCAGAACAAATATTTTCAAATCTGCCTATAGCATGTCATGTCACAAGCTGAATGAACAGAATGGGATAGATTTAGACGAATTTGGGGACTACAATGAGAAGACCATGGTACCCAAACACTTGGTTGGGAAGTTCAGACAGTTCGAAAGTCACTATAAGCCGAATTCAGAAGAAATCAGAATAGTGAACCAAGAAAATGATGAACGCATCAAAGAAATCAAAATTGGTGCCTATATGACAAAAGTGTAAGAGAGAGAACTCATCAGTTTGCTCAAAGAACACATCGATACATTTGTTTGATGACATTACATGGTTGAGCACGAAAATTGAATCTCACAAGTCATTAATCTACCTAAATGTGTCAAGAGATACCATATTTGAAGACTCGATTTCTGTCATTTTCATTTAATCGTGCTATTTGTTTGTAATCGCTTTGTTTAAAGTTTTATCCCTCTTGTAAATGAACTACGTTCGACCTGAATTCTCAAGAATGAGATACGTAGGCGGCCTATGTCGGCCTCGGTCGTTTCCTTATTTAAATTTTCCAATTGATCCTCAAGAAAGGGGGAACTACGTTTGACCTGATTCCTGCCTCAACGGGATATGTAGCGCCATGCGGCTCGGTCATATTTCCCGTAAGATTTTTATTTCTCTTTACAATAAAAAACTGGGACAGAATTTTTGAGAGGGACTCAAAAATTCTCAAGAAGAAGACTTATCCAACAAGTCAAGACAAAAGCGACGTTGAGAATTATAATCGATGCACTTTTGAGAAGATCTCAAAATTCCACCAAAATACGCCAAGACAATAAACTGGGACAGAAATTTTTGAGGATGACCTCAAAAATTTCAATAAGGTTCATCAGCAGCTTAGAACAACTTCGAACGCTTCCCAACAAATAATCAGATAAGCCTCGAGGCATCAACTTCAAAGACGTTCACTAAGCTTGACGTGACATGACACTTGGCAGTGATCTTTTTCAAAAACTACTTTTTGAAAATCTATTTTCCTTAAAAACTTTTCTTTCGCATTTTAATTATTTTTGCATACAAAGGTCTTGTCTTATCTACCAAGAAGTAGGAGATCGGAGAAATCAATCGGAGATAACCAGACAAGGATCAGACAATCGACGGGATCAGCACAGATCAGTTCACTTTAAACTAACAATTTTTCTGTGGATGCAGGTCTATAGGTTTACCTCAAGATCATCATATTCCTCCATTCAACGAACATGGAGAAGTCAAAAGGCGAGGATTTCCCAAAAACTAACGATTTCTCTATGGATGCAGAAAATATTTTATGTTTCTTATACCAAAGAATTGGGGATAGAAATATTATTATTCAATTCCCAGCAAGGCGAAATCTATAACGAACATGCTACTATGTTCAGAGATGGAACGAACGAAAAAGAGAGCAATATTGCTATTTTTCAGCTACCAAGATACATGGAAGACATTTATCTGCATCATATTATCAGATATGATAATACTCTTACCTTGAAGGTAATCTATATCATATTGTCAAATGAGATGATACCAATATTCCGAAGATTAGTTTATTGTCAAAAAGACAATGCCACCCCTACAAAACACCCAGAAGATCACCAAAATTATTCAGTGAATTATCATCTTCATTCCGTATCGGGAGGCATCATCATTATTCTCATGCATCGCGAAAAAGATATTCATGCATCGCGAAAAATTCATGCCTTGCGAAAAATTCATGCATTGAGAAAAAATTCATGTATCGAGAAAATTCATGCATTGAGAAAATTCATGCATCGCGAAAATTCATGCATTGAGAAAAATTCATGCATCGCAAAAAATTTATGCATCGCAAAAATTCATGCATTGAGAAAAATTCATGCATCGCGAAAAATTCATACATCGCAAAAAATTCATGCATCGCAGAGAGAAAATTCATGTATCGTGGAGAGTTATTCATAGAGTATTATCAAATGAAATAATACCGTCACCCAGAAGGGCATCATCGGCATTCATCAGTAGAATATCCTCAACCTACAGAAGGATCTTCATTATTCTACCGATGGATCATCATTTTCATTCGTCCTACTGATGGACATACATTTAAAATCCTACCGATGGATCATCATTTCCATTTGTCCTACCGATGGACATATGTTCAAAATCCTATCGATGGATCATCATATTCATTCGTCCTACCGATGGATCATCTTTTTTCATTCGTCCTATCGATGGACATATAAACATCATCCTATCGACGGATCTTCATTATCATTATCCTATCAATAGATTAACATCATCCTACCGATGGATCTGCATTATCATTATCCTACCAATTTATTAACATTATCCTACCAATGGATCAACATCATCCTATCGACGGATCTTCATTATCATTATCCTGCCAATGGATTAACATTATCCTATCAATGGATCATAAACATTATCCTACCAATAAATTAACATTATCCTACCGATGGATCTTCTTTGTTAACATCGTCATCCTAACGATGAAACATCATCATCATAATGTCATGTAGCAGCACTATCCTACCAATGGATCAGCATCATCCTACCAATAGATTATTGTCATCTTACTAATGAAGAATCGTCATTATTATTTTCATTTGCAAGAACGATGTCAGAAGAACTATCAGCATATTGCATCAGCCTATTTTATTACTACGACATCAAAGAATAGTGCATTGAAGATTATATTGCAAATATAACATACAAGCTTTATTTGCTTTACGTCAAACCCGATGAAGTTGACGTCAAAAGTTCAAAGAGAGAAATTAAGTGTCAACACGGTAAAAGACACTATCTCCCCATTTGAATCATATTTTACACTAATGAATTTTATCTCAACCATTGTCGAGAGCATCCAAGAGGATGAATTCTCAAATCAAACCACAGGTGCGGACGACATCAAAAAAGGATGCAGCACAACGTGGAACTTTTTCTTAGCAGCGAACTGGGACATAGTCCAAAGAGGAATGTCAAACTCTTAGGACGCGAGCAGAGGAGCGACTTCCACCACGATCAAACCACACCCCTCTCGGAAGGCATGTGGGTTTTTCTTTAAGTTTATGGGTTTCAGTTTCGCATCCGAAAAATCTTGGTTTCCCCCCGGAGCAACTTTTCGATCTGAGTGATAATGCACCAAGAGCTGTGGAAATTACGTCCGTGTAAGTTCTTACTTATGGGTGTAAAGTGCACCACATTCATAGCTAAGAGGTTGCAAGCCTCCTTTTCATACTCGACTTATTTGTCACTCTTCTAGAACCAAAGGTTATCTTGCATAATAGATTTCCTTTTCAACCGATCGAGTCGAACTACAAGTAGCCTGATTCCCTAAGTTGAGGGATATGTAGGCAGAATCAATGTTGAAACTCGGCTGTATTCCAACATTTGCACTTAAATCTTATTCTCGAGCATTCCGGTCTCTTCATAATTCAATATCGGGATGACTTTTGAATTATTTCAAATCGTGCGTCAAATCAAGCGTATCGAACTACAAGTGGCCTGAATTCTCATATAGCCTGAGATATGTAGGGAACCCACTCCTGGGATTTGGCCATGATTCCTAAAATCCGTACCCAAATCCCTTTCCAAAGGATGAAGATGTGGTCGGTCAAAATTGGATTCGTCAATTTCATTTTCCTCGGATCTCTTTCATCAATCCAAGTGAAATGAGGGACAGCTGTTGACACCCAATTTTGACCCTCCACAATATAAATTAATCATCGAGCCTCTTCGATTTCTAACGATTTAAAATAATGAGTTTTATAAAATTTTCAGAAATAAAATAAAATAAACATAGTTTGCAAGTTATTTTAAATAGTTTTGTCATATATATGATGTATTTAGTTATGTATATAATTAATGCATTTTACGAGTATTCAGAAATCATTTCGAAAAGATTTTTTTTTTTTTTTTTTTTAATACTTTATTAGTAGTAAAGATCGTAATTTTGAATTAATGAGTTTTATGAAATTCAAAACGCTTCAAGTTATTTTTAGATTAATTTTATAAATTTAATTATAAATATGTATTTTACAATCACATTATATTATAAATATTTGAAAATTATCACAAAGATTTTACATTTTTAGTTAAATATTTTATTACTTTAAGTTGTAGTTATAATTTAAAGCTAATTAAATTAACTATTCCTATAATGGAAATAATTATTATATTTTGTTAAGATTAAGAAGCTCGATAATTAATTAATGTTAATTCATCTAAATTAAATCCAATATTTAAAAACAAAATAAAAATAAAAATTCTTAACCCCTTTCCTATTTGGGCCATTTGGAAAATGGCCCAATTTAATACAATCAACCGAACCCGACCCGGCAGCCCACTTCCTAATTCCCAATAACCCATTCCCATCCCACCAACATACATACAACAACAATTCCCAGAATACACGGCAACAGCCAAACAACCCAACAACAAAAAAAAAAAATAGAATCCACCGCCCCAACTTCATCTTCTCCATCTCTCCACGCCGCAAACCAGCAACACCAAACCCGACCCCACCCCTGCGTTTTTCCCTTCTTCCCCACGTGACCAATAGGCCTGCAACAACCGCCTCTCGATCCTTTCGTCCGGATTTTGAGGGATTTCGTTTGAATTTTGGAACAAGGAAGAAAGAATTCAGAAGGAGATTGAATCCGAAGTGACAGCTTCCGCCCTTATCTCTGAAAAGTGGTATGATTTTTGAATTTTAAAAATCCATCCGTTTTCTCCCAAAATGGCCAAAAAGTCCGAACCCTAGAATTTTCCTATAAATACACTGTTTCTCTCCATTGTAAAGGGGGAGGAGGATTTTTTTGAGTTAGTCCTAAGGTATTAGTCGTTATACTTAAGACGTTTCAAGCTGATTTTCTAATCTTAAGTTTCGAGAAAGGTTGCGTTAAAAAATTCAAATTTCCTAGCCTGCTGTTCAAGTTTAAATCGGTGTGAGAAGTGGATGTTCTTTTCGCTCGTCTGAATCCCAGTTCGTTGCCTTGAAATAGGTCAGTGACATCTCTTCTCCCCCTACGTCAGTTATATATGTGTTGTTTCTTTCCGTTTGAACTCGATGAATCGGTAATATGCGAATTAGAATGCTTAATGTGATTCAAAATGTGATTGTTCTCCTTTAATGTGTATTCGTTTACAATTTTATGGGTATTCTTGTCATCTGATGTAATTTAGCTATATAGTCAAAAAAAAAAAAATTATTTTATTTTTTATTTTTTCTTTCAAGAGGATGTTGTGTTTCAATATTTTCGATTGTTGCTTTGCTTTAGTTTTGGTTTTATGATTTTCTGCCCTTTATAGCTAAAAAGAAGTATAGTTTCTTGTCGTTATATGTCGGTGTTGGGTTGGATTTTCTCTTTGAATCGACTATTTGGGAGCATGTTTGGCTTAGATTCTCGGTAGCAGTCCTATTTTGACAATATCTATTTAGTTTTCATAATAATTTGTTGCCATGAATTGTGAATTGAGGATATAAAGTAAACCTGTTTCTTATTGTGCTAGCTTTCAATGACTTGTTAGTTTTAGCCATTTTAAAATAGTATGGCGCCTTGATTGCGTAATCACATAAATTTTCCTTTCCTTTCTTACTGTTCCTTTCTCGTAAGCATGTAAAGTGAACATTGGAGGCAAGAATGTGACCATATTCTTGGTCGTTTGCCTTGGTATTTTTCCTAGAGGGAAGGTTTCTTGTTAATATTATTTTGAACTCACATAATAGATATAGCTAGTCTCTGTTTTCGATTAGCTTGAGTGGTATGTGTCTCTTTGGATTTCAGCTCATGGCGGGATGCTTATAACTTTACCATTGTAATGTGATGATTTAACTAAAGTTTCTCTTATTTTACAAAGAATAGCCCTCCTCATCTTTGTCTAAAACCTGAAAATATCCTTTCTAAACTTTAACTTGTTATTTGCCTTAGTTTTACTTGAGTGTTAATGTTCAACAGTGCCATGGACATTGTTTTATATTATGCCATTATTTAACATGTTTGATTATGCTGCTCACTTTAGTTATTTGACGGTAGTCATTTTGTCCTTTACTTATAATGAGTTAGTTGGTTGTTGCCTTAAATTTTGGTCTCTTTAGCATAACAAAACTTGTAGTTTTAAAGTCCCCCATAAATATGTTTATATTACCGTTTATTATATAAGGTAATTATAGTCGAATGTGCCTCAAGTTTCTTTATGCATTTATTGGGTTGCGTTAGTTATTACTTAAGGTTTTATTGTCACATGCTCACACAAGCACATGCCCTCTTGGAATTTCCTTGTGTATGATTTCTCATTAGTTTACTATTAGTCTTGGATTGAAATTTATGACATTTGGGTCTCAAATTGGTTTCATAGTTGGCTTGGGTGACTTTCTTTTAGCTCAAAAATATTTAAGTTGCTTTCATTCTAATTAAGCTATGTCCTAAATGCTCACTTATTTCACATACTAATTTGGCTCTTTTCTTTTTCGCATAAACCCTTTCCGAGTTCACTTGAGACTCGTTTCTTGTTGAGCCGTAGAAGCTTGATCTTTGCTTTTCTCCATCGAGTCAGCCCCCCTACATATTCGAAAGTTGTTATAGGTCTTGGAGATCATCCATGCTGCTGGAAATTAATTCAAAGGTCCAAACAGGGGCTGTATACACACTATATACAGCCGTATGCACCGATATACAGGTCTGGAGCCGCAAATACAGGTCCAAAACGTGAAAAAACAGGGCTGGGCAGTGTACAGGTGTTCGGAAGCAAGAAATGCGTAAAAAGAGCCGATATACATGCTCGTATACACTGATATACAACCAGTGTATACCAAAAACGGGATTGGGCAAACGTCCAAAAAATCCCGACGAAATAGGCCCTAAAGGCCCAAATTTAATTTTTCTCTTACCCTTTAATTATTTGCTTGCGATCGTTTATTATTTGTTCCTTAACTCTAATTTTAGAATTATTAACTAACTTAATTAAATTCCCTAAAGATGAGTTATTTCGTTGTGTTGGTTTAATTTTAACATATGTCATATTTTATTATTCACTCATTTTATCAAACAAATATGTAAGTTAAATTATACATTTTTTAAGTTAAACCTTTGGTCCTTAGAAAAATAATATTGCTAAGCTTTTCACTTAATCATTTTTATTCACTTAAAAATTATTCAAGTTAAGAATATATTCTTTCTCAAATAAACTTTAAAAAATATTAGTCAAAACCCTTTTCAATAATAAAATAATGATAACAATAATAAAATATATATATATATACACATCCTACTTGATCATTTTTTGCAAAAGATTAGTTAATTAATTAAAATTGATTTTCATGATTAATTTATTAAATTGGTTTACCTTAGTATTGTAAAAATGAATTACATGAATTCTAATTAATCTAGTTTTATTAAAGTTTTATTCATGTATATTTTAATTCGATTGTTCTATATTTAGGTCCCTTTTTAATAAATAAAATAAAATGTGTCATTTATTTATTTCCTCAAAGTTAATCAACTACTATGATTTGTTATTTTAGGTTAGAATCATTTTTTTTAAAAACAATTAGTCAAAATATTTTTAGTCAAGTCGCAGGTCAACCGCGTAATGCAAGACTTAATGCCTAAACCCTTCTCAAGTGTAAATCGAACCTAACCTTTTTGGTATTTTCAAATGATTTTTTCTGTTTAAGTCTTTGAAAATTAAGTTTTCTTAATTTCTTTAAAAAATTAAGTGGCGACTCTTTTCTAAGTATTTTCTTAAATTGTTTTATACTTAGAACATTTCAAAAAGTGATTTTTTCTACAGATAGGAAAATTACGGCGCAACACAACCAACATCATATCATATCATCAAAGAGGGTTTTAGCTGAAAATTACCTGCATTCTTCTGGTAATTCATCTTTAGTAGGAGGATTAGGAGCCATAACACAAGTTAAACTATCCCTCCAATTTGCAGCTTTAGATGAATAAAGATCAAAATTACTATTAAATTTCACTTTCTTCAAATTATCCCTTGAATAAAACTCCATCTTTTTATCACTTGATTGCTCATTAAAACTTTTAACTCCACTAATCATCTCATCCATAACATGTTGTGGCACACTATGGTTCACAACTTGAAAAAATCCCCAAGTCTTACATGCCTCACCAACCTCTTCAACAATTCTTCTACGCCGAAAATCGTCTCCATTCATACCCTTTAGATCTATAACTGGAATTTGAATGCTGGCTATGTTTGAGTCTGAATCAAGATTCTTAGCACTGAACTCATTTTCTGTTAAGGCCGGTGTAACAAAGATCTCGGGAATATGAACTATTCCTGAATCGACTAGTCCTTTTACACCGGCCTTTGTGTCATCGAACGCCTTGAGATCTTTTGCTCGATCATAGTTGGCCATTTTTTTAATTTTTTAATTTTTTTTTTTTTAGTAAGAAGAGAGTTTTAGGATATATTAAGCTTTTGATTATTTTGTGGATAGGAGATAGGGACGACAAAATGGACGATGCACGTGTCTTATTTATTTCCACACGTAATTGATTCAATTTGTGAAAGTTCGATTCTCCATATTATAATTCTCGTAAAATTATTGTAGTCCAAACTAAATTAGTTATCGTATTTCGCTTTTCAAAAATCAATTAGATTACTTGTTGCATTTTGCTTTTCGAAAATCAATTTATTTACATTTTTGAAATCAAAAAATTAATTTAATATTTGATATTAGAATTTATATATTCAAATTTAAACAAAAATACTTTTTGTTATAATTTTTTTTTCATGTCAATTTACTGAAAATATATATTTTTAAAATATCGATCAAAATTTATTTTGTTTGACTCTCTGAAAAAACAAAATATGACAATTTTTTAGACAAAGAATATTATATTCATGTAATTATATTTTTAGTTTACGCTCACGTAACCTTATCTCTAAATTTATCTTTGTTGATTTAAAATTGGAGTATAATATAAGGGATGATATCCGCGCTTTTTCTGACTATTGAAAGTGGAAGTTCAAGCTTTGAAGCTCATTTTCCAGCATTCCTTTCAATTCTTTCAACCGAGTTGGCAACTTTCAGCTATACAAAGTTAGGTTATTTACCGGATCGACATTCATCTTGATAGACAAATATATGACTAATTTATTTAGTCATATTGACTTAAAAATGAAGCATCTACTTTGTAATCCGGTAAAGAGTAGTATTTATTTAAGGGGTCTTTTGATTAGTGGGACAAAGAATAATAATTTTGAGATTAAATGTGAATTGTTTGATTAGATCAAAACTTTATATATTATATTATATATTAAAATATAAGCTTTGTTTAAATAATTTTTTCACTCGGGGTTTCACTTTTTAATGACTCGAATTCATAACCTTAAGATTAAAAATGAGAGGTGTATATCATTTGAACAATTCCCTTTTATCTATTCAAAATAATAGTTTATCTCAATTTGTCTCGTGTAAAATCAAAAGAAAAGAGTTACAATATAATCATTGAAAACAACATGTCTTGAATTTTATAATCAACATTTTATAAGAAACATTTAAGTATGGGAAAAATTACATAAATACACAACTTAAGATATCATAATCTCTAAAATTCTCTATCATTTTTTTTTTATACAAAAATCCCCTCTCTGATACATCCATATCCCCTCTCAAATACATCCCTCCCATTATGTAATGTATCATTTGCGTTGTATCGGACAATCAATGAATGTATTCATCATATAGCGATGAAAAATTCAGAATTTGTGTAATTGAGGAAACTTTCAAAATAGAATGTAATTAGCTCATAAACATATGAGATTTCTGTGAGCCTGATGTTGCGGTTCACAAATAGTTAAGGAGTCATATAAGAATCATAAATATTTTAGCAAAGTTCAAGACTTATCCAATTTAGCAAGTTCAACATTCATTTCAAATCATGGTGTACTAAATCATGTAGTCTTGTCCTTCAAGGACATAAAATTTTATTAAATACGATATCTTAAAAACTTACGAGATAACTTAATTAAAGCTCGTCATATCTCAAATCGTATTCTATTACAAATCATGTTCAAACGAACCCTAAAAACTCGAATTACACGTGGTAGCCTTGCAAGTGAAATAATATACACTTTTCCATGCTAGAGCTTTAAATGTAGAAGTGAAGGAAGAGCACCAAGTCCTTTGGAGTTGTAATATAACACATAATCTTTTATTGTTGTTTCTTTGTACAAAGCATGATTTTCATAAGACAACAATTCCTTTATTGGGCCATAAAGTGTATCAAATGGCAAAAGTTGAGTTGTGAAAAAACATGCAATTGAAATCCTTGGCCCAATATGTTTTGCCAATACTCTATGCTCAGCACTTTTGAACTTGTCATTCGATAGAAGCTGCAAAACGAGTTTAAGTTATATATATCGTTCAATATAGTTTTCTTATACCATTAAGCCATACAAGAGATATCCTTATAGTATATACTATTATTCACGATTTATCGCATATATACTTATAGCGTGTGCTAGAAATAATACGTCAAATCGAGCTCACTACCAACACTCTAGAATCAGTCCATGTCACTAGTGATTTGTTTTAGATATACTACCTGTAAAAAAGTCGGTGAATGTATAATTCATGTATAATATGTATGCATATCTACGTATACCAGCTTAAAATAGTAAATAGTAAATCTGTCCGACTAGATATGCTTACCTGCAAAAGGTCACCAAGATTGATAACTAGAGCTCCAGACGCAGGATGAATATCAATCCATTGATTTTGGTGATTAATTTGAAGTCCACCAATTTGATCTTGTAGAAGAATTGTGAAGAAATTTGGATCAGTATGTTTAGTGATTCCAAGAGTCTTATTGGGCTCAGGACAAGGTGGATTGTAATGACTAATTATGAATTGGCCTTTTGCACAGTCCATGTCCAATAAGTGATTGGGCTTAAGCCCAAGTGCCTCTGCTAGTAACTCAAATATTGTATGGCCCAACTTTCTAACATGTTGAGAATATTGAAGTAATTCTACCCTAACAAAAGGACAAAAAAGGTTAGAAATGTGTGGTTTGCGAGCTATTGCACAAGAGGGGATTACATTTATTTAGTATGTATCCAAAGAATAACTACGAATTTCCTTAGAGGTTCCAAAAAATAAACAATTTTGCGGAAGTTTCACCCCAGAAAATACAATCAATACACAAAATATCTCACGTTGAGAACTGATATTTCGATAAATATATAATTAGTAGAAAATTACCTACATGCTTGTGGTAATTCATCATTAGTAGGAGGATTAGGAGCCATGAGACAAGCTAGAGTATCCCTCCAATTTGCAACCTTAGCTTGATAAAGATCAAAATTACTATTAAACATCACCTTCTTCATAGGATCCATTGAGTAAAACTCCCTCTTTATATCATTTGGTTGCTCATGAAAACTTTTAATTCCACCAATCATCTCATCCATAACATGTTGAGGTACACCATGATTCACAACTTGAAAAAATCCCCAAGTCTTACATGCCTCACCTACCTCTTCAACAATTCTCCTACGTCGAACATCGTCTTCATTTATATCCTCTATATCTATAATCGGAATTTGAACGTTGACTGCGTCTGAACAAGAATTAAAATTCTCAGCACTCAACTCATTTTTTGTTATGGATGGTGTAACAAAGATCTCGGGAATATGAACTATCCCTGAATCGACTAATCCTTTTACACCGGCCTTCGTGTCATCGAAGGCCTTGAGCTCTTTTGCTCGATTAGTGTCTACCATTTTTTTCCTAAAGAGTTTGTGAATATTGTATTAAGCATTTAATTATTTTGTAGATCTAAAAATAGGAGTAGAATATAAGGGAAGACAAAAAGGACAAAAGGGGGGGCGGGGGGGGGGGCGGGGGTATTTAATTAAGGGGCCGTTTGATTAGTTGGAAAAATGATAATTAAATGTGAGATTGTTTAATTAGATTTAAGGTTATATTAAAAATAGTAGTTTTTTTTTTTCAATTTCTTTTTATCACTTTCTAGGAGTTCCTATCCATTTTCTTACCTACTTCACCTACCTCTTCAACAATTCTCCTACTCAAAAATTGTCTCCGTTTTTATCCTCGACATATATAATCGGAATTTGAACGTTTGACTATATTTGAGCTTAAATCAAGATTCTTAGCATTTAATTCATTTTTTTGTACTTCAACTGGTGTAACAAAGATTTCGGGGATATGAACTATTTCCGAATCGGCTAGTCCTTTTTCGCCAGCTTTTATGTCATCGAAGGCCTTGAGCTCTTTTTCATCTATATGGATCTATTTATTTTGTCGTATCATTATATTTAAGTCTTGCATTGATATCTATGATTTATAGGTCTTTCGAGATAATTTTCTTTTATGTGATTATAGGTCTACTCTATCTCCTTTTAACACCTTGATCGATCACTTACAATTTTCATAGTTATGAATCAGTTTGTAGGTCGACACAAGACATGTTCAGAATATTCAAATGACGATCACTCATATTTTAGATTCAATGTGCTACTTAAAGCTTCCTAAGAATGTAATCATTTTAATCTTAGTTATCTAATTTTGTATGAAAGGATATCTATTTTAGCATTCATATCTTTGCATCATAACCTAATAATTAACCACCATATATATAATTGATCTTATAATTGTTCAATATAACTTATCTTTCACTTTGATAAGTATGCTTCTAAGTTCTATCATATATATAACATCGATAACGTACACCTCCATTTCAGCTATATGATTTTAAAAAATAAATATCATCAACAAATAGTATATAACATTTTGAGACGTACAATCGATACACAATAATACAAATTAAAAAAAATACAAATAATTCTTATCAGAATATAACAAAGCCCTGAAATCTTTACGTTTGATCTTATCTCATAAACAGATCGACATACACATTAGTTTATTCAAATTTAAATATCAAAACAATAACTAGTGTATGATCATATACATGCATGATTAAGTAATCATATTAGAGATGACCTAGCTAGGGATAAGGTGCCGGTGGCGTTACGAGCGAACACAGCGGTGGTGGTGGTGGTGGAGGCAGCGGTGATGGCGGTGGCTTATAAGTACGTATTGGCGGATTAAGTTTCGGAGATGGTGGTGGCCGGTAAGGTGGTCGACGGCCAAACACAACTGCTGGACCCAAGGGGTTCTTGTTTATGTTGCACAATTTCCATGAGGAAGAAAAATCTTGAATCAAAAGAAGCAAAATAAAGTGGAGAGCTATTTTCATAGTGACCTACTAGAAGATGTGGAGCAATAATATTAGGTAAGGATACGTGGAATTCAATAACTTTTGTTTAGATATTGTATTTATATTAGAATAAACTATTAGAGAGATCATGTTTTTGTTTACTTAAGAGAGAAATATTGAAAATATCCTTAAACTCGGCGCGAATTACTAGTTTCATTTTCGAACTATTAACAGTCTTATAAACACTCTTTTACTCGACTAATTAAACTTAAATAAATCCTCAATCTTGCAACATGAGTTAAATACATCCTTAAATTCTCGACAAATTTAAGGGTGTTTTCAACACTTCTCTATTTTTTTATTTATTAAGAGTTTCATGCTCCTACAAGAGTTTGTGATCACTTGCTATGTCAAGTGGTAGATCGGCGGTGTATCAAAATTTAGTTAGTTGAGTAGAGGGGTGTAATTAAGACTGTCAATAGTTCGGGGATGAAACTAATAATTTGCGTCAAGTTCAAGGGTATTTTCAAAACCTCTCTCTACTTAATTATATTCTTAATATACGCCATTCAAGTGCCGAATTGATTATTTTTTCATGGGTCAAACATTTGAAATTTGTTTTGATAATGAGTACCGGGGAGATGAGATTTGATCGCAGGACCTAGATTTATACGCTTGAAGATGTAAGCAAGAGCACACTTTTATTTATTTAATTATATTCTCAATACGTTCCAGATACATGTTTGATTCTTTTTTCATGAGCCAAACAAGAAAAAATTCTTTTTGATAATAAGTATTCGTGAAATTCGATTTCAGAACTTCTACCTACTCTGATATAAATTTACTTTGAAATGAGATAATCACATACTTTTCAACAATAGTTAACCAAAATAAAATTTGAATTTCATAATAAATATAAAATTTATAAACTTTAAATCTTAATTTCGCCTACACAATAATGTTGACAAGTTAGCTTAGAACGTGGGATATGTCATGCGCTTCATAGTTGGAAGTTAGGTGAAGTGGAAATTAATAGCAGTGTTTATAAAAACAATTTTTTCTGCTCTTGTAAGTCAAACTAGCTAGATTTAAAAATATTACAAAAAAGAGAGATTATATTAACTTTAACTATAAAAAAGAAGAAGTGGAGCCACAAACTTTATCTAATAAATATTTTTGAAAATTATTATTAAATAAAAATAAAAGTAACGATGAATATGTTCAATGTTTCAAAGTCTACTTTTGACCCAGAATTTCTCTACTTTAATTAAAATTTCCTTTTGAAAAATGTACTATACTCCAAATTGTATTTTTCTTTTTATAATGCCGCAAAGGTTGAAAACTTTATTAAAATTTGACTATCCATTATGTGGCCAAAAAATTCAGTTTACTACGTATACAACGAAAATTAAACAACTCTGATAAGACTCGACAAATGTAAATTGTAATAAACTTTCTTAGATATATATTTCTATTTATACGAGTAGAGAGTTATGAATTCAGGTGAATCAGTAATCAAATGGCTACATACTATATAACCTGGCGTCATCTCCAATTTCAATATCGCCTCACTCTTTTTTTAAAGTCATTAATTACAATAAAAGAGATATTTAGTGGCAATAATATTTCTTTTTAGCGATAACATTAATTGTCGTAAAAATATTTAGCAACAACAATTAAATTATGTCATCATATCTAAAGTCGCTAACGTTCTTGTTGATATTTATATAAAATATTCATATTTATTGTTGTTGTTAAATAATTATCACAATTTTTTTATTTGTTATATACTGAGTATACATCAAAACTATATATCGATACTCTTAAAGATAATATTTTATGTTTATATATTAAATTAATAGGAGTACCAAACACACTCATATATGTAAAAAGAGAAGTCAAATACAATAAAACTTTGTTGGACTAATTTATTCCTTTAATATCAAGAAGTAATAACGCGGTATATATTGACTATCTTGAAATATCCACTTGAAAACAAACAAAAATATAGACAATTATATTTACAAGTTGTAATTAAATAATAAAAAGGCCAAAGAGAAAAGAAAATGCATTAAGTGATCCATAATTCTTTTCACCAAACACCAATACATAATTCTCACTTATATTTTTCAGAAAACTCATTAGTTTCACACTACAAACTTTTTTGAAAGAATTATGAGGCCAAAAATTATAGTTTCATGTCTATTGATATTTTTGTTCATCCATGAATTTTCTAGTAGCCTTTGTGGTGAAGCAAGGTCCCTTCAATATTCTTCCTATAATGAATTTAAATCTCATTAACACATGGTGGCTAGAGAGCTAAGAGGTTTAAAGAGAAAAATCATACCAACACCATCACCACCAAAACATAATGTAGAAATTCATTGGAGTCCCCCTCCTCCTCTTGATCAACGTCCACCATTAGGGTCGGAGATACAGTATTAGGTACATATTCAAATGAACTCAATAGTTTTGTTAAGATATTGTATTTGTATTAGATTATATATTGAATATGTGTAAATATTTAATTATGATCATTTCAGTAACTAAGACAAGATCAGATATGAATTTGATGACAAGTTCAATAAACTTCAAATTCTGTTTCACCTCTATCCACAAGCTTCAACAAGATGCTACGTCCATCACGTTCGTAACCACTATGCTACTAATACTCCCATGATTTAGAGGTGAAATAAGTATTTGAAGCTTGTAGGTTCATTAATTGTGTTTTTTAGTAGCTAGTAATTGATTTTGTTTTGTTTCTTGTTGTATGAGTGCTTGTATTTTTATTTTTGGAGGATGGTTTTGTGATTATTGTGACAACTTTTTTTATAGGGATAATAGAACTTTCGATTATTAGCTATCGATATATTTTAATTTTAATTTTTCTCAATTTATAAAATTGTATGTTATAGTTTGGTCTCTTTATATATAGGATATATTTATATTTAAAATATTTTTAGAACTATATTACTTTCAATATACGTAGAGTAACAGTACAAAATCTAACATGACACATAAATACTTAAATGATAATATAATATATAATTTATTAAAATTTATAAAGATTCTTAAGCAAAAGTATCAAAAGTACAATTTGAATTAACTGGAAAGTCAAATTTGTTTATAAATTAGATATCACAAAAATGAAAATTGAACAAACATTTATCAATATTTGAGGGTCTAAAAAGTAGATTAATTTGGAGGAAGAAAACCAAACAACATGTGTAGGTGTAATAAAACAATTTTTAATTGAGATATTTTATTTTTTTCATCGCATGTGGAGTTTAACATCGATTTTTTTATTGAACATTCGATATTGGATGAAGTTTATCAAGATAATTGATATACCATCTCATTTAATTTGAATTCATATGGTATAAAGTTTAGTTAGAAGAAAACACTAATTCCCTATTAAAATATTTTAATCATAAGTAATTTAAATTTGAAATATATATTTATAATTAAAAGAGTAGAGACTATCCATTTTATCACATAGTCCTTAGTCCTAACTCCTTTCACCTTAGTGGTGAATAAATATATCAAAGTTAAAATTTTTAAATTAACTTATTTCTCTCTAGCATGTGCCATTTCTATTTTTTACTTTTTATATTTGATTGGTTTTTAGAAAAATAATTTTCTTAAAAAAATTAAATATTTTTTTAATGAAAACAATAATAATAAAAAGTCGCGTAAACAACATTTTAAGCTCATTGTCTCCTCCTACCCCCCTCAACCCCCACCCTATGACCACACCATCGTCCCATTCCTGATCTGCCCTTCCGCTCCTCAACCCACTTTCATATTTTTTTTTTTCTAAATTACGTATAAATGTGTAATGACCGAGTTCCGTCGTTATAGAAAAGTCAACGGGGAAAATTTTTGGGTCAGAAAACTTTTTCATAGTATCTTGAGATTTTCCAACCTAGTCTAGATTTGGACAAAATCGGAGTCATTAAGGTGTAGGAAAATCTGGTAAAAATCGGGTGACTTATTTATGATTTTGATTACATGAGTATTTAGATAAGTCGTTAAGGAACCCGTACGACTTTACGGAATTGAATTTGGGTGAGTAGAACTCCCGAAATCGATCTTAGCGTGAACGGTATTTTCTAAGTGTCGTTGGTTAATTAAAGTGTGTTGTGAAATGGGGGTCTTGGAATTATTAAAATAGCTCACTGGTTCCGTGCAAGCCGCTGGGGTGGGATTTTTGCCGCCAGGGTGAGGACTACTGTGGCGTCGACGTGACTTAAGGTCGTCACTACAACACAATGTATCTTTAGCTACGAAATTTAAGCTATGTATATAAAATTCGTTGCAATTACATCATAATAGCCACACAAATTTGACTTCCGTAGCTATCTACTAATTCGTAAATTTTCTTAGCCACGAAAATCTAATTGACAAAGCCAATTCTTCATTTTTGCTATGATCATTAATACTCGACGCAATAATTGGCTAAATAGCTACAACTTTGTTGCTACAATAAAACTTTGTAACTGATCATACGTTTTTGTCACGACATAAAAGTTATTGTAGCAATAGTAACCTTTTAGCCACAATAAACTATTTGAAACAAAATATTATAGCTAAATAAATATTTTTGCTTCAAATTATAAAAACTTGTGACAATAGTTAATTGATACAGCCACGTCTTTTTTGCTATAATAAAACTTCGAAGCGAATAGTAGCTTTTCACTACGAGTTGAAACTTATTGTAGTAATAGTAGCACTTTAGCCACAATAAATTATTTGAAACAAAATATTGTAGCTAAATAAATATTATTGCTTCAAAATATAAAAACTTGTGGCAATAGTTAAAAGATATATAGCCACACCTTTTCTGCTATAGTAAAATTTTGTAGCCAATTAGTAGTTTTTTGCTGTGAATTGAAACTTATTGTGGTAATAGTAGCACTTTAACCATAATAAATTATTTGAAACAAAATATTCTAATTAAATAAATCATTTTGCCTCAAGTTACAAAAACAAAATGTAACAAATAGCAATAATTAAACGATATAGTCATAGACTTTATCATTTAAAATTAAATTACAGTAAAATTTCGTATTTATATATTAATTTTTTCCACGTATTGAAACATGCTATATCAATAGTAATGTTTTAGCCATAAAAGAGTTATTTAAAATAAACTATTATAATTAAATAAATATTTTTGCCCGAGTACTAGAAAGTTGTGCTAATAATGGTCTTCATATAGCTATAATTATTTGTCATAACAAAATAATATAACCACAAAATTAATATTTTGATAAATTTCATAATTAATAATTATTTTTTATCACGAGTTCAAATGTAGTTATAGCAATACTAATCTAGTGTAATTAGGCGTGTTAATTGTTTGATCCGATTTAATTTTTAAACTCTACTTATATTCAAATATAATTTCAATAAATAAGTGACTATATCTTGTTAATTTGGATTAACTAATTATATTGAATTTAAACATAATTTCAAGTCTCATTGAAACTTCATCTTGATCAAGTGCTTTTAAAATTATTGTTTGACTTAAACTTGTTTCATCAAAATAATATTTTTATCAATATGATATAACTAGAAGTATTAATTGTTCGATTCAATTCAATTTTATAGCTTGCAAATCTTAAATATAGCTTAAGCTAATAAATAAGTGATTATATTTACTTCAATTAACTAATTTTATCAATATTTAGCAAACCTTCAATAAGTCTCGGTCAAACTTTATCCTGACCAAGTGTTTTTAGAATTATTATTTGACACATATGTGATTTATTGGGACAATATCTTTTAATAGTTTAGAGTTATTAAAGGTCGTTTGACTCGATTAAATTTAATAGAGTCTTGTTTATAAGTTTTAAATAAATACGTGATATTGTATATAAATAAAAGCGTCAATTAACTTTCAAATAACAAAATTATAATACATAAAGAAGGGTAACTCTTCACGATTCCTCCGATTAAAATTCTTTTATATAATTTAATATGAATTTATGATTATCGTAAGACCATATTTTTATTTGAGCTCAAATTGGTCATTTTTGACTTTATTGAAAATTTGCTAACTAGTAACCAAAGTTTAAAGTTTACAGTTGGTTTCTTCAAATAAATTAATTTTAAAAATTAAAATACGTCCCTCATTTGGAGTTCTCATCATATTTTTTAAGATTTATTTGCAATTATATTGTTGTATTTTATTATTCATTACACACATATTTTTGTAGAATTATAATAGTTCTAACAGATCTATATAAAATTACATAGAACAAACACATACATAATCTATATATATATACACACTATACTTTTATTATGAAAATGAAATTTGTAGCTAATTTTTGTGCCACCACATGCACAATTATATAACATTCTTATATTAATAATTAAATGAAAAATAAATTATAAGGATTAAAATTCTTCCACATTTAGATCCAAACCCAAAATATATCCCCCAAAAGTAAAAAATTTAAAAAAGCCAAAATTTCCCCCTTCCGTACCCATCCCTTTTTCCTTACCCATCGCCTCCCTCTCTTCTTTATCTCATTTTCTTGTTTAATTTGAATTTTTTTTTATGTAAAATGTTTTGCTAATTAACTTTTTTCTTTTTGTAGGTTTTTTATATTCAAGGTATGTTCATTTATTCTTATTTACAATTTTTGAATTTATGTTTCACTTATTTGACTTAGATTTTTGGGCTTAGATTATTTCAGATCTTTTAAAAAATATTACATCTTATATATGAGCAGATCGTGAAGATTTTAAAGTTTGAATAGTATCGAGAGGAGTCATAATTTGCAGACCGCAAAAAATGTCAACAATTGAGGTGAAGATTCTTTTAAGAACTAAAGTTTATAGATTTGTTTACTTTTTTTTTTTCCTTGCATTTTTTTGTTTGTATCTGTCAAATTTTTTAGTTAATGATATATATAAATAAATTTGTTTTCTTCTTGTAATATTATATATACACACGCTCTCATCTATAATTAGTTGGTAATGATTTTTGATGCTGAAATACTTCATCATTTTGACAGGTATATCAATGGAGTTAAAGCATCTAAATGACAAGATCGGTGTAAATCAAACTAAGATTCAATTGAACGTTGTGGAAGGAGAAATAAGAGAAGACTATACTGCTTTGTACTCAAACAAGATAGTGTATTACAAGAATTGTATATAATTATAAATATTTTTAAAATTGTAAATTGTAATTCTATGTAATTTAGGAAGTGTTTAGAAATCTTAAAAATTAATTCATAGCTACATTATGCAGCTCTTGGAACTAATAAAGCTTGCGAAAAAATCTCTAATAATAATAGAATTATATAAAAAAAGCATGTATATAAATTTTGACTTTCCGTAGCAAATAAATTTTTAGCTATAATTCGAAAATGCTTGTGGCAAATATTTCATGTTATAGCCATGAATTTTATTAGTCATAACTAAATACGAGTACTATTGCCACGTGACTAAGCTATACAAATAGCTACAAATTTTTGTTTACATGGAAACCAAATTAAATATGTTGCTACGAATGCTACGGAAGAAAATACTGCAGCTAAAGTGTTTAGCCATGAAAATTTTCATATTTAGCTACAGTTAATTTTGCAGCAATATGTGATTTTTTTTGTAGTGTGTTTATGGTTGTATTGACGTTAGCCTGATATGTGTTGCAGGCTTCATCTTCACTACAAAAAAACTGTGAATTATTGGAGATTTTCCTGGGGATTAGTATGAAAATTTGCAGGAAAATAAGTTTTCTATGGATTTTCATACTAATCCCCAGGAAAATTCCCATGTAATTTACAATTTTGTTGTAGTGTTCTCAGGATACAAACACAACTAGCTAGCTAAATAGTTTTAGTTCTTGAAGCTCTTTTAAAAACAATAGTTACTCTAGAACTAAGGAATCGCATTGTAGTGCAAATAGTTGTGAATATTAATGTGTTATTCATGAATCATGACAATAAAATTCCACCTTTTGTTTTTCCCTTCCCGCTAAAGTCACTTCATTTTCTCTCTTCCTAACCACTCTTTTGTATATACAGTGTCGTTCTTTCAACCCAAATTTATCTTTTGTTGTAAGGGTTGTGACCCTATTTGATACTTCGATTGTAATAGATGGCTAATTGAGACAAGTCTAGACTTTCGCTTTGTTTTTATGAAACTTTTGAACTTAAAAATGTGTTTTTACTCTTATTGTTTTAAAGCTTTATGTTATGATATGCTAAGTGGCTTACATGGAGCCTTTCGGGATTCTATGTGCCTTGTTACGTCTAAGGGTAGTATCCTTGGGTCGTGATAAAATTGAAAGTAGCGAAAGCGTCCTTTACGGGCAAAGATATGCCAATATTTTAGTTTTGGGTCTGCATTTTATTAATATTTAAATTAATTCATTAAAAGGATGTATGCATCACTTTCCTATTAGAATTCTTGGGTTGGTGAGAAAATGGGTCAAAATGGTCTCTTTACAACGATATTTATTACTTTTGTGGGGTAATAGTGTTGCGCCGTAATTTTTCCATCTGTAGAAAAAATCACGCCGTAATTTTTCCATCTGTAGAAAAAATCACTTTTTGAAATGTTCTAAGTATAAAACAATTCGAGAAAAATACTTAGAAAAGAGTCGCCACTTAATTTTTTAAAGAAATTAAGAAAACTTATAATTTTCAAAGATTTAAACAGAAAAAATCATTTGAAAATACCAAAGAGGGTTCGGGGTTCAATTTACACTTCGAGAAGGGTTTAGGCATTCGAAGTGTCTGCTAACACGCGGTTGACCTGCGACTTGACTAAAAAATATTTGACTAATTATAATTTAGAAAAAAAGAAAGAATGATAATTTACAATATAATTAACTTTAGAAAATAAATAACACATTCTCATTTCATACACACACACACACACACACACATATATATATATATATATATATATATATATTTTATTTATTTTTTTTTATTTATTTATTTTAAGAAAGAGGAAACTAAATATTAAAACAATTGAATTAAGTTGCAAGTGATTAGAATGTTAGTAAAACCAAATTAATTAAAATTCATGTAATTCATTTTGAAATAGTAAGTTCAAACAATTTAATAAATTAAACATGAAAATCAACTTTAATTAATTAACTTTTTTGCAAAATGATCCAGTGGGATTGTATATATATATATGTATGTTTTATTATTATTATTATTATGATTATCAATTGAAGAGGTTTTTGATTAATACTTTTTAAAGTTTATTTGAGAGAAATATATATATATATATACACACTTTAACTTAAACAATTTTAAAAATGAAATAAAGTGATTAAGTGAGAAATTTGGCAATATTATTTTTATGAACCAAAGGTTTAACTTAATTAAAATGCATAATTTAACCGACATATTTGACTAAATAAAAAATTCAACCGACGCAAAGAAAATAGCTCGTCTTTTGGGGGATCTAATTAAGCTAATTAATAATTATAAAGTTAGAGTTAACAAACAATAAATAATCACAAATAAATAATTAATAGAGAAATTAAATTTGGGCCTTTTGGGCCTATTTCGTCGGGATTTTTTGGACTTTTGCTCAATCCCGTTTTTGGTATACACTGGCTGTATATCAGTGTATACGAGCATGTATATCGGCGTTTTTTACGCATTTCTTGCTCCCGAACACCTGTACACTGCCCCAGACCTGTATTTTTTATATTTTGGCCACGTATTTGCTACCTTAAACCTGTATATCGGCGTATAATGCTGTATACAGCGTGTATACAGCCCATTTAGGCCTCTTTTGGATCTGGAAATTTCGATTTTCCAGCCCCTATTTCATGTCTTCAATCTGTATGTCACCTCCACAGACTCGGCTAACTCGATAGAAAATATCATTGGGCCTCCAAGGTCCAACCAACGAAATGCAAGGAAGGAGGAGTCTCCAAAAAACTCGGGAGTGGCCGATTCATATATATAGAAAAGAACAAAACAAGATAGAAATTAATAATAGAGTACACTTTAAATCTAATGATATAATCGAGACACATAATCAAAATAAGGCAAAGGAAAAGAAACATGAGATTAGCTCACTGTGTCGATATTAGCAAAGACAACCAAGGGAAGCATATAATATTTAAAGAATCATTCTCTTAGAATCAAACTAACTTCTCTTAGAATTAAACTAAACCCCATACGATAAGATAAAATGCTAAAATAATTATTATAGTGATATCTAGATAAAGATAGAGACAAGGAAGCAATTGAATAATCTGCTGAAAGCTCTTACAGGTAGTCGAGAGGCTATTTTATTACACATTGAGATTGATATCATAAGGGAACATGCTTCAACTAATTTTCAAAAATAAAACTCTAACAAACTAAAATCTAAAAGAAAATCAGAAACTCAATTTCATACTATCTTGACAACACAGGACAATTCATTTATACGAAATTATTAATTTAAAGGAAATAAGGACTCGAGCAAAGCTCACTCTTAGACGGTGAAGCGACGAAACCCAAACAATAACATGCCAAGGTTATCGGAAGAGAGGCATAGGCGTCAATTTTGAAGGGGAATGAGAACGGGAGGAAGCTGAAATTTAGAGAGTGACAAAACCTCACACTAGAAAAGAAACTCAACGACAGATAGTAAACATTTTCAACTAAAAAGGGACATAAACTGATATGGACAGAGATAATTCCAATCAAAATACAAAGAGAACAACCAAGACTCTTAGCTATGAAATGAAGAAAAGGACGATAGAATTCTCATTAACTGCCTTCCTCGCGAGAACTGATGGTTATAATAACCCTAAGTTCTAATACAAAAACTAAAAATACGATTAATATATAAAGGTGACAAACTAAGACAAAGGACCATCACAGTTAACTCCGCACCTGTTAACTATATTAACTAACTACAGTTGACCCATATCGTATCATAAACTTGATTAAAACAGGGTGTGCTAGGCAATAGCACGGTCATGGGGTTCGAAACAGAGGAAAATAAAAAGAAACAGTTACAAAATAACGAACAACCTTCATATCGGTTGGTTAAGATTCTGCCTCTGTTTTGGAAAAGAAAAACAACAATAACAGTAACCAAATGAATGCAATCTTTGATGTTTAAGACGACGAGAACGAAATAACGCAAATTCAGTCTCATTTAAGCAAGCATACAAGAAGAAAAATAACAAAGCAAACTCGAATAGAGATACAGGGAACAAATATCAAAAATTCTAATTCAACCAATTCATGGAGTCACATAGGAGCACGTATCATCTTAGGAACATTATAACCTCAGCAACACACATCCACCAACCAGATTCTAAACGCCGAAAGATCAAAATATGCAAAGAAATGAAGAGAATATTGTCAAGAAAGAAATGTTACCTTTCTCCGAGCAGCGATACTAGGACGACGAGTTAAGAGCAGGAATCCTTTTACCACGCACTCGAATACGGACAACAAACCAAGAAGCCTCAAGCAAATTTAAGCGGCAAACTTCCCGAAATTTAGGACAAAAAGCCAAATATAAAATTTTGAAGCGTATAATCAATATCGCCAAGAACTCGAAATAAAAAAAAAAAATCCCCCCCTCCCTTCAGTGACTAACAATGAACCATTTATAGAAGGGGGATTGGGGTTCGGAATTGAGAAAAGGGGTAGAATAGGAATTGATTCTTTCTTCAATTTGAAAATTTTTCCGTTTTGCACAAGATTTCCATGGAAATCCCATGAAATCCGGATGAAAAGACAAGGGTGGATGGTTTTTGCAAAGGAAGGTATGGGAGCTGCAAATTCCTGCGATTTGTGTGCAATTGTCAATGATTGTAGGCGTTGTTGACATCGTTGTTCACGTGCTGCTGCAGGGGAGAAGAAGGAGAGGCTAAGGGGGTCAGGGTGTGCTGCTCTGCGCTGAAGTTGCGTGATTTTCGGGTGTTGCAGGGCGTGGGTCGTCTGGTTTCTACTGGAGAAGGTGAAGTTGGGGCGGTGGATTTGGAATTGGGGTCATTTGGTTGCTGTTGTATTGGCTGCTGGGTCGGGTTGTTGTTGTTTATTTGGATGGGAATTGTTTGAATTGGGTTTGTTATATTGGGCCGTCTGGAATGCTGTTAAGTGGGGAATTATTTGGGAAGTGGGCTGTGTGTACATTGTAGTTTGGGCTGGGAATTGTTGTTGTATGATTATATTAAATTGGGCCATTTGGAAAATGGCCCAAATAGGAAAGGGGTTAAGTTTTTATTTTTTATTTTTTATTTTTTTTAATATTGGATTTAATTTAGATGAATCAACATTAATTAATTATCAAACTTCTTAATCTTAATAAAAATAATTAAATCGATCATAAAATAATTAGTTTAATTACAAACTAATGAACTCGAAATTAGATTAACAAAATATCTAACTAAAAATGTGAAATCTTTTTTGTGATAATTTTCAAATATTTATAAAATACGTGATTGTAAAAATATACACATTCATTATTAAAATTATTAAATTATTAAATTTATAAAAATACTCTAAAATAACTTGAAAGTATTTTGGATTTTATAAAATTCATTAATTCAAAATTATGACCCTTACTACTAATAACGTATTTAAAATATAAAAATCTTTCGGGATGATTTTGAATACTCATAAAATCCATTAATTATATACATAACTAAACAAAACATACATATTATTAAAAGTGACAAAGCTATTTAAAATAACTTGCAAACTATGTTTATTTTATTTTATTGTTGAAATTTTTATAAAACTAATTATTTTAAATTGTTAGAAATCGAAGAAGCTTGATGATTAATTTATATTGTAGAGGGTCGAAATTGGGTGTCAACAAATAGGACACCCACATAATTAAGGTGACTTTTTAAAAATTTGGGACAACTTCAATGGTTACTTTATGTCTTTTCGCTTTTGTCTAAACCATTTTCAACCCGCTCGTATTCAATCCAACATGTCCATTTTGAATCACCGTACAAGACCTTGTATGCTAGAAATGTTCAGAAGAAAATTGACTCCTCGATCTGATAGATATTTTTTCCTTGCTTCTTGACCTTCAAGCTTGGATGAGTTAGCGATGGCCTCTGATATAGCCTTTTGGTAGCCAAAATCCAGGTCTTCCGATAAAAGCTGAACGATCATGTAATACCCCAAAAATTCTACCTCAAATCAGACCATGAAAATTTTCTGCAGTTTGGTGCCACGAAAGGCATCTGCGACCTGTAGAGGTATATACGGACTGTAGGTGCATCCGTGGAACCATGCTCTTGAAAATTGATTCTCAGGTCTAAGGTTCACGAAACGACCTATAGGTCGTAAAAACATCTATGGTCCGTGGAACTATGCTCTTGAAAATCATTAATTTTTTAAAAATGAAATTTATATATTTGTAAACTAGGTAAAAAATACTATAAGTCACAATAATTGATAATTCAAAATGTTTAAAAGATCTATGAAAAACTTACAACCAAAGATAGATTTGTTTAAATCTCAAAATATGAAAAATGTCACATAAAATGAGATGGAGGAAGTAATTCAAATGAATTTTTGTTTTACTATTAACTCATTTTTCTCATTAGGTTCCTAACTCCAACCAAACAATTCCTAAAAGTTAAGTTCTTTCCCCTCTCATCAAGCGATTAGCCTGTGTCTTCTTGATTTTGCCTCTATCTCCATTAGATTCTCAATTTCCTTTTGGTATTTGCCTTGAGATTTCCCCTTCTCTTTTATTTTTCATATCTCCATCTTGTTAAAACATCAAACGACTTTCTTTTATTTGTATAAAACATACTTTAATACTGAGTTGATCAAATAGTTAATTGATCAATAAGAGATATCATACATATGGATGCCGACACAGTATCAAAGTGTGTTTTAATATAATAAAGAGAGAGTTTCAAAAACAACTCTAAAATTGGCGTAAATTATTAATTGCATCTTCAAATTATTGATAACCTTACAAACACACTCTGTTGTTGTTTTTTTTAACTGAAAGATTTTATTTACCAAATGAAAAATGTACATCTCCAGAAATGGAACAAGAACAAAACTCTAGCTGGGAAGGACATATTGCTCCTAGCCTAGAAGTACCTACATCGAGAAAACAAGTTTTGGATGGTCTCATCTTCCAAGACTCAAATGGTGTCAAACTCTTGTAAGAGCATGATACTTTTAATAAAAAGTTGAAAGAAGTGTTGAAAATATCTTTAAATTTAGCAAGAATTTAGGGGTGTATTTAACTCATGTTGCAAGATCAAGGGTGTATTTAAGTTCATTTAGTAAAGAAAGTGGTGTTTTAAAACTATTAATAATTTGAGAATGAAACTAATAATTCACACCAAATTTAAGAATATTTTTATAGCTTCTTTATATTAAAAAAGCGAAAATATGATAGCTTAGATGAAATTTTGTTTTTTACTATTAACTCATTTTTCTCATTAGGTTCCTAACTCCCAACCAAACAACTCCTAATTCTTTCCCCTTTCATCAAGCGATTTGCCTGTGTCTTCTTGATTTTCCCTCTTTCTCTCCATTAGACACTCAATTTTCTTTTGCGCATTTGCCTTAGGATTTTCCCTTCTCGTATTTTCTTGAATTGGGTATAACCCATTTGAATTTTCGACTTCGTATCTGATTTTTTGGCTTAAAAATCGATTCTTTTGGTCAAGAATTGAAATGGGTGTTGGAATTTCTGTGCTTATAGGCCTAAAGTCAGCACCTTTATTCATATTATTTGCAACTCTCAAGAATTATGGATAACCATTATTGTCAATACTTGTTTGTATGCATCATTGGTATCTCTATTGGTAGCATTAGCTGCTAACCCTTCAATTGATCTTCCAATTCTTTTGGGGAAAAACTCAGATGGGACATTCCCAATTTGGTCACTTGTTATGTTTAGTCCTTACTTGTATTTGGTTGGGGGTTTCTCAGCTTTGAGAAGAATGAAGAGCGGGGAACCTCCATATAGTGAGATCTCTGAAGGGTTGTACGTTGGGGGTTGGCCTTGTTCACTTGATAAATTGCCACCTGGTAATCCTGCTATTATTGATTGTACTTGTGAGATGCCTAGGATGTTGGAGTTTACTGGAAATCATACATTTTTGTGTATTCCTACTTGGGATACAAGGTCTCCTTATCCAGCTGAGATAGAGGTTGCTGTTAAGTTTGCATTATTTTGTTTTCGTTACTGATCTTTCTCCTGTTGGTTGTTGTTATTGTTCCCGTATCTGTATTCCCTTTTTTCAAACTGTTTGGTAGGCTTTATTTAAGTTGAGGGTCTATTGGGAACCTCTCGGGTAAGGATAAGATATGTGTACATTCTATCTTCGCTAGACCTCACTTGTGGGATTACACTGGATATGTCATTATTGTCAAGTGGAGTCATGTTTTGATATGCCCTTTAGATATTACTACGTAAGTCCCAATTTTAGTGTGGTAGTTTAACTGAACACAGAAGTTGAATAAATAAAGGGAGACTTATGAATCTGGTGGTATGATGTGTAGTCCTTTTAATCTTGTAGTTTTAAACTTGTCATGTCCAATGTTGGAAGACACTTAGATTGGAACGGAGGGAGTAAAAGTTTCAGTTGTTGCTAGCTTGCTGTCATTCATTAGTGTGTGAATGTGGTAAAGTGGATTCATTGCTTAAATTGCTTCCTTTGGCTTCATATTTTCGGTTTCACCTATTGTATTTATTACTGAAAATCATAGAACTTCTTACGAATGAGGCTTGGTTTAGGAATATCCAAAACAACTGTAAAAAATCGTCCATTTGTTTTTTTTTCCCCAATATTAAAACTTAAGGTAGTCATGAGGTGATCATTTTTTATAATGTTCTTCAAGTTTTAGAAAATATTGGTTGTCACTAACTTGCTTTAGAAAAGGTAGGATAAAAGATGACACGTGATTTTTAAATAATAAATAAAGATAAAATAAGAAGAAAATATTAAGGTAACAAAGTGATCACACCAAATCGGTCGTTACATAACGATTGATTTAAATGATATGATATAGTAGAATATAAGTAACAATCAAAATAAATATTGTATTTAAACTAACAGTACAGTAAATTGGCACGCTATCAACTTAGTTTATTTTGACTTGTCCCTAAAATGGAGTAGGAAATTGGAGGAGGTCTTTGTCATTCATGAATATTTCCTACATTTTTACTTGTTAAAGTGATTTTTAGAAGAAAGAAAACAAGAATAGTCTTCTTTAATAATATTTTAATTAGGAAGAAGATGTGTTAAAAAAAATATATATTTATTCAAAAAAGGACATTTTGTAACTACCGACTCCAAGGGCATTTTTGAACCAAAGTATTGACAGCAAGGACATTTTTAAGCCAAATTATAAATGGAAGACATTTTTGTTCCTATCACATAGTTTAATGATATTTTTTACCCTTTTTCCCTGAGGAACAAAAAAAATACAAAATTGTGGACAAGAGAGAGTACCATATACTATTTTTAATTTTATTTTAACATATAAAGCATCGTCTTAAAACAATAACAAATCAAACACTAACCACTCTCATCGACAGACCTGAAATCAATACCTCTATGATCATGAAGACATGATATATATATATGCTTGAAAAGCTTCACAACGTATAATTCCGTTTCAACAGCTCCACGTCTTTCATTCTCTCAGGAATCTCCTTTAAATTTGGACATTCATAGATACCAAGACCTTTAATCAGAGGCATTGCACATGTGCCTAAATCCCATCTTTCTAGATTCTCAAGATCATAAAGATGAAGGAACTCTAGTTGACTGAAGTTGTTATCACTGCACATTATTTCTTTTCCTTCATAAGCTTTAAACAAATAGAGATCTCTTAGGTTTGGCAACATTCCCAAAATAGGCATTGGATCTTCTGTCAGTCTTGAGAAACTCAAAACCATCATTGTGATGGAATTTGAAAACAGATGAGGCAGTTCCTCTATTCTCCCATCTAACCACAATTTCTGGAGCTTTTCACAGCAATTAACAAATTCAAGGGATGGAAATGATTGACGTCCTCCACAATCCAATTTGAGAGTGCTAAGGTTTTTCAAGCTGCTAATGTTATTTAGGGAGTAAGATTTATCAATAAACTCCATCCTTAATTCTCGAAGATTGACTAAATCAACAGGGTCAACATCTTTCCACTGATCACAAGCAACGCCATCAAGAACTTGAAGACTAGTGAGTTTGCTTATACGTACCAGAGGTTCTGAATACGAAGCAACTAAATGTCTTAAATTTATCAGGTCAACTGTCTCGCGGGGTAGTTGGCAATATGATGAGTACCCTTTTATAACGTGAAGTGTCTGTAAATTCTTGAGGTTGCCAATGGAAGACGGAAGATCACGGATACCTCTCAATCTTAACAACTTGAGGTGGTACAAACTTCCTATGGCATCAGGTATAGACTTATTAGCAGCACTAATCTCCAAGTACAACACATATAGATGTTGGAACACACTCCTGAAGTTTATAAGACTCATCTTACGAAAATCTGGATCGAAGAACATAATTGACCTCAACTTCAAGTTAGAAAGATCAAGTGATGAGAGGTACCTTTCTCCTTCACTATGAATGCCATGTCTGATACATAACGAGGATATGGAGTGGCTTCTTGGATCATAAATGTCAAAGAAGTTTACCTCCAATGCCTTTTGTATCGCAAGATCATGGAGTAAATCATGAACCCTACATTCAGTAACTCTTTCCCAAAATGTATCAGCCACTTGAACCAAGCTTCGTCTTATTAGTTCATTCAAGAAGCCTTCAGCGACATCCTCCATTCTTTCTTCTCCTCTTGGTATGAAACCCTCCGCCATCCACAACTGTATTATGTCATCAGCCTCGACCACTTGATCTTCTGGAAAAATACCAAAGTAGAGAAAACACTGCTTGAGCGCACTTGACAAATCATTGTAGCTTAATGATAGTATGTTGGAGATTTCAATAGATTTATCTTCTTTTATGTTCTTCCAAAGGTGATCTTTCACCTTTTGCCATTGGTTTAGCCCCTTTTTATGCGAAAGTAGTCCACTCAATACAACAATTGCAAGAGGTAAGCCTCTACACTTTTCCACCATATCCTTAGCTAGACTTTCCATTTCTGGAACCATTGCTCGAACATCAAGTAGTTTCCTACGAAAGAGATCCCAACTTTCTTCTTGGCTTAGGAAACGAAGTTTATGAACAAAACCTTTGTCGTCTGCTCTTTCAGCGACATCTTCTTTGCGCGTGGTAATAATGACTCTGCTGCCATTCTTGCCATCCGGGAATGCTCTTTTCAAACTCTCCCATGCTTCTCTCTGCCATACATCATCAACCACCACAAGGTATTTGCATTCTGTTAATAGCTTACGAAGGTGATTTTCTAGATCTATTTCTGCCATCTTTTCCAACAAATCTAGAGTTTCCTTGGCGCTGCCTTGGATGGATTTTATGATAGTCTTAAGAAGATCCGTTGTGTTGTACTCTTGAGAAACACATATCCAAGCGCGCGTAGGGAAGCTAGAGTCTATGTTAGGATTTTTGTAGAGGTTTCTCGCAAGAGTGGTCTTGCCTAATCCGCCCATGCCATAAATGGAGAGGACACTTCGACGAGGCTCTGCTTTGAGAAGTTCAGCTAGCAATGTTTGTACAACATCCTGAAGTCCAACAAAAATGTAATCCTGTTCATCCACATATGAGGTAGTTCTCCTCAATGTTGTAACCTGATTACTTGGCCCTTCTCCAGCATTACTATTGATATTTGTAATACCATAAGTCTCTCGTTTGCGAGAGATATCCATGATTCGTTGCTTTAGTGATTGGATCTCCTTGGCGACATTGTAGAATTTCTTCTCCTTCCTACATATGCAAGCGCAAGCCTTGAGACGACTAGCACCTTTACCAGCCTCAAAGGTGTAAGTCTCGAGTATAGCAACAGCGTCATTAGCAATAGAGTTGATCTCAAACACCCATTGTTGAATTCTTTGATCTCCACTTTGTTTTTGTTCTGCATCTTTGAGGAAAGACTGCATGAAGAGAAGCTCGTTTCGCAGCCACTGCACATCCTCTCTTAGACTTAAACGTAGGTTAATTTCCTGAATGAGGAAATCACCCAATTTTTGAACTGCAAATGACACAAAGGCATCAGCCATCTTTAGGAATAACTAATTTTGATTGAAAAAAAGAGGAGGCTGCATATTGGAAAATGGGTGATAGACATAAAAGTCAGACCTCAAAAAATGTGTTGAAAGGGTCCACTTATCACTTATGTGATTAAAGATGAGAAAAAAAGGAAACATGACCATGTGGTTTCTGAATAAAAAATTACGATAGGATAAAAGGACAAAGATGTACTAAAGCTTTTTGAAACTTTCCACTAAACAAAAGGTTTTTTTTTTAATTAAGCATCTTCAACAACCATTATACAACTTGGGGAAAAACATATATAGAGAAAAGTCTTAAAACAATAAAGCAACTTCTGCACACTTGTGGAAAATATATATTGAGAAAAGATTAAAAAAATGGAAGCATCTTCAACAATCATTATACAACTTGTGGGAAAAAAATATTCGTTTTTATTTGTTCATAATACTACTTTTATTTTTTTCTATTTACTTGTTACAATGAAATAATTTAGGATTCATTAAATTGATTACAATTATCCGCCATTCTAATTGTGCACATTACACCATATTTATTCCATTTGTAGTGTATTTATTCCATTTTAAATTAGTTTAGGGGGTAATAGGACCCTAGTTAAGTTTATGTGTGTTTAAGATTTGATCGTAGTACAGAAATCTTATCTGTATCATTTTTATTTGTTCATAATAATAATTTTATTTTTTACTATTTGCTTGTTACAATGAAATAATTTTGGATTCATTAAATTGGTTACAATTGTCCGCAATTCTAATTGTGCATATTACATCATATTAATCTAAATTTGATGGAGCGGTATTATTTGAAAAAAAATCCAGACGTACCAAATCAATTTTAACAACTCAAGTTTCAACTGATTTGGAAGAACGAGCTGATTATTCAAAAAAAAAATATATCGATAAAATTTGTGGAGGCCTGCAGCAAATGCTTCATTGATTTTTCTCTTGAGCCATTTTTGTCCTTTAAATGGTGACACAACTTAGAAAAATTTAGCGTACGCTACCTGTTGTGGTAATGGAGTTAGGGTATTAAATGTTGTTAGCATATATGTGTCCACCATAGGTCAATGGACTAGGTTCCTTGACAAAGTTAAGAACAACATAGGAAGTAATGCTTAAAGTAAAGGACATGAAGTTTACGTGGAAATCTCCATGCTCAAGAGATAAATGTTGAGAGAGAAGACTTTGGCATTTCAAAAATGTAGAATGTTTTGCTAATTAGCTTCTTTCTTTTTGTGGTTTTTTATATTCAAGGTATGTTCATATCTTCTTAGTTACAATTTTCGAATTTATGTTTCACTTATTTGACTTAGATTTTTGGGTTTAGATTATTTCAGATCTTTTAAAAAATATTACATCTTATATATGAGCAGATCGTGAAGATTTTAAAGTTTAAATAGTGTTGAGAGGAGTCATAATTCGCAGACCGCAAAAAATGTCACAATTGAGGTGAACATTATTTTAAGAAATAAATGTTTATAGATTTGTTTACTTTTTTGTTTCTTGCATTTTTTTGTTTGTATCTTTCAAATATTTTAGCTAATGATATATATAAATAAATTTGTTTTCTTCTTGAAATATTATATATAAACACACTCTCATCTATAATTAGTTGGTAATGATTTTTGGTGCTGAAATACTTCATCATTTTGATAGGTATATCAATGGAGTTAAAGCATCTAAATGACAAGATTGGTGTAAATCAAGCTAAGATTCAATTGAACGTTGTGGAAGGAGAAATAAGAGAAGACTATACTGCTTTGTACTCAAACAAGATAGTGTATTACAGGAGTTATATATAATTATAACTATTTGTAAAATTGTAAATTGTAATTATATGTAATTTAGGAAGTGTTTTGAAATCTTAAAAATTAATTCATAGCTACATTATGTAGCTCTTGGAACTAATAAAGCTTGCGAAAAAATCTCAAATAATAATAGAATTATATATTGAATGCAACAAATTTTCTATATATAGCACGTAAAAAAGGCATCTATATAAATTTTGACTTTCCGTACCAAATGGAATTTTAGCTAAAATTCTATATATTCATGGCTAAAGATATGAATTTTAGCTATAATTCGAAAATGCTTGTGGCAAATACTTCATGTTATAGCCATGAATTTTCATAGTCATAACTAAATACGAGTACTATTGACACGTGACTAAGCTATACAAATAGCTACAAATTTCTGTTTACATGGAAACCAAATTAAATATGTTGCTACAATGTAATAGCTTTGTGACTGCATCTAAAAAGACAACTATAAATCATTTTTGACGTGGCAAAAAATAAAGTTATTTGCAATATATATATATTTTGCGTGGCAAAAACTTTTTATCAGTATAGCTACAACTCAAAAATTTTGTAGCAATAGATATTAGTCTCAGTCATGAACCATGTAAAGTTTGTAGCTAACTTTTAGCCACGCTATATCTAGCTACGAATGCTACGGAAGAAAATATTGTAGCTATAGTGTTTAGCCATGGAAATTTTCATATATTAGCTACAACTAATTTTGCAGCAATATATGATTTTTTTTGTAGTGCATAAATAAACCTTAAAACGTCTTTATTCTGCACTTTTCGATTTTTAGAGCTAAGGAACGAACCCCAGGTGACTCTTGACAGTTTTCCACCATTCTTGAGGCTAAAGGTAAGCTTTTCACTCCCTGGATCCGTTTTTCGATCCGTAGAACATAATAGAATGGGTAATTATCGACGGGGGAGGGTTTTGATCTAGATTCTATGATGGAAAAAAACCCTAGTTTGGGTACTTGAGATCATGGGTATGATCTAGGGTTCATAGAATTGTTAGCGATTCGGGTAATTAGTGATCGATTGTTTATTGATTCCCGTGTTATTATGATTGTTTGTAAACCAAGAACAAGCGGAACGAATTCGGAAAGGGAAGGATCAAGTTTCTTAGGGTTTCAAGCTTGTCTTGAGGTAGGTGATGGTTGTGATTCTATGATTGTGTGATGTATGTTTGTTCTTGCTTTATTATGATACATATATGTATATGAATGTTGCATTATTGATCACACTTGTTGTAAATGAAATAGATGAATAATGGTTACCATGAAATCATGACTTAAATGCATGATTTTGAGGATATACTTGTGATTGCGTGATTGTGGTGTGTTTAATGGATCGGTTGCCACGTTCCGACACAACTAACTTGGATCAGTTGCCACGTTCCGGCATAATTATGAGATCGGTTGCCACGTTCCAACATAATCATTGGATCGGGTACCACATTACGGTATGCTAACTGTTTGGGTTTGAGTTCCATGAGAGGACCAATGACTTGTCATAATTGTGTATTTTGAGAAATGTGAAGTTGTTCGTTGTTCGTAAATGTTGATAATACTGTATATGTTCGATATGTGCATGTGATTATATTGTTGTAATAACTTATATATGTTACACTTAGTGGGATAACCGCGTGATCCTACCAGTACGCTGTGGTTGTGTACTGATACTGCACTTGCTCTTTCTTTGTTGTGTACAGGGCATCTTCAAGCGGCTATTGACAAACCTTGCTTAAAAGATCAATGATCATAGTTAAAATTCAAGGGTGAGCCAGTTCTTCCAGGCTGCCATAAGTTCTCCTTTCGTCTATGTCTACATTTCAGACTTTGACTCTTCTAGTTAGTTATTAACACATTAGTTTGGGGTTCTATCCCTTCTTGTTTAGACTTGTTGAACTTTAGATGTTTTGGTACATTGATTTGCAGGTTCTAGGTGTATTCTCTGCATTGTTTAGTTGTTAGATCTTTTGAAAGTTTATGGGAAGTTCAGTCTGTAGCTATTTAACTTGCTTTCGTAACTTAAATGCTTTAGTTTTTGGTTTACTTGCTTGGTTTGGGTTGTAGTAGTGGTTCTCCCATTGGAGGGTTAGTGTGGGTGCCAATCACAACGGTCTGGGTCGTGACAAAATGTTCCTTAAGAAAATATTTCTTTTGCTACTTACTAAACATCATAAAACAAATTTTAAAAAATAAATATTTATTATCGTACCAAACACCCCGTGCCCTTCCTATCTTGATAGTTGTCACTCTATTGAAAATTTTATCCAATCTATTAAGGTGTGAAATCAACTATGACAAACAAGATTGTTTGACTATACTAACAAGAAACAAAGTCAAAATTAAAGAATTTTATTAACGCGGTATTTTGACTAATTTTCCATTAAATGAACAAAAGTATGATAGACTAATATATATTCACAAGTTGTAGCAAAGGGACATTATATTTCTTTAGTAGTTCATAATATTTGGAAGGATGAAGATACATATAATTATTTTATGTCTACTAATATCTTTGTTCATCTATGATGAATTATTAGTCACGGTGGACAAATCATACAGTAGCCTTTATGTGGAAGCAAACCAATTTTCCTACAATGAATTGTTTAATTCTCAACATTATAAGGTGGCTAGAGAGCTAAGAAATATAGATAGGAATAATGGTGGAGGAAGAGTACCAACACCGTCACCACCAAATCCTAATTTGAAAATTCGTTGGAATCCTCTTCCATCGCCACCACCACCACCAGCATCATCAAGCTAGATCGGGCTGATACTAGATTTGTGCGGTTTATATATATATATATATATATATATATATATATGTATGTATGTATGTATGTTTATGTCTGTATTTATTCTGTAATTGAATAAACTATGTGAGTGAGATATATAATTTGTAATATTAATTGAGATGATCAATATTACAAAGGTATTTTTATATACGATTTTGTACATTGATTATTTGGCTATAACGTCTTTGCCATTCTTTTGTTGAAATTGAGGTCTTTGTCAATATTCAAGAGGTAGCTAGGTCCCTTAAAACCATGATATTTCTTTTGCTCCAACATAATTGTTATGTTTTGTTTTTCGAAAATTAAATTAATTAATATATTCCATGACTTTGAAATACTACTATAAAACTTGGTACAAATTGAAAAATATGTATAGAATTTTATCCCAAAAAACATTTAAACATAATTTAGGGAAACACTATATATGAGCGGGAGGGTTGGGGTTGGTTTTGGGGTCAGAACGGGGGTGGGTTGGGTGGGGGCGTGGAAACAAGACAATTAATGCAGAATGTCATTTATTAAAATTATTTTTTTATTTTGACTAATAAAGTCGTTTTCCTGAATTTTAAAGAACTTGTTTTATCTTTAAAACAAAGTGAAAATTGGAAATCATTTTTTAAAAGAAAATTCCTCCATACAAACACACCCTTAATAGTTCATCGATAATTAGTTCTTGTTAAAGAAATGAATCTCGAATCTAACTCAACTCAAAAGGGAGGAATTGTCCAATTAGACGAATAAAATAAAATATTTATGTCCCCTCCATCCCTCTCTTGATTGTCAAGTTTTTTCCAGTGTGAAAAACAAGATTGGCTGACTATAACAAGTAAAGAAGCAAAGAAATTTGTTAACGAGTTATTTTGACATTTCCATTATTAATTAAATAATCCTCTGGAAAATGAAAATAATTATATGAGAGTCTACTATATATATTCACAAGTTGTAATAATCTAATTAAAATGACAAAAAAGTGAGCAAAGGGATATTCCTTTAATTGTACGATAATTCTAACAAATATGAAGGCACATATAATTTCATGTCTACTAATATTTTTGTTCATCCATGAATTAGTCATCCATAATGTAGAAGCAAGATCCCTACTGCAATTTTATTCCTACGATGAGTTGTTTAATTCTCAAGACAAGGTGGACGTAGCCGGAGGGCTAAACTATTTGGATAGGAGTAAGGGTGGAGGAAGAGTACCAACATCGTCACCACCAAATCCTAATTTGAGAATTCATTGGAAGCCACTATCAAAATCATCACCACCACCACCAACATCATCAATAAGTTATCCACCATGATATGATTGGCCAAAGGCAACATTTTAGACTGCGCTATGTGGTAATATTATGTTTATGTTTGGATTTGTCTATAGTTGGATCAATCGTTTTCCTTTGTGATATGTACTTATATCATGTTTTTGTATGAACGATTTTTATTTTGGGGTGATCTTTAATTTTTTTTGCCCTTAATTTTTATTTAATAAAAAGTTATGAGTCAAAGTACTCTTAACTATATCTAATTGTGATGTCTTGTTCGACATAAGGTGTGTAATATCAAATTTGCAAGGCATAAATTTAGAGAAAATTTTAAAATATAATGTTCTGAAATTAAATTTACATCTTATCAGACATAACTTATGTCTTGCGCGTTTTTCCTTGTAAATTTTGTTACATCACTCGTATATCTAACTATTAGACTTGTACATAGGATGATTACATACCTCAATATACATATAATTTCTTAGTGTAACTTATGTTATATTTCATGACTAATTCAAATAATAGAATTTTCAAACCCATATTTACTTCCAAATTTTTTTCCGGAAGTGCATTTAAAATACAATATATAGGTTCACCAGAATCTAATAACGTGCACCTAATTAATTCAATATTGCACTAATTTAAAATTCATATAAAAATTTATAAATTTCAAATTCAAAATCTGCATCCGTTATTTTTTCCAATCGAAACACCAATCATATATAGTTCTCACTTATTTATAATAGAAAACTCATTTAGTTCCACATAGTAATGAGTGTGCAAGTATAATTTCATATATATGCCGCCACTATCATTATCAACACCAGCACCAACACCTCCACCACAACTAATTTGAGAGGGTAGTTTTTTTTTTTTTTAATCTTGAAAAGTATGAAGTAAATTTAAATTGTGAACTTTATGAATTTGATTGAAATTTTAAATAAAATAGTTTTTTTTAAAAAAAATCATGATCAATGTGTAATTTTAAAGATATAAGTTTAAAGATCAATTAAAGAGAAAAAGTTAGTGAATATTTATTTTCAATAAGCAGAGTGACGAAGACTTTGAAGAGTCAAATAGTCAACTTCTCAGAAAAGGAGTTGCTAATAGTATTTGGATTAATTTAGACTAGAATAGATCTATATACTAAAAAGTTAAAAAGTTTGGTGAGTTTGTCTTGTGTTTTTTCGCGTTGCATCGATTCTTTTTCGTTAGGTAATTTTCGAGGCAAATTTATTTTTTTCAAAGTTAATTTTCTCATTGACTTAGTTGAATTTTAATTCACATATATAAAATAATTCGAGGATGTAAGGCAAATACTTCTAGATGTACGCTATTTGGATTAATTTAGACTAAAATAGATGTACATACTAAAAAGACTAAAAATTTGGTGAGTTTGTTTGGTATTTTTCTCGTTGCATCGATTCTTTTTCGTTAGGTAACTTTCGAGGCAAAAATTGTTTTTTTCAAAATTAATTTTCTCACCAACTTAGTTGAATTTTAATTCATTCATATATAAAATAATTCAAGGACGTAAGGCAAATACTTCTAGATGTACGCTATTTTAATTAATTTAGACTAGAATAAATGTATATACTAAAAAGTCTAAAAGTTTGGTGAGTTTTGTCTGGTATTAAGTTTGGTGAGTTTTGTCTGTTATTTTTTTCGCGGTGAATCAACTCTTTTATTAGGTAATTTTCGAAGAATTTTTTTTCAAAGTTAATTTTCTCACCAACTTAATTAAATTTTAATTCATTCATATATAAAATAATTCAAGGACGTGAGGCAAATACTGCTAGATGTTCGCTCGCTTTTATTATGGCAACTTTGTGTTGGAAGTTATACTTAAAAAAAATAAAGAAGAAGAAGCAATGTCAGTAAGATTCTGTAGCAAAAAAATAAAATTCATGGCTAATTTGTGATGGATTAATATAAAATTGTTTAGCTATCAATAATTTAACGATAAAATTTGTAGATAGCCTTTTTATTTGTTTGTAGTGTTAGTTTCCTCACCACTCATTCATATTAATAATGCAAGGGCGTGAATCGAGTATTTTTAACTATTTCTTATGTATATGCATAAAATTAGCGGTGTTCTAGGAAAACTGATAAAAAGAAAAAACTCCTACATTTTTTAAATTTGATTTTGATTTTGATTAGCAAAGAATATTGAAAAAATTGAACCAACCCTACTATATAAATACCTAGTTAAAAATTATAATTACATATACATATATGATGAATTTAAAATTTTACTACATAAATAAATAGTTTGCACTTTGCACTCTTGATTTGTAAATCTTGATTGCATTTATACTAATTCAAATCTTTTATCTTTAATGTTGAATTTGATTTGTAATCTTTTTTTGATTAAAAATAACTTGATTTAATTTAATTTGAAAAATCGTTTGAATTATTATTTCACCATCTTACAAAGGGGGAAAAAAAAGAACAAAAGAATAAAGCGACACATTGTCGATCTTCAAATATTTGTTAGAAAATGAGCAAAAATGTAAGATTCTTCTGTTTCAATTTATTTGTCCTATTTTTTTTTGTTTAACAATTCTTTACTTTTGATTTTTGACATAATTTATTTAAGATCACAAGATTAAAGGACATTTTGATACATCTATACATATATCTTTACTTTAAAAAACACAAGATTCAATTTGTATTTATTAGTCAATACAAGACAACTAAATTGAAATATAGGGAGTATAAATTGGGATGTTGTGATAGCTTAATTTTCAAGAAAACTCATTACTATTTGAGAATTTGAAACAATGAGAGCAATATGTATAATTTCATTTCTTCTAATATTTTTGATCATCCATGAAGCAAAAGCAAGGTCCATGCAACAATTTGATAATTCCTATAAGGAATTATTTTCTCAATTTAAAGTTGCTAGAGAGCTAAGAGGTTTAAGCGGCAAAAAAGCACCACCACCACCGCCAGATCCTAATAGGGCAAGTCATATGCTTGTCCCTCCTGCTTATCGTTATAAATCACCACCACCACCATCACCATCGAAAGTACCAGCAAGTTATTCATGAGTTTACAGAGGCGGAACTAGAATTTTGAATTTATGAATTCTAAATTTTACTTATTGAATTTGTATTTAATATAAAATACTTGGATTTGTAATAAAAGATTAAGGATGCTTGTAAGAGGATTATTATTACATTATGTATCTTGATTCATCTTTTTGTTTTGCTTTAAATGTATAACTTATGAACAAGCAAAATATAATAAATGTTGTTACCATCAAAGCCTAATTATCCTCCATGACCACCCAAAGGCTAGTTTCATAAAGCATGTGCTTTTGTGTGTGTGTGTGTGTTTTTTTTTTATGTTTAAGTAATTATTTTACTGGAGTTGTATCTTAGTATTTTGTATTATATTAACATATAACTCATATATTTTATAATAAAAAAAGATTGAGCATGAGATAAGGTAGTTGATTTTGGGTAATATATACAAACATTCTATCTATGACGAGCGAGGGTGTTGGCATGACTCTAGTCGGACTTTTGATCGAATATGATGCTTATTGACAGACTTGGTTAAGAAATAAAGTTATGTTTTTTTTGTTATCAGTTTTAACTTTTGGCATGATATTAAGTGCTTGATTCTAACAAGTAATATCAACACCAATAACATGAGAGCGATTTTTGGCAGAAAAAACGTACATGATATTTGAAGAAAAAGTGCATTATTTTTGGCGAAAATAATAATAATCAGATGAACACAACGTCTATTTTTATACTTTCAATTTTTTTTGTTTGAAGAATATAAAGTGATAATGATCAAATTCCTTTATCGTTTTGCCTTTTGATCAATGTATGTGTACAAAAGATTTGATTTGTAATCTATGGGGCTCATAAAACCCTGTAAAGTTCCATAAAATCCTGTAAAATTTAAGTGTGTTACAGTAAATTGAATATCGTATAGGTGTCATTTTAATTTATTTTCCCTTAAAAGATGTTAAATTTAAAAGTCATATTTTTTATTTTCCTTTTTATACAACAAGCAAAATGACAAAGACTTTAGTCAACTTTTCAAAAAACAAGTTGCTAATAAAAGTCACGGGTTCAGACTAAATCATAAAATTAATTCAGGAAAGTGATAGGACTATAGTATAAAAAAATATATGTTATTATTCATCGTCTATAAAAATATTCAACAAGTTGGAACTATGGAACAACTAAATATCAATTAAATTGTTAGTGGATTTAACCTAGTAGATAACGTACTAATTATTTTACATTATTAGTTGTTCAAGAATATAAGAGCAACTTTCACCTATAACAAACATAAAAATCATATTTGTATGTTATAGCTATAATTTGCATAATTGCGCTTCATAACAATTTTTATGTTTGCTATAGAGCCTTTGATTTGTATAATTCGCTAGATACATCCAATTTTATACAAATTGTTCAGTTTTGTATAAATTCATTTATACATTGTAATTTGTATAATAAGATCTATATTTGTATAATTATAAGTGTATAGGACGAAAATATATGTAATTGTATATGTATATACACTTTTCTCTCACTTTATACAAATACAAACACATTTTATACATTTTATATCGAAATATATAAAATGACTAATTGTATACCGAATCAGATGGCAAAAAAAATGAGATGTTTGCTGCAAATTACAAATAAAATAAACTATGGATATAACATTTAATTTGAATTAATAGTTTGCTATTTCATATAATTTTGCCAAAATATAACTATGACATTGAATTTCTTGACCCTTTTGCTCACGAATCACGATTAACTAGCGTATTATTTTATCGATACTTAAAAAAAATCCATAAAAAATGCACAAAAGTAATATAAATAGGGATTTTGTGATAACCTAGTTTTCATAAAACTACTATTTGAAAGAAAATGAGGGGAGTAAGTATAATTTCATTTCTTCTAATATTTTTTATTATTCATGAATTAGTTTGTGTGAAATTATTAGCATCAAGATCCTTGCAACAATATAATAATTCCTACAAGGAATTATTTTCTCAAATCAAGATTGCTAGAGAGCTAAGAGGTTTTGGTTTAATTAGAGGTAAAATAACAATATTGTCACCACCACAATCTAATAAGGAATCTCATATGCGTCCGGCGTCACCTATGAAGCCATCACCACCAACTCCACCGCCGCAACCACCACCACCCAAAGGCTAGTTTCATAAAGCATGTGCTTTTGCGTGGTATTTGATTAACAAAATTGAGCTAGTTAGTGTTGGGTAATAGAAACATTCTGTCTATGACAACGCTCATGAGTCACGAGGGGTTGGGATGACTCTAGTTGGTCTTATGATCAACTATGGCATTTGTTGACAGACTTAGTTAAGAAATAAAACTATATTTTTGCTATCAGCTATGACTTTTTACATGATATTAAGTGTTTGATTCTAACAAACGGTACCAACACCAATAACATGAAATCAAATTATGGCCAAAAAAAGTACATGAAATTTAAAGAAAAAAGTGCATTGTTTTTGGCGAAAAAATAATAATCAGATGCACACTATATCTATTTATGTATTTTCAATTTTTTTTTTGTTCAAAAAATGTAAAATGATAATGATCGAACTCCTTTGTCATTTTGCCTTTTGATCAATGCGTGTGCACTAATAGGATTAAAAGATTTGATTTGTAATTCAATGGGCAAATAAGACCCTCGTAAAATTTAAGTCTGTAAATCCAAAATCGTATAAGCATCAATTAAACCATTTTCCCTTAAAATATTAAATTCAAGTCATTCTTTTCCCTTTTTTTTTTTTTGGTATGTGACATATCTCTTGAATATTGATAAAACCCTCAAATTAAGAAGACCTCAATTTCAACAAGCAAAATGACAAAGACTTCAGAGTCAACGCGTCAACTTTTGACAAACAAGTTGTAAAAGTCACGGGTTCTGACTAAATCATTAAATTAATTTGGGAAAGTGATTGGACTATAGTATAAAAAATATTTTATTATTAGTCATCTACAAAAAAAATTCAACAAGTTGGAACTATGGAACAAATAAATTATCAATTAAATTATTTAGTGGATTTAACCTAGTATTAGTTGTTCAAGCATATGATAATGTCATTGATTTTCTCGAGACTCACGAGTCACGATTAGCTAGCGTATTATTTTATCGATCTATAAAAAAATTCATAAAAATGCACAAAAATAATATAAATAGGGATGTTGTGATAACTTAATTTTCATAAGCTCATTACTATTTGAAAGAATGAGAGGAGTAAGTATAATTTCAATTCTTCTAATATTTTTGATCATTCATGAATTAATTTGTATGGAATTAGTAGCCTCAAGATCCATACAACAATATGATAATACCTACAAGGAGTTATTTTCTAAATTCAAGATTGCTAGAGAGCTAAGAGGTTTTGGTTTAATTAGAGGCAAAATAACAATGTCACCACCACAATCTAATAAGGAATCTCATATGCATCTCCCACCTATGAAGCCACCACCACCAACTCCTCCGCCACCATCACCGCCATCTCTGCGGCCACCACCACCCGCACCACCATCAGCACCAATAAATTGATCATGGGCTGACAGGGGTGAAGTCAGAATTCTGAGTTTATAGATTCTGAATTTTGGAAAAAGTACATAACTTTTTTTAAATAAAAATATAAGGGCTTCCAATTAGTGAGTTTTGTCGAATCTGTAAGAAGCTATGTAACCCCACTCGTATGAGCACCACACGCTCGCCATTACTATAAGTAGATCGAGCCCCTTTGACATGTTATACATCCCTTTTTATGTGTATGCTTGCGCTTATATTTGGTTGTGTGAAAGGATAAATTCACGATTATTGTGAGTATTTTTTATTTTTGTTTCTTTTGTAGTTTTTTATAAACATCATTTGAACAAGAATTAATAAAAACTATTGTTCCAATACTGTTATCAAGCTTGAAGAGCTAGTGTTTTAATATGGACTCAAAACAGTGTGGTTCGGTGTTGATTCTATTTTTCCAAAATGTATAGGTTGATAATGTAAGCATTTCTTCAACTTGTAATACACCAAAAATTTTATTAATTACTCACATCATTTATTTTTTATATTATTCAATATTCGTTATTAATAATATTATATATATAGTAATTATCTTTCAAATGATCTGATTTGAAAGTTACTATGTTATGATGCGCGATTGACAAAAAAGTGAGCAACGTGAATATTCCTTTTAAGTCTAAGTAATTTTCACAAATATGAAGGCTCATATAATTTCATGTCTACTAATATCTTTGTTCATCCATGACTTAGTAACGGTGGACAAATTTAATTTCCAGCAACCTTTGTGTGGAAGCAATTTTCCTACAATGATTTATTAATTTTCAAGACAAGGTGGGAGTCACCGAAGAGTTCAAAGCCTAAGATAGGAACAAGGGTGGAGGTTCAACCCAATATGTATACTAATGTCATACAAGTTGTTATTGGGCTGACAAGAGCTATTGGGCCAAGAACAAGCAATAGGACCAAGTTAATTTGGGATTCAAGTTGAGTAGTGGGTATGAGAAACATTCTATCAAAAGGGGAATGGTGTGTGATTAAGGGATTATGCAAATTGTTGGAAAAAAAATGTCTAGTCCTCTCATCCCCTTTCTATGAGTTTTACTTCTCATCCCCTTTAATTTCTTCTTCTACTTGTGTTCTTCAATTTCCATTTAGTTCTTAAATTCCTTTGTAATTTCAATTACGAGTTAGTGAAATAGATTTGTTGGTTGTTTGAATTTGAATTGAGTTGGTCTTGTTATTGGGTTTGTTACAAGTACCAACACCATCACCACCAAATCTTAATTTGAGAATTCGTCGAAGTCCTTTCAACTGTCATCATAACCATCACCACTAGTATTATCAACAAGTTATATCTATCGTGACCACACAAAAACAACTGTTTAGAATGCGTTATGTGGTAATTTTTATGTTTATTTCTAGATTTATACTATCGCACCCTAACAACTACAAATACTCATTAGTCGAATATCAATACTAGATAAAATATACATGTGCCATCCTTTAAAGAAAAATCTAAATGGATCTATTTTCGGGTTTGGAAGAATTGATTTGGTAATACTACGAAATACTTTTTTCTTCTTAATGATAAATTTTTCTAATTATATAAATACTACAATATATTTAAAATTAAAAAATTCAAAAGACTTTCTTTCATTTTAGAAAACGAGTTGCTAATAAATGTGATGGGTCATACTAGTTAAAACATTTGCATTAAATTGATTAATTCAGACTATAATAAATGAATATACTAAAAAGTCTAAAAGTTTGGTGGCATTTTCTTTCATTGCATCGACTTGTTTTGTTAGGTAAGTATAAAGGAAACGTAGTTTTTCTCAAAGTTAGTTTTCTCATCATCTTAATTGAATTTTAAGATGTTCACCCATTTTTATTATGGCAGTTATGTCTAAAGGAAGAAGCAACCACAGTAGCAAAATACAAAATTCATTGCTAATTCATGATTGATTAATATAAAATTGATTACCTACAAGTAATTTAACGATAAAGTTCATAACTAATCTTTTATTTATTTATATAGTGTTAGTTTCCTCGCCATCTTAGAGGGACCCCAATTCATTAATATATATTTGGTTTTATTTTAGTTTTAATGAATCGAACCGACCTTACTATAGAAATATTTAGTTAAAATTGTAATTACATATACATATAGAAAGATTTAAAATTTTACGATATTAATAGTTTGCACTCTTAATTCATTTCTTTATCTTTACTTTCTAGCTTGATTTGTAAATATAATTTTTGATGAAAAATTGACTTAATTAATTTAATTTGATTCCAACATTTGAAAAATCACTTGAATTATTGTGTCACCATCTTACAAAAGAATAACGCGGCATTTTGTCGATCATAAAATATCTGTTAGAAAATAAACCAAATTGTAAGATAGACCAAGTAATACTCTTTCTGTTATAATTTATTTGTCATACTTTTTTTTTGGTCCATTTTAAAAGATATATCTTTTTTTCCGATAATTTTTAATTTTAATTTTTCAAGTGCTATGTTTAAAACCACAAAATTAAAGTACATTTTGATATGTCTTATGTATCTTTATTTTAAGATCACAAAAATCAAAACTCTTTTTTACCTTTTTATATTCGTTACAAATCAAAACAGGACAATTAAATTAAAATGTAGCAAGTATAAATTGGGATGTTGTGATAACTTAATTTTAAAGAGAACTCATTAGTCATTACTACTATTTAGAATTTGAAATAATGAGGGTAATATGTATAATTTTATTTCTTGTAATATCCTTGACCATTTATGAAGCGAAAGCAAGGTCCATCCAACGATATGATAATTCGTACAAGGAATGGTTTTCTCAATTTAAAGTTGCTAGAGAGCTAAGAGGCAAAAAAAGATCACCACCACCACCATATCATAATAAGGTATCTCATATGTTTGTCCCTCCTACTCATGGTCCTTTTATTAAATTTCGAGCACCACCAGCACCACCATCACCATCGGAAGTACCAACAAACTATCGTTGAGTCGATAAAGACAACTAAAATTTTGAATTTTAAAAAAGACTCATTATTGAGTACTATTAGTTAAGGAAATATTTTATTATAAATATAGAATTTTAAATAAAAATAATTGAGTTTTGCAAAATCTATAAGTAGACCTGTAGTTCCGCTCTGATAGGGATAGATATCATGTCTCATCTCATATGTATTTTCCTTTTCTTTTGTAAGTGCTTTTAGATTTGGAATAAAAGATTAAGGATGCGTGTATTACCATGTATTTTGATTCATGACTCATATATATTGTAATAAAAAAATTGATCATGAGGTAAGCTAGTTGGTGTTTGGTAACATTAACATGTTGTCTAAGACAACGCTCACAAGGGGCTTGGATGATTCTTGTAGGATTAATGATCGAATGTGATGCTCATTGATGGACTTAGTTAAGAAATATAATAAAGGTATAATTTTGCTACCAGATATCGCTTTTGTCGTGATAGTAAGCATTTGATTTTAACAAGAAGTATCATAGTTAATATCATGAGATCGACTTTTGGCAAAAAAAAAAAAAAAAAAAAGAAAGAAAGAAGAAGATGATGCACATGACATCTGTTCATATATCTTTCAATTTCTCTTTTGTTTGAAGAGTGTAATGAGTGATAATGATAGAACTTTTTTGTCGTTTTGCCTTTTGATCAATGTGTGTACAAACGAGAAAAAGAACTTCGATTTGTAATTTCTTTTCTATTTTTATTTTATTTTAAGGGGAAATGAAAGGGGATTAGATTGTATGGAATCGAACCCTCACCAATAAGGCGGGAGTTCAGGTAACCAACCATATAAGCTACTAAGATCCCATAAGTCTAAACGAATAAGTCAAGGATATAATTCAACTCACCCGGTAAATGTCATAAAATACTTTCCAAAGGGCACATAGGACCCTCATAAAGTTTTATTTAAGATTGTTACAACAAATTTGATCATAGTACAATCGATGATGCAAGTTTGACCAAATGATACACACCCGTTGTCTCTCAGTACGGGATCCATGAGACATATCTGTCCATGCATCCATCGCACCATATGACACGACCCTCGATAATATAATTTGTCACGGCGTACGACACATCCCTCGAATTATAATATTCGTCACGACGTGCAACACGTCCCTCAAAATAGATGTATCCAAGTTTTTTCAAAAGAGATCCAAGAAAAGTATTAAAAACGCTCAAATATCTCTTTATTTGACTAACTGAACTTAAATATACTTCCGATCTTACAACATGAGTGAGATTAGAGGCGTGTCTATGTTTAGTTAGTCACGTAAAGGGATGTTTCCAACGTTGTTAATAGTTTGAAAACAAAATGTTTTCAATACTTTTCTTAATTTTATAAGCTACCTATTATTTTTCAGTAATGTATGAGATAAATTTATCCAATAAAGTTTAGATAAATAAAAAAACAAAAAGTATTTTTCCCTTCACTTGAATTTAAACCTTTTATAAGTGAAATAAATATATACTCCTTCCGTCAAATAATAGTTGAGTCTTCATTATACGAAAAATAACTGTTCAACAATATCTATTCAATTTAAAAAATCAAGAGATAATTTACATTTTGCATATGTTTTATCCTTGCTATTAAATACGTATTTATCATCTACCATATTTCTCAAAGCGTTAAATTTAATAAAGTCAAAGAATAATATAGTAATATTACTCCTATTATTTATTATTTTTTAAGAAGCGTGTCAAGTCAATAGTGTACAACTATTATTGAACAAACAAATTATTGAAGAATTATAATTAGTACTTAATATTAAATAACATTAATGTTTGGGAAGTGAAGGATATATTTATTAATATTACGATGGTAATATTTCCCGGTAGGAGTAAGATTACGTAGTACACATGGGATTAATATGCCATGGAAAAACTCTCTAAAGTTTAAATTAAAAAAGAGAGAAAAAAAAAAACTGGATCTAACTCTGTTACCTAAAAGGGGTAAGCGAAATTCACCATTGAAGTAGCTTGGAAGTTGAAATCCCATTGAAGAAGAAGAGTTAAAGAAATGGTAAGCTTCATTTTCTTTGTAATCTTTGACATTCTTGTTAAAAACTTGGAAATTATCTTCCATTTTTGGTTCTTGATTCATAAAAAATATTGCTTCTTTTTCACTGTAAAATGTCAGTTATAATGGAGTGGAGCTCTTACCCTAATTGGGAAGTAAAAAAGATTCAATCTTTATAAGTCTATGTATTTATACTTCAAGTATCGTATTATTTTGTTGCTGCTACTGTTTTGTGTTTGTTTTACATACTTATGTTTTATTTGAGTGAGTGTTTACCGAAAACAACTCTCTACCTTCATAAGGCAGGGGTAAGGCTGTGTACCCCATCCTCACCGGACTCTGCTCGTGGGATCACATAGGGTGTGTTGTTGTTATTGTATATATGTATTTATACCAAGTGTGTGTAATGGTACTTGGCAGCCACTAACTTTAATTTGTGTTCTTGTTCATTGTCAATGTGAATATTTGTACTCAAGAATAAAAGAAGAAATGAGTAAGCTTTGGTTTCTTTGTACTGCTTGACATTGTTGTGAACAACTTAGAATAACCTCCCATTTCTGGTTCTTAGTTCAGAAAAGAATGCTTCTTTTTTCACTGTAATAGTCAGCTACAATGGAGTTCTTTGCCTAATTGGGAAGTTTAAAAAGATTCAGTTTTGATAAGTCTATGTATGTATAGCAAGTAGTTGCCCATCATCATAGTGTGTGTAATGGTACTCGGCTCCCACTTACTTAAATTTGTGTTCTTGAGCATGGTCAATGTGCATATTTGTACTCAAGACTAAAAAAGGAAGAAATTATTTTTAAGTGAGTGTCATAGGTTTTAGGGAACATATGGAAATGTTGCCGCAAATGAGACATATTCAAGGATATTCTGATAAAGGTGGAGAGACCAATCCGTTGATGGAATTACATAATTGTTGTCTATCTAATAACTCAGAGACAAATTCAAGGTTTGAAAGGAGTGAGTGCAGAACTACACCCACTACTCTAGTGACATTGAGACCTGAAGTAGAACTTTTTGGCTATATATTTGTATGTAGTTCAGCTGCATTTATCAAAAAGTATATTGTTCCAGCAGCATCAGCTGAAAAAAGGGTAGATGTGCCTATGTCTGTATGGTCTTTCTCTTAGGTTTGATTAGTGTTTCAACACTGTTGATAGCTGCTATTCTGGGATTGGGCTTATTCAGTGAAGTCCGCTGCATCTTTAGCTGCAGTTCTGCATACCTAGCTTAAGGTATACAATTTGATTGATAGTCTGGTACACAAACATCTCTGTTACTCAATCCATAGATGAACAAAAAGGAGATAACAAAATATGTAGATGTATTCTGTTGGAAGGAGGATGTCCACTCTATGTATAAGAAAAACCTGTGTGTAGTAGTTAATTGTTCGCTAAGCAGTATCCTTTACTCATCTTTCCACGCCAGATAACCTTTTTAGTTCATGAAAACCGACTTTCATTTGCTCCACACTCCATTGAAAGGTGGTTAGTTGATAGAGTTTTAAGTTGTAACAATCTATTCTTTTTGACTTAGTTAAAAGCAGTTACTCTTCTTCCTACTGAATTCATCCTTCTCTTTCCAGTGGATAAAGGATTTTTCCATTTTCAAGTTCCCGAACCAGACATGAATCTTTCGATTTATTTGGTTCTCACGCTCAATTACTTAAGGTAAATTCTCATATCTTCTTTTATGAATTTAATTAGCCTATATTCTCTTCCTTGTTCATATTCCAAAAAGATATCAAAACTAATGTAAGAGCCAAAATATTTGGAGGACTCTTCTGACAAATTATAAAATACTCCGTATGTAATTGTCAGCAAAGTTATTTTTTTTTTCAAACCCTGAAAGCTCTAGTTACTTAGAATAGGTCATTGATTCAGTATTGGATAAAGGGGGTAAAATTCACGTTTTTACAACAAGTGGTTCAAATCATTTTATCAATATGAGTATCATATATCAAGAAAATATTTATTTTTGAGACCACCTCTATAATAACATAGTGGTAGAATGAGTATCATGCTGCGTATAGACTTTAAAGAGTTTGTTTTAACCATGTTAATAGTCCCACTTAGCTTGAGCTAGTCTGACTATTATGCTGCCAATGTACTTATGTCCATAGAGATCAAAATATTTGACAATGGTAGTACTATCCATTGGCTAACCACCCATGTTGAACATCCAGTGTCAATATGCAAAGATTTGAGCTCAACTTCCTTCCTCTAAAGCTCATACTCCAAAATTTGGTATTAACATCAATAAAATTGAGGGCATGCATGTCCCATGGTTTGATTAGACTGTTGACTAAGACATGCATGTTTCCAGTTGCACCTAATCATATTGCACTAACTTGGTGCTGACGAGGTAATGATGTGACTATACCATAGTGCTGACTAACTATGACATGGTGTTATTTGGGGAAGATGAATACTAACTTGACATTCTGGGTGAAATAGATTGATGATGTCATTTTGAGAAAATGCGGACTGATGACTAGATAGGTAAACATCTAGCTCACAAAAATTGTTGGTACATGAGATATGTGGTACAGAAGCCCCTTTGAACTTGAGCTTTTTTGCTATCATATTCACATAATGAGACTAAACTCTTGATGTAACAAGGGAGAACGGGAGAGCGACTTATTCTATCCATTTTTGCAAATTTGACACTCCCTCCCACAACCTCCCCAAGTGCACATATATGTGAAGAAATCTACATAGAGGATCTGGACAATATAGAATAATGGTGATTCAAAGAACTTAAGTAACAATGCCTGGCTAGTATTTAACCTTGAAATTCCATGCTATTTGTTACCTTATCTGCTATGTGCCGTTATCTTATAGACGCCTCCCTTTCCTGTGTTGAATTAACTTATCTGGTGCTTTTGACAGGAAAAGGAAGCAAAGAAAGAAGGTTTCAGGAAGTATCTGGAGGCCAGTGGAGTTCTAGATGCTCTAACCAAAGGTGGTCTCTAATTACTTCCTAAGTTAGTGTGAATGCTCACCTTTTATCTTCTTTTTGTTTTTCATTGGAAAGAGCTTGACCACATTTTATACGTATTTCCTGTCATTGTAGTCCTTGTTGCACTATACGAGCAGAATGACAAACCTTCTTCAGCTCTTGAGTAAGTATTCTTAAAAAAGTACCAAACTCTGTCACATCCCATGATACAAGGTGCATGCTGTGTTCGATTTAGACTGTGTCTATGTGAAAAATTGTCTTTCAAAGCATAATGTTGTAGATGATTAGTAACATATCTTGTAACTATAATGTTTGGGTTGGCAGGAAAACCGATCATATCATGGTGTCATCTTAAAAATAGACATGCATATTTATAGGTGCAAAGCTTTTACTTGAGTGTCTTCTTATCATCTCATGGTTGTGCTGATTATTGTTTTATGGTCTTTCTTTGTTAGAGAACTTATATTAAACGAGTGTTTGGTTTCTGATCTCTCAGATTTGTCCAGCTAAAATTAGGCGGTCCATCACTGTCTGAATATGAAAAGCTACAAGCCGAGTTATCAGACCTGCAAATCAAGTATAATGAACTTACAAAAGAAAACCAAGAAAGATGCAGAGAGGTATGACTTGGCTCACTGTAATATCTAAGCTCTCTAGAAGTTCAGATGATTGTTTTTGTTGCGTTGATCTACAGATGCACCAGTCCATACGTGTGGTGAATGAGAGTGCTAAATGAGGATGAGGTAGACCTAAACTCACATAAAAGGAACTTATCTTGAAAGATATACAGTTCTTGAAATTAATGCAGACTTAGCCAAAGACGAGGCACAATGAACTAGAAAGATCCATATTAGTGATATCTACTAGTTGAGAATAGATTTTAGTCTTGTTTGGTACAATGATGACAATGAGTTGAGAGCTTAAACGGAGAAGTGAAGATTCATGTTGCCGACTCTGGTATGTTTGGACTTAGACATAGTAATCGTTGTGTTAACGTTGTATATTTTTATTGTTGTTGCAGTTGGAGGAAATGAAACACACACAAGTAGAAGCATCAGCTAATAAGGAGCTTGATGTAGGAAATACTCATGATGAAGAACTCAATACAGATGTAGTAAAGTGTTAAAAATGCCTTAAAAGACCTCAATTCTTTTGAATACTGAAGCTGTTGTAATCTCATTTTATTTTAGAGGAAGTTTGATATGTAATGACGATAGGTCAAAAATCACGTGTCTACAACTATTTCTTGGATACCATCTTCTAATTCTTGAGTAATATATTGTACACGGCTTCGATGTCATGGAGCTTGATTCGCGTACAAGCTGCTTATGAAACAACAAAAGCAAAATTCCCCACAATACATCTTGGGATTATACATAATTTTTAATCTCACCAACCAAATGATCAGAAAGGTTAGAATCAAGAATCATAAACTTCAAATTCTGGCTCGCCTTTGCAAATCACCCTAATGGTGTTGCTTCATATAGTAACACTAGGAAATAAATTTTTCGATTCATGTGTCATTCTTGTCGAAAGCAATCCCTTTCCAATCATTGCAACTACTTAAAATTAAAAATAACTACGCATCAGTCTTAAATAAGATTTGACTAAATAAATCCTTCTTCACTTCTTTGTTTACTCTCATTTGAAATGGAGATCAAGAAGTGAAACACAATCTACAAACATGATAATTCCACGAGTCGAAAACCAAATCATGAAGGGGTAGATACATATTCAATATTCCGAGCATATACTAGACGTGTCAAATGGACGGATTGAGCCTTAAATGGAGAAGGGAAGGGTGATGTCCAAGTCCTTTGGAGTTGTAATAGGACACATAATCTCTCACTGTTGTTTCCTTGTACAAAGCATGATTTTCATCAGACAACAATTCCTTTATTGGGCCATAAAGTGTATCAAATGGCTGAAATTGAGTTGTGAAAAAACATGCAATTGAAATCCTTGGCCCAATTTGTTTTGACAATACTCTATGCTCAGCACTTTTGAACTTGTCATTTGATAGAAGCTGCAAAACGAGTTTAAGTTATATATATACATGTTTGATATAATTTTCTTATACCATCAGGTCACAAAAGAGATATCTTCCGGCAAGTCTTTCTCATGATCTTTCACGTATATATTAATATACTGAAAACGATGTATCCAGTATAACCTATCCTAACACTTTAGATGCGTCTCTGATCAAAATCACTAGTGACTAGAAACATGTAATCTAATTTGAGAAGAATCAACTTAAATAATCATCCAACTAGTCATTTTAAAATGTCAATGAATGTATAATTCATGTATATTATGTATGTATATCTATGTATATCAACTTAAAAAAGTGCACAGTAAATCTGACCGACTAGATATACTTGCCTGCAAAAGGTCACCAAGATTGATAACTAGGGCTCCGGTAACAGGATGTATATCAATCCATTGATTTAGGTGATAAATTTGAAGTCCACCAATTTGATCTTGAAGGAGAATTGTGAAGAAATCTGGATCAGTATGTTTAGTGATTCCAAGAGTCTTATTAGGCTCAGGACAAGGTGGATAGTAATGACAAAGAATGAAATGGCCTTTTGCACAGTCCAGGTCCAATAAGTGATTGGGCTTAAGCCCAAGGGCCTCAGCTAGTAACTCAAATATTGTATGGCCCAACTTTCTTACATGCTCAGAATATTGAAGTAGTTCCTCCCTAACAAAAGAACAAAAAAAAAATAATAAATAGTTAGAATTAAAGAATTGTTAAAAAAAAAAAGAAGATAAAAGACATTTTTTTAAAACGAACTTAAAAGAAAATTAAATTTCCAACCTCACCTCACCTTCCTTTATATATATATATATATATATATATATATATATATATATATATATATATATATATATAAGAGTCTACGAAGCAGTTGTTCGTCAACATGTCTGCTTCCTAGACCGGGGCAATTTGCATTAGTAAATATACTGAAATTTGAGCCCTTTTTTCAATGCCTGAAAAGGCATATTGGTGATGTTAGGACTTACTCGGACCTACACGTTCTATCAAATGTAATGTTTAGTAATATTATACTCACTTATTTTGAGCTTTCTTTGTTATTGCGTTTGAAGAAAAAATATATTATTTTTATGTAAAATATAATTAATTAATAAAATTTAAAATATTTCACATTTCATTACTAAGAATAAAATTTAATTGATAATATGTTTTAAATATTTGCATTACTAATATTTAAAAATAATATAAAAAAATCTGATCAACACTTAAAATTATATATATATTATTTAAAAGTTATGTAAAAAGTACTATAAATTATAATAATTAACGAATTAAAATATTGAAAAATCATATTAAAAATGATTGACTCTCTGAATTCTATTTGTGCCACATAAATTAGGATAGAGGAAGAAACATATATTATTTAAAAATAATATAAAAAGTACTATAAGTCACAATTATTAATAATTTTTTTTAAAAAAAACTATATACAATACTTGGATGACTCTTCAAATTTCATTTGTGTCATGTAAATTGAGACATATAATTGTTGGTCCGGGCTCATGTATCTAGACAAGGATAATTTGACAATTTATTCTTATATATTTAAAAAATACAATAATAATACTTTAAATCGCAATAATTAACAAGTTAAAATACTTAAAAAGTCATATAAAAAAATTAATTGACTCTCAAAATTCTATTGGTGACACATAAAATGTGTAATAGACTAATAGAAAATAACATATATTATTTGAAAATGACGTAAAAAGTACTATAAATTAAAATAATTAACAACTTAAGAATTTCAAAAGACATAAAAAATTTGGCCGACTCTCTAAAATATATCAATGTCACATAAATTGGGACATAAAAAGTAACATATATTATTCAAAAATTACGTAAAAGATACTACAAATTACAATAATTAATAAATTGAAATATTTAAAATACATATAAATGACTAGTTTTTGAAATTCTAGCCGTACCGCATAAATTGGGACAACGAAATAATATATTTTATTTCAAAGTTATATAAAAAAATAATAATTATAAATCATAATAATTAATAACTTAAAAATATTTTTAAAAAGCATATTAAAATTTAAATAAATTCTCATGCTCCATCAGTATCACACTAATTAGGATAAAAAAATAAGGGGAAACCAAGCAAATACTCCATAAAAGTAAAATAATTACAAACATACCTCTTTACATTCATACCCCCACTAAATAATTATACTATATACCCTCAATTAGTTTTACTTAACTGATACTAAATCAGTATCATATATTGTATTGGTATCATTAAGATCGATGACTTCGCTTGACTGATACTAAATCAATATCATATACTGTATTGATATCATTATATTGATAATTTTGCTTAGTTGATATTAAATCAATATATATACTGTATTGGTATCATTTAAGTTTTATTGTTCAGAAATTACTCATTAATCAATGATACTATAAGAGTATATATATAATCTTACAGTATTATTGACTAATGAGTAATTTTTGAACAAGAAATCTTAATGATATCACAACAATATACATATACTCTTATAGTATCATTGACTAATGAGTAATTTCTGAACAAGAAACTTTAATGATACCAATACATTTTATATATATATATATATATATACTAATTTAGTATCAGTTAAACAAAATTAGCAGCCTTAATGATACCAATACATTATATGATACTTATTTAGTATCAGTTATCGAAAATTATCAGTCTTAATGAATGGAGATATGAGCTGTAATTATTTCTGAGAGAATGAGTATTTCTGAAATTACTTTGATTTTGGGTATGATAATTATTTTGAATTTTATGATTCATTTATGTAGTTTTTCCAATTATATATATTAGGCACGTGCTTCAAGGGGTCGTATCTAGTATATATATGTAACCATTAATATAGTAGATGGCTCCTTTTTATCATGATGGGTTAGTGTCCCGTTATCAATATTAATTTGAGGCAGATAACAACCAATTATTTATTTAATCATTTTAATAAGAGGTAAGCCACAAAAGGGTAAAAAAAGAACCACTTTGTCTTTCTCCACTAATTAATTAATTAAAAAAGGAAACCTAAGTGGCACAGTTTAGAGTTTAGACTCTTCCCATTTCAACTCGAGTACATTTTTTGATTATCGAGAATTAATTTGTTCAAACTTCAAAATTAAATCAATATTATATATATATATATATATATATATATATATAACACATAATCAAGGAGGAAAAGACTCTTTTATTTGCTAGCTTCTTTCCGCCATCATAATATATCAATTAAAATTCGCATGGTTTAAATTTTAAAAATCAAATAATATCACACAAATTGAGACAAAGAAGTAAAATTATATTCCTCTTTTAGAACAACCAACATCATATCATATCATCAAAGAGGGTTTTAGCTGAAAATTACCTGCATGCTTCTGGTAATTCATCTTTAGTAGGAGGATTAGGAGCCATAACACAAGTTAAACTATCCCTCCAATTTGCAGCTTTAGACGAATAAAGATCAAAATTACTATTAAATTTCACTTTCTTCAAATTATCCCTTGAATAAAACTCCTTCTTTTTCTCACTTGATTGCTCATTAAAACTTTTAACTCCACTAATCATCTCATCCATAACATGTTGTGGCACACTATGGTTCACAACTTGAAAAAATCCCCAAGTCTTACATGCCTCACCAACCTCTTCAACAATTCTTCTACGCTGAAAATCGTCTCCATTCATACCCTTTAGATCTATAACTGGGATTTGAACGTTGGCTATGTTTGAGTCTGAATCAAGATTCTTAGCATTGAACTCATTTTCTGTTAAGGCCGGTGTAACAAAGATCTCAGGAATATGAACTATTCCTGAATCGACTAGTCCTTTTACACCGTCCTTTGTGTCATCGAAGGCCTTGAGCTCTTTTGCTCGATTAGTGTCTACCATTTTTTCCCTAAAGAGTTTGTGAATATTGTATTAAGCATTTAATTATTTTGTAGATCTAAAAATAGGAGTAGAAGATAAGGGAAGACAAAAAGGACAAAAGGGGGGGGGGGGGGGGTATTTAATTAAGGGGCCGTTTGATTAGTTGGAAAAATGATAATTAAATGTGAGATTGTTTAATTAGATCTAAGGTTATATTAAAAATAGTAGTTTTTTTTTTTTCAATTTCTTTTTATCACTTTCTAGGAGTTCCTATCCATTTTCTTACCTACTTCACCTACCTCTTCAACAATTCTCCTACTCAAAAATTGTCTCCATTTTTATCCTCGACATATATAATCGGAATTTGAACGTTTGACTATATTTGAGCTTAAATCAAGATTCTTAGCATTGAATTCATTTTTTTGTACTTCAACTGGTGTAACAAAGATTTCGGGGATATGAACTATTTCCGAATCGGCTAGTCCTTTTTCGCCAGCTTTTATGTCATCGAAGGCCTTGAGCTCTTTTGCATCTATATGAATCTATTTATTTTGTCGTATCATTATATTTAAGTCTTGCATTGATATCTATGATTTATAGGTCTTTCGAGATAATTTTCTTTTATGTGATTATAGGTCTACTCTATCTCCTTTTAACACCTTGATCGATCACTTACAATTTTCATAGTTATGAATCAGTTTGTAGGTCGACACAAGACATGTTCAGAATATTCAAATGACGATCACTCATATTTTAGATTCAATGTGTGCTACTTAAAGCTTCCTGAGAATGTAATCATTTTAATCTTAGTTATCTAATTTTGTATGAAAGGATATCTATTTTAGCATTCATATCTTTGCATCATAACCTAATAATTAACCACCATATATATAATTGATCTTATAATTGTTCAATATAACTTATCTTTGACTTTGATAAGTATTCTTCTAAGTTCTATCATATATATAACATCGATAACGTACACCTCCATTTCAGCTATATGATTTTAAAAAATAAATATCATCAACAAGTAGTATATAACATTTTGAGACGTACAATCGATACACAATAATACAAATTAAAAAAAATACAAATAATTCTTATCAGAATATAACAAAAGCCCTGAAATCTTTACGTTTGATCTTATCTCATAAACAGATCGACATACACATTAGTTTATTCAAATTTAAATATCAAAACAATAACTAGTGTATGATCATATACATGCATGATTAAGTAATCATATTAGAGATGACCTAACTTGGGATAAGGCGCCGGTGGCGTTACGAGCGAACACAGCGGTGGTGGTGGTGGTGGAGGCAGCGGTGATGGCGGTGGCTTATAAGTACGTATTGGCGGATTACGTTTCGGAGATGGTGGTGGCCGGTAAGGTGGTCGACGGCCAAACACAACTGCTGGACCCAAGGGGTTCTTGTTTATGTTGCACAATTTCCATGAGGAAGAAAAATCTTGAATCAAAAGAAGCAAAATAAAGTGGAGAGCTATTTTCATAGTGACCTACTAGAAGAGGTGGAGCAATAATATTAGGTAAGGATACGTGGAATTCAATAACTTTTGTTTAGATATTGTATTTATATTAGAATAAACTATTAGAGAGATCATATTTTTGTTTACTTAAGAGAGAAATATTGAAAATATCCTTAAATTCGGCGCGAATTACTAGTTTCATTTTCGAACTATTGACAGTCTTATAAACACTCTTTTACTCGACTAATTAAACTTAAATATATCCTCAATCTTGCAACATGAGTTAAATACATCCTTAAATTCTCGACAAATTTAAGGGTGTTTTCAACACTTCTCTATTTTTTTATTTATTAAGAGTCTCATGCTCCTACAAGAGTTTGTGATCACTTGCTATGTCAAGTGGTAGATTGGCGGTGTATCAAAATTTAGTTAGTTGAGTAGAGGGGTGTAATTAAGACTGTCAATAGTTCGTGAATGAAACTAATAATTTGCGTCAAGTTCAAGGGTATTTTCAAAACCTCTCTCTACTTAATTATATTCTTAATATACGCCATTCAAGTGCCGAATTGATTATTTTTTCATGGGTCAAACATTTGAAATTTGTTTTGATAATGAGTACCGGGGCGATGAGATTTGATCGCAGGACCTAGATTTATACGCTTGAAGATGTAAGCAAGAGCACGCTTTTATTTATTTAATTATATTCTCAATACGTTCCAGATACATGTTTGATTCTTTTTTCATGAGCCAAACAAGAAAAAATTCTTTTTGATAATAAGTATCCGTGAAATTCGATTTCAGAACTTCTACCTACTCTGATATAAATTTACTTTGAAATGAGATAGTCACATATTTTTCAACAATAGTTAACCAAAATAAAATTTGAATTTCATAATAAATATAAAATTTATAAACTTTAAATCTTAATTTTGCCTACACAATAATGTTGACAAGTTAGCTTAGAACGTGGGATATGTCATGCGCTTCATAGTTGGAAGTTAGGTGAAGTGGAAATTAATAGCTGTGTTTATAAAAACAATTTTTTCTGCTCTTGTAAGTCAAACTAGCTAGATTTAAAAATATTACAAAAAAGAGAGATTATATTAACTTTAACTATAAAAAAGAAGAAGTTGAGCCACAAACTTTATCTAATAAATATTTTTGAAAATTATTATTAAATAAAAATAAAAGTAATGATGAATATGTTCAATGTTTCAAAGTCTACTTTTGACCTAGAATTTCTCTACTTTAATTAAAATTTCCTTTTGAAAAATGTACTATAGTCCAAATTGTATTTTTCTCTTTATATGCCGCAAAGGTTGAAAACTTTATTAAAATTTGACTATCCATTATGTGGCCAAAAATTTCAGTTTACTACGTATACAACGAAAATTAAACAAAACTGTGAGAAGACTCGACAAATGTAAATTGTAATAAACTTTTTTAGATATATATTTTTATTTATACGAGTAGAGAGTTATGAATTCAGGTGAATCAGTAATCAAATGGCTACATACTATATAATCTGGCGTCATCTCCAATTTCAATATCGCCTCACTCTATTTTTATAGTCATTAATTACAATAAAAGAGATATTTAGTGGCAATAATATTTCTTTTTAGCGATAACATTAATTGTCGTAAAAATATTTAGCAACAACAATTAAATTATGTCATCATATCTAAAGTCGCTAACGTTCTTGTTGATATTTATATAAAATATTCATATTTATTATTGTTGTTAAATAATTATCATAATTTTTTTTATTTGTTATATACTGAGAATACATCAAAAATATATATCGATACTCTTAAAGATAATATTTTATGTTTATATATTAAATTAATAGGAGTACCAAACACACTCATATATGTAAAAAGAGAAGTCAAATACAATAAAACTTTGTTGGACTAATTTATTCCTTTAATATCAAGAAGTAATAAGCGGTATATATTGACTATCTTGAAATATCCACATGAAAGCAAACAAAAATATAGACAATTATATTTACAAGTTGTAATTAAATAATAAAAAGGCCAAAGAGAAAAGAAAATGCATTAAGTGATCCATAATTCTTTTCACCAAACACCAATACATAATTCTCACTTATATTTTTCAGAAAACTCATTAGTTTCACACTACAACTTTTTTTGAAAGAATTATGAGTCCAAAAATTATAGTTTCATGTCTATTGATATTTTTGTTCATCCATGAATTTTCTAGTAGCCTTTGTGGTGAAGCAAGGTCCCTTCAATATTCTTCCTATAATGAATTTAAATCTCATCAACACATGGTGGCTAGAGAGCTAAGAGGTTTAAAGAGAAAAATCATACCAACACCATCACCACCAAAACCTAATGTAGAAATTCATTGGAGTCCCCCTCCTCCTCTTGATCAACGTCCACCATTAGGGTCGGAGATACAGTATTAGGTACATATTCAAATGAACTCAATAGTTTTGTTAAGATATTGTATTTGTATTAGATTATATATTGAATATGTGTAAATATTTAATTATGATCATTTCAGTAACTAAGACGAGATCAGATATGAATTTCATGAGAAGTTCAATTAACTTCAAATTCTGTTTCACCTCTATCCACAAGCTTCAACAAGATGCTACGTCCATCACGTTCGTCACCACTATGCTACAAATAGTCCCATAATTTAGAGGTGAAATCCGTATTTGAAGCTTGTAGGTTCAGTAATTGTGTGTTTTAGTAGCTAGTAATTGGTTTTGTTTTGTTTCTTGTTGTATGAGTGCTTGTATTTTGATATTTGGAGGATGGTTTTGTGATTATTGTGACAAAACTTTTTTTATAGGGATAATAGAACTTTCGATTATTAGTAATCGATATATTTTAATTTTAATTTTTATTAATTTATAGAAATGTATGTTATAGTTTGGTCTCTTTATATATAGGATATATTTATATTTAAAATATTTTTAGAACTATATTACTTTCAATGTACGTAGAGTAACAGTACAAAATCTAACATGACACATAAATACTTAAATGATAATATAATATATAATTATTAAAATTTATAAAGATTCTTAAGCAAAAGTACCAAAAGTACAATTTGAATTAACTGGAAAGTCAAATTTGTTTATAAATTAGATATCACAAAAATCAAAATTAACCAAACATTTATCAATATTTGAGGGTCTAAATAGTATATTAATTTGGAGGAAGAAAACCAAACAACATGTGTAAGTGTAATAAAACAATTTTTAATCGAGATATTTTATCTTTTTGCATCGCATGTGGAGTTTAACATTAATTTTTTTTATTGAACATTCGATATTAGATAAAGTTTATCAAGATTATTGATATACCATCTCGTTTAATTTGAATTCATATGGTATAAAGTTTAGTCAGAAGAAAACACTAATTCCCTATTAAAATATTTTAATCATAAGTAATTTAAATTTGAAATATATATTTATAATTAAAAGAGTAGAGACTATCCATTTTATCATAGTCCTTACTCCTTACACCTTAGTGGTGAATAAATATATCAAAGTCAAAATTTTTAAATTAACTTATTTCTCTCTAGCATGTGCCATTTCTATTTTTTACTTTTTAGATTTGATTGGTTTTTAGGAAAATAATTTTCTTAAAAAAATTAAATATTTTTTTAATGAAAACAATAATAATAAAAAGTCGCGTAAACAACATTTTAAGCTCATTGTCTCCTCCTACCCCCTCAACCCCCACCCTATGACCACACCATTGTCCCATTCTTGATCCGCCCTTCTGCTTCTCAACCCACTTTCATATTTTTTTTAAAAAATTACGTATAAATGTGTAACGATCGAGTTTCGTCGTTATAGAAAAGCCAACGGGGAAAATTTTTGGGTCGAAAAACTTTTTCGTAGTATCTTGAGATTTCCCAATCTAGTCCAGATTTGGACGAAATCGGAGTCATTAAGGTGTAGGAAATTTGGTAACAATCGGGTGACTTATTTATGATTTTGATTACATGAGTATTTAGATGAGTCGTTAAGGAACCCGTACGACTTTACGGAATTGAATTTGGTTGAGTAGAACTCCCGAAATCGATCTTAGCGTGAATGGTATTTTCTGAGTGTCGTTGGTTAATTAAAGGTGTGTTGTGAAATGGGGTTCTTGGAATTATTAAAATAGCTCACTGGTTCTGTGCAAGCCGCTGGGGGGGGATCTCTACCGCTAGGGTGAGGACTGTTGTGGCGGGTTCGACGTGACTTAAGGTCGTCACTACAACACAATGTATCTATAGCTACGAAATTTAAGCTATGAATATAAAATTCGTTGCAATTACATCATAATAGCCACACAAATTTGACTTCCGTAGCTATCTACTAATTCATAAATTTTCTTAGCCACGGAAATCTAATTGACAAAGCCAATTCTTCATTTTTGCTATGATCATTAATACTCGATGCAATAATTGGCTAAATAGCTACAACTTTGTTGCTACAATAAAACTTTGTAACTGATCATAAGTTTTTGTCACGACATAAAAGTTATTGTAGCAATAATAACCTTTCAGGCACAATAAACTATTTGAAACAAACTATTATAGCTAAATAAATATTTTTGCTTCAAATTATAAAAACTTGTGACAATAGTAAATTGATACAGCCACGTCTTTTTTGCTATAATAAAACTTCAAAGCGAATGGTAGCTTTTCGCTACGAGTTGAAACTTATTGTAGTAATAGTAGCACTTTAGCCACAATAAATTATGTGAAACAAAATATTGTAGCTAAATAAATATTATTGCTTCAAAATATAAAAACTTGTGGCAATAGTTAAATGATATATAGTCACACCTTTTTTGCTATAATAAAATTTCGTAGCCAATTAGTTGTTTTTTGCTATGAGTTGAAACTTATTGTGGTAATAGTAGCACTTTAACCATAATAAATTATTTGAAACAAAATATTCTAATTAAATAAATTATTTTGCCTCAAGTTACAAAAACAAAATGTAACAAATAGCAATAATTAAACGATATAGTCATAGACTTTATCATTTAAAATTAAATTACAGTAAAATTTCGTAGTTATATATTAATTTTTTCCACGTGTTGAAACATGCTATATCAATAGCAATGGTTTAGCCATAAAAGAGTTATTTAAAATAAACTATTATAATTAAATAAATATTTTTACCCGAGTACTAGAAAGTTGTGCTAATAATGGTCTTCATATAGCTATAATTATTTGTCATAACAAAATAATATAACCACAAAATTAATATTTTGATAAATTTCATAGTTAATAATTATTTTTTATCACGAGTTGAAATGTAGTTATAGCAATACTAATCTAGTGTAATTAGGCGTGTGAATTGTTTGATCCGATTTGATTTTTAAACTCTACTTATATTCAAATATAATTTCAATAAATAAGTGACTATATCTTGTTAATTTGGATTAGCTAATTATATTGAATTTAAACATAATTTCAAGTCTCATTGAAACTTTATCTTGATCAAGTGCTTTTAAAATTGTTGTTTGACTTAAACTTGTTTCATCAAAATAATATTTTTATCAATATGATGTAACTAGAAGTATTAATTGTTCGATTCAATTCAATTTTATAGCTTGCAAATCTTAAATATAGCTTAAGCTAATAAATAAGTGATTATATTTACTTCAATTAACTAATTTTATCAATTTTTAGCAAACCTTCTATAAGTCTCAGTCAAACTTTATCCTGACCAAGTGTTTTTAGAATTATTATTTGGCACATATGTGATTTATTGGGACAATATCTTTTAATAGTTTAGAGTTATTAAAGGTCGTTTGACTCGATTAAATTTAATAGAGTCTTGTTTATAAGTTTTAAATAAATACGTGATATTGTATATAAATAAAAGTGTCAATTAAATTTCAAATAACAAAATTATAATACATAAAGAAGGGTAAATCTTCACGATTCCTCCAATTAAAATTCTTTTATATAATTTAATATGAATTTATGATTATCGTAAGACTGCATTTTTATTTGAGCTCAAATTGGTCATTTTTGACTTTATTGAAAATTTGCTAACTAGTAACCAAAGTTTAAAGTTTACCGTTGGTTTCTTCAAATAAATTAATTTTAAAAATTAAAATACGTCCCTCATTTGGAGTTCTCATCATATTTTTTAAGATTTATTTGTAATTATATTGTTATATTTTATTATCCATTACACACATATTTTTGTAAAATTATAATAGTTCTAACAGATCTATATAAAATTACATGGAACAAACACATACATAATCTATATATATATACACACACTATACTTTTATTATGAAAATGAAATTTGTAGCTAATTTTTGTGCCACCACATGCACAATTATATAACATTCTTATATTAATAATTAAATGAAAAATAAATTATAAGGATTAAAATTCTTCCACATTTAGATCCAAACCCAAAATATATCCCCCAAAAGTAAAAAATTTAAAAAAGCCAAAATTTCCCCCCAAAACTTTTAAATCAAATTAGAAAACCTACCCTCCCTTCCGTACCCATCCCTTTTTCCTTATCCATCGCCTCCCCTTTCTTCTTTATCTCATTTCTTGTTTAATTTGATTTTTTTTTAATGTAGAATGTTTTGCTAATTAAATTTTTTCTTTTTGTAGGTTTTTTATATTCAAGGTATGTTCATATCTTCTTATTTACAATTTTCGAATTTATGTTTCACTTATTTGACTTAGCTTTTTGGGTTTAGCTAATGATATATATAAATAAATTTGTTTTCTTCTTGAAATATTATATATTCACACACTCTCGTCTATATTTAGTTGGTAATAATTTTTGGTGCTGAAATACTTCATCATTTTGACAGGTATATCAATGGAGTTAAATCATCTAAATGACAAGATCGGTGTAAATCAAGCTAAGATTCAATTGAACGTTGTGGAAGGAGAAATAAGAGAAGACTATATAGCTTTGTACTCAAACAAGATAGTGTATTACAGGAGTTGTATATAATTATAACTATTTTTAAAATTGTAAATTGTAATTATATGTAATTTAGGAAGTGTTTTGAAATCTTAAATATTAATTCATAGCTACATTATGTAGCTCTTGGAACTAATAAAGCTTGCGAAAAAATCTCTAATAATAATGGAATTATTTATTGAATGCAACAAATTTTCTATATATATCACATAAAAAAAGCATGTATATAAATTTTGACTTTCTGTAGCAAATAAATTTTTAGCTAAAATTCTATATATTCATGGCTAAAGATATGAATTTTTAGCTATAATTCGAAAATGCTTGTGGCAAATACTTCGGGGTCGTTTGGTTTGAATATGAGTTATGATGGGATAAGTTATGTTGGGATAAGTTATGCTGGAATTAGTTATGCTGGGATTAGTTATGATGGGATAAGTTGTCTTGGAATTATTTCTTATGAGTGTTTGGTTTGTTATATTCAAAATAATATATATTGATAAATTTTAAGAACAAGTTGTTTGTTTACAAAATTACTCTTCACTTTATTTAAACTTTTTAAATTCTTCTTTGTGAGATTTAGTTATTCATTTTTTACAATAAAATTTTTATTTTATTTAACTTAAATATTTTTGTTTATGTATTCCCATGATAAGTACCATGTGTATTTAAAAATATAACTTTTTTCTTATTTAGCTTAAAAATAGAACTTCCCTCTTAAGTTTATTAAAGAGAAGAAAATTTATGAGAAATCAAAATAAAATAAACATAAGAATTAGTCAAATAAATTCATAAATAAAAATTATATTTATATAGTATAGTTTGTTAATATAAAAATATGTATAATTATCAAAAAAATAAGGAGTAGTAAATATTATTATACATGATATTAAAAAAAATGTAAATATACATAAATGTGAAAAATGATGTATAAAAAGGATTTAAAGGGACATATTTGTCATTTACCTATTTTATCCCGATACTAATTATTAATCCCGGGATAAGTTATCCCGGACTTGCCAACCAAACAACATAATTTTTTTAATCCCATCACTATTATTTCTAATCACTCACACCAAACGACCCCTTCATGTTATAGTCATGAATTTTATTAGTCATAACTAAATACGAGTACTATTGCCACGTGACTAAACTAAGAAATAGCTACAAATTTTTGTTTACATGGAAACCAAATTAAATATGTTGCTACGAATGCTACGGAAGAAAATACTGTAGCTAAAGTGTTTTGCCACGAAAATTTTCATATTTAGCTACAGTTAATTTTGCAGCAATATATGGTTTTTTTTGTAGTGTGTTTATGGTTGTACTGATGCTAGCTTGATATGTGTTTCAGGCTTCATCTTCACTACAAGAAAATTGTGAATTACTGGGGATTTTCCTGGGAATTAGTATGAAAATTTGCAGGAAAATAAGTTTTCTATGAATTTTCATACTAATCCCCAAGAAAATTCTCATGTAATTCACAATTTTCTTATAGTGTTCTCAGGATACAAACACAGCTAGCTAGCTGAATAGTTTTAGTTCTTGAAGCTGTTTTAAAAACAATAGTTACTCTAGAACTAAGGAATCGCACTAAAGGATAGGATTGTTATTCATGTTGTGAATATTAATGTGTTATTCATGAATCATGATAATAAAATTCCATCTTATGTTTTTCCCTTCCTGCTAAAGTCACTTCACTTTCTCTCTTCCTAACCACTCTTTTGTATATACAGTGTCGTTCTTTCAACCCAAATTTATCTTTTGTTGTAAGCGTTGTGACCCTATTTGATACTTCGATTGTAATAGATGGCTAATTGAGACAAGTCTAGACTTCCGCTTTGCTTTTATGAAACTTTTGGACTGAAAAAATGTGTTTTTACTCTTATTGTTCTAATGCTTTATGTTATGATATGCTAAGTGGCTTACATGGAGCCTTTCGGGGTTCTATGTGCCTTGTTACGTCTAGGGGTAGTACCCTTGGTTCGTGATAAAATTGAAAGTAGCGAAAGCGTCCTTTACGGGCAAAGATATGCCAATATTTTAGTTTTGGGTCTGCATTTTATTAATATTTAAATTAATTCATTAAAAGGGGGGTATGCATCACTTTCCTATTAGAATTCTTGGGTTGGTGAGAAAATGGGTCAAAATGGTCTCTTTACAACGATATTTATTACTTTTATGGGGTAATAGGACACCCGCATAATTAAGGTGTCTTTTTGAAAATTTGGGACAACTTCAATGGTTACTTTATGTCTTTTCGCTTTTGTCTAAACCATTTTCAACCCGCTCATATTCAATCCAACATGTCCATTTTGAATCGCCGTACAAGACCTTGTACGCTAGAAATGTTCACAAGAAAATTGACTCCTCGATCTGATAGATATTTTTTCCTTGCTTCTTGACCTTCAAGCTTTGATGAGTTAGCGATGACCTCTGATAGAGCCTTTTGGTAGCCAAAATCCAGGTCTTCCGATAAAGGCTGAACGATCATGTAACACCCCAAAAATTCTACCTCAAATCAGACCATGAAAATTTTCTGCAGTTTGGTGCCATGAAAGGCATCTACGGCCTGTAGAGGTATATACGGACTGTAGGTGGGTTCGTGGAACCATGCTCTTGAAAATTGATTCTCAGGTCTAAGGTTCACGAGACGACCTATGGGTCGTAAAAACATCTATGGTCCGTGGAACTATGCTCTTGAAAATTATTAATTTTTTAAAAATGAAATTTATATATTTGTAAACTAGGTAAAAAATACTATAAGTCATAATAATTGACAATTCAAAATGTTTAAAAGATCTATGAAAAACTTACAATCAAAGATAAATTTGTTTAAATCTCGAAATCTAAAAAGTGTCACATAAAATAGGACGGAGGAAGTAGTTCAAATGATCTTTTTGTTTTACTATTAACTCATTTTTCTCATTAGGTTCCTAACTCCAACCAAACAACTCCTAAAAGTTAAGTTCTTTCCCCTCTCATCAAGCGTTTAGCCTTAGTCTTCTTGATTTTCCCTCTATCTCCATTAGATTCTCAATTTCCTTCTGGTATTTGCCTTGAGATTTCCCCTTCTCTTTTATTTTTCATATCTCCATCTTGTTAGAACATCAAACGACTTTCTTTCATTTGTATAAAATATACTTTAATATTGAGTTGATCAAATAGTTAATTGATCAATAAGAGATATCATACGTATGGATGCCGACACAGTATCAAAGTGTGTTTTAATATAATAAAGAGAGAGTCTCAAAAACAACTCTAAAATTGGCGTAAATTATTAATTACATCTTCAAACTATTGATAACCTTACAAACACACTCTGTTTTTTTTTTTAACTAAAGATTTTATTTACCAAATGAAAAATGTACATCTCCAGAAACGGAACAAGAACAAAACTCTAGCCGGGAAGGACATATTGCTCCTAGCCTAGAAGTACCTACATCAAGAAAACAAGTGTTGGATGGTCTCATCTTCCAAGACACAAATGGTGTCAAACTCTTGTAAGAGCATGATACTTTTAATAAAAAGTTGAAAGAAATGTTGAAAATATCTTTAAATTTAGCAAGAATTTAGGGATGTATTTAACTCATATTGCAAGATCAAGGGTGTATTTAAATTCAGTTAGTAAAGAAAGTGGTGTTTTAAGACTATTAATAATTTGAGAATAAAACTAATAATTCACACCAAATTTAAGAATGTTTTTATTGCTTCTTTATATTAAAAAAAAGCGAAAACATCGATAGTTTAGATGAATTTTTGTTTTTTACTATTAACTCATTTTTCTCATTAGGTTCCTAACTCCCAACCAAACAACTCCTAATTCTTTCCCTTTTCATCAAGCGATTTGCCTGTGTCTTCTTGATTTTCCCTCTCTCTCTCCATTAGACACTCAATTTTCTTTTGCGTATTTGCCTTAAGATTTTCCCTTCTCGTATTTTCTTGAATTGGGTAAAACCCATTTGAATTTTCAACTTCGTATCTGACTTTTTGGCTTAAAAATCGATTCTTTTGGTCAAGAATTGAAATGGGTGTTGGAATTTCTGTGCTTATAGGCCTAAAATCAGCAACTTTATTCATATTATTCAGTCTCATTGTACTTGTGAGATGCCTAGGATGTTGAGATAGAGGTTGCTGTTAAGTTTGCATTATTATGTTTTCGTTACTGATCTTTCTCCTGTTGGTTGTTGTTATTGCTCCCGTATCTGTATTTCCTTTTTTCAAACTGTTTGGTAGGCTTTATTTAAGTTGAGAGCCTATCGGGAACAACCTCTCTATCTAGTAGATAAAGGTAAGATATGTGTACATTCTACCCTCGCTAGACTTCACTTGTGAGATTACACTGGATATGTCATTATTGTCAAGTGGGGTCATGTTTTGATATGTCCTTTAGATGTTACCACGTAAGTCCCAATTTTAGTGTGATATTTTGACTGAGCACAGAAGTTGAATAAATAAATGGAGACTTATGAATCTTGTGGTCTGATGTGTAGTCTAAAAAATCTTGTGGTTTTAAACTTGTCATGAAGACACTTAGATTGGAACGGAGGAAGTAAAAGTTTCAGTTGTTGTTGCTAGCTTGCCTGTCCTTCATTAGTGTGTGATTGTGGTAAAGTGGATTCATTGCTTAAATTGCTTCCTTTGGCTTCATATTTTCGGTTTCACCAATTGTATTTATTACTGAAAATCATAGAACCTCTTGAATGGTAGGCTTGGTTTAGGAATATCCAAAACAAATGTAAAAAATCGTCCATTTGTTTTTTTTTTTCCCAAGATTAAAACTTAAGGTAGTCATGAGGTGATCATTTTTTATAATGTTCTTCAAGTTTTAGAAAATATGGTTGTTACTAACTTGCTTTAGAAAAGGTAGGATAAAAGATGAAATATGATTTTTAAATAATAAATAAAGATAAAATGAGAAGAAAATATTAAGGTAACAAAGTGATCACACCAAATCGATCGTTACATAACGATTGATTTAAACGATACGGTACAATAGAATATAAGTAACAATCAAAATAAACATTGTACGCTATCAACTTAGTTCATTTTGACTTGTCCCCTAAAATAGAATAGGAAATTGGAGGAGGTCTTTGTCATTCATGAAAACAGACATATCTTGTTCATTCAAATTTACTAAGGCTTCAACTCCTCTGTCATGATCATCATTTGGTGTATTCATTAAGATAAAAGTGTTGCTACCTGGACCTCTTCCTTTGCTTGCTGCAGACTTCCCAAGTCCAAAATCTATTTATACAATATCATACATAGTTATACATACATTATAAATACATAACTATATGCTACTATACAATATCGATACATTAAATAACTATTTATACAATATCATATATAGTTATACATTATAAATACATAACTATATGTTATTATACAATATCGATACATTAAATAACTATTTATACAATATCATACAAAACATATAATTTGTTAGATATACATAACATATAAGAAGACTTTCTATTTCTAAACCTCGTAGATTTTGGAGCTGTTAGTTTGGACTTTGGTCCATTGTTTCACCCAAATCCAACCTAATCTGCGATTTGATAGGATTGAGCTCAAAAAAAATTAAAAGTTCATTTAAGAACGAAATTATTTAGCCAAGCCTAAATAAGCTCGTCAACTCGTGAGGCTTAATCAAGATTGGACTGGTCCAACTCGGTCTGTGAATCGAGTAAAAAATATTTAATTATAAATATAAAAATAAAAATAAAGTGGAGGACTTAGAATCACAAGAAGAAAAAAAGAAGGCCAACTCAAAATTTATATAACCCATTAAATATGCATATTGTAAAATTCTAATAATTAGAGATTGTCTACGATTGTTTTTTTATTTATTTTTATCAAACTTGACATTAATTAATTAAAAGTTGAGTTAAAATGTATTAATTTCCTTTTTCAATGAGGTTGGGTTTCTCACATGAAAAAAGTCCTAACATTTTACTAATTGAGGGATACTTATGTGTTGACACATTAAAGATATTACTTTACTAGTAATAAATATATAAATGCATCATTTTTTTAATGGATAAAAACAAAAATAATGTTATGATAGCAAGGTAAGACAATTCAAATCCAAATACCACCTGAAATTGAATTTATCTTTTGTAGTAATCACATGTAGTTCCCTGCTAGTATATATTATCTTTCTTTTTTTTATTCTTTATTTTAAAATTGATGTAAAAATTCGTTTATGAATTATATTGGGATGATTAAATTTCGAATTCAAAGTTAAAAACATCACTTTTTTTCTTTAAAATACATAAAGGGTCTTTCAATTTTTGGTTTAATCAAAAGGGACACTTTGCTAGAGAAGGAGCGAGATATGTTTGTGCTATAACTATCGTTAACGGCATAAAAAAATTGATCATCTTGTTGACTTACGAGCGATTTTCTCTTTTATTTTATCTTTTTTTTCTCGCTACCTATGAGCGATTTGCTCTCTATTTTCCCCCAAAAATCGCTCCGCACCAAGCAAGTTTGTAAGTTTTTTTTTTTTTTTTAGTTATTCTCGCTTCACACTAAGCGAGTTCTCAACTTCTTCCATTATATGTCCTCATAGTAACCCCGTCATTAATTTTCATTTAAATAACGATAAAAAACTTTCTAATAATATAAAAAACATTTTTATTTATTAGTAATATTTTTTATAAATTGAAGTAGGATGAATATTTTTTAATGAAAAAAAATCATTATTAGGAAAAGAGCGTGTTTTAAAAAAAGAAAAATAATATATTTAATTGAAAAAAAGACGGTTTTCACTTATTAAGTAACAATAATATCATTTTTAGATCAATTATTAGAGACAACAATATTTTTGGATCAAACTATTAACTGAGGATATTTTTATTCATTTTACATAATTTAAGAACATTTTTAACTTTGTTTCGTTAATTAGGTCATCACAAAATCCAGAAAAAAGGTTCTCTTCCAACACATGTTTCCAAAAATAGAAAGAAATTAAACATTGAAAAAACAGAATGTTGAAATAATCCAAGTTGATTGATGCTTGGAGAAGCCAAGTTGATGAAAGTGAATGTCTTCAATTGACAGCTTCTTCTCTGTTGATTTAACATAAATATTATTTATATAAAGGAGGGAAATGGGTCAAAAATGTCCTTAAACTATGTGAAAGAAATAAAAATGTCTTTCGTTCATAATTTGACTCAAAAAATGCCTTTACCGTCAATATTTTGGTTCAAAAATACCTTTAAATTATGCGAAAGGAGCAAAAGTACCCTCCGTTTGTCGTTTGATCCAAAAATACCCTTGTTGTCAATACTTTGGTCTAAAAATACACTTACTGTTATTTAATGGGTCAAAAATACTCATTTTCCAAATAAATATATTATTATTTTCTTTTTAACACATTATTTTTGTATTATTTTTTTTTAAAATTAGCAAATGTTTATATTACTTCAATTCAGAAAAAAATAAAAAATAAAAATATTTCTTATTTTATTATCATTATTTTTTATCGTTATATAAATATAAATTAATGATGCATATACTATGATCTTATATATATATATGACATATATTATATGTCGAAAGGGTACATGGAGTTATTCTATTTTAATTGATAAAGTGAGATTAAGAAGAAAACAAAATATTTCCTACATTTTTATTTGTTAAAGTGATTTTTAGAAAAAAGAAAACAAGAATAGTCTTCTTTAATAATATTTTAATTAGGAAGAAGATGTGTTTAAAAAAATATCTATATTTATTCGAAAAAGGACATTTTGTAACTACGGACTCGAGGGCAATTTTGAACTAAGGTACTGACAGTAAAGACATTTTTAAGTTAAATTATAATAGAAGACATTTTTGTTCCTATCACATAGTTTAATGGTATTTTTTACCATTTTTTTATGAAGAGGAACAAAAAATATACGAAATTGTGGACAAGAGAGAGTACCATATACTAGTATTTTTAATTTCATTTTAACATATAAAGCATTGTCTTAAATGTGGATAAGCATGAGAACATACAGTAGACCAATTAATTAAAACAATAATGTTCAAACCAATTACACACTCAAAAAGCTTAAAACAATAATAAGAAATCAACACTAAAACCACTCAATTAATAACCAATGTGCTTGGCAGAAAAGCTTCACAACATATAATTCCGCTTCAACAGCTCCATGTCTTTCATTCTCTCAGGAATCTCCTTTAAATTTGGACAGTTATGGATACCAAGACCTTTAATCAGAGGCATGGCACTTGTGCCTAAATCCCATCTTTCTAGCTTCCAAAGATCACGAAGATGAAGGAACTCTAGTTGACTGAAGCTGTTATCACTGCACATTATTTCTTTTCCTTCATAAGCTCCATCTAATTTGAGATTCCTTAGGTTTGGAAACCTTCCCAAAATAGGCATCGGATCTTCTGTCAGTTCTGAGAAACTCAGAACCATCATTGTGATGGAGTTTGAAAACAGATGAGGCAGTTCCTCTATTCTCCCTTGTAACCACAATTTCTGGAGCTTTTCACAACAATTAACAAATTCAAGGGATGCAAATGATTGACGTTCTCCACAAATCAATTTGAGAGTGCTAAGGTTTTTCAAGCTGCTAATGTTGTTTAGGGAGTAAGAGCTCCTGATACGATCCATGCTTAATTCTCGAAGATTGACTAAATCAACAGGGTCAACATCTTTCCACTGATCACAAGCAACACCATCAAGAACTTGAAGACTAGTGAGTTTGTTTATACATTTTAAAGGCTCTGAATATTGAACAACTAAATGTCTTAGATTTATTAGGTCAGCTGTCTTGCAGGGTAGTTGGCAAAAAAATGTGTAACCATTTACAACGACAAGTGTTTGTAAATTCTTGAGGTTGCCAATGGAAGACGGAATATCATGGATACCTCTCAATCTTAACAACTTGAGGTGGTACAAACTTCCTATGGCATCAGGTACCATAGACACATACCCAAAATTCGTATCCAAGTACAACACATACAGATGTTGGAACTCACTCCTGAGGTTTATATGACTCATCTTACCAAAATCTGGATCGAAGAACATAATTGACCTCAACTTCAAGTTAGAAAGATCAAGTGATGAGAGGTACCTTTCTCCTTCACTATGAATGCCATGTCTGATACATAAAGAGGATATGGAGTGGCTTCTTGGACCATAAACGTCAAAGAAGTTTACCTCCAATGCCTTTTGTATCGCAAGATCACGAAGTAAATCATGAACCCTACAGTCAGTAACTTTTTCCCAAAATGTTTTAGCTACTTGAACCAAGCTTCGTCTTATCAGTTCATTCAAGAAGCCGTCAGCCACATCCTCCATTCTTTCTTCTCCTCTGGGTATGAAACCCTCCGCCATCCACAACCGTATTATGTCATCAGCCTTTACCACTTGATCTTCTGGAAAAATACCAAAGTAGAGAAAACACTGCTTGAGCGCAGTTGACAAATCATTGTAGCTTAAGGATAGTATGTTAGAGATTTCAATAGATTTATCTTCTTTAATGTTCTTCCAAAGGTGATCTTTCACCTTTTGCCATTGGTTTAGCCCCTTTTTATGCGAAAGTAGTCCGCTCAATACAACAATTGCAAGAGGTAAGCCTCTACACTTTTCCACCATATCCTTAGCTAAACTTTCCATTTCTGGAACCATTGCTCGAACATCAAGTAGTTTCCTACGAAAGAGATCCCAACTTTCTTCTTGACTTAGGAAACGAAGTTTATGAACAAAACCTCTGTGGTCTACTCTTTCAGCGACATCCTCTTTGCGCGTGGTAATAATGACTCTGCTTCCATTCTTGCCATCCGGGAATGCTCTTTTCAAACTCTCCCATGCTTCTCTCTGCCATACATCATCAACCACCACAAGGTATTTGCATTCTTTCAATAGATCACGAAGGTGATTTTCTAGATCTATTTCTGCCATCTTTTCCAACAAATCTAGAGTTTCCTTGGCGCAGCCTTGGATGGATTTTATGATAGTCCTAAGAAGATCCATTGTGTTGTACTCTTGAGAGACACATATCCAAGCACGTGTAGGAAAGCTATTGAGTATATCAGGACTGGTGTAAAGTTTTCTGGCAAGAGTGGTCTTGCCTAAACCCCCCATTCCATAAATGGAGAGGACGCTTCGACGAGGCTCTGCTTTCAGAAGTTGAGCTAGCAATGTTTGTACAACATCCTGAAAGCCAACAAAAATGTAATCCTGTTCATCTACATATGAGGTAGTTCTCCTCAATGTTGTAACCTGATTACTTGGCCTTTCTCCTGAATTATAATTGATATTTGTAATACCATAAGTCTCTCGTTTGCGAGAGATATCCATGATTCGTTGCTTGAGTGATTGAATCTCCTCGGCAACATTGTAGAATTTCTTCTCCTTCCTACATATGCAAGCGCAAGCCTTGAGACGACTAGCACCTTTACCAGCCTCGAAGCTGTAAGTCTCGAGTATAGCAACAGCATCATTAGCAATAGAGTTGATCTCAAACACCCATTGTTGAACTCTTTGATCTCCGCACTGCTTTTGTTCTGCATCTCTGAGGAAAGACCGTATGAAGAGTAGCTCATTGATCAGCCATCTAATTTCATCTCTGAGACTTTTACGCAGGGAAACTTTCTGTATTAGGAAATCACCCAATTTTTGAACTGCAAATGATAGAAAGGCATCAGCCATCTTTAGGAATACTAGTTTTGATTGAAAAAAAGAGTAGGCTGTATATTGGAAAATGGGTGATAGACATAAAAGTAAGATTAGAAAAAAAACATGTGGTTTCTGAATAAAGAATTACGATTGGATAAAACGACAAAGATGTACTAAAGCTTTTTGAAATTTTCCACTAAACAAAAGGCTTTTTTTTTTAATTAAAGCATCTTCAACAACCATTATACAACTTGGGGAAAAACACCTATAGAGAAAAGTCTTAAAACAATAAAGCAACTTCAGCAATCATTGCACAACTTGTGGAAAATATATATTGAGAAAAGATTTAAAAAATGGAAGCATCTTCAACAATCATTACACAACTTGTGGAAAAAATATATTTGTTTTTATTTCTTCATAAGACTTATTTTATTTTTTTCTATTTACTTGTTACAATGAAATAATTTAGGATTCATTAAATTGAACGGATATTAAAATAAGTGAAGAAATTCAAATAAAACATAAAAAAGTTAAAACATTAAAATTAAAGGACACTTTCAAATTATTTTTAAAAAAAATACACATAAATTTTTTTTAAATAATCAAAAGTGAAAACATAATAAATTAAATAAAAAAAAGTTTAAAGTAAAAAGAAATTAAAATAAATATTTTACAAAGAAAGAAATAAAAATAATTATATATATATAATTTTTATTATCAATAAATATGTGTACTAACTAATAATAAAGTTATCAATAAAAAAATGACATGTGTCCAATTTGTGCACTAATCAATTGCCTTCAATAGAGTGTGTACACTCTCTATGTCATGTCACCGTTTGTGGTGTATTTATTCCATTTTAAATTAGTTTAGGGGGTAATAGGACTCTAATTAAGTTTATGTGTGTTTAAGATTTCAAATGATACAGAGAAAGATTTACGCTGTCCCTTTTTATTTGTTCATAATAATAATTTTATTTTTTACTATTTGCTTGTTACAATGAAATAATTTGAATTCATTAAATTGGTTACAATTGTCCGCAATTCTAATTGTGCATATTACATCATATTAATCTAAATTTGATGGAGCGGTATTATTTGAAAAAAAATCCAGACGTACCAAATCAATTTTAACAACTCAAGTTTCAACTGATTTGGAAGAACGAGCAAATTATTAAAAAAAAAAATATCGATAAAACTTTTGGAGGCCTGCAGCAAATGCTTCATTGATTTTACTCTTGAGTCATTTTTGTCCTTTAAATGGTGACACAACTTAGAAAAATTCAGCGTACGCTACCTGTTGTGGTAATGGTAGTTAGGGTATTAAATGTTGTTAGCTTATCTGTGTCCACCATAGGTCAATGGACTAGGTTCCTTGACAAAGGTAAGAACAATATCGGAAGTAATGCTTAAAGTAAAGGACATGAAGTTTACATGGAAATCTTCTTGCTCAAGAGATAAATGTTGAGAGAGAAGACTTTGGCATTTCAAAATGTAGAATGTTTTGCTAATTTCTTTTTGTGGTTTTTTTATATTCAAGGCATGTTCATATCTTCTTATTTACAATTTTCGAATTTATGTTTCACTTATTTGACTTAGATTTTTGGGTTTAGATTATTTTAGATCTTTTAAAAAATATTACATCTTATTTATGAGCAGATTGTGAAGATTTTAAAATTTAAATAGTGTTGAGAGGAGTCATAATTCGCAAACCGCAAAAAATGTCACAATTGAGGTGAACATTATTTTAAGAAATAAAAGTTTATAGATTTGTTTACTTTTTTTTCTTGCATATTTTTGTTTGTATCTTTCAAATTTTTTAGCTAATGATATATATATAAATAAATTTGTTGTCTTCTTGAAATATTATATAACACACACTCTCATCTATAATTAGTTGGTAATGATTGTTGGTGTTGAAATACTTCATCATTTTGATAGGTATATCAATGGAGTTAAAGCATCTAAATGACAAGATCGGTGTAAATCAAGCTAAGATTCAATTGAACGTTGTGGATGGAGAAATAAGAGAAGACTATACTGCTTTGTACTCAAACAAGATAGTGTATTACATGAGTTATATATAATTATAACTATTTTTAAAATTGTAAATTGTAATTATACGTAATTTAGGAAGTGTTTTGAAATCTTAAAAATTAATTCATAGCTACATTATGTAGCTCTTGGAACTAATAAAGCTTGCGAAAAAATCTCTAATAATAATGGAATTATATATTGAATGCAACAAATTTTCTATATATATCACGGAAAAAAACATGTATATAAATTTTGACTTTCGTAGCAAATGGATTTTTAGCTAAAATTATATATATTCATGGCTAAAGATATGAATTTTAGCTATAATTCGAAAATGCTTGTGGTAAATACTTCATGTTATTGCCATGAATTTTAATAGTCATAACTAAATACGAGTACTATTGCCACGTGACTAAGCTATACAAATAGCTACAAATTTCTGTTTACATGGAAACCAAATTAAATATGTTGCTACAATGTAATAGCTTTGTGGCTGCATCTAAAAAGACAACTATAAATCATTTTTGACGTGGCAAAAGAATAAAGTTATTTGCTATATATATATATATATATATATATATTTTGTGTGGCAAAAACTTTTTATCAGTACAGCTACAACTCAAAAATTTTGTAGCAATAGATATTAGTTCTCAGCCATGAACCATGTAAAGTTTGTAGCTAACTTTTAGCCATGCTACATCTTGCTACGAATGCTAAGGAAGAAAATATTGAAGTTTAGCCATGGAAATTTTCATATTTAGCTACAACAAATTTTGCAGCAATATTTGATTTTTTTGTAGTGCGTAAATAAGCCTCAAAACGTCTTTATTCTGCACTTTTCGATTTTTAGAGCTAAGGAACGAACCCCAGGCGACTCTTGATAGTTTTCCATCGTTCTTGAGGCTAAAGGTAAGCTTTTCACTCCCCGAATCCGTTTTTTGATCCGTAGAACGTAATAGAAAGAGTAATTATCGACGGGGAGGGTTTTGATCTAGATTCTATGATGGAAAAAACCCTAGTTTGGGTACTTGAGATCATGGGTATGATCTAGGGTTCATAGAATTGTTAGCGATTCTGGTAATTAGTGATTGTTTATTAATTCCCGTGTTATTATGATTGTTTGTAGACAAAGAACAAGCTGAACGAATCCGGAAAGGGAAGGATCAAGTTTCTTAGGGTTTCAAGCTTGTCTCAAGGTAGGTGATGGTTGTGATTCTATGATTATTTGATGTATGTTTGTTCTTGCTTCATTATGATACATGTATGTATATTTATGTTGCATTATTGATCACACTTGTTGTAAATGAGATAGATGAATGATGGTTATCATGAAATTATGACTTAAATGTATGATCTTGAGGATATACTTGTGATTGTGATTATGGTGTGTTGAATGGATCGGTTGCCACGTTCCGACATAACTAACTTGGATCGGTTGCCACGTTCCGACATAATTATGAGATTGGTTGCCACTTTCCGATATAATCATTGGATCGGGTACCACGTTCCGGTATGCTAACTGTTTGGGTTTGGGTTCCATGAGAGGACCAATGACTTGTCATAATTGTGTATTTTGAAAAATGTGAAGTTGTTCGTTGTTCGTAAATGTTGATAATACTGTATATGTTCGATATGTGCATGTGATTATATTGTTGTAATGACTTATATATGTTACGCTTAGTGGGATAGCCGCGTGATCCTACCAGTACGCTGTGGTTGTGTACTGATACTGCACTTGCTCTTTCTTTGTTGAGTATAGGGCATCTTCAAGCGGCTATTGATAGACCTTGCTTAAAAGATCAGTGATCATTGTTCGAATTCAAGGGTGAGCCAGTTCTTCCAGGCTGCCATAAGTTCTCCTTTCGTTTATGTCCACATTTCAGACTTGGACTTTCCTAGTTAGTTATTAGTGCATTAGTTTGGGGTTGTATCCCTTCTTGTTTAAACTTGTTGAACTTTAGTTGTTTTGGTACACTGACTCTCAAGTTCTAGGTGTATTCTCCGCATTGTTTAGTTGTTAGATCTTTTGGAAGTTTATGGGAACTTCAGTCTGTAGCTATTTAACTTGCTTCTGTAACTTAAATGCTTTAGTTTTTGGTTTAGTTGCTTGGTTTGGGTTGTAGTAGTGGTTCTCCCACCGGAGGGTTAGTGTGAGTGGCAATCACGACGGTCTGGATCGTGACAAAATGTTTCTTAAGAAAATATTTCTTTTGCTACTTACTAAACATCATAAAACAAATTTTAAAAAATAAATATTTATTATCGTACCAAACACCCCAAGCCCTTCCTATCTTGATAGTTGTCACTCTATTGAAAATTTTATCCAATCTATTAAGGTGTGAAATCAACTATGACAAACAAGATGTTCGACTATACTAACAAGTAACAAAGTCTAAATTAAAGAATTTTATTAACGCGGTATTTTGACTAATTTTCCATTAAATGAACAAAAGTATGATAGACTAATTTATATTCACAAGTTGTAGCAAAGGGACATTATATTTCTTTAGTAGTTCATAATATTTGGAAGGATGAAGATACATATAATTATTTTATGTCTACTAATATCTTTGTTCATCTATGATGAATTATTAGTCACGGTGGACAAATCATATAGTAGCCTTTATGTGGAAGAAAACCAATTTTCCTACAATGAATTGTTTAATTCTCAACATTATAAGGTGGCTAGAGAGCTAAGAAATCTAGATAGGAATAATGGTGGAGGAAGAGTACCAACACCGTCACCACCAAATCCTAATTTGAAAATTCGTTGGAATCCTCTTCCATCGCCACCATCACCACCAGCATCACCAAGCTAGATCGGGCTGATACTAGATTTGTGCGGATATATATATATATATATATATATATTTATGTCTGTATTTATTCTGTAATTGAATAAACTATGGGAGTGAGATATATAATTTGTAATATTAATTGAGATGATCAATATTTTGAAAGGTATTTTATATACGATTTTGTACATTGATTATTTGGCTATAACGTGTTTGCCATTCTTTTGTTGAAATTGAGGTCTTTGTCAATATTCAAGAGGTAGCTAGGTCCCTTAAAACCATGATATTTCTTTTGCTCCAACATAATTGTTATGTTTTGTTTTTCGAAAATTAAATTAATTAAAATATTCCATGACTTTGAAATACTACTATAAAACTTGGTACATATTGAAAAATATGTATAGAATTTTATCCCAAAAACCATTTAAGCATAATTTAGGGAAACACTATATATGAGCGGGAGGGTTGGGGTTGGTTTTGGGGTCAGAACGGGGGTGGGTTGGGTGGGGGCGTGGGAACAAGACAATTAATCCAGAATGTCATTTATTAAAATTATTTTTTTATTTTGACTAATAAAGTCGTTTTCCTGAATTTTAAAGAACTTGTTTTATCTTTAAAACAAAGTGAAAATTGGAAATCATTTTTTAAAAGAAAATTCCTCCATACAAACACACTCTAAATAGTTCATCAATAATTAGTTCTTGTTAAAGAAATGAATCTCGAATCTAACTCAACTCAAAAAAATTTTAAAACATAATGTTCTGAAATTGAATTTACATCTTATCAGACATAACTTATGTCTTTGCGCGTTTTTCCTTGTAAGTTTTGTTACATCACTCGTACTATTAGACTTCTACATAGGATGATTACATACCTCAATATACATATAATTTCTTAGTTTAACTTATGTTATATTTCATGACTAATTCAAATAATAGAATTTTCAAACCCATAATTACTTCTTAATTGCAAGTATTCTAGTATATTTCCCTTCCAAATTTTTTTCCGGAAGTGCATTTAAAATACAATATATAGGTTCACCAGAATCTAATAACGTGCACCTAATTAATTCAATATTGCATTAATTTAAAATTCATATAAAAATTTATAAATTTCAAATTCAAAATCCACGTCCGTTATTTTTTCCAATCCAAACACCAATCATATATAATTCTTACTTATTTATAATAGAAAACTCATTTAGCTCCACATAGTAATGAGTGAGAAAGAATAATTTCATATATATATGCCGCCACTATCATTATCACCACCAGCACCAACTCCTCCACCACAACTAATTTGGGAGGGTAGTTTTTCTTTTTTTTTAATCTTGAAAAATATGAAGTAAATTTAAATTGTGAACTTTATGAATTCGATTAAAATTTTAAATAAAATATTTTTAAAAAAAATTTCATGGTCAAACACTCACAAAGACTTATATTTAATTGAACTCATGTCTAATAGTCAACTTTTCAGAAAAAGAGTTGCTAATAGTATTTGGATTAATTTAGACTAGAATAGATTTATACACTAAAAAGTCTAAAAGTTTGGTAGTTTGTCTTGTGTTTTTTCGCGTTGCGTTGATTCTTTTTCTTTAGGTAATTTTCGAGGCAAATTTATTTTTTTCAAAGTTAATTTTCTCATCGACTTAGTTGAATTTTAATTCACATATATAAAATAATTCAAGGATGTAAGGCAAATACTTCTAGATGTACGCTATTTAGATTAATTTAGACTAAAATAGATGTAATACTAAAAAGACTAAAAGTTTGGAGAGTTTGTTTGGTATTTTTTCGCGTTGCATCGATTCTTTTTCGTTAGGTAACTTTTGAGGCAAATTTTTTTTTTTTCAAAATTAATTTTCTCACCAACTTAGTTGAATTTTAATTCATTCATATATAAAATAATTCAAAGACGTAAGGCAAATACTACTAGATGTTCGCTCACTTTTATTATGGCAGCTATGTGTTGGAAGTTATACTCAAAAAAAATAAAGAAGAAGAAGCAATGTCAGTAAGATTCTGTAGCAAAAAAATTAAAATTCATGGCTAATTTGTGATGGATTAATATAAAATTGTTTAGCTATCAGTAATTTAACGATAAAATTTGTAGATAGCCTTTTTATTTGTTTGTAGTGTTAGTTTTCTCACCACTCATTCGCGATAAAATTTGTAGATAGCCTTTTTATTTGTTTGTAGTGTTTGTTTCCTCACCACTCATTCGCGATAAAATTTGTAGATAGCCTTTTTATTTGTTTGTAGTGTTAGTTTTCTCACCACTCATTCGCGATAAAATTTGTAGATAACCTTTTTATTTGTTTGTAGTGTTAGCTTCCTCACCACTCATTCGCGATAAAATTTGTAGATAGCCTTTTTATTTGTTTGTAGTGTTAGGTTTCTCACCACTCATTCGCGATAAAATTTGTAGATAACCTTTTTATTTGTTTGTAGTGTTAGCTTCCTCACCACTCATTCGCGATAAAATTTGTAGATAGCCTTTTTATTTGTTTGTAGTGTTAGATTCCTCATCACTCATTCACGATAAAATTTGTAGATAGCCTTTTTATTTGTTTGTAGTGTTAGTTTCCTCACCACTCATTCGTGTTAATAATGCAAGGACATGAAGCGAGTATTTTTAACTGTTTCTTATGCATATGCACAAAATTAGCGGTGTTCTAAGAAAACTGATAAAAGAAAAAACTCCTACACTTTTTAAATTTGATTTTGATTAGCAAAAAAATATTGAAAAAATTGAACCAACCCTACTATATAAATACCTAGTTAAAAATTATAATTACATATACATATATGATGAATTTAAAATTTTACTACATATATAAATAGTTTGCACTTTGCACTCTTGATTTGTAAATCTTGATTGCATTTATAGTAATTCAAATCTTTTATCTTTAATGTTGAATTTGATTTGTAATCTTTTTTTGATTAAAAATAACTTAATTGATTTAATTTAATTTGAAAAATCGTTTGAATTATTATTTCACCATCTTACAAAGGGGGAAAAAAAAGAACAAAAGAATAAAGCGACACATTGTCAATCTTCAAATATTTGTTAGAAAATTAGCAAAAACGTAAGATGATTCTTCTGTTTCAATTTATTTGTCCTATTTTTATTTATTTTTTTGTTTAACAATTTTTTACTTTTGATTTTTGACATAATTTATTTAAGATCACAAAATTAAAGGACATTTTGATACATTTATACATATATCTTTACTTTAAAAACCACAAGATTCAATTTGTATATATTAGTCAATACAAGGTCCATGCAACAATTTGATAATTCCTAAAAGGAATTATTTTCTCAATTTAAAGTTACTAGAGAGCTAAGAGGTTTAAACGGCAAAAAGCACCACCACCACCGCCAGATCCTAATAGGGCAAGCCATATGGTTGTCCCTCCTGCTTATCGTTATAAATCACCACCACCATCATCACCCTCGAAAGTACTAGCAAGTTATTCATGAGTTTACAGGGGCGGAACTAGAATTTTGAATTTATGAATTCTAAATTTTACTTATTGAATTTGTATTTAATATAAAATACTTGGATTTGTAATAAAAGATTAAGGATGCTTGTTAGAGGATTATTATTACATTATGTATTTTGATTCATCTTTTTGTTTTGTTTTAAATGTATAACTTATGAACAAGCGAAATATAATAAATGTTGTTACCATCAAAGCCTAATTATCCTCCATGACCACCCAAAGGCTAGTTTCATAAAGAATGTGCTTTTGTGTGTTTTTTTTTTAATTTTATTTTTTATGTTTAAGTAATTATTTTATTGGAGTTGGATCTTAGTATTTTGTATTATATTAACATATAACTCGTATATTTTGTAATAAAAAAGATTGAGCATGAGATAAGGTAGTTTATTTTGGGTAATATATACAAACATTCTATCTATGACGACGCTCGCGAGGGTGTTGGCATGACTCTAGTCAGACTTTTGATCGAATATGATGCTTATTGACAGACTTAGTTAAGAAATAAAGTCATGTTTTTTTTGTTATCAGTTTTAACTTTTGACATGATATTAAGTGTTTGATTCTAACAAGTAACATCAACACCAATAACATGAGAGCGATTTTTGGCAGAAAAAACGTACATGATATTTGAAGAAAAAGTGCATTATTTTTGGCAAAAATAATAATAATCAGATGCACAGGACGTCTATTTTTATACTTTTAATTTTTTTTTTTGAAGAATAAAAAGTGATAATGATGAAATTCCTTTATCGTTTTGCCTTTTGATCAATGTATGTGTACAAAAGATTTGATTTGTAATCCATGGGGCTTATAAAACCCCGTAAAGTCCCATAAAACCCTGTAAAGTTTAAGTGTGTTACAATAAATTGAAGGGGGAACCCATCGGTGGCCCCCTAAACTTGGCACAATCTTTCACTTAGACACCTCAACTGAAGCATTTTCATTTTAAGCACCTAACGTAGGGTCCCCATGTGCCACTTTAACACTTTTTGCACAGCTGGAGTGTCGCGTTCTTTTCACTTATTCAAGGCGCGTAAACATCAAAACTTGGTCTGATGTGGCGCCCCAAACGGTAATATTACTCCACATCATCCATTATATTATTTTTTCTCCAATTATACCCTAATTAAAACCCCAATTTTCTCTCTTCTTTTCCAATTTCTCCCTTCTTTTCCAACTTTTCTCTTCTTCAGCCTTTCTTTAGTTCTTGGCCTTTAATACTTTAATGTTAAGCTTCTCCAATTCTTCCATGTCATCTGTGGATGTAGGTCGATATTGTAGGTGTGGTAATGAAGCACTATTAAAGATTTCATGGACCCAATTAAATCTAGGGCGTAGATGTTTTACTTGTAGAATTTCAAAGGTAAAATTATTTGTTTCCCTTGTTTTTTTTAAGTCAATTAGATGATTAATTGTTGGCGTCTAATTATTTTTGATTGGTTTTATAGAAAAAGGGTGGCTGTGACTATTTTCTTTGGTATGAAGATCGACACCCTCCACAAGCAAACAGGGTAATGTGGGGATTGTTGAAGAAAGTCAATGCTTTTGATGAAAAATTAAAGCGAGCAAGAAATATATTTATTATTGGTGTCATTGCTACTAGGTTGCTGATGTTTGGAATATGGAAATTGAAGCTGAATTGTTAGTGTTCTTGAGGTGTTTGGTCTAGTAGTATTTTGATGTTGTATTTGGTGTTAGATCTAGTAGAATTTTGATGTTGGATCACCTTCCTGAAAAATATGTAGTAATGTAATCAAATCAAATGCACTTCTAATTTCATTGCAAATTTGTTTGCCTTACTTTCTATTAGATTCACCGTTCCTTTAAAAGAAGAATGTACCATACTGTACCTTTGGTAGCAGAAACTTTAATTGCATACATCTGAAGTAGTTAAACTTGAAGAAGTTTAAAGTTCAACTATACCTTAAATAGAGGTCCAAAATTGGCTATTTGTGCACTTGCCCCTAGGGAGGCACATAGCCTAAGTTGGTGACTAAATTGTTTTGGAATTTATGGAAGGCTCAACATAATCGACAAGCTCCGGAATGGAGAAATATATCATCAAAGTGAAGAGCTAGAAGTGCATGTAAACCCATCATTTGGACATAAGGCCCCAAACGGCAGTAGCCACTCAAAACAACTAGTTCTCTGTTACATTAAGGATTGTAGTTATGGTTATCCAGCCAAGTCCTCAATTAGCTTCTCATTGATAGCTTCTCAAGAATTGCTAGCTGATGAAGGTTTTGAAAGTACTAAAAAAACACCTGCAAGAACTCACAGAAAAGTTAAGTTCAAAGACAGAGAAGACTCAAACAATATTGCTCTGCCTATTTACATTTGCCATGACAGAAGATCATCCTTGGATTTCTCCAAGACTAAATCCCGAAGACCCTTTTCGAGTACTACTTCTTCGCCTATTCGTCACAAAAATCAAATGTTAAGTCCACTCATACTCAACTACATTATAGCTACAGAATTGTCCCCTCTTTCGCCCATTGTATATCCTCTTCCCATGTCCCAGGATCCTCTCCCAGATAACACCAACTACATTACATTGAAAGAATAGTACATTCTCATACACATTAGATAGTACATTCTCATACACATTAGACAATTATATTGCATGCTCCATAATGAGCTCAAAGTTAACATTATGCTACATACCATTCAAGGCTACAACCTTAAAAAAAATATACCAAAATAAGGCCCAAAAATAAAGCTAGCATAACCAAAATGAGGCCCAAAATCAACCTATTCTACGTTGGTGTTACTTCTTTTTGTTTGCCATTTGCTGCAATTGGGAAGTGGTGACAACATATCCTTGTTTTTCCATCTCAAGCCTTTAGGCTTAAAGCCAAGGTCTATACCCGTTAAACTTGCATCCTTATAACTTAAACCTGTTGGTAGAATCCTTTGACTTGAAGTCCCAGGCTGTTTTGTAAAGAAAAAACTAAAATTAATATAGGTATAAACTTGCATTCATTTAAGAGACAGTTTGTGACAAACTTATGTTTAGTATTTGAGTCCCACTTGCACTTGTGTAGATGCCAAATCCAACAGTACTTGATCCACTATTAATTAGCCTCTTTGGTCCCCCTCTCGCAGAATCTTCCCCACTTGCAACTCTTTCTTTTTTTTGTCCAGCAGTTTGTTTAGTCTTTGGAGGTAGTTGACTGGTTATACCTATTGTAACAGGGATACTTGTATCCACAAATGGTGGTGGTTGACTTGTTTTTGCAGTTCCCTTACCCTCTTAATTCTACTGGTATCACCATAAACTGTTGTTGAAGAAGCAGTTTCCCTTGCCCTCTTAACTCTACTGGTATCACCACAAACTGTTGTTGAAGAAGCATGGCTGTTTGATGTTGCTGATGCAAGTTGCTTGAATCTTATTGGTCTAGGTTGGTAGGAGCTTGTTGGTTCAGGATGGCAACTTCCTTGTGAACTTTGACCAGTAGTAAATTGTGATTGTGAATTGTCGCTAGTTGGTTGTGAAGTATCACCAACCTAAATATCAAACATAAAGTTTGTTCATTACATTCAACAAGAATTTAAAAAAGGCACAAACAAATAATAAATTATTTTACCTTGCAATATTTCTTATTGTGGCCTTGTTGTTTACAGTTGGAACAAGTAATTTTCAGCCCTTATTTGGACATCTTTCCATACTTCTTTCTTGGTTCATCTTTAGTCTTTCTTCTATTTCTTGGAGGTCTACCAGGCATTTGCTTAGGTTCAGGAGGCTCAATCCTTGAATTGTTAGTTTCAGGCCACATCTTCATATTTGGAATTGGTAGAATGAAATGACTATAAGCCTTTAAGAAGGTATCCTTCCTATACCAATTCTCCACAAGTGGTTCAGGTTCCTCTTCTATGTGGTACAAAGCAGAAATAGCATGTTGGCATGGAATGCCTCTCAATTGCCAAGTTCTACAGCTACAAACTCTATTAGTCAAGTTGACTGTATGTCTATACTGCCCTTCTCCAATCTCAAACCCAACATCAGCATTCCAAAGCACCTTGCATGCCCTTGCCTTTTCCTTATTCTCCTCCAACATAAGTCTAGCCATAGGTGCAATATCACATATCCAGGTGTCAGCAAGCTTAACTATTTCTACAGTTTTAGTCATTAATTTTCTCCTAATTTCCTCCTACATGGTTATTATAGATTTGTGTCTACATGATAAGATCCATGAGTTAAAGGTTTCACACATGTTATTTTCAACTACATCACATTTGGAATGCTCTTGGAAGAATGCTTTAACCCATGACACTTGAGGATAATGCAATAAATCATCATTAATTTCCTTACCAAGTCTGCTCATTTTGTAAAGCTCCTCATTGTACTTCACTTCAAAAGTTGCCTTGGAACATCTCCAGAATTGTTTTCTCCTTTCCTCTCCCTTCCATCTTTTACTCCAATTAGACCAGATGTGTCTAGCACACATTCTAACTTCAGCATTTGGTAGCAGTTCACCAATAGTTTCTTGAAGACCCTACAATAAAATACAATTCAAGAAATAAAATACATTTCTATATATCTACAACTATAAAAGTAATAGACAATTACCTTCTGCATATCTGACATTATAGTAAGACTCCCAGACTCCAACCAGTGTCCTCTTTCAAGTAGTTGATAAAGAAACTCCAGCTATGTTTAGTCTCCTTGTCTACAATTGCCCAGGCTATAGGAAACATCTAATTGTTTCCATTTCTTCCAGCAGCTACAAGAAGTTCACCCTTACAAGCACCCTTTAAGAAACATCCATCAAATCCTATTATTCTTCTACATCCTTCCTTCCACCCTTTCTTCAATGCATCCAAGCATACATAAAAGTACACAAACAAATTCTTTCCCGCATATGCTTTCTATCCATCCTTACCCAAACAGAACTACCAGGATTGGTTTGTTTTATGACTTCAGCATAATCACATAACCTTGCAAATTCCATATTCCAGTCACCCATGTTTTCTCTAAGAATCATCATCTTTGCCTTATAACAAATTGTTTTACCCACATGCACTCCTAACTCCTCCCTGCACAATTCTTGTATTTCCCAAATCCTCAAAGATGGTTGTTTAGTTATTTCATCCTTGAATCTACTTGCTAGGAACTTAGTTGTACACATTTTGTTCTTATTTGATGGTAAACACTTGTGTATAAGATGGTAATTCTTAATCATAAAGTTACCAGAATCCCTATCAATAGCACCATAGCACAACCATTTGCATTTTTCTTTGAATTTACATTTAGCTCTCACTCTATGAGCTTCATTAGGCCTTAACTTAATTTGATAATGCTTTTCAACGGCATATTTTGTTAAAGCCTTTCTAAATTCCTTAGTATTCTAAAAAATCATTCCAAGTTCAAAAATAGCAACAGTACATTCATCATCATACCTGACCTTTTGCTCTTTCTTCTGCCTGGTAGATCAACACCTCCAACAACTTCTGCATCTAGCATATCATTGCTATCATCACTATCACATTCTGAGCTATCAATATACTTCTCATCTCCTCCCAATCTGCCAACATATCTATCCTTCTTATTTATTCCAATATCTTCAAAACCTCTATCCACACCAGCCTCACCTATTGGTACTTCTTTAGTTATTGTTTTCTTCTCCCTATCTCTTTTCTTCCTAAGATTAGGATTTCTTTTGTTTCTCCTTTCAACCCTAAGGGATCTCAATTCTTCATCAACATCTGAATCATCTTCATCTGGAATAGCATCTGCATCAGTGTCACTACTAGGAAGATATGATTCAGCTTCATTCTGATTTGTATCACCTCCAGGTAGTTCTGTATCAACTTCATTCAAATCTGAATCATTCTCCACAATTCCCTCAGTATTTATACCCACAGATTCATCAATAGGACCAGACCATGGTAAAAGACCAGGAGCAGACAATTCTTCCAACTCATCAATTTCATGGACCACATACACATGAAGCTCATCACCATCTATCAAGTCTTTCACAAATTCTAACAATTGAGTATCAGAAGTAACTTGAACTAATTCATTGTTATCTTTACAGTAAAATCCCTTCACATTTGTATACCCAAGGTCTTTAGTGTAGGAAAGAAACTCGACAAGACTAAAATGATCTTTATCTATGCCAACACCAAATATATCTACTTCTCGTTGGTAAGTAGGGTTAGGGTTTCCAACAACACACCCCCCATGATGAAAACAAGTTAAAATATAGCTGTCCATATCTCGAAAAGAGTACCCCCAATAAAAGGAAATACCCAAAAAGCCCCTTGCTTTACCAGCCAAAACCTATATTAAAAATGAAATAAAGAAAGCGGAATCAACAACAATATACACCTTTTTGAAGAAAACAAAAACACAGGTAGAAAAGAAAATACACCATTACCTTCAATTTCTTCAATTTCTCCAATGTCGCACAGCCAGATACCTCGTCAATACAACCTTAAACCTGAATAATAGCGACATAAAATACAACAATGGTTATTACTAATAACCAATTGAAGGAAAAACAAAGAAATACATGTGAAGATAGGGAGATTTACCTAGGGTTTTACTTGGAGAAGAGAGTAAGTTTAGTCCACCCCTTTCCCTTTTCTTTGTTTGAAATCAGCAAAATGTTCCTTTTTTCCTTTAGTTTGGAGGAATACTACGTGTAAAGAGGCTTAAAAGTTGGCATCATATAATTGGTCAGTTACTCCACGTAGACCGATTGCATTGCATGCGCCTATGGTCAACAAAAGTCTGTGCAAAAAGTGTTAAAGTGACACATGGGGACCCTACGTTAGATGCTTAAAATGAAAATGCTTCAGTTGAGGTGTCTAAGTGAAAGATTGTGCCAAGTTTAGGGGGCCACCGATGGGTTCCCCCTAAATTGAATATCTTATAAGTGTCATTTTAATTTATTTTCCATTAAAAGATGTTAAATTCAAAAGTCATATTTTTTTTTTCCTTTTTATTCAACAAGCAAAATGACAAAGACTTTAGTCAACTTTTCAAAAAACAAATTGCTAATAAAAGTCACGGGTTCTGACTAAATCATAAAATTAATTCAGGAAAGTGATAGGACTATAGTATAAAAAAATATATGTTATTATTCACCGTCTATAAAAATATTCAACAAGTTGGAACTATGGAACAACTAAATATCAATTAAATTGTTAGTGGATTTAACCTAGTATATAACGTACTAATTATTTTACATCATTAGTTGTTCAAGAATATAAGAACAACTTTCACCTATAACAAACATAAAAATCATATTTGTATGCTATAGCTATAATTTGCATAATTGCGCTTCATAACAAATTTTATGTTTGCTATAGAGTCTTTGATTTGTATAATTCGCTAGATACATCCAATTTTATACAAATTGTTCAGTTTTGTATAAATTCATTTATACGTTGTAATTTGTATAATAAGATCTGTATTTGTATAATTATAAGTGTATAGGACGAAAATATATGTAATTGTATTTGTATATATACTTTTCTCTCAGTTTATACAAATACAAACACATTTTATATCGAAATATATAAAATGACTAATTGTATACCGAATCAGATGGCAAAAAAAATGAGATGTTTGCTGCAAATTACAAATAAAATAAACTATGGATATAACATTTAATTTGAATTAATAGTTTGGTATTTCATACAATTTTCCCAAAATATAACTATGACATTGAATTTCTTGACCCTTTTGCTCACGAGTCACGATTAGCTAGCGTATTATTTTATCAATACTTTAAAAAAATCCATAAAAAATGCACAAAAGTAATATAAATAGGGATTTTGTGATAACCTAGTTTTCATAAAACTACTATTTGGAAGAAAATGAGGGGAGTAAGTATAATTTCATTTCTTCTAATATTTTTTATTATTCATGAATTAGTTTGTGTGAAATTAGTAGCATCAAGATCCATGCAACAATATAATAATTCCTACAAGGAATTATTTTCTCAAATCAAGATTGCTAGAGGGCTAAGAGGTTTTGGTTTAATTAGAGGTAAAATAGCAATATTGTCACCACCACAATCTAATAAGGAATCTCATATGCGTCCGGCGTCTCCTATGAAGCCATCACCACCAACTCCACCGCCGCAACCACCACCACCACCATCATCGATAAGTTGACCATGATTTTATAGGGATAGTGAAATTAGAATTTTGAATTTATAATTTCTGAATTCTGAAAAAGGTAGATTTTTGTTCTAGATTAATTTTTTAAATACAAATATAGAAGGGCTAAATATTAGTGATTTGTAAGATATGTAACTCCACTAGCATGAGCACAACACTGGCCATCACTATATAGAAGTAAGAGTGAGTCCCCTTTGTATGTTATTTTGTTGCGATTCTTAGATTTGGTTGTAGTTGGATGGATTCAGGATTATTGTGAGTGGATTTATTATGTATTACGATTCATGTTTTCTTTTGTTTTTAAAAATAACAAGAATATTTAAAAAAATATATATATAACAGCATTGTTATTCTCACCAAAGCCTAATTAGAGAATTTGTTGCAAGCTCGATCCTACATAATGAACATGTTAGATTAGTCGATTTCGCGAGCAAAATCCATTTTAACGGTTTTATTTCTTCAATTAAGCGATAGAGTTGCAAGTAGAGATAGCATAACCAAAATGTTAATAAAAGATGATATATGCTTTTTGAAATTGAAGAAGCTCGATAGTTAATTCATATTGTGGAGAGTCAAACTTGTTAGGGTTTTGCCTTGATTTTCTTTTCTTATTTGAAGTTTATTTTTTCCTTAAAAGAAAAGTCAAAGTATTATCATAAATGCTTTAACTTTTTTATGAAAAGAAAATATAATTCTATTCCATATTTTGTTTATTCTTTTCTTAGAGGAAACATATGAAATCCTTTAAATTATAGAAGATCCCTCTTCTCACATTATGAACATAAGAACATCCACAATGTAGTCAATTAAGAGTTTTGTTTATGGGGAGATTTTCCCTCAACAGTTTTAATATTTTTTTTTATTAGTTTTTCATATGTAGGTCGATTGACTAAACCATATAATAATATTATGTTTTTAGTATAAGTTTTTGTCATCTGATTTATCAATATCATAATTTACAATTATAAATTGTCGCATGACGCCCTAATCATTTTCGAACCCAACAAAAATTGAGTGTCTAACAAATGCCTCCAACCCCCCACCTCATAACCACTCAACCCTCCCAACCACCCACTCCTCACCCTAGTGACCCAATCCACAATATATATTTTTTTCTATATTAAAAACAAAACTAATTACGTACTACAAGGAATTTGAAACAATGAGGGCAATATGTATAATTTCATTTCTTCTAATATTTTTGATCATCAATGAAGCAAAAGCAAGGCCCATGCAACAATATGATAATTCATACAAGGAATTATTTTCTCAATTTAAAGTTGCTAGAGAGCTAAGAGGTTTAAAAGGCAAAAAAGCACCACCACCACCAGATCCTAATAAGGCAAGTCATATGCTTGTCCCTCCTGCTTATCGTCATGGATCACCACCACCACCATCACCATCAAAAGTACCAACAAGTTATTCATGAGCTGACAAGGGCGGAACTAGGATTTTAAATTTATGAATTCTAAATTCTACTTATTAGATTTGTATTTTAACATAAATATAAAGTTTTGGACAAAAATGATTGAGTTTCACAAAATCAATAAGCACATATGTAGTTCAACCCCTGATTGGGCTTGACATCATGTACTATCCCATATGTACTTAATTTTTTATTTTTTTTTGGTGAATTGAAAGCTTTGATTTGTAATAAAAGATTAAGGATGCTTGAAAGAGGATTATTGTTACATTATGTATTTTGATTCATCTTTTTCTTTGTTTTAAATATATAACTTATGAACAAGCAAAACATAATAATTATTTTACCTACATTATATTGTTACCACCAAAGCCTAATTATCCTCCATGACCACCCAAAGGCTAGTTTCATAAAGCATGTGCTTTTGCGTGGTATTTGATTAACAAAATTGAGCTACTTAGTGTTGGGTAATAGAAACATTCTGTCTATGACAACGCTCACGAGTCACGAGGGGTTGGGATGACTCTAGTTGGTCTTATGATCAACTATGGCATTTGTTGACAGACTTAGTTAAGAAATAAAGCTATGTTTTTGCTATCAGCTATGACTTTTTACATGATATTAAGTGTTTGATTCTAACAAACGGTACCAACACCAATAACATGAAATCAAATTATGGCCAAAAAAAGTACATGAAATTTGAAGAAAAAAGTGCATTGTTTTTGGCGAAAAAATAATAATCAGATGCACACTATATCTATTTATGTATTTTCAATTTTTTTTTTGTTCAAAAAATGTAAAATGATAATGATCGAACTCCTTTGTCATTTTGCCTTTTGATCAATGTGTGTGCACTAATAGGATTTAAAGATTTGATTTGTAATTCAATGGGCAAATAAGACCCTCGTAAAATTTAAGTCTGTAAATCCAAAATCGTATAAGCATCAATTAAACCATTTTCCCTTAAAATATTAAATTCAAGTCATTTTTCTCCCTTTTTTTGGGTATGTGACATAGCTCTTGAATATTGATAAAACCCTCAAATTAAGAAGACCTCAATTTCAACAAGCAAAATGACAAAGACTTTAGAGTCAACGAGTCAACTTTTCACAAACAAGTTGTAAAAGTCATGGGTTCTGACTAAATCATTAAATTAATTTGGGAAAGTGATTGGACTATAGTATAAAAAATATTTTATTATTAGTCATCTACAAAAAAATTCAACAAGTTGGAACTATGGAACAAATAAATTATCAATTAAATTATTTAGTGGATTTAACCTAGTATTAGTTGTTCAAGCATATGATAATGTCATTGATTTTCTCGAGACTCACGAGTCACGATTAGCTAGCGTATTATTTTATCTATCTATAAAAAAATTCATAAAAATGCACAAAAACAATATAAATAGGGATGTTGTGATAACTTAATTTTCATAAGCTCATTACTATTTGAAAGAATGAGAGGAGTAAGTATAATTTCAATTCTTCTAATATTTTTGATCATTCATGAATTAATTTGTATGGAATTAGTAGCCTCAAGATCCATGCAACAATATGATAATACCTACAAGGAGTTATTTTCTAAATTCAAGATTGCTAGAGAGCTAAGAGGTTTTGGTTTAATTAGAGGCAAAATAACAATGCCACCACCACAATCTAATAAGGAATCTCATATGCATCTCCCACCTATGAAGCCACCACCACCAACTCCACCTCCACCATCACTGCCATCTCCGCGGCCACCACCACCCGCACCACCATCAGCACCAATAAATTGATCATGGGCTGACAGGGGTGAAGTCAGAATTCTGAATTTATAGATTCTGAATTTTGGAAAAGGTACATAACTTTTTTTAAATAAAAATATAAGGGCTTCCAATTAGTGAGTTTTGTCGAATCTGTAAGAAGCTATGTAACCCCACTCGTATGAGCACCACACGCTCGCCATTACTATAAGTAGATCGAGCCCCTTTGACATGTTATACATCCCTTTTTATGTGTATGCTTGCGCTTATATTTGGTTGTGTGAAAGGATAAATTCAGGATTACTGTGAGTATTTTTTATTTTTGTTTCTTTTGTAGTTTTTTATAAACATCATTTGAACAAGAATTAATAAAAACTATTGTTCCAATACTGTTATCAAGCTTGAAGAGCTAGTGTTTTAATATGGACTCAAAACAGTGTGGTTCGGTGTTGATTCTATTTTTCCAAAATGTATAGGTTGATAATGTAAGCATTTCTTCAACTTGTAATACACCAAAAATTTTATTAATTACTCACATCATTTATTTTTTATATTATTCAATATTCGTTATTAATAATATTATATATATAGTAATTATTTTTCAAACGATCTGATTTGAAAGTTACTATGTTATGATGCGCGATTGACAAAAAAGTGAGCAACGCAAATATTCCTTTTAAGTCTAAATAATTTTTACAAATATGAAGGCACATATAATTTCATGTCTACTAATATCTTTGTTCATCCATGACTTAGTAACGGTGGACAAATTTAATTTCCAGCAACCTTTGTGTGGAAGCAATTTTCCTACAATGATTTATTAATTTTCAAGACATGGTGGGAGTCACCGAAGAGTTAAAAGCCTAAGATAGGAACAACGGTGGAGGAAGAGTACTATTATGAATCAAGTTCAACCCAATATATATACTAATGTCATACAAGTTGTTATTGGGCTGACAAAAGCTATTGGGCCAAGAACAAGCAACAAGACCAGGTTAATTTGGGATTCGAGTTGAGTAGTGGGTATGAGAAACGTTCTATCAAAAGGGGAATGGTGTGTGATTAAGGAATTATGCCAATTGTTGAAAAAAAAAATGTTTAGTCCTCTCATCCCCTTTCTATGAGTTTTACTTCTCATCCCCTTTAATTTCTTCTTCTACTTGTGTTCTTCAATTTCCATTTAGTTCTTAAATTCCTTTGTAATTTCAATTACGAGTTAGTGAAATATATTTGTCGGTTGTTTGAATTTGAATTGAGTTGGTCTTGTTATTGGGTTTGTTACAAGTACCAACACCATCACCACCAAATCTTAATTTGAGAATTCGTCGAAGTCTATTCAACTGTCATCATAACCATCACCACTAGCATTATCAACAAGTTAAATCTATCGTGACCATACAAAAACAACTTTTTAGAATGCGTTGTGTGGTAATTTTATGTTTATTTCTAGATTTATACTATCGCACCCTAACAACTACAAATACTCATTAGTCGAATATCAATACTAGATAAAATATACATGTGCCATCCTTTAAAGAAAAATCTAAATGGATCTATTTTCGGGTTTGGAAGAATTGATTTGGTAATACTACGAAATACTTTTTTCTTCTTAATGATAAATTTTTCTAATTAAATAAATACCACAATATATTTTAAAATTAAAAAATTCAAAAGACTTTCTTTCATTTTAGAAAACGAGTTGCTAATAAATGTGATGGGACATGGTAGTTAAAACATTTGGATTAAATTGATTAATTCAGACTATAATAAATGAATATACTAAAAAGTCTAAAAGTTTGGTGGCATTTTCTTTCATTGCGTCGACTTGTTTTGTTAGGTAAGTATAAAGGAAACGTAGTTTTTCTCAAAGTTAGTTTTCTCATCATCTTAATTGAATTTTAAGATGTTCACCCAGTTTTATTATGGCAGTTATGTCTAAAGGAAGAAGCAACCACAATAGTAAAATACAAAATTCATTGCTAATTCATGATTGATTAATATAAAATTGATTACCTACAAGTAATTTAACGATAAAGTTCATAACTAATCTTTTATTTATTTATATAGTATTAGTTTCCTCGCCATCTTAGAGGGACCCCAATTCATTAATATATATTTGATTTTATTTTAGTTTTAATGAATCGAACCGACCTTACTATAGAAATATTTAGTTAAAATTGTAATTACATATACATATAGAAAGATTTAAAATTTTACGATATTAATAGTTTGCACTCTTAATTCATTTCTTTATCTTTACTTTCTAGCTTGATTTGTAAATATATATTTTGATGAAAAATTGACTTAATTAATTTAATTTGATTCCAACATTTGGAAAATCACTTGAATTATTGTGTCACCATCTTACAAAAGAATAACGCGGCATTTTGCCGATCATAAAATATCTGTTAGAAAATAAACCAAACTGTAAGATAGACCAATAGACCAAGTAATACTCTTTCTGTTATAATTTATTTGTCATACTTTTTTTTGGTCCATTTTAAAAGATATATCATTTTTTTTCGATAATTTTTAATTTTAATTTTTCAAATGCTATGTTTAAAACCACAAAATTAAAGTACATTTTGATATGTCTTATGTATCTTTATTTTAAGATCACAAAAATCAAAACTCTTTTTTACCTTTTTATATTCGTTACAAATCAAAACAGGACAATTAAATTAAAATGTAGCAAGTATCAATTGGGATGTTGTGATAACTTAATTTTAAAGAGAACTTATTAGTCATTACTACTATTTAGAATTTGAAATAATGAGGGCAATATGTATAATTTTATTTCTTGTAATATCCTTGACCATTTATGAAGCAAAAGCAAGGTCCATCCAACAATATGATAATTCGTACAAGGAATTGTTTTCTCAATTTAAAGTTGCTAGAGAGCTAAGAGGCAAAAAAAGATCACCACCACCACCATATCATATTAAGGTATCTCATATGTTTGTCCCTCCTACTCATGGTCCTTATATTAAATTTCGAGCACCACCACCACCATCACCATCGGAAGTACCGACAAACTATCCTTGAGTTGATAAAGACAACTAGAATTTTGAATTTTAAAAAAGACTCATTATTGAGTACTATAAGTTAAGGAAATATTTTATTATAAATATAGAGTTTTAAATAAAAATAATTAAGTTTTGCAAAATCTATAAGCAGACCTGTAGTTCCGCTCTGATAGGGATAGATATCATGTCTCATCGCATATGTATTTTCTTTTTCTTTTGTGAGTGCTTTTAGATTTGGAATAAAAGATTAAGGATGCGTGTATTACCATGTATTTTGATTCATGACTCATATATATTGTAATAAAAAAATTGATCATGAGGTAAGCTAGTTGGTGTTTGGTAACATTAACATGTTGCCTAAGACAACGCTCACAAGGGGCTTGGATGATTCTTGTAGGACTAATGATCGAATGTGATGCTCATTGATGGACTTAGTTAAGAAATATAATAAAGGTACAATTTTGCTACTAGATATCGCTTTTGTTGTGACAGTAAGCATTTGATTTAAACAAGAAGTATCATAGTTAATATCACGAGATTGACTTTTGGCAAAAAAAAAAAAAAAGTAAAAAAAAGAAAGAAGAAGATGATGCACATGACATTTGTTTATATATCTTTCAACTTCTCTTTTATTTGAAGAGTGTAATGAGTGATAATGATCGAACTTTTTTGTCGTTTTACCTTTTGATCAACGTGTGTACAAACGAGAAAAAAATCTTCGATTTGTAATTTCTTTTCTATTTTTATTTTATTTTAAGGGGAAATGAATGGGGATTAGATTGTATGGAAACGAACCCTCACCAACGAGGCGGGAGTTCAGGTATCAACCAAATAAGCTACTAAGATCCCACTAGTCTAAATGAATAAGTCAAGGATATAATTCAACTTACCCGGTAAATGTCATAAAATACTTTCCAAAGGGCACATAGGACCCTCATAAAGTTTTATTTAAGATTGTTACAACAAATTTGATCATAGTATAATTGATGGTGATGCAAGTCTGACCAAATGATACACACCCGTTGTCTCTCAGTACGGGATCCATGAGACATATCTGTCCATGCATCCATCGCATCATGCGACACGACCCTCGATAATAGAAATTGTCACGGCGTACGACACATTCCTCGAATTATAATATTCATTACGACGTGCGACACGTCCCTCAAAATAGATGTATCCAAGTTTTTTCAAAAGAGATTCAAGAAAAGTATTAAAAACGCTCAAATATCTCTTTATTTGACTAACTGAACTTAAATATACTTCCGATCTTACAACATGAGTGAGATTAGAGGTATGCCTATGTTTAGTTAGTCACATAAAGGGATGTTTCCAACGTTGCTAATAGTTTGAAAACAAAATGTTTTCAATACTTTTCTTAATTTTATAAGCTACCTATTATTGATAAATTTATCCACTAAAGTTTAGATAAATAAAAAACAAAAAGTATTTTTCCCTTCACTTGAATTTAAACCTTTTATAAGTGAAATAAATATATACTCCTTCCGTCAAATAATAGTTGAGTCTTCATTATACGAAAAATAATTGTTCAACAATATCTGTTCAATTTAAAAAATCAAGAGATAATTTACCTTTTGTATATATTTTACCCTTGCTATTAAATACATATTTATCATCTACCATATTTCTCAAAACGTTAAATTTAATAAAGTCAAAGGATAATATAGTAATATTACCACTATTATTTATTATTTTTTAAGGGCGTGTCAAGTCAATAGTGTACAACTATTAGTGAGCAAACAAAGTATTTAAGAATTATAATTAGTACTTAATATTAAATAACATTAATGTAAAAATATATGTTTGGGAAGTGAAGGATATTACGTACGTAGTACATGGGATTAATATGCCATGGAAAAACTCTCTAAAGTTTAAATTAAAAAAGAGAGAAAAAAAAACCTGGATCTAACTCTGTTACCTAAAAGGGGTAAACGAAATTCACCATTGAAGTAGCTTGGAAGTTGAAATCCCATTGAAGAAGAAGAATTAAAGAAATGGTAAGCTTCATTTTCTTTGTAATCTTTGACATTCTTGTTAAAAACTTGGAAATTATCTTCCATTTTTGGTTCTTGATTCATAAAAAAAATTGTTTCTTTTTCACTGTAAAATGTCAGTTATAATGGAGTGGAGCTCTTACCCTAATTGGGAAGTAAAAAAGATTCAATCTTTATAAGTCTATGTATTTATACTTCAAGTATCTATTATTTTGCTGCTGTTACTGTTTTGTGTTTGTTTTACATACTTATGTTTTGTTTGAGTGAGTGTCTATCGAAAACAACTCTCTACCTTCATAAGGCAGGGGTAAGGCTGTGTATACCCCATCCTCACCAGACTCCGCTCGTGGGAATACATAGGGTGTGTTGTTGTTATTGTATATATGTATTTATACCAAGTGTGTGTAATGGTACTTGGCAACCACTAACTTTAATTTGTGTTCTTGTTCATTGTCAATGTGAATATTTGTACTCAAGAATAAAAGAAGAAATGAGTAAGCTTTGGTTTCTTTGTACTGCTTGACATTGTTGTGAACAACTTAGAATAACCTCCCATTTCTGGTTCTTAGTTCAGAAAAGAATGCTTCTTTTTTCACTGTAATAGTCAGCTATAATGGAGTTCTTTGCCTAATTGGGAAGTTTAAAAAGATTCAGTTTTGATAAGTCTATGTATGTATAGCAAGTAGTTGCCCATCATCATAGTGTGTGTAATGGTACTCGGCTCCCACTTACTTAAATTTGTGTTCTTGAGCATGGTCAATGTGCATATTTGTACTCAAGACTAAAAGAGGAAGAAATTATTTTTGAGTGTCATGGGTTTTAGGGAACATATGGAAATGTTGCCCAAATGGGACATATTCAAGGATATTCTGATAAAGATGGAGAGACCAATCCGTTGATGAAATTACATAATTGTTGTCTATCTAATAACTCAGAGACAAATTCAAGGTTTGAAAGGAGTGAGTGCAGGACTACACCCACTACTCTAGTGACATTAAGACCTGAAGTAGAACTTTTTGGCTATATGTTTGTATGTAGTTCAGCTGCATTTATCAAAAAGTATATCGTTCCAGCAGCATCAGCTGAAAAAAGGGTGGATGTGCCTATGTCTGTATGGTCTTTCTCTTAGCTTTGATTAGTGTTTCAACACTGTAGATAGCTGCTATTCTGGGATTAGGCTTATTCAGTGAAGTCCGCTGCATGTTTAGCTGCAGTTCTGCATACCTAGCTTAAGGTATACTATTTGATTGATAGTCTGGTACACAAACATCTCTGTTACTCAATCCATAGATGAACAAAAAGGAGATAACAAAATTTGTAGATGTATTCTGTTGGAAGGAGGATGTCCACTCTATGTATAAGAAAAACCTGAGTGTAGTAGTTAATTGTTCGCTAAGCAGTCTCCTTTACTCATCTTTCCACGCCGGATAATCTTTTAGTTCATGAAAACCGACTTTCATTTGCTCCACACTCCATTGAAAGGTGGTTTGTTGATTGAGTTTTAAGTTGTAACAATCTATTCTTTTTGACTTAGTTAAAAGCAGTTACTCTTCTTCTTACCGAATTCATCCTTCTCTTTCCAGTGGATAAATGATTTTTCCATTTTCAAGTTCCCGAACCAGACATGAATCTTTCGATTTATTTGGCTCTCACGCTCAATTACTTAATGTAAATTCTCATTATCTTCTTTTATGAATTTAATTAGCCTATATTCTCTTCCTTGTTCATATTCCAAAAAGATATCAAAACTAATGTAAGAGCCAAAATATTTGGAGGACTCTTCTGACAAATTATAAAATACTCCGTATGTAATTGTCAGCAAAGTTTTTTTTAAAAATCCGGAAAGCTCTGGTTACTTAGAATAGGTCATTGATTTAGTATTAGATAAAGGGGGTTAAAATCCTCGTTTTTACAACAACTGGTTCAAATCATTTTATCAATATGAGTATCATATATCAAGAAAATATTTATTTTTGAGACCACCTCTATAATAACATAGTGGTAGAATGAGTATCATGCTGCGTCTAGACTTTAAAGAGTTTGTTTTAACCATGTTAATGGTCCCACTTAGTTTGAGCTAGTCTGACTATTATGCTGTCAATGTACTTATGTCCATAGAGATCAAAATATTTGACAATGGTAGTACTATCCATTGGCTAACCACCCATGTTGAACATCCAGTGTCAATATGCAAAGATTTGAGCTCAACTTCCTTCCTCTAAAGCTCATACTCCAAAATTTGGTGTTAACATCAATAAAATTGAGGGCATGCATGTCCCGTGGTTTGATTAGACTGTTGACTAAGACATGCATGTTTCCAGTTGCACGTAATCATATTGCACTAACTTGGTGCTGACGAGGTAATGATGTGACTATACCATAGTGCTGACTAACTATGACATGGTGTTGTTTGGGGAAGATGAATACTAACTTGACATTCTGGGTGAAATAGATTGATGATGTCATTTTGAGAAAAATGCAGACTGATGACTTGATAGGTAAACATCTAGCTCACAAAAATTGTTGGTACATGAGATATGTGGTACAGAAGCCCCTTTGAACTTGAGCTTTTTTGCTATCATGTTCACATAATGAGACTAAAGTCTTGGCGTAACAAGGGAGAACGGGAGAGTGACTTATTCTATCCATTTTTGCAAATTTGACACTCCCTCCCACAACCTCCCCAAGTGCACATATATGTGAAGAAATCTACATAGAGGATATGGACAATTTAGAATAATGGTGATTCAAAGAGCTTAAGTAACAAAGCCTGGCTAGTATTTAACCTTGAAATTCCGTGCTATTTGTTACCTTATCTGCTATGTGCCGTTATCTTATAGATGCCTCCCTTTCCTGTGTTGAATTAACTTATCTGGTGCTTTTGACAGGAAAAGGAAGCAAAGAAAGAAGGTTTCAGGAAGTATCTGGAGGCCAGTGGAGTTCTTGATGCTCTAACCAAAGGTGGTCTCTAATTACTTCCTAAGTTAGTGTGAATGCTCACCTTTTATCTTCTTTTTGTTTTTCATTGGAAAGAGCTTGACCACATTTTATATGTATTTCCTGTCATTGTAGTCCTTGTTGCACTATACGAGCAGAATGACAAACCTTCTTCAGCTCTTGAGTAAGTATTCTTAAAAAAGTACCAAACTCTGTCACATCCCATGATACAAGGTGCATGTTGTGTTCGATTTGGACTGTGTCTATGTGAAAAATTGTCTTTCAAAGCATAATGTTGTAGATGATTAGTAACATATCTTGTAACTATAATGTTCGGGTTGGCTGAAAAACTGATCATATCATGGTGTCATCTTAAAAATAGACATGCATATTAATAGGCGCAAAGCTTTTACTTGAGTGTCTTCTTATCATCTCATGGTTGTGCTGATTATTGTTTTATGGTCTTTCTTTGTTAGAGAACTTGTATTAAACGATCGTTTGGTTTCTGATCTATCAGATTTGTCCAGCAAAAATTAGGCGGTCCATCACTGTCTGAATATGAAAAGCTACAAGCCGAGTTATCAGATCTGCAAATCAAGTATAATGAACTTATAAAAGAAAACCAAGAAAGAAGCAGAGAGGTATGACTTGGTTTACTGTAATATCTAAGCTCTCTAGAAGTTCAGATGATTGTTTTTGTTGCGTCGATCTACAGATGCACCAGTCCATACGTGTGTGTGGTGAATGAGAGTGCTAAATGAGGATGAGGTAGACCTAAAATCACATAAAAGGAACTTATCTCGAAAGATATACAGTTTCTTGAAATTAATGCAGACTTAGCCAAAGACGAGGTACAATGAACTAGAAAGATCCATATTAATGATATCTATTAGTTGAGAATAGATTTAGTCTTGTTTGGTACAATGATGACAATGAGTTGAGCTTAAACGGAGAAGTGAAGATTCATGTAGCCGACTCTGATATGTTTGGACTTAGACATAGTAATCGTTGTGTTAACGTTGTATATTTTTATTGTTGCTGCAGTTGGAGGAATTGAAACACACACAAGTAGAAGCATCAGCTAATAAGGAGCTTGATGTAGGAAATACTCATGATGAAGAACTCAATACAGATGTAGTAAAGTGTTAAAAATGCCTTAAAAGACTTCAATTCTTTTGAATACTGAAGCTGTTGTAATCTCATTTTTTTTTTTTAGAGGAAGTCTGATATGTAATAACGATAGGTCAAAAATCATGTGTCTACAACTATTTCTCGGATACCATCTTCTAATTCTTAAGTAATATATTGTACATGGCTTCGATGTCATGGAGCTTGATTCGCGTACAAGTTGCTTATGAAACAACAAAAGCAAAATTCCGCACAATATATCTTGGGATTATACATAATTTTTAACCTCACCGACCAAATGATCAGAGAGGTTAGAATCAAGAATCATAAACTTCAAATTTTGGCTCGCCTTTGCAAATCACCCTAATGGTGTTGCTTCATATAGTAACACTAGGAAATAAATTTTTCGATTCATGTGTCATTCTTGTCGAAAGCAACCCCTTTCCAATCATTGCAATTACTTAAATTAAAAATAACTACGCATCAGTCTCAAATAAGATTTGACTAAATAAATCTTTCTTCACTTCTTTGTTTACACACATTTGAAATGGAGGTCAAGAAGTGGACCACAATCTACAAACATGAAAATTCCACGAGTCGAAAACCAAATCATGAAGGGGTAGATACATATTCAATATTTCGAGCATATACTAGACGTGTCAAATGGACGGATTGAGCCTTAAATGGAGAAGGGCATGGTGATCTCCAAGTCCTTTGGAGTTGTAATAGGACACATAATCTCTCACTATTGCTTCCTTGTACAAAGCATGATTTTCATCAGACAACAATTCCTTTATTGGGCCATAGAGTGTATCAAATGGCTGAAATTGAGTTGTGAAAAAACATGCAATTGAAATCCTTGGCCCAATTTGTTTTGACAATACTCTATGCTCAGCACTTTTGAACTTGTCATTTGATAGAAGCTGCAAAACGAGTTTAAGTTATATATATACATCGTTCGATATAATTTTCTTATACCATCAAGTCACACAAGAGATATCTTCCGGCAAGTCTTTCTCATGATCTTTCACGTATATATTAATATACTGAAAACAATGTATCCAGTATAACCTATCCTAACACTTTAGATGCGTCTCTGATCAAAATCACTAGTGACTAGAAACATGTAATCTAATTTTAGAAGAATCAACTTAAATAATCGTCCAACTAGTCATTTTAAAAAGTCAATGAATGTATAATTCATGTATATTATGTATGTATATCTATGTATATCAACTTAAAAAAAGTAAACAGTAAATCTGACCGACTAGATATACTTGCCTGCAAAAGGTCACCAATTTGATCTTGAAGTCCACCAATTTGATCTTGAAGGAGAATTGTGAAGAAATCTGGATCAGTATGTTTAGTGATTCCAAGAGTCTTATTGGGCTCAGGACAAGGTGGATAGTAATGATAAAGAATGAAATGGCCTTTTGCACAGTCCATGTCCAATAAGTGATTGGGCTTAAGCCCAAGTGCCTCTGCTAGTAACTCAAATACTGTATGGCCCAACTTCCTTACATGCTCAGAATATTGAAGTAGTTCCTCCCTAACAAAAGAACAAAAAAATAATAATAAATAGTCAAAATCAAAGAATTGTTACAAAAAAAGATAAAAGACATTCTTTTAAAACGAACTTAAAAGAAAATTAAATTTCCAACCTCACCTCGCCTTTCTTTATATATATATATAGATATAGAGCGGGGCAATTTGCATTAGTAAATATACTGAAATTTGGCCCTTTCTTCAATACCTAAAAAGGCATATTGGTGATGTTAGGACTAACTCGGACCTACACATTCTATCACTCACTTATTTTGGGCTTTCTTTGTTGTTGCGTTTGAAGAAAAAATATATTATTTTCATGTAAAATATAATTAACTAATAAAATTTAAAATATTTCACATTTCATTACTAAGAATAAAATTTAATTGATAATATGTTTTAAATATTTGCATTACTAATATTTTAAAATAATATAAAAAATATGATCAACACTTAAAATTATACAGATATTATTTAAAAGTTATTAAAAAGTACTATAAATTGTAATAATTAATGAATTGAAATATTGAAAAATCATATTAAAAATGATTGACTCTCTGAATTATATTTGTGCCACAAAAATTAGGATAGAGGAAGAAACATATATTATTTAAAAATAACGTAAAAAGTACTATAAGTCATAATAATTAACAATTTTTTTTAAAAAAAACTATATACAATACTTGGCTGACTCTTCAAATTTCATTAGTGTCATGTAAATTGAGACATATAATTGTTTGTCCGGGCTCATGTATCTAGACAAGGATAGTTTGATAATTTATTCTTATATATTTGAAAAATACGATAATAATATTTTAAATCACAATAATTAACAAGTTAAAATACTTAAAACTCATATAAAAAAATTAATTGACTCTCAAAATTCTATCGGTGACACATAAAATGTGTAATAGACTAATAGAAAATAACATATATTATTTAAAAATGACGTAAAAAGTACTATAAATTAAAATAATTAACAACTTAAGAATTTCAAAAGACATAAAAAATTTGGCCGACTCTCTAAAATATATCAATGTCACATAAATTGGGACATAAAAAGTAACATATATTATTCAAAAATTACGTAAAAGATACTACAAATTACAATAATTAACAACTTGAAATATTTAAAATACATATAAATGATTAGTTTTTGAAATTCTAGCCGTACCGCATAAATTGGGACAATGAAATATTATATTTTATTTCAAAGTTATATAAAAAATAATAATTATAAATCATAATAATCAAATGGACGGATCGAGCCTTAAATGGAGAAGGGAAGGGTGATCTCCAAGTCCTTTGGAGTTGTAATAGGACACATAATCTCTCACTGTTGTTTCCTTGTACAAAGCATGATTTTCATCAGACAACAATTCCTTTATTGGGCCATAAAGTGTATCAAATGGCTGAAATTGAGTTGTGAAAAAACATGCTATTGAAATCCTTGGCCCAATTTGTTTTGACAATACTCTATGCTCAGCACTTTTGAACTTGTCATTTGATAGAAGCTGCAAAACGAGTTTAAGTTATATATATACATGTTCGATATAATTTTCTTATACCATCAGGTCACAAAAGAGATATCTTCCGGCAAGTCTTTCTCATGATCTTTCACGTATATATTAATATACTGAAAACAATGTATCCAGTATAACCTATCCTAACACTTTAGATGCGTCTCTGATCAAAATCACTAGTGACTAGAAACATGAAATCTAATTTTAGAAGAATCAACTTAAATAATCGTCCAACTAGTCATTTTAAAAAGTCAATGAATGTATAATTCATGTATATTATGTATGTATATCTACGTATATCAACTTAAAAAAGTAAACAGTAAATCTGACCGACTAGATATACTTTGCCAAAGGTCACCAAGATTGATAACTAGGGCTCCAGTAACAGGATGTATATCAATCCATTGATTTTGGTGATAAATTTGAAGTCCACCAATTTGATCTTGAAGGAGAATTGTGAAGAAATCTGGATCAGTATGTTTAGTGATTCCATGAGTCTTATTGGGCTCAGGACAAGGTGGATAGTAATGACAAAGAATGAAATGGCCTTTTGCACAGTCCATGTCCAATAAGTGATTGGGCTTAAGCCCAAGTGCCTCTGCTAGTAACCCAAATATAGTATGGCCCAACTTTCTTACATGCTCAGAATATTGAAGTAGTTCCTCCCTAACAAAAGAACAAAAAAAAAATAATAAATAGTTAGAATTAAAGAATTGTTAAAAAAAAAAAGAAGATAAAAGACATTTTTTTAAAACGAACTTAAAAGAAAATTAAATTTCCAACCTCACCTCACCTTCCTTTATATATATATATATATATATATATATATATATATATATATAAGAGTCTACGAAGCAGTTGTTCGTCAACATGTCTGCTTCCTAGACCGGGGCAATTTGCATTAGTAAATATACTGAAATTTGAGCCCTTTTTTCAATGCCTAAAAAGGCATATTGGTGTTGTTAGGACTTACTCGGACCTACACGTTCTATCAGATGTAATGTTTAGTAATATTATACCCACTTATTTTGAGTTTTCTTTGTTGTTGCGTTTGAAGAAAAAATATATTATTTTTATGTAAAATATAATGAACTAATAAAATTTAAAATATTTCACATTTCATTACTAAGAATAAAATTTAATTGATAATATGTTTTAAATATTTGCATTACTAATATTTAAAAATAATATAAAAAATCTGATCAACACTTAAAAATTATATATATATTATTTAAAAGTTATGTAAAAAGTACTATAAATTAAGTACTATAAATTATAATAATTAATGAATTAAAATATTGAAAAATCATATTAAAAATGATTGACTCTCTGAATTCTATTTGTGCCACATAAATTAGGATAGAGGAAGAAACATATATTATTTAAAAATAACATAAAAAGTACTATAAGTCACAATAATTATTAATTTTTTTTTAAAAAACTATATACAATACTTGGTTGACTCTTCAAATTTCATTTGTGTCATGTAAATTGAGACATATAATTGTTGGTCCGGGCTCATGTATCTAGACAAGGATAATTTGATAATTTATTCTTATATATTTAAAAAATACAATAATAATACTTTAAATCGCAATAATTAACAAGTTAAAATACTTAAAAGTCATATAAAAAAATCAATTGACTCTCAAAATTCTATTGGTGACACATAAAATGTGTAATAGACTAATAGAAAATAACATATATTATTTGAAAATGACGTAAAAAGTACTATAAATTAAAATAATTAACAACTTAAGAATTTCAAAAGACATAAAAAATTTGGCCGACTCTCTAAAATATATCAATGTCACATAAATTGGGACATAAAAAGTAACATATATTATTCAAAAATTACGTAAAAAATACTACAAATTACAATAATTAATAACTTGAAATATTTAAAATACATATAAATGACTAGTTTTTGAAATTCTTGCCGTACCGCATAAATTGGGACAGCAAAATAATATATTTTATTTCAAAGTTATATAAAAAATAATAATTATAAATCATAATAATTAATAACTTAAAAATATTTTTAGAAAGCATATTAAAATTTAAATAACTTCTCATGTTCCATCAGTATCACACTAATTAGGCTAAAAAAATAAGGGGAAACTAAGCAAATACTCTATAAAAGTAAAATAATTACAAACATACCTCTTTACATTCATACCCCCACTAAATAATTATACTATATACCCTCAACTAATTTCACTTAACTGATACTAAATCAGTATCATATATTGTATTGTTATCATTAAGATCGATGATTTCGCTTGACTGATACTAAATCAATATCATATACTGTATTGATATCATTATATTGATAATTTCACTTAATTGATACTAAATCAATATATATACTGTATTGGTATCATTAAAGTTTATTGTTCAGAAATTACTCATTAGTCAATGATACTATAAGAGTATATATATAATCTTATAGTATTATTGACTAATGAGTTATTTCTGAACAAGAAATCTTAATGATATCACAACAATATACATATACTCTTATAGTATCATTGACTAATGAGTAATTTCTGAACAAGAAACCTTAATGATACTAATACAATATATATATATATATATATATATATATATATATATATATATATATATATATATATATATATATATATATCGATTTAGTATCAATTAAACGAAATTATCAGCCTTAATGATACCAATACATTACATGATACTGATTTAGTATCAGTTATCGAAAGTTATCAGTCTTAATGAATAGGGATATGAGCTGTAATTATTTCTGAGAGAATGAGTATTTTTGAAATTACTTTGATTTTGGGTATGATAATTATTTTGAATTTTATGATTCATTTATGTAGTTTTTCCAATTATATATATTAGGCACATGCTGCAAGGGGTCGTATCTAGTGTATATATATATAACCATTAATACAGTAGATAGCTCCTTTTTATCATGATGGGTTAGTGTCCCGTAATCAATATTAATTTGAGGCAGATAACAACCAATTATTTATTTAATCATTTTAATAAGAGGTAAGCCACAAAAGGGGAAAAAAGAACCACTTTGTCTTTCTCCACTAATTAATTAATTAAAAAAGGAAACCTAAGTGGCACAGTTTAGAGTTTAGACTCTTCCCATTTCAATTTGAGTAAATTTTTTGATTATCGAGAATTAATTTATTCAATCTTCAAAATTAAATCAATATTTTTGAAATATATATATATATATATTTAAATTATATGAAAAATTATAAGTTTGCTCATTTCAATGTGAAAACACATAATCAATGAGGAAAAGACTCTTTTATTTGCGAGCTTCTTTCCGCCATCATAATGTATCAATTAAAGTTCACATGATTTAAATTTTGAAAATAAAATAATATCACACAAATTGAGATAGAGAAGTAAAATTATATTCCTCTTTTAGAACAACCAACATCATATCATATCATCAAAGAGGGTTTTAGCTGAAAATTACCTGCATGCTTCTGGTAATTCATCTTTTGTAGGAGGATTAGGAGCCATAACACAAGTTAAACTATCCCTCCAATTTGCAGCTTTAGATGAATAAAGATCAAAATTACTATTAAATTTCACTTTCTTCAAATTATCCCTTGAATAAAACTCCATCTTTTTCTCACTTGATTGCTCATTAAAACTTTTAACTCCACTAATCATCTCATCCATAACATGTTGTGGCACACTATGGTTCACAACTTGAAAAAATCCCCAAGTCTTACATGCCTCACCAACCTCTTCAACAATTCTTCTACGCTGAAAATCGTCTCCATTCATACCCTTTAGATCTATAACTAGGATTTGAACGTTGACGATGTTTGAGTCTGAATCAAGATTCTTAGCACTGAACTCATTTTCTGTTAATGCCCGTGTAACAAAGATCTCGGGAATATGAACTATTCCTGAATCGACTAGTCCTTTTACACCGGCCTTTGTGTCATCGAAGGCCTTGAGATCTTTTGCTCGATCATAGTTGGCCATTTTTTTAATTTTTTAATTTATTTTTTAGTAAGAAGAGAGTTTTAGGATATATTATGCTTTTGATTATTTTGTGGATAGGAGATAGGGACGACAAAATGGACAATGCACGTGTCTTATTTATTTCCACACGTAATCGATTCAATTTGTTGTGAAAGTTCGATTCTCCATATTATAATTCTCATAAAATTATTGTAGCCCAAAATAAATTAGTTATCGTATTTCGCTTTTCAAAAATCAATTAGACTACTTGTTGCATTTTGCTTTTCGAAAATCAAATTATTTACATTTTTGAAATCAAATTAATTTAATATTTGATATTAGAATTTATATATTCAAATTTAAACGAAAATACTTTTTGTTATAATTTTTTTTTCATGTCAATTTACTGAAAATATATATTTTAAAATATCGATCAAAATTTATTTTGTTTGACTCTCCGAAAAAACAAAATATGACAATTTTTTAGACAAAGAATATTATATTCATGTAATTATATTTTTAGTTTACGCTCACGTAACCATATCTCTAAATTTATCTTTGTTAATTTAAAATTGGAGTATAATATAAGGGATGACATCCGCACTTCTTCTGACTATTGATAGTGGATGTTCCAGCTTTGAAGCTCATTTTCCAGCATTCCTTTCAATTCTTTCAACCGATTTGACAACTTTCAGCTATACAAAGTTAGGTAATTTACTGAATCGGCATTCATCTTGATAGACAAATATATGACTAATTTATTTAGTCATATTGACTTAAAAATGAAGCATCTACTTTGTAATCCGGTAAAGGGTAGTATTTATTTAAGGGGTCTTTTGATTAGTGGGACAAAGAATAATAATTTTGAGATTAAATGTGAATTGTTTGATTAGATCAAAACTTTATATATTATATTATATATTAAAATATAAGCTTTGTTTAAATAATTTTTTCACTCGGGGTTTCACTTTTTAATGACTCGAATTCATAACCTTAAGATTAAAAATGAGAGGTGTATATCATTTGAACAATTCCCTTTTATCTATTCAAAATAATAGTTTATCTCAATTTGTCTCGTGTAAAATCAAAAGAAAAGAGTTACAATATAATCATTGAAAACAACATGTCTTGAATTTTATAATCAACATTTTATAAGAAACATTTAAGTATGGGAAAAATTACATAAATACACAACTTAAGATATCATAATCTCTAAAATTCTCTATCATTTTTTTTTTATACAAAAATCCCCTCTCTGATACATCCATATCCCCTCTCAAATACATCCCTCCCATTATGTAATGTATCATTTGCGTTGTATCGGACAATCAATGAATGTATTCATCATATAGCGATGAAAAATTCAGAATTTGTGTAATTGAGGAAACTTTCAAAATAGAATGTTATTAGCCCGTAAACATATGAGATTTCTGTGAGCCTGGTGCTGCGGTTCACAAATAGTTAAGGAGTCATATAAGAATCATAAATATTTTAGCAAAGTTCAAGACTTATCCAATTTAGCAATTTCAACATTCATTTCAAATCATGGTGTACTAAATCATGCAGTCTTGTCTTTCAAGGACATAAAATTTTATTAAATATGATATCTTAAAAACTTACAAGATAACTTAATTAAAGTTCGTCATATCTCAAATCATATTCTATTACAAATCATGTCCAAACGAACCCTAAAAACTCGAATTATACATGGTAGCCTTGCAAGTGAAATAATATACACTTTTCCATCCTAGAGCTTTAAATGTAGAAGTGAAGGAAGAGCACCAAGTCCTTTGGAGTTGTAATATAACACATAATCTTTTATTGTTGTTTCTTTGTACAAAGCATGATTTTCATCAGACAACAATTCCTTTATTGGGCCATAAAGTGTATCAAATGGCAAAAGTTGAGTTGTGAAAAAACATGCAATTGAAATCCTTGGCCCAATATGTTTTGCCAATACTCTATGCTCAGCACTTTTGAACTTGTCATTCGATAGAAGCTGCAAAATGAGTTTAAGTTATATATATCATTCAATATAGTTTTCTTATACCATTAAGCCATACAAGAGATATCCTTATAGTATATACTATTATTCACGATTTATCGCATATATACTTATAGCGTGTGCTAGAAATAATACGTCAAATCAAGCTCACTACCAACACTCTAGAATCAGTCCATGTCACTAGTGATTTGTTTTAGATATACTACCTGTAAAAAAGTCAGTGAACGTATAATTCATGTATAATATGTATGTATATCTATGTATACCAACTTAAAATAGTAAACAGTAAATCTGTCCGACTAGATATGCTTACCTGCAAAAGGTCACCAAGATTGATAACTAGAGCTCCAGACGCAGGATGAATATCAATCCATTGATTTTGGTGATTAATTTGAAGTCCACCAATTTGATCTTGTAGAAGAATTGTGTAGAAATTTGGATCAGTATGTTTAGTGATTCCAAGAGTCTTATTGGGCTCAGGACAAGGTGGATAGTAATGACTAATTATGAATTGGCCTTTTGCACAGTTCATGTCCAATAAGTGATTGGGCTTAAGCCCAAGTGCCTCTGCTAGTAACTCAAATATTGTATGGCCCAACTTTTTAACATGTTGAGAATATGGAAGTAATTCTTCCCTAACAAACGGACAAAAAAAGTCAGAAATGTGTGGTTTGCGAGCTATTGCACAAGAGGGGTTTACGTTTATCCAGTATGTATCCAAAGAATAGTAACTACGAATTTCCTTAGAAGTTCCAAAAAATAAACATTTTTGCGGAAGTTTCACCCTAGAAAATACAGTCAATACACAAAATATCTCACATTGAGAACTGATATTACGATAAATATATAATTAGTAGAAAATTACCTGCATGCTTGTGGTAATTCATCATTAGTAGGAGGATTAGGAGCCATGATACAAGCTAGAGTATCCCTCCAATTTGCAACCTCAGCTTGATAAAGATCAAAATTACTATTAAACATCACCTTCTTCATAGGATCTATAGAGTAAAACTCCCTCTTTATATCATTTGGTTGCTCATGAAAACTTCTAATTCCACCAATCATCTCATCCATAACATGTTGAGGTACACCATGATTCACAACTTGAAAAAATCCCCAAGTCTTACATGCCTCACCTACCTCTTCAACAATTCTCCTACGTCGAAAATCGTCTTCAGTTATACCCTCGATATCTATAATCGGGATTTGAACGTTGACTGCGTCTGAACAAGAATTAAGATTCTCAGCACTCAACTCATTTTTTGTTACGGATGGTGTAACAAAGATCTCGGGAATATGAACTATCCCTGAATCGACTAGTCCTTTTACACCGGCCTTCGTGTCATCGAAGGCCTTGAGCTCTTTTGCTCGATTAGTGTCTACCATTTTTTTCCCAAAGAGTTTGTGAATATTGTATTAAGCATTTAATTATTTTGTAGATCTAAAAATAGGAGTAGAAGATAAGGGAAGACAAAAAGGACAAGGGGGGGGGGGGGAGTATTTAATTAAGTGGTCGTTTGATTAGTTGGAAAAATGATAATTAAATGTGAGATTGTTTAATTAGATCTAAGGTTATATTAAAGATAATAGTTTTTTTTTTTCAATTTCTTTTTATCACTTTCTAGGAGTTCCTATCCATTTTCTTACCTCCTTCACCTACCTCTTCAACAATTCTCCTACTCGAAAATTGTCTCCATTTATATCCTCGACATATATAATCGGGATTTGAACGTTTGACTATATTTGAGCTTAAATCAAGATTCTTAGCATTGAATTCATTTTTTTGTACTTCAACTGGTGTAACAAAGATTTCGGGGATATGAACTATTTTCGAATCGACTAGTCCTTTTTCGCCGGCTTTTATGCCATCGAAGGCCTTGAGCTCTTTTGCATCTATATGGATCTTTTTGTTTTGTTGTATCATTATATTTAAGTCTTGCATTGATATCGATGATTTATAGGTCTTTCGAGATAATTTTCTTTTACGTGATTATAAGTCTATTCTATCTCCTTTTAACACCTTGATCGATCACTTACAATTTTCATAGTTGTGAGTTAGTTTGTAGGTCGACACAAGACATGTTCAGAATATTCAAATGACGATCATTCATATTTTAGATTCAATGTGTGCTACTTATAGCTTCCTGAGAATGTAATCATTTTAATCTTAGTTATCTAATTTTGTATGAAAGGATATCTATTTTAGCATTCATATCTTTGCATTGTAACCTAACAATTAACAACCATATATATAATTGATCTTATAATTGTTCAGTATAACTTATCTTTCACTTTGATAAGTATGCTTCTAAGTTCTATCATATATATGTAACATCGATAACGTACACCTCCATTTCAGATATATGATTTTAAAAAATAAATATTATCAACAAATAGTATATAACATTTTGAGACGTACAATTGAGACACAATAATACAAATTAAAAAAAAATACAAATAATTCTTATCAGAATATAACAAAGCCCTCAAATCTTTACCTTTGATCTTATCTCATAAACAGATCAACATACACATTAGTTTATTCAAATTTAAATATCAAAACAATAACTAGTGTATGATCATATACATACACGATTAAGTAATCATATTAAAGATGACCTAGCTAGGGATAAGGTGCCGATGGCGTTACGAGCGAACATAGAGGTGGTGGTGGTGGAGGCAGCGGTGATGGCGGTGGCTTATAAGTACGTATTGGCGGATTACGTTTCGGAGATGGTGGTGGCCGGTAAGGTGGTCGACTAATTAAACTTAAATAAACCCTCAATCTTGCAGCATGAGTGAAATACATCATTAAATTCTCGACAAATTTAAGGGTGTTTTCAACACTTCTCTATTTTTTTTATTTATTAAGAGTCTCATGCTCCTACGAGAGTTTGTGACCACTTGCTATGTCAAGTGGTAGATCGGCGGTGTATCTAAATTTAGTTAGTTGAGTAGAGGGTGTTTTTAAGACTGTCAATAGTTCAGGGACGAAACTAATAATTTGCGTCAAGTTCAAGGGTATTTTTCAAAACCTCTCTCTACTTAATTATATTCTTAATATATGCCATTCAAGTGCCGAATTGATTATTTTTTCATGGGTCAAACATTTGAAATTCGTTTTGATAATGAGTACCTGGGCGATAAGATTTGATCGCAGGACCTAGATCTATATGCTTGAAGATGTAAGCAAGAGCACACTTTTATTTATTTAATTATATTCTCAATACGTTCCAGATACACTTTTTTTTTCATGAGCCAAACAAGGAAAAAAAAATTTCGATAATAAGTATCCGTGAAATTGGATTTTAGAACTTCTACCTACTCTGATATAAACTTGCTTTAAAATGAGATAATCACATACTTTTCAATAATAATTAACCAAAATAAAATTTGAATTTAATAATAAATATAAAATTTATAAACTTTAAATCTTAATTTCTTCCTGAAACACGAGAAGATAAACTATGAGAATAATGTTGACAAATTAGCTTAGAACGTCGGATATGTCATGAGCTTCATAGTTGGAAGTTAGGTGAAGTGGAAATTAATAGCAGTGTTAATAAAAACAATTTCTTCTGCTCTTGTAAGTCAAACTAGCTAGATTTAAAAATATTACAAAAAAGAGAGATTATATTAACTTTAACTATAAAAAAGAAGAAGTTGTTAATATTAGCCACAAACTTTATGTAATAAATATTTTTGAAAATTATTATTAAATAAAAATAAAATTAATGATGAATATGTTCAATGTTCCAAAGTCTACTTTTGACCTAGAATTTCTCTACTTTCATTAAAATTTCCTTTTGAAAAATGTACTATACTCCAAATTGTATTTTTCTTTTTATATGCCGCAAAGGTTGAAAACTTTATTAAAATTTGACTATCCATTATGTGGCCAAAAATTTCAGTTTACTACGTATACAACGAAAATTAAACAACTCTCATAAGACTCGACAAATGTAAATTGTAATAAGCTTTTTTAGATATATATTTCTATTTCTACTAGCAGAGAGTTATGAATTCAGATAAATCAGTAATCAAATGGCTACATACTGTATAACCTGGCGTCATCTCCAATTTCAATATCGCCTCACTCTATTTGTATAGTCATTAATTACAACAAAAGAGATATTTAGTGGTAATAATATTTATTTTTAGCGATAACATTGATTGTCGTAAAAATATTTAGCAACAACAATTAAATTATGTCATCATATCTAAAGTCGCTAACGTTGTTGTTGACATTTATATAAAATATTCATATTTATTATTGTTGTTAAATAATTATCGTAATTTTTTTTATTTGTTATATACTGAGTATACATCAAAAATATATATTGATACTCTTAAAGATAATATTTTATGTTTATATATCAAATTAATAGGAGTACCAAACACACTCATATATGTAAAAAGAGAAGTCAAATACAATAAAACTTTGTTGGACTAATTTAAATATTCCTTTAATATCAAGAAGTAATAACGCGGTATATATAGACTATCTTGAAATATCCACATGAAAACAAACAAAAATATAGACAATTATATTTACAAGTTGTAATTAAATAATAAAAAGGCTAAAGAGAAAAGAAAATGCATTAAGTGATCCATAATTCTTTTCACCAAACACCAATACATAATTCTCACTTATAATTTTCAGAAAACTCATTAGTTTCACACTACAATTTTTTTTGAAAGAATTATGAGGCCAAATATTATAGTTTCATGTCTATTGATATTTTTGTTCATCCATGAATTTTCTAGTAGCCTTTGTGGTGAAGCAAGGTCCTTTCAATATTCTTCCTATAATGAATTTAAATCTCATCAACACAGGGTGGCTAGAGAGCTAAGATGTTTAAAGAGAAAAATCATACCAACACCATCACCACCAAAACCTAATGTAGAAATTCATTGGAGTCCCCCTCCTCTTGATCAACCTCCACCACCAGGGTCGGAGATACAGTATTAGGTACATATTCAAATGAACTCAATAATTTTGTTAAGATATTGTATTTGTATTAGATTATATATTGAATATGTGTATAAATATTTAATTATGATCATTTCAGTAACTAAGATGAGATCAGATATGAATTTGATGACAAGTTCAATAAACTTCAAATTCTATTTCACCTCTATCCACAAGCTTCAACAATATACTACACATAGTACTCCACCACGTTCGTCGCCACTATGCTACTAATAGTCCCATGATTTAGAGGTGAAGTTTGAAGCTTGTAGGTTCAGTAATTGTGTTTTTTAGTAGCTAGTAATTGATTTTGTTTTGTTTCTTGTTGTATGAGTGCTTGTATTTTGATTTTTAGAGGATGGTTTTGTGATTATTGTGACAACTTTTTTTATAGGGATAATAGAACTTTCGATTATTAGTTATCGATATATTTTAATTTTAATTTTTATCAATTTATAAAAATGTATGTTATAGTTTGGTCTCTTTATATATAGGATATATTTATATTTAAAATATTTTTAGAACTATATTACTTTCAATGTACGTAGAGTAACAGTACAAAATCTAACATGACACATAAATACTTAAATGATAATATAATATATAATTTATTAAAATTTATAAAGATTCTTAAGCAAATGTATCAAAAGTACAATTTGAATTAACTGGAAAGTGAAATTTGTTTATAAATTAGATATCACAAAAATCAAAATTAAACAAATATTTATCAATATTTGAGGGTCTAAAAAGTATATTAATTTGGAGGAAGAAAACCTAACAACATGTGTAGGTGTAATAAAACAATTTTTAATCGAGATATATTATCTTTTTGCATAGCATGTGGAGTTTAACATTGATTTTTTTATTGAACATTCGATATTGGATAAAGTTTATCAAGATAATTGATATACCATCTCGTTTAATTTGAATTCATATGGTATAAAGTTTAGTTAGAAGAAAAACTAATTCCCTATTAAAATATTTTAATCATAAGTAATTTAAATTTGAAATAGATATTTATAATTAAAAGAGTTGAGACTATCCATTTTATCACATAGCTCCTTACACCTTAGTGGTGAATAAATATATCGAAGTCAAAATTTTGAAATTAACTTATTTCTCTCTAGCATGTGCCATTTCTATTTTTTACTTTTTATATTTGATTGGTTTTTAGGAAAATAATTTTCTTAAAAAAATTAAATATTCTTTTAATGAAAACGATAATACTAAAAAGTCACGTAAACAACATTTTAAGCTCATTGTCTCCTCCTACCTCCCTCAACCCCCACCCTATGACCACACCATCGTCCCATTCCTGATCCGCCCTTCCGCTCCTCAACCCACTTTCATATTTTTTTTTTCTAAATTACGTATAAATGTGTAATGATCGAGTTCCATCGTTATAGAAAAGCCAACGGAGAAAATTTTTGGGTCGGAAAACTTTTTCGTAGTATATTGAGATTTCCCAACCTAGTCCAGATTTGGACGAAATCGGAGTCATTAAGGTGTAGGAAAATCTGGTAACAATTGGGTGACTTATTTATGATTTTGATCACATGAATATTTAGATAAGCCATTAAGGAACCCGTACAACTTTACGGAATTGAATTTGGGTGAGTAGAACTCCCGAAATTGATCTTAGCGTGAACAGTATTTTCTGAGCGTCGTTGGTTAATTAAAGGTGTGTTGTGAAATGGGGTCTTGGAATTATTAAAATAGCTCACTGGTTCCGTGCAAGCCGCTAGGGCGGGATTTCTGCCGCCAGGTGAGGACTGCTGTGGCAGGTTCGACGTGACTTAAGATCGTCACTACAACACAATGTATCTATAGCTACGAAATTTAAGCTATGAATATAAAATTTGTTGCAATTACATCATAATAGCCACACAAATTTGACTTCCGTAGCTATTTACTAATTCGTAAATTTTCTTAGCCACGGAAATCTAATTGACAAAGCCAATTCTTCATTTTTTCTATGATCAATAATACTCGACGCAATAATTGGCTAAATAGCTACAACTTTGTTGCTACAATAAAACTTTGTAACTGATCATAAGTTTTTGTCACGACATAAAAGTTATTGTAGCAATAGTAACCTTTTAGCCACAATAAACTATTTGAAACAAAATATTATAGCTAAATAAATATTTTTGCTTCAAATTATAAAAACTTGTGACAATAGTTAATTGATATAGCCACGTCTTTTTTGCTATAATAAAACTTCGAAGTGAATAGTAGCTTTTCGCTACGAGTTGAAACTTATTGTAGTAATAGTAGCACTTTAGCCACAATAAATTATTTGAAACAAAATATTGTAGCTAAATAAATATTATTGCTTTCAAAATATAAAAACTTGTGGCAATAGTTAAATGATATATAGCCACACCTTTTCTGCTATAATAAAATTTCGTAGCCAATTAGTAGTTTTTTGCTATGAATTGAAACTTATTGTGGTAATAGTAGCACTTTAGCCATAATAAATTATTTGAAACAAAATATTCTAATTAAATAAATCATTTTGCCTCAAGTTACAAAAAAAAAATGTAGCAAATAGCAATAATTAAATGATATAGTCATAGACTTTATCATTTAAAATTAAATTACAGTAAAATTTCGTAGTTATATATTAATTTTTTCCACGTATTGAAACATGCTATATCAATAGTAATGTTTTAGCCATAAAAGAGTTATTTAAAATAAACTATTATAATTAAATAAATATTTTTGCCCGAGTACTAGAAAGTTGTGCTAATAATGGTCTTCATAGAACTATAATTATTTGTCATAACAAAATAATATAACCACAAAATTAATATTTTGATAAATTTCATAGTTAATAATTATTTTTTATCACGAGTTCAAAAGTAGTTATAGCAATACTAATCTAGTGTAATTAGGCTTGTTAATTGTTTGATCCGATTTAATTTTTAAACTCTACTTATATTCAAATATAATTTCAATAAATAAGTGACTTATCTTGTTAATTTGGATTCACTAATTATATTGAATTTAAACATAATTTCAAGTCTCATTGAAACTTCATCTTGATCAAGTGCTTTTAAAATTTTTGTTTGACATAAACTTGTTTCATCAAAATAATATTTTTATCAATATGATATAACTAAAAGTATTAATTGTTCGATTCAATTCAATTTTATAGCTTGCAAATCTTAAATATAGCTTAAGCTAATAAATAAGTGATTATACTTACTTCAATTAACTAATTTTATCAATTTTTAGCAAACCTTCAATAAGTCTCAGTCAAACTTTATCCTGACCAAGTGTTTTTAGAATTATTATTTGGTAGATATGTGATTTATTGGGACAATATCTTTTAATAGTTTAGAGTTATTATAGGTCGTTGGACTCGATTAAATTTAATAGAGTCTTATTTATAAGTTTTAAATAAATACGTGATATTCTATATAAATAACAGTGTCAATTAAATTTCAAATAACAAAATTATAATACATAAAGAAGGGTAAATCTTCACGATTCCTCCAATTAAAATTCTTTTATATAATTTAATATGAATTTATGATTATCGTAAGATTGTATTTTTATTTGAGTTCAAATTGGTTATTTTTGACTTTATTGAATATTTGCTAACTAGTAACCAAAGTTTAAAGTTTACAGTTGGTTTATTCAAATAAATTAATTTTAAAAATTAAAATACGTCCCTCATTTGGAGTTCTCATCATATTTTTTAAGATTTATTTGCAATTATATTATTGTATTTTATTATTCATTACACACATATTTTTGTAGAATTATAATAGTTCTAACAGATCTATATAAAATTACATGGAACACACATACATAATATATATATATATATATATATATATATATATATATATATATAAAGTATACACGTACATACTATTCTTTTATTATGAAAATGAAATTTGTAGCTAATTTTTGTGCCACCACATGCACAATTATATAACATTCTTATATTAATAATTAAATGAAAAATAAATTATAAGGATTAAAATTCTTCCACATTTAGATCCAAACCCAAAATATATCCCCCAAAAGTAAAATATTTAAAAAAGCCAAATTAGAAAACCTGCCCTCCCTTCCTTACCCATCCCTTTTTCCTTACCCATCGCCTCCCCTCTCTTCTTTATTTCATTTTCTTGTTTAATTTGATTTTTTTTTATGTAGAATGTTTTGCTAATTAACATTTTTCTTTTTGTAGGTTTTTTATATTCAAGGTATGTTCATATCTTCTTATTTATAATTTTCGAATTTATGTTTCACTTATTTGACTTAAATTTTTGGGTTTAGATTATTTCAGATCTTTTAAAAAATATTACATCTTATTTATGAGTAGATTGTGAAGATTTTAAAGTTTGAATAGTGTTGAGAAGAGCAGACGGCAAAAAATGTCACAATTGAGGTGAAGATTCTTTTAAGAAGTAAAAGTTTATAGATTTGTTTACTTTTTTTTTCTTGCATTTTTTTGTTTGTATCTGTCAAATTTTTTAGTTAATGATATATATAAATATATTTGTTTTCTTCTTGTAATATTATATATACACACTCTCTCATCTATAATTAATTGGTAATGATTTTTGGTGCTGAAATACTTCATCATTTTGACAGGTATATCAATGGAGTTAAAGCATCTAAATGACAAGATCGGTGTAAATCAATCTAAGATTCAATTGAACGTTGTGGAAAGAGAAATAAGAGAAGATTGTACTACTTTGTACTCAAACAAGATAATGTATTACAAAAGTTGTATATAATTATAAATATTTTTAAAATTGTAAATTGTAATTATATGTAATTTAGGAAGTGTTTTGAAATCTTAAAAATTAATTCATAGCTACCTTATGCAGCTCTTGGAACTAATAAAGCTTGCGAAAAAATCTCTAATAATAATAGAATTATACATTGAATGCAACAAATTTTCTATATATATATCACATAAAAAATGCATGTATATAAATTTACTTTCCGTAGCAAATGGATTTTTAGCTAAAATTCTATAAATTCATGGCTAAAGATATGAGTTTTTAGCTATAATTCGAAAATGCTTGTGGCAAATACTTCATGTTATAGCCATGAATTTTAAAAGTCATAACTAAATACGAGTACTATTGCCACGTGACTAAGCTATAGAAATAGCTACAAATTTCTGTTTACATGGAAACCAAATTAAATATGTTGCTACGAATGCTATGGAAGAAAATACTGTAGCTAAAGTGTTTAGCCATAAATTTTTTCATATTTAGCTACAGTTAATTTTGCAGCAATATATGATTTTTTTTTGTAGTGTGTTTATGGTTGTACTAATGTTAGCTTGATATGTGTTGCACGTTTCATCTTCACTACAAGAAAACTGTGAATTATTGGGGATTTTCCTGGGGATTAGTATGAAAATTTGCAGGAAAATAAGTTTCCTATGGATGTTCATACAAATCCCCTGGAAAATTCCCATGTAATTTACAATTTTCTTGTAATGTTCTCAGGATACAAACACACATAGCTAGCTAAATAGTTTTAGTTCTTGAAGCTGTTTAAAAAACAATAGTTACTCTAGAACTAAGGAATCGTACTGAAAGGCTAGGATAGTTGTAGTGCAAATAGTTGTGAATATTAATGTGTTATTCATGAATCATGATAATAAAATTCCACCTTTTGTTTTTCCCTTCCCGCTAAAGTCACTTCACTTTCTCTCTTCCTAACCACTCTTTTGTATATACAGTGTCGTTCTTTCAACCCAAATTTATCTTTTGTTGGGTTGTGACCCTATTTGATTCTTCGACTGTAATAGATGGCTAATTGAGACAAGTCTAGACTTCCGCTTTGCTTTTATGAAACTTTTGGACTTAAAAATGTGTTTTTACTCTTATTGTTCTAATGCTTTATGTTATGATATGCTAAGTGGCTTACATGGAGCCTTTTGGGGTTCTATGTGCCTTGTTACGCCAAGGGGTACCCTTGGGTCGTGATAAAATTGAAAGTAGCGAAAGTGTCCTTTACGAGCAAAGATATGCCAATATTTTAGTTTTGGGTTTGCATTTTATTAATACTTAAATTAATTCATTAAAAGGGGGTATGCATCACTTTCCTATTAGAATTCTTGGGTTGGTGAGAAAATAGGTCAAAATGGTCTCTTTACAATGATATTTATTACTTTTGTGGGGTAATAGGACACTCACATAATTAAGGTGTCTTTTTAAAAATTTGGGACAACTTCAATGGTGCCTTTATGTCTTTTCGCTTTTGTCTAAACCATTTTCAACCCGCTCATATTCAATCCAACATGTCCATTTTGAATCGCCGTACAAGACCTTGTACGCTAGAAATGTTCACAAGAAAATTGACTCCTCGATCTGATAGATATTTTTTCCTTGCTTCTTGACCTTCAAGCTTTGATGAGTTAGCGATGGCCTCTGATATAGCCTTTTGGTAGCCAAAATCCAGGTCTTTCGATTGAGGCTGAACGATCATGTAACACCTCGAAAATTCTACCTCAAATCAGACCATGAAAATTTTCTGCAGTTTGGTGCCACGAAAGACATCTACTGCCTGTAGAGATATATACGGACTGTAGGTGGGTCCGTGGAACCATGCTCTTGAAAACTGATTCTCAGGTCTAAGGTTCACAAGATGACCTACGGGTTGTAAAACCATCTATGGTCTGTGGAACTATTTCCTTGAAAATCATTAATTTTTTTAAATTGAAATTTATATATTTGTAAACTAAGTGAAAAACACTATAAGTCACAATAATTAATAATTCAAAATGTTTAAAAGATTTATGAAAAACTTACAATCAAAGATAGATTTGTTTAAATCTCGAAATCTGAAAAGTGTCACATAAAATAGGACGGAGGAAGTAGTTCAAATAATTTTTTGTTTTACTATTAACTCATTTTTCCCATTAGGTTCCTAACTCCAACCAAAAAACTCCTAACAGTTAAGTTCTTTTCCCTCTCATCAAGCGATTAGCCTGTGTCTTCTTGATTTTCCCTCTTTCTCTCCATTAGATTCTCAATTTCCTTTTGGTATTTGCCTTGAGATTTCCCCTTCTCTTTTATTTTTCATATGTCCATCTTGTTAGAACATCAAATGACTTTCTTTCATTTGTATAAAACATACTTTGATACTGAGTTGATCAAATAGTTAATTGATCAATAAGAGATATCATACATATAGATGCCAACACAGTATCAAAGTGTGTTTTAATATAATAAAGAGAGTATTGAAAACAATTCTAAAATTGGCATAAATTATTAATTGTATCCTCAAACTATTGATAACCTTACAAACTCACTCTGTTTTCTTTTTTTTTTTTTTTAACTAAAAGATTTTATTTACCAAATGAAAAATGTACATCTCAAGAAACGGAACAAGAACAAAACTCTAGCTGGGAAGGACATATTGCTCCTAGCCTAGAAGTACCTACATCGAAAAAATAAGTGTTGGATGGTCTCATCTTCCAAGACACAAATGGTCTCAAACTCTTATAAGAGCATGATATTCTTAATAAAAAGTCGTAAGAAGTGTTGAAAACATCTTTAAATTTAGCAATCCTGCTATTATTGATTGTACTTGTGAGATGCCTAGGATGTTGGAGTTTACTGGAAATCATACATTTTTGTGTATTCCTACTTGGGTAATTTAAAACTTTTGTTTCAAATAAATGTATTTGTAGAAAAAGAGCTCAGAAGATACCTGTTTTCATCCATTGTGCATATGGTATGATTGTGAACTTTAAAACTTTTGTTTCAGATAAATGTATTTGTGGCCGATTATTGCATTATTTTGATTTTGTTACAGATCTTTCACTTGTTGGTTGTTGTTATTCCTCCCGTATCTGTATTCCCTTTTTTCAAACTATTTGGTAGGCTTTATTTAAGTTGAGGGTGTATCGGGAACAACCTCTCTATCTCGTAGGTAAGGGTAAAATATGTGTACATTATACCCTCACGAGACCTCACTTGTGGGATTTCACTGAGTATGTCATTATTGTCAAGTGGAGTCATGTTTTGATATGTCCTTTAGATGTTACTACGTAAGTCCCAATTTTAGTGTGGTAGTTTGACTGAGCACAAAAGTTGAATAAATAAAGGGAAACTTATGAATCTTGTGGTCTGATGTGTAGTCCTTTTAATCTAGTGGTTTTAAACTTGTCATGTCAGATGTTGAAAGACACTTAGATTGGAACGGAGGGAGTAAAAGTTTCAGTTGTTGCTAGCTTGCCTGTCCTTCATTAGTGTGTGATTGTGGTAAAGTGGATTCATTGCTTAAATTGCTTCCTTTGGGTTCATATTTTCGGTTTCACCTTATTGTATTTATTACTGAAAATCATAGAACTTCTTAACTGATATTTCATAGGAGAAAGCTAGCAGTCTATATCCATTTTCCATAGGGAAAGCATGAGTTGTCTCGGGCCGAATTGAGTAATCTATAAGGTGACTTATCCATATATGAGAGCTCCTGGTGTGATTTACGAATGGTAGGCTTGGTTTAGGAATATCCAAAACAAATGTAAAAAATCGTCCATTTGTTTTTTTTCCCAAGATTAAAGCTTAAGGTAGTAGGAAATTGGAGGAGGTCTTTGTCATTGATGAAAACAGACATATCTTGTTCATTCAAATTTACTAAGTCTTCAACTCCTCTATCATGATCATCATCTAGTGTATTCATTAAGATAAAAGTGTTGCTACCTGGACCACTTCATTTGCTTGCTGCAGACTTCCCAAGTTCAAAATCTATTTATACAATATCATACATAGTTATACATACATTATAAATACATAACTATATGCTATTTATACAATATCATATATAGTTATACATACATTATAAATACATAACTATATGCTATTATACAACATTGATACATTAAATAACTATTTATACAATATCATATATAGTTATACATACATTATAAATACATAACCATATGTTATTTTACAATATCGATACATTAAATAACTATTTATACAGTATCATACATAACATATAATTTGTTATATATACATACGGCCATTTTTGCTGATTTTCTTGGTCATCTATACAGTTATGTAAGAAGACTTTCTATTTCTAAACCTCGTAGATTTTGGAGCTGTTAGTTTGGACTTGGTCCATTGCTTCACCCAAATCCAACCTAATCTGCGATTTGATAAGATTGAGCTCAAAAAAGTTGAAAGTTCATTTAAGAACGAAATTATTTAGCCTAACCTAATAAGCTCGTCGACTCGTGAGGCTTAATCAAGATTGGACTGGTCCAACTCGGTCTCTGAGTCGAGTAAAAAATATTTAATTATAAATATAAAAATAAAAATAAAGTAGAGGACTTAGAATCACAAGAAGAAAAAAAGAAGGCCAAACTCAAAATTTATATAACCCATTCTATATGCATATTGTAAAATTCTAATAATTAGAGATTGTCTACAATTGTTTTTTATTTATTTTTATCAAACTTGACATTAATTAATTAAAAGTTGAGCTAAAATGTATTAATTTCCTTTTTCAATGAGGATGGGTTTCTCACATGAAAAAAGTCCAAACATTTTACTAATTGAGGGATAATCATGTGATGACACATTAAAGATATTACTTTACTAGTAATAAATATATAAATGTATCATTTTTTTAATGGATAAAAACAAAAATAATGTTATGATAGCAAGGTAAGACAATTCAAATCCAAATACCACCTGAAATTGAATTTATCTTTTCTAGTAATCACATGTAGTTCCTTGCTAGTATATATTATCTTTCTTTTTTTTATTTTTTATTTTAAAATTAATGTAAAAATTCGTTTATGAATTATATTGGGATGATTAAATTTCGAATTCAAAGTTAAAAACATCACTTTTTTTCTTTAAAATACATAAAGGGTCTTTCAATTTTTGGTTTAATCAAAAGGGACACTTCGCTAGAGAAGGAGCGAGATATGTTTGTGCTATAACTATCGTTAACGGCATAAAAAATTGATCATCTTGCTGACTTACGAGCGATTTTCTCTTTTATTTTATCTTTTTTTCTCGCTACTTATGAGAAATTTGCTCTCTATTTTCCCCCCAAAAATCGCTCCGCACCAAGCGAGTTTGTAAGTTTTTTTTTTTTTTTTATTCTCGCTTCACACTGAGCAAGTTCTCAACTTCTTTTATTTTATGTCCTCATAGTAACCCCGTCATTAATTTTTATTTAAATAACGATAAAAAACTTTCTAATAATATAGAAAACATTTTTATTTATTAGTAATTTTTTTTATAAATTGAAGTAGGATGAATATTTTTTAATGAAAAAAATTATTATTAGGAAAAGAGCGTGTTTTAAAAAAAGAAAAATAATATATTTAATTGAAAAAAAGACGGTTTTGACTTATTAAGTAACAATAATAGCATTTTTAGATCAATTATTAGAGACAATAATATTTTTGGATCAAACTATTAACTGAGGATATTTTTATTCATTTTACATAATTTAAGAACATTTTTAACTTTGTTCCGTTAATTAGGTCATCACAAAATCCAAAAAAAAGGTTCTCTTCCAACGCATGTTTCCAAAAACAGAAATAAATTAAATATTGAAAAAACAAAACATAAGAAAAAACAGAATGTTGAAATAATCCAAGTTGATTGACGCTTGGAGAAGCCAAGTTGATGAAAGTGAATGTCTTCAATTGACAGCTTCTTGTCTGTTGAGTTAACATAAATATTATTTATATAAAGGAGGGAAAAAGGGTTAAAAATATCCTTAAACTATGTAAAAGGAACAAAAATGTCTTTCGTTCATAATTTGACTTTAAAATGCCTTTACCATCAATATTTTGGTTCAAAAATGCCCTTAAATTATGCGAAAGGAACAAAAGTACCCTCCGCTTGTTGTTTGATCCAAAAATATCCTTGTTGTCAATACTTTGATCCAAAAATACACTTATTGTTATTTAATGGATCAAAAATGCTCATTTTCCAAATAAATATATTATTATTTTCTTTTTAACACATTATTTTTCTAATATTTTTTTTTTAAATTAGCAAACGTTTATCTTACTTCAATTCAGAAAAAAAATAAAAAATAAAAATATTTCTTATTTTATTATCATTATTTTTTATCGTTATATAAATATAAATTAATGATGGATATACTATGATCTTATATATATGACATATATTATCTGTCGAAAGGGTACATGAAGTTATTCTATTTTAATTGATAAAATGAGATTAAGAAGAAAATAAAATATTTCCTACATTTTTATTTGTTAAAGTGATTTTTAGAAGAAAGAAAACAAGAATAGTCTTCTTTAATAATATTTTAATTAGGAAGAAGATGTGTTTAAAAAAAATAAATATTTATTCAAAAAAGGACATTTTGCAACTACTGACTCCAAGGGCATTTTTGAACCAAAGTATTGATAGCAAGGATATTTTTAAGCTAAACTATAAATGGAAGACATGTTTGTGCCTATCACATAGTTTAATGGTATTTATTACCCATTTCCCTATAAAGAGGAACAAAAAAAATACAAAATTGTGGAGAAGAGAGAATACCATATACTAGTATTTTTAATTTCATTTTAACATATAAAGCGTTGTCTTAAATGTGGATAAGCAAGAGAACATACAGTAGACCAATTAATTAAAACAATAATGTTCAAACCAATTACACTCACTCAAAAAGCTTAAACCAACATATATTTCTCTTTTATTTTATCTTTTTTAGGAAAAGAACGTGCTTTTTTTTTTTTAAAAAAAGAGAAATAATATATTTAATTGATTAAAGACGGTTTTGACTTATTAAGTAGCGATAAGAATATTTTTAGATCAAATTATTGAAGACACTGATATTTTTGGATAAAACTATCCACTCAGGATATTTTTATTCATTTTACAACATTTTTAACTTTGTTCTGTTAATTAGGTCATCACAAAATCCAAAAAACAAAAGTTGTCTTCCAACACACTAAGAAAAGCCAAAAACAGAAAGAAATTAAACATTGAAAAATCAAAACATAAGAAAAAAAAAGACAACTTGATTAATGGTTGGAGAAGGCAAGTTGATGAAGGTGAATGTCTTCGAGTGACAGCTTCTTCCTTGTTGATTTAACACTAATATTATTATTTATATAAAAGAGGAACAAAAAATACTAAATTGTGGACAAGAGAGAGTACCATATACTAGTATTTTTAATTTCATTTTTTTAACATATAAATAAAGCATTGTCTTAAATGGGGATAAGCAAGAGAACATACAGTAGACCAATTACACTCGCTCAAAAAGCTTAAAACAATAAGAAATCAAACACTAAAACCACTCAATTAATAACCAATGTGCTTGGCAGAAATGCCCCCATCAATACCTCTACGATCATGAAGACATGATATATATATATATATATATATATATATATATATATATATATATATGCTTGAAAAGCTTCACCACTTATAATTCCTCTTCAACAGCTCCACGTCTTTCATTCTCTCAGGAATCTCCTTTAAATTTGGACAGTCATAGATACCAAGACCTTTAATCAGAGGCATGGCACTTGTGCCTAAATCCCATCTTTCTAGGCTTTGAAGACGATTAAGACGAAGGAACTCTAGTTGACTGAAGCTGTTATCACTGCACATTATTTCTTCTCCTTCATAAGCTCCAACCAATTGGAGATCTCTTAGGTTTGGCAACATTCCCAAAATAGGCATCGGATCTTCTGTCAGTCTTGAGTCCCTCAGAACCATCATTGTGATGGAATTTGAAAACAGATGAGGCAGTTCCTCTATTCTCCCTTCTAACCACAATTTCTGGAGCATTTCACAGCAATTAACAAATTCAAGGGATGGAAATGATTGACCTATATCACAAATCAATTTGAGAAAGCTAAGGTTTTTCAAGCTGCTAATGCTGTTTAGGGAGTACGTTTTGGTAATATCAAACATGCTTAATTCTCGAAGATTGACTAAATCAGCAGAGTCAACATCTTTCCACTGATCACAAACAACACCATCAAGAACTTGAAGACTAGTGAGTTTGCTTATATGTACCAGAGGTTTTGTATACGGAGCAACTAAATGTCTTAAATTTATCAGGTCAACTGTCTCGCGGGGTAGTTGGCAGTATGATGCGTGCCCATTTATAACAACAAGTGTTTGTAAATTCTTGAGGTTGCCAATGGAGGAGGGAAGATTATCAATACCTGTCAATCTTAAGAACTTGAGGTGGTACAAACTCCCTATGGCGTCAGGTATAACACCACCTTCATCAATATCCAAGTACAACACATATAGATGTCGAAACACATCTATATGTTGGAACACATTACAAATATATGGATCGAAGAACATAATTAACCTCAAATTCAAGTTAGAAAGATCAAGTGATGAGAGGTACCTTTCTCCTTCACTATGAATGCCATGTCTAATACATAAAGAGGATATGGAGTGGCTTCTTGGATCATAAATGTCAAAGAAGTTTACCTCCAATGCCTTTTGTATCGCAAGATCACGAAGTAAATCATGAACCTTACATTCAGTAACTTTTTCCCAAAATGTTTCAGCCACTTGAACCAAGCTTCTTCTTATCAGCTCATTCAAGATGCCTTCAGCGACATCCTCCATTCTTTCTTCTCCTCTTGGTATGAAACCCTCCGCCATCCACAATCGTATTATGTCATCAGCCTTTACCACTTGATCTTCTGGAAAAATACCAAAGTAGAGAAAACACTGCTTGAGCGCAGTTGACAAATCATTGTAGCTTAAGGATAGTATGTTAGAGATTTCAATAGATTTATCTTCTTTAATGTTCTTCCAAAGGTGATCTTTCACCTTTTGCCATTGGTTTAGCCCCTTTTTATGCGAAAGTAGTCCGCTCAATACAACAATTGCAAGAGGTAAGCCTCTACACTTTTCCACCATATCCTTAGCTAGACTTTCCATTTCTGGAACCATTGCTCGAACATCAAGTAGTTTCCTACGAAAGAGATCCCAACTTTCTTCTTGGCTTAGGAAACGAAGTTTATGAACAAAACCTCTGTCGTCTGCTCTTTCAGCGACATCCTCTTTTCGCGTGGTAATAATGACTCTGCTGCCATTCTTGCCATTCGGGAATGATCTTTTCAAACTCTCCCATGCTTCTCTCTGCCATACATCATCAACCACCACAAGGTATTTGCGTTCTTTCAATAGATCACGAAGATAAATTTCAAGATCTCCTTCTGTCATCCTTTCCAACAAATCTAGAGTTTCCTTGGTGCGACCTTGGATGGATTTTATGATATTCCTAAGAAGATCCATTGTGTTGTACTCTTGAGAGACACATATCCAAGCGCGTGTAGGGAAGCTATTGAGACTGTTGTAGAGGTTTCTCGCAAGAGTAGTCTTGCCTAATCCGCCCATGCCATAAATGGAGAGGACACTTCGACGAGGCTCTGCTTTGAGAAGTTCAGCTAGCAATTTTTGTACAACATCCTGAAGTCCAACAAAAATGTAATCATGTTCATCCACATATGAGGTAGTTCTCCTCAATGTTGTAACCTGATTACTTGACCCTTCTCCTGAATTATAATTGATATTTGTAATACCATAAGTCTCTCGTTTGCGAGAGATATCCATGATTCGTTTCTTGAGTGATTTGATCTCCTTGGCGACATTGTAGAATTTCTTCTCCTTCCTACAGATGCAAGCGCAAGCCTTAAGACGACTAGCAAATTCATCGTCATCACCTTTATCAGCCTCAAAGGTGTAAGTCTCGAGTATAGCAACAGCATCATTAGCAATAGAGTTGATCTCAAACACCCATTGTTGAACTCTTTGATCTCTACTTTGCTTTAGTTCTGCATCTCTGAGGAAAGACTGTATGAAGAGCAGCTCATTTCTCAGCCATGTAACTTCATCTCTTAGACTTAAACGTAGGCTAATTTCCTGAATGAGGAAATCACCCAATTTTTGAACTGCAAATGACAGAAAGGCATCAGCCATCTTTAGGAATACTAGTTTTGATTGAAAAAAAGAGGCGGCTGTATATTGGAAAATGGGTGATATACATAAAAGTAAGACCTCAAATAATGTGTTCAAAGGCTCCACTTATCACTTATGTGATTAAAGATTAGAAAAATTTTCCACTAAAGCTTTTTGAAATTTTCCACTAAACAAAAGGTAATTTATTTTAATTAAAGCATCTTCAACAACCATTATACAACTTGGGGAAAAACATATATAGAGAAAAGTCTTAAAACAATAAAGCAACTTCTGCACACTTGTGGAAAATATATATTGAGAAAAGATTAAAAAAATGGAAGCATCTTCAACAATCATTACACAACTTGTGGAAAAAAAATATTTGTTTTTATTTGTTCATAATACTAATTTTATTTTTTTCTATTTACTTGTTACAATGAAATAATTTAGGATTCATTAAACTGATCGGATATCAAAATAAGTGAAGAAACTCAAATAATGCATAAAAAAGTTAAAATGTTAAAATTGAAGGACACTTTCAAATTATTTTAAAAAAAATACACATAAATTTTTTTAAAATAATCAAAAGTGAAAAGATAATAAATTAAATAAAAAAAAGTTTAAAGTAAAAAGAAATTAAATATATATAATTTTTATTATCAATAAATATGTGTACTAACTAATAATAAAGTTATCAATAAAAAAATGACATGCGTTCAATTTGTGCACTAATCACTTGCCTTCAAGAGAGTATACACACTCTCTATGTCATGTCATCATTTGTGATGTATTATTCCATTTTAAATTAGTTTAGGGGTAATAGGACTCTAGTTAAGTTTATGTGTGTTTCTGAGATTTCAGTCATAGTCTAGGAGAGTACTTATGCCTTGTCCCTTTTTATTTGTTCATAATAATAATTTTATTTTTTACTATTTGCTTGTTACAATGAAATAATTTAGGATTCATTAAATTGGTTACAATTGTCCGCAATTCTAATTGTGCATATTACATCATATTAATCTAAATTTGATGGAGCGGTATTATTTGAAAAAAAATCCAGACGTACCAAATCAATTTTAACAACTCAAGTTTCAATTGATTTGGAAGAACAAGCTAATTATTCAAAAAAAAATATTGATGAAATTTTTGGAGGCCTGCTGCAAATGCTTCATTGATTTTTCTCTTGAGCCAATTTTGTCCTTTAAATGGTGACACAACTTAGAAAAATTTAGCGTACGCTACCGGTTGTGGTAATGGTAGTTAGGGTATTAAATGTTGTTAGCTTATATGTGTCCACCATAGGTCAATGGACTAGGTTCGTTGACAAAGTTAAGAATAATATCGAAAGTAATGCTTAAAGTAAAGGACAGGAAGTTTACGTGGAAATCTCCTTACCCAAGAGATAAATGTTGAGAGAGAAGACTTTGGCATTTCAAAAATGTAAAATGTTTTGCTAATTAACTTTTTTCTTTTTGTAGGTTTTTTATATTCAAGGTATGTTCATATCTTCTTATTAACAATTTTTGAATTTATGTTTCACTTATTTGACTTAGATTTTTGGGTTTATAGATTATTTCAGATCTTTTAAAAAATATTACATCTTATTTATGAGCAAATCGTGAAGATTTTAAAGTTTAAATAGTGTTGAGAGTAGTCATAATTCGCAGACCGCAAAAATTGTCACAATTGAGGTGAAGATTCTTTTAAGAAGTAAAAGTTTATAGATTTGTTTACCTTTTTTTTTCTTGCATTTTTTTGTTTGTATCTGTCAAATTTTTTAGTTAATGATATATATAAATAAATTTGTTTTCATCTTGTAATATTCTATATACACGCACTCTCATCTATAATTAGTTGGTAATAATTTTTGGTGCTAAAATACTTCATCATTTTGATAGGTATATCAATGGAGTTAAAGCATCTAAATGACAAGATCGGTGTAAATCAAGCTAAGATTCAATTGAACGTTGTGAAAGGAGAAATAAGAGAAGACTATACTGCTTTGTACTCAAACAAGATAGTGTATTATATAATTATAACTATTTTTAAAATTGTAAATTGTAATTATATGTAATTTAGGAAGTGTTTTGAAATCTTAAAAATTAATTCATAGCTACATTATGTAGCTCTTGGAACTACTAAAGCTTGCGAAAAAAACCTCTAATAATAATAGAATTATATATTGAATGCAACAAATTTTCCATATATATCACGTTAAAAAAGCATGTATATAAATTTTGACTTTCCGTAGCAAATGGATTTTAGCTAAAATTCTATATATTCATGGCTAAAGATATGAATTTTTAGCTATAATTCAAAAATGCTTGTGGCAAATACTTCATGTTATAGCCATGAATTTTATTAGTCATAACTAAATACGAGTATTATTGCCACGTGACTAAGGTATAGAAATAGCTACAAATTTCTGTTTACATGGAAACCAAATTAAATATGTTGCTACGAATGCTACGAAAGAAAATACTGTAGCTAAAGTGCTTAGCCATGGAAATTTTCATATTTAGCTACAGCTAATTTTGCAGCAATATATGATTTTTTTTTGTAGTGTGTTTATGGTTGTATTGATGTTAGCTTGATATGTGTTGCAGGCTTCATCGTCACTACAAGAAAACTGTGAATTACTGGGGATTTTCCTGGGAATTAGTATGAAAATTTGCAGGAAAATAAGTTTTCTACGGATTTTCTTACTAATCTCCAGAAAAATTCCCATGTAATTCACAATTTTCTTGTAGTGTTCTCAGGATACAAACACAACTAGCTAGCTAAATAGTTTTAGTTCTTGAAGCTGATTTAAAAACAATAGTTACTCTAGAACTAAGGAATCGTACTAAAGGATAGGATAGTTGTAGTGCAAATAGTTGTGAATATTAATGTGTTATTCATGAATCATGATAATAAAATTCCACCTTATGTTTTTCCCTTCCCGCTAAAGTCACTTCACTTTCTCTCTTCCTAACCACTCTTTTGTATATACATTGTCGTTCTTTCAACCCAAATTTATCTTTTGTTGTAAGGGTTGTGACCCTATTTGATACTTCGATTGTAATAGATGGCTAATTGAGACAAGTTTAGACTTCCGCTTTGCTTTTATGAAACTTTTGGACTTAAAAATGTGTTTTTACTCTTATTGTTCTAATGCTTTATGTTATGATATGCTAAGTGGCTTACATGGAGCCTTTCGGGGTTCTGTGTGCCTTGTTACGTCTAGGGGTAGTACCCTTGGATCGTGATAAAATTGAAAGTAGCGAAAGTGTCCTTTAGAATTCTTGTGTTGGTGAGAAAATGGGTCAAAATGGTCTCTTTACAACGATATTTATTACTTTTGTGGGGTAATAGGACACCCACATAATTAAGGTGTCTTTTTAAAAATTTGGGACAACTTCAATGGTGACTTTATGTCTTTTCACTTTTGTCTAAACCATTTTCAACCCACTCATATTCAATCCAACATGTCCATTTTGAATCGCCGTACAAGACCTTGTACGCTAGAAATGTTCACAAGAAAATTGACTCCTCGATATGATAGATATTTTTTCCTTGCTTCTTGACCTTCAAGCTTTGATGAGTTAGTGATGGCCTCTGATATAGCCTTTTGGTAGCCAAAATCCAGGTCTTTCGATAGAGGCTAAACAATCATGTAACACCCCGAAAATTCTACCTCAAATCAGACCATTAAAATTTTCTGCAGTTTGGTGCCACGAAAGACATCTACGGCTTGTAGAGGTATATATGGACTGTAGGTGGGTCCGTGGAACCATGCTCTTGAAAATTGATTCTTAGGTCTAAGGTTCACGAGACGACCTACAGGTCGTAAAAACATCTGTGATCCGTGGAACTATGCTCTTGAAAATCATTAATTTTTTAAAAATGAAATTTATATATTTGTAAACTAGGTAAAAAATACTATAAGTCACAATAATTGATAATTCAAAATGTTTAAAAGATCTATGAAAAACTTACAATCAAAGATAGATTTGTTTAAATCTCGAAATCTGAAAAGTGTCACATAAAATGGGACGGAGGAAGTAGTTCAAATGATTTTTTTTTTTTTACTGTTAACTCATTTTTCTCATTAGGTTCCTAACTCCAACCAAACAACTCCTAAAAGTTAAGTTCTTTCCCCTCTCATCAAGCAATTAGCCCGTGTCTTCTTGATTTTCCCTCTCTCTCCATTAGATTCTCAATTTCCTTTTGGCATTTGCCTTGAGATTTCCCCTTCTCTTTTATTTTTCATATCTCCATCTTGTTAGAACAACAAACGACTTTCTTTCATTTATATAAAACATACTTTGATACTGAGTTGATCAAATAGTTAATTGATCAATAAGAGATATCATACATATGGATGCCAACACAGTATCAAAGTGTGTTTTAATATAATAAAGAGAGAGTATCGAAAACAACTCTAAAATTGGCATAAATTATTAATTGCATCCTCAAACTATTGATAACCTTACAAACACACTCTGTTTTTTTTTTTTTAACTAAAAGATTTTATTTACCAAATGAAAAATGTAAATCTCAAGAAACGGAACAAGAACAAAACTCTAGCTGGGAAGGACATATTGCTCCTAGCCTAGAAGTACCTACATCGAAAAAACAAGTGTTGGATGGTCTCAAACTCTTATAAGAGCATGATACTCTTAATAAAAAGTTGAAAGAAGTGTTGAAAACATCTTTAAATTTAGCAAGAATTTAGGGGTGTATTTAACTCATGTTGCAAGATCAAGGATGTATTTAAGTTCAGTTAGTAAAGAAAGTGGTGTTTTAAGACTATTAATAATTTGAGAATGAAACTAATAATTCACACCAAATTTAAGAATATTTTTATTGCCTCTTTATATTAAAAAAAGCGAAAATATGATAGCTTAGATGAAATTTTGTTTTTTACTATTAACTCATTTTTCTCATTAGGTTCCTAACTCCCAACCAAACAACTCCTAATTCTTTCCCCTTTCATCAAGCGATTTGCCTGTGTCTTCTTGATTTTCCCTCTTTCTCTCCATTAGACACTCAATTTTCTTTTGCGCATTTGCCTTAAGATTTTCCCTTCTCGTATTTTCTTGAATTGGGTATAACCCATTTGAATTTTCGACTTCGTATCTGATTTTTTGGCTTAAAAATCGATTCTTTTGGTCAAGAATTGAAATGGGTGTTGGAATTTCTGTGCTTATAGGCCTAAAGTCAGCAACTTTATTCATATTATTTGCAACTCTCAAGAATTATGGATACCCATTATTGTCAATACTTGTTTGTATGCATCATTGGTATCTCTATTGGTAGCATTAGCTGCTAACCCTTCAATTGATCTTCCAATTCTTTTGGGGAAAAACTCAGATGGGACATTCCCAATTTGGTCACTTGCTATGTTTAGTCCTTACTTGTATTTGGTTGGGGGTTTCTCAGCTTTGAGAAGAATGAAGAGTGGGGAACCTCTATATAGTGAGATCTCTGAAGGGTTGTACGTTGGGGGTTGGCCTTGTTCACTTGATAAATTGCCACCTGGTAATCCTGCTATTATTGATTGTACTTGTGAGATGCCTAGGATGTTGGAGTTTACTGGAAATCATACATTTTTGTGTATTCCTACTTGGGATACAAGGTCTCCTCAGTCAGCTGAGATAGAGATTGCTGTTAAGTGGGCTTGTAGAAAAAGAGCTCAGAAGATGCCTGTTTTCATCCATTGTGCATATGGTATGATTGTGAACTTTAAAACTTTTGTTTCAGATAAATGTATTTGTAGCCGATTATTGCATTATTTTGTTTTCGTTACTGATCTTTCTCCTGTTGGTTGTTGTTATTGCTCCCGTATCTATATTCCCTTTTTTCAAACTGTTTGGTAGGCTTTATTTAAGTTGAGGGTCTATCGGGAACAACCTCTCTATCTAATAGGTAAGGGTAAGATATGTGTTCTACCCTCGCTAGACCTCACTTGTGGGATTACATTGGGTATGTCATTATTGTCAAGTGGAGTCATGTTTTGATATGTCCTTTATATGTTTCTACGTAAGTCCCAATTTTAGTGTGGTAGTTTGACTGAGCACAGAAGTTGAATAAATAAAGAGAAACTTATGAATCTGGTGGTCTGGTGTAGTCCTTTTAATTTTGTGGTTTTAAATTTGTCATGTCAGATGTTGGAAGACACTTAAATTGGAACGGAGGGAGTAAAAGTTTCAGTTGTTGCTAGCTTGCCTGTCCTTCATTAGTGTGTGATTGTGGTAAAGTGGATTCATTGCTTAAATTGCTTCCTTTGGGTTCATATTTTCGATTTCACCAATTGTAGTTATTACTGAAAATCATAGAACTTCTTAACTGATATTTCATAGGAGAAAGCTAGCAGTATATATCCATTTTCCATAGGGAAAGCATGAGTTGTCTCGGGCCGAATTGAGTAATCTATAAGGTGACTTATCCATATATGAGAGCTCCTGGTGTGATTTACGAATGGTAGGCTTGGTTTAGGAATATTCAAAACAAATGTAAAAAATCGTCCATTTGTTTTTTTTCCCAAGATCAAAACTTAAGGTAGGATAAAAGATGAAATGTGATTTTTAAATAATAAATAAAAATAAAATGAGAAGAAAATATTAAGGTAACAAAGTGATCGCAAAAAATCGGTCGTTACATAACGATCGATTTAAACAATACAATACAATAGAATATAAATAACAATCAAAATAAACATTGTATTTAAATATATAAATGTATCATTTTTTTAATGGATAAAAACAAAAATAATGTTATGATAGCAACGTAAGACAATTCAAATCCAAATACCACCTGAAATTGAATTTATCTTTTGTAGTAATCACATGTAGTTCCCTGCTAGTATATATTATCTTTCTTTTTTTATTTTTTATTTTAAAATTGATGTAAAAATTCGTTTATGAATTATATTGGGATGATTAAATTTCAAATTCAAAGTTAAAAACATCACTTTTTTTCTTTAAAATACAAAAAGGGTCATTCAATTTTTGGTTTAATCAAAAGGGACACTTCGCTAGAGAAGGAGCGAGATATGTTTGTGCTATAACTATCGTTAACGGCATAAAAAAATTGATCATCTCGCTAACTTACGAGCGATTTGCTCTTTTATTTTATCTTTTTTCCTCGCTACTTATGAGCGATTTGCTCTCTATTTTTCCCTCAAAAATCGCTCCCCACCAAGCGAGTTTGTAAGTTTTTTTTTGTTTTTTTGTTATTCTCGCTTCACACTGAGTGAGTTCTCAACTTCTTTTATTATATGTCCTCATAGTAACCCCGTCATTAATTTTCATTTAAATAACGATAAAAAACTTTCTAATAATATAGAAAACATTTTTATTTATTAGTAATATATTTTATAAATTGAAGTAGGATGAATATTTTTTAATGAAAAAAATCATTATTAGGAAAAGAGCGTGTTTTAAAAAAAGAAAAATAATATATTTAATTGAAAAAAAAGGCGGTTTTGACTTATTAAGTAACAATAATAGCATTTTTAGATCAATTATTAGAGACAATAATATTTTTGGATCAAACTATTAACTGAGGATATTTTTATTCATTTTACATAATTTAAGAACATTTTTAACTTTGTTCCGTTAATTAGGTCATCACAAAATCCAGAAAAAAGGTTCTCTTCCAACACATGTTTCCAAAAGTAGAAAGAAATTAAACATTGAAAAAACAAAATGTTGAAATAATACAAGTTGATTGATGCTTGGAGAAGCCAAGTTGATGAAGGTGAATGTCTTCAATTGACAGCTTCTTGTCACGGACTTAGAGTCTTACTAAAACTCCGTGCGGCACTTGACAACTTACTTACTATTCTTTCAAGTTCTTGTAAGCTCAAGTAAGCCTTTAAGACTTTGATCACTAAGAGAATATTAAGAAAGCTTTGGAAAAGAACAAGAGAGAGTTTTAAGAAGAAGGCTTTGTATTGCTTTTGGAAGGTTGTTTACAACTTGGTTGCTTGGTTTCTTGCAAATGGATGGCACCTCTATTTATACTTGCCATCAAGGACCTAAGTGCAAATAAAAATTACTTACAAGTCCCTAAAGATATTTACACTTTAATCCCTCTCTAGAATTCTCTACACTTGTCAAGATTTTCCAAGAAAATATCTAAGTCTTCCTAGAGTTCTCCAAAGCCTTCTAAAGGGTTCTAGAGTCTTCCGCAAACCTCTCCTTAACTCTAGAACGTTTTGTCCCTCTCCGGACGCAAAATTTTAACTACGAAGTGGCGGGATGTGACATTCTTCTCTGTTGATTTAACATAAATATTATTTATATAAAGGAGGGAAAAAGGGTCAAAAAAGCCCTTAAACTATGTGAAAGGAACAAAAATGTCTTTTGTTCATAATTTGACTTAAAAATGTCTTTAACGTCAATATTTTGGTTCAAAAATGCCCTTAAGCTATGCGAAAGGAACAAAAGTACCCTCCGTTTGTCATTTGATCCAAAAATACCATTGTTGTCAAAACTTTGGTCCAAAAATACACTTATTATTATTTAATGGGTCAAAAATACTCATTTTCCAAATAAGTATATTATTATTTTCTTTTTAACACATTATTTTTCTAATATTTTTTTTTAAGTTAGCAAATGTTTATCTTACTTCAATTTAGAAAAAAAATAAAAAATAAAAATATTTCTTATTTTATTATCATTATTTTTTATCGTTATATAAATATAAATTAATGATGAATATACTATGATCTTATATATATGACATATATTATCTGTCGAAAGGGTACATGAAGTTATTTTATTTTAATTGATAAAATGAGATTAAGAAGAAAACAAAATATTTCCTACATTTTTATTTGTTAAAGTGATTTTTGGAAGAAAAAAAACAAGAATAGTCTTCTTTAATAATATTTTAATTAGGAAGAAGATGTGTTTAAAAAAAATAAATATTTATTCGAAAAAGGACATTTTGTAAATACCGACTCCAAGGGCATTTTTGAACCAAAGTATTGACAGCAAGGTCATTTTTAAGCCAAATTATAAATGGAAGACATTTTTATTCCTATCAAATAGTTTAATGCTATTTTTTACCCTTTTCCCTGAGAAGCAAAAAAAATACAAAATTGTGGACAAGAGAGAGTACCATATACTATTTTTAATTTCATTTTAACATATAAAGCATCGTCTTAAAACAATAAGAAATCAAACAGTAACCACTCTCATCGACAGCCCCGAAATCAATACCTCTACGATCGTGAAGACATGATATATATATGCTTGAAAAGCTTCACAAAATATAATTCCGCTTCAACAGCTCCACGTCTTTCATTCTCTCAGGAATCTCCTTTAAATTTGGACAGTCATAGATACCAAGACCTTTAATCAGAGGCATTGCACTTGTGCCTAAATCCCATCTTTCTAGCTTCTCAAGATCATAAAGATGAAGGAACTCTAGTTGACTGAAGCTGTTATCACTGCACATTATTTCTTTTCCTTCATAAGCTCTAAATAAATAGAGATCTCTTAGGTTTGGCAACATTCCCAAAATAGGCATTGGATCTTCTGTCAGTCCTGAGAAACTCAGAACCATCATTGTGATGGAATTTGAAAACAGATGAGGCAGTTCCTCTATTCTCCCATCTAACCACAATTTCTGGAGCTTTTCACAGCAATTAACAAATTCAAGGGATGGAAATGATTGACGTCCTCCACAATCCAATTTGAGAGTGCTAAGGTTTTTCAAGCTGCTAATGTTGTTTAGGGAGTAAGATTTGGTAATATTATCCATGGTTAATTCTCGAAGATTGACTAAATCAACAGGGTCAACATCTTTCCACTGATCACAAGCAACGCCATCAAGAACTTGAAGACTAGTGAGTTTGCTTATATGTACCAGAGGTTTTGGATACGAAGCAACTAAATGTCTTAAATTTATCAAGTCAACTGTCTCGCGGGGTAGTTGGCAATATGATGAGTAACCTTTTATAACGTGAAGTGTCTGTAAATTCTTGAGGTTGCTAATGGAAGACGGAAGATCATAGATACCTTTCAATCTTAACAACTTGAGGTGGTACAAACTTCCTATGGCATCAGGTATAGACTTATTGGCAACACTAATCTCCAAGTACAACACATATAGATGTTGGAACACACTCCTGAAGTTTATAAGACTCATCTTACGAAAATCTGGATCGAAGAACATAATTGACCTCAACTTCAAGTTAGAAAGATCAAGTGATGAGAGGTACCTTTCTCCTTCACTATGAATGCCATGTCTGATACATAACGAGGATATGGAGTGGCTTCTTGGATCATAGACGTCAAAGAAGTTTACCTCCAATGCCTTTTGTATCGCAAGATCACGGAGTAAATCATGAACCCTACAGTCAGTAACTTTTTCCCAAATGTTTTTGCCACTTGAACCAAGCTTCGTCTTATCAGCTCATTCAAGAAGCCTTCAGCGACATCCTCCATTCTTTCTTCTCCTCTTGGTATGAAACCCTCCGCCATCCACAACCGTATTATGTCATCAGCCTCGACCACTTGATCTTCTGGAAAAATACCAAAGTAGAGAAAACACTGCTTGAGCGCACTTGACAAATCATTGTAGCTTAATGATAGTATGTTGGAGATTTCAATAGATTTATCTTCTTTAATGTTCTTCCAAAGGTGATCTTTCACCTTTTGCCATTGGTTTAGCCCCTTTTTATGCGAAAGTAGTCCGCTCAATACAACAATTGCAAGAGGTAAGCCTCTACACTTTTCCACCATATCCTTAGCTAGACTTTCCATTTCTGGAACCATTGCTCGAACATCAAGTAGTTTCCTACAAAAGAGATCCCAACTTTCTTCTTGGCTTAGGAAACGAAGTTTATGAACAAAACCTCTGTCGTCTGCTCTTTCAGCGACATCCTCTTTTCGCGTGGTAATAATGACTCTGCTGCCATTCTTGCCATCCGGGAATGCTCTTTTCAAACTCTCCCATGCTTCTCTCTGCCATACATCATCAACCACCACAAGGTATTTGCATTCTGTTAATAGCTTACGAAGGTGATTTTCTAGATCTATTTCTGCCATCTTTTCCAACAAATCTAGAGTTTCCTTGGCGCTGCCTTGGATGGATTTTATGATAGTCTTAAGAAGATCCGTTGTGTTGTACTCTTGAGAAACACATATCCAAGCGCGCGTAGGGAAGCTAGAGTCTATGTTAGGATTTTTGTAGAGGTTTCTCGCAAGAGTGGTCTTGCCTAATCCGCCCATGCCATAAATGGAGAGGACACTTCGACGAGGCTCTGCTTTGAGAAGTTCAGCTAGCAATGTTTGTACAACATCCTGAAGTCCAACAAAAATGTAATCCTGTTCATCCACATATGAGGTAGTTCTCCTCAATGTTGTAACCTGATTACTTGGCCCTTCTCCAGCATTACTATTGATATTTGTAATACCATAAGTCTCTCGTTTGCGAGAGATATCCATGATTCGTTGCTTTAGTGATTGGATCTCCTTGGCGACATTGTAGAATTTCTTCTCCTTCCTACATATGCAAGCGCAAGCCTTGAGACGACTAGCACCTTTACCAGCCTCAAAGGTGTAAGTCTCGAGTATAGCAACAGCGTCATTAGCAATAGAGTTGATCTCAAACACCCATTGTTGAATTCTTTGATCTCCACATTGTTTTAGTTCTGCATCTTTGAGGAAAGACTGCATGAAGAGAAGCTCGTTTCGCAGCCACTGCACATCCTCTCTTAGACTTAAACGTAGGTTAATTTCCTGAATGAGGAAATCACCCAATTTTTGAACTGCAAATGACACAAAGGCATCAGCCATCTTTAGGAATACTAGTTTTGATTGAAAAAAAGAGGAGGCTGTATATTGGAAAATGGGTGATAGACAAAAAAGTAAGACCTCAAATAATGTGTTCAATTAAGGGTCCACTTATCACTTATGTGATTAAAGATGAGAAAAAAAGGAAACATGACCATGTGGTTTCTGAATAAAGAATTACGATTGGATAAAACGACAAAGATGTACTAAAGCTTTTTGAAACTTTCCACTAAACAAAAGGTATTTTTTTTTTAATTAAGCATCTTCAACAACCATTATACAACTTGGGGAAAAACATATATAGAGAAAAGTCTTAAAACAATAAAGAAACTTCTGCACACTTGTGGAAAATATATATTGAGAAAAGATTAAAAAAATGGAAGCATCTTCAACAATCATTATACAACTTGTGGAAAAAAAATATTCGTTTTTATTTGTTCATAATACTACTTTTATTTTTTTCTATTTACTTGTTACAATGAAATAATTTAGGATTCATTAAATTGATTACAATTATCCGCAATAATTGTGCATATTACATCATATTTATTCCATTTGTGGTGTATTTATTCCATTTTAAATTAGTTTAGGGGGTAATAGGACCCTAATTAAGTTTATGTGTGTTTTTGAAATTTCAGTCATAGTCTAGGAGAGTATTTATGCCTTGTCCCTTTTTATTTGTTCATAATGATAATTTTATTTTTTACTATTTGCTTGTTACAATGAAATAATTTTGGATTCATTAAATTGGTTACAATTGTCCGCAATTCTAATTGTGCATATTACGTCATATTAATCTAAATTTGATGGAGCAGTATTATTTGAAAAAAAATCCAGATGTACCAAATCAATTTTAACAACTCAAGTTTCAACTGATTTGGAAGAACGAGCTGATTATTCAAAAAAAAAATATCGATAAAATTTGTGGAGGCCTGCAGCAAATGCTTCATTGATTTTTCTCTTGAGCCATTTTTGTCTTTTAAATGGTGACACAACTTAGAAAAATTCAGCGTATGCTACCTGTTGTGGTAATGGTAGTTAGGGTATTAAATGTTGTTAGCATATATGCGTCCACCATAGATCAATGGACTAGGTTCCTTGACAAAGTTAAGAACAACATTGGAAGTAATGCTTAAAGTAAAGGACATGAAGTTTAAGTGGAAATCTCCATGCTCAAGAGATAAATGTTGAGAGAGAAGACTTTGGCATTTCAAAAATGTAGAATGTTTTGCTAATTAACTTCTTTCTTTTTGTAGGTTTTTTATATTCAAGGTATTTTCATTTCTTCTTATTTACAATTTTTGAATTTATGTTTCACTTATTTGACTTAGATTTTTGGGTTTAGATTATTTCAGATCTTTTAAAAAATATTACATCTTATATATGAGCAGATCGTGAAGATTTTAAAGTTTAAATAGTGTTGAGAGGAGTCATAATTTGCAGACCGCAAAAAATGCCACAATTGAGGTGAACATTATTTTAAGAAATAAAAGTTTATAGATTTGTTTACTTTTTTTTTTCTTGCATTTTTTTTGTTTGTATCTTTCAAATATTTTAGCTAATGATATATATAAATAAATTTGTTTTCTTCTTGAAATATTATATATACACACACTCTCATCTATAATTAGTTGGTAATGATTTTTGGTGCTGAAATACTTCATCATTTTGATAGGTATATCAATGGAGTTAAAGCATCTAAATGACAAGATCGGTGTAAATCAAGCTAAGATTCAATTGAACGTTGTGGAAGGAGAAATAAGAGAAGACTATACTGCTTTGTACTCAAACAAGATAGTGTATTATATAATTATAACTATTTTTAAAATTGTAAATTGTAATTATATGTAATTTAGGAAGTGTTTTGAAATCTTAAAAATTAATTCATAGCTACATTATGTAGCTCTTGGAACTAATAAAGCTTGCGAAAAAATCTCAAATAATAATAGAATTATATATTGAATGCAACAAATTTTCTATATATAACACGTAAAAAAGGCATGTATATAAATTTTGACTTTCCGTAGCAAATGAAATTTTAGCTAAAATTCTATATATTCATGGCTAAAGATATGAATTTTAGCTATAATTCGAAAATGCTTGAGGCAAATACTTCATGATATAGCCATGAATTTTAATAGTCATAACTAAATACGAGTACTATTGCCACGTGACTAAGCTATACAAATAGCTACAAATTTCTGTTGACATGGAAACCAAATTAAATATGTTGCTGCAATGTAATAGCTTTGTGACTGCATCTAAAAAGACAACTATAAATCATTTTTGACGTGGCAAAAAAATAAAGTTATTTGCAATATATATATATTTTGCGTGGCAAAAACTTTTTATCAGTATAGCTACAACTCAAAAATTTGTAGCAATAGATATTAGTTCTCAGCCATGAACCATGTAAAGTTTGTAGCTAACTTTTAACCACGCTACATTTTGTTACGGAAGAAAATATTGTAGCTAAAGTGTTTAGCCATGGAAATTTTCATATTTAGCTACAACTAATTTTGCAGCAATATATGATTTTTTTTGTAGTGCGTAAATAAACCTCAAAACGTCTTTATTCTGCACTTTTCAATTTTTAGAGCTAAGGAACAAACCTCAGGCGACTCTTGACAGTTTTCCTCTATTCTTGAGGCTAAAGGTAAGCTTTTCACTCCCCGAATCCATTTTTTGATCCGTAGAACGTAATAGAATGAGTAATTATCGATGGGGGAGGGTTTTGATCTAGATTCTATGATGGAAAAAACCCTAGTTTGGGTACTTGAGATCATGGGTATGATCTAGGGCTCATAGAATTGTTAGCGATTCGGGTAATTAGTGATTGTTTATTGATTCCCGTGTTATTATGATTGTTTGTAGACCAAGAACAAGCTGAACGAATCCGGAAAGGGAAGGATCAAGTTTTTTAGGGTTTCAAGCTTGTCTCGAGGTAGGTGATGGTTGTGATTCTATGATTGTGTGATGTATGTTTGTTCTTGCTTCATTATGATACATGTATGTATATTTATGTTGCATTATTGATCACACTTGTTGTAAATGAGATAGATGAATGATAGTTACCATGAAATCATGACTTAAATGTATGTTCTTGAGGATATACTTGTGATTGTGATTGTGGTGTGTTGAGGTTGCCACGTTCCGGCATAATTATGAGATCGGTTGCCACGTTCCGACATAATCATTGGATCGAGTACCACGTTTCGGTATGCTAACTGTTTGGGTTTGGGTTCCATGAGAGGACCAATGACTTGTCATAATTGTGTATTTTGAAAAATGTGAAGTTGTTCGTTGTTCGTAAATGTTGATAATACTGTATATGTTCGATATGTGCATGTGATTATATTGTTGTAATGACTTATATATGTTACACTTAGTGGGGTAGCCGTGTGATCCTACCAGTACGTTGTGGTTGTGTACTGATACTGCACTTGCTCTTTCTTTGTTGAGTACAGGGCATCTTCAAGTGGCTATTGATAGACCTTGCTTAAAAGACCAGTGATTATTGTTGGAATTCAAGGGTGAGCCAGTTCTTCCAGGCTGCCATAAGTTCTCCTTTCGTCTATGTCCACATTTTAGACTTAGACTTTTCTAGTTAGTTATTAGAGCATTAGTTTGGGGTTGTATCCCTTCTTGTTTAAACTTGTTGAACTTTAGATGTTTTGGTACATTGACTTTTAGGTTCTAGGTGTATTTTCCGCATTGTTTAGTTGTTAGATCTTTTGGAAGTTTATGGGAACTTCAGTCTGTAGCTATTTAACTTGCTTCAGTAACTTAAATGTTTTAGGTTTTGGTTTAGTTGCTTGGTTTGGGTTGTAGTAGTGGTTCTCCCACCAGAGGGTTAGTGTGGGTGCCAATCACGACGGTATGGGTCGTGACAAAATGTTCCTTAAGAAAATATTTCTTTTGCTACTTAGTAAACATCATAAAACAAATTTTAAAAAATAAATATTATTATCGTACCAAACACCCCGAGCCCTTCCTATCTTGATAGTTGTTACTCTATTGAAAATTTTATCCATCTATTAAGGTGTGAAATCAACTATGACAAACAAGATTGTTTGACTATACTAACAAGTAACAAAGTCAAAATTAAAGAATTTTATTAACTCGGTATTTTGACTAATTTTCCATTAAATGAACAAAAGTATGATAGACTAATATATATTCACAAGTTGTAGCAAAGGGACATTATATTCTTTAGTAGTTCATAATATTTGGAAGGATGAAGATACATATAATTATTTTATGTCTACTAATATCTTTGTTCATCTATGATGAATTATTAGTCACGGTGGACAAATCATATAGTAGCCTTTATATGGAAGCAAACCATTTTTCCTACAATGAATTGTTTAATTCTCAACATTATAAGGTGGCTAGAGAGCTAAGAAATCTAGATAGGAATAATGGTGGAGGAGGAGTACCAACACTGTCACCACCAAATCCTAATTTGAAAATTCGTTGGAATCCTCTTCCATCGCCACCATCACCACCAGCATCACCAAGCTAGATCGGGCTGATACTAGATTTGTGCGGTTTATATATATATATATATATATGTTTATGTCTGTATTTATTCTGTAAATTGAATAAACTATGGGAGTGAGATATATAATTTGTAATATTAATTGAGATGATCAATATTTTCAAAGGTATTTTTATATACGATTTTGTACATTGATTATTTGGCTATAACGTCTTTGCCATTCTTTTGTTGAAATTGAGGTCTTTGTCAATATCCAAGAGGTAGCTAGGTCCCTTAAAACCATGATATTTCTTTTGCTCCAACATAATTGTTATGTTTTGTTTTTCGAAAATTAAATTAATTAATATATTCCATGACTTTGAAAGACTACTATAAAACTTGGTACAAATTGAAAAATATGTATAGAATTTTTTCCCAAAAACATTAAACATAATTTAGGGAAACACTATATATGAGTGGGAGGGTTGGGGTTGGTTTTGGGGTCAGAACGGGGGTGGGTTGGGTGGGGGCATAAGAACAAGACAATTAATGCAGAATGTCATTTATTAAAATTATTTTTTTATTTTGACTAATAAAGTTGTTTTCCTGAATTTTAAAGAACTTGTTTTATCTTTAAAACAAAGTGAAAATTGGAAATCATTTTTTAAAAGAAAATTCCTCCATACAAACACACTCTAAATAGTTCACCGATAATTAGTTCTTGTTAAAGAAATGAATCTCGAATCTATCATATATTCCATACATCACACTAGATAGATATCATATTCATGGAATACGATTCACTTTCAAGATGCCTTGGTGGTGAAATGGTAGACACGCGAGACTCAAAATCTAGTGCTAAAGAGCGTGGAGGTTCGAGTCCTCTAGTACCCTATGTCAATAAAAGTAAAAGAAAGAAAATAAGGGCGAAAGAAAGATACCAAAGCAATGTTGTATCAGGCTGCTTGTCTTTTTGTAGTTGGATCTCCAAGTTTTTGGAATGCTCCAAATTCGACTTCCTATACCTATGAATTCCATTGGACCCAGAAATGATACATTGGAAGAATCCGTTGGGTCTTCCAATATCAATAGGTTGATTGTTTCGCTCCTGTATCTTCCCAAAGGAAAAAAGGTCCAATTAGATGAAACCATCCATTCCTTTTTCTTCGAACATTCGAACGTGACTCTTCAACATTTATGTCCCTCCATCCCTCTCTTGATTGTAAAGTTTTTCCAAAATTATAGTGTGAAATCAACCATGACTATAACAAATAAAGAAGCAAAGAAATGTGTGAACGCGCTATTTTGACATTTCCACTATTAATTAAATAATCCTCAGGAAAATGAAAAAAATAATATTAGAGTCCACTATATATTCACAAGTGGTAATAAACTAATTAAAATGACAAAAAAGTGAGCAAAGGGACATTCCTTTAATTTTACAATAATTCTCACAAATATGAAGGCACATATAATTTCATGTCTACTAATATTTTTGTTCATCCATGAATTAGTATCCATAGTGTGGAAGCAAGGTCCCTATCGCAATTTTCCTACGATGAATTGTTTAATTCTCAAGACAAGGTGAACGTAGCCTGAGGACTAAACTATTTGGATAGGAGTAAGGGTGGAGGAAGAGTACCAACACCATCACCACCAAATCCTAATTTGAGAACTCGTTGGTGGAAGCCTATTGAGCCACCACCAAAACCATCACCGCCACCACCAACATCATCAAAAAGTTATCCACCATGATATGATTGGCCAAAAGGCATTAGACCGTGCTATATGGTAATATTATGTTTGTATATGTTTGGATTTGTCTATAGTTGGATCAGCTGTTTTCCTGTGTAATATGTACTTATATCATGTTTTTGCATGAACGACCTCTATTTTGTGATGATCTTTATTTTGCCCTTAATTTTTATTTAATAAAAACTTATGAGTCAAAGTACTCTTAATTAACTATAATGTCTTGTTCGACATAAGGTGTGTAATATTCAAATTGCAAGGCATAAATTTAGAGAAATTTTTAAGACATAATGTTCTGAACTGAATTTATATCTTATAAGGCATAACTTATGTCTTGCGAGTTTTTCCTTGTAAATTTTGTTACATTACTCGTATATCTAACTATTAGACTTCTACATAGGATGATTACATACGTCAATATACATATAATCTCTTAGTTTAACTTATGTTATATTTCATGACTAATTCAAATGATAGAATTTTCAAACCCATATTTACCTCTTAATTGCAAGTATTCTAGTATATTTCCCTTCCAATTTTTTTTTCCGGAAGTGCATTTAAAATACAATATATAGGTTCACGAGAATCTAATAACGTGTACCTAATTAATTCAATATTGCATTAATTTAAAATTAATATAAAACTTTATAAATTTCAAGTTCAAAATCTGCATCTATTATTTTTTTCAAATCCAAACACCAATCATATATAATTCTCACTTGATTTTTAATAGAAAACTCATTTAGTTCCACATAGTAATGAGTGTGCAAGTATAATTTCATATCTATGCCGCCACTATCATGATCAATGTTGGGTTTTAAAGGTGTGAACAGGAAATGAAGGGTTGTGACTCTCCTGAAGAGTTGTGACTATGCCGAAGGGTTGTGACCTTTATGAAAGGTTGTGTCCTTTCTAAAGGTTTGTGACCGTTTGAAAGGTTGTGCCTTTTCCAAAGTGTTGTAACCTTTCTGATAGATTGTCTTCTTTTTGAAAGGTTGTCTTCTTTCCAAAAGGGTTGTGACCTTTACCCTTTATTGGCTATAAATAGAGAGGCTTTCTCTCATTTTTCTGTATCGAATTCTTCCCTTCTCTTGCATACATTTCTTACAAAACAAAATCGATCGATCGTGTCTGTGTGTGTGATTCGTTGCTGTTATTTTGAGTTCGTTGAAATTATTGAAGTTTGAGGTACCACTACATCTTTAATGGTTAATCCGTTTTATCTTGGGAGGAATTAATCTGCAACCTCGGGTACTTGAGGGGATTAAATTTCTTAAGGATTCTAAAGGTTTGTGACCGTTTGAAAGGTTGTGCCTTTTCCAAAGTGTTGTGACCTTTCTGAAAGATTGTCTTTTTTCTGAAAGGTTGTCTTCTTTCCAAAAGGGTTGTGACCTTTACCTTTTGTTGGCTATAAATAGAGAGGCTTTCTCTCATTTTTCTATATCGAATTCTTTCCTTCTCTTGCATACATTTCTTACAAAACAAAATCGATCGATCGTGTCTCTGTGTGTGATTCGTTGCTGTCATTTTGAGTTCGTTGAAATTATTGAAGTTTGAGGTACCACTACTTCTTTAATAGTTAATCCGTTTTATCTTGGGAGGAATTAATCTGCAACCTCGGGTACTTGAGGGGATTAAATTTCTTAAGGACACACAGTGGGTTATGTGGACTCGGATAGTTCTTTGTGTTTTTCTTTTCATCTTTTATTATTTCTGATTTGCTAATCTAAATACAGGGGTAACAATCACCACCAACACAAACACCTCCACCACGACTAGTTTGAGAGGATAGTTTATTTTTTTTTATCTTGCAAAGTATGAGGTAAATTCAAATTGTGAACTTTATGAATTCGAGTTTGAAATTTTAAATAAAGTATTTTTTAAAAATTTTTCATGATCAAACGTTCACGAAAACTTATACTTAATTTAAAACTTATGTGTAATTAAAGATATAAGTTTAAAGATCAGTTAAAGAGAAAAGTTGGTGAAGATTTTATTTTCAATAAGCAGAGTGACGAAGACTTTGAAGAGTCAAATAGTCAACTTTTCAGAAAAGGAGTTGCTAATAGTATTTGGATTAATTTAGACTATTCTTAGAATAGATGTATATACTAAAAAGTCTAAAAGTTTGGTTAGTTTGTCTGGTGTTTTTTCGTGTTGCATCGACTCTTTTCCGTTAGGTAATTTTCGAGGCAAACATTATTTTTTTTCAAAGTTAATTTTCTTACCGACTTAGTTGAATTTTAATTCATTCATAGATAAAATAATTCAAGGATGTAAGGTAAATACTTCTAGATGTATGCTGTTTGGATTAATTTAGACTATAACAGATGTATATACTAAAAAGACTAAAAGTTTCATGAGTTTGTCCAGTATTTTTTCGCATTGAATCAACTCTTTTTCGTTAGGTAATTTTCGTGGCAAATTTTTTTTTTCAAAGTTAATTTTCTCGCCAACTTAATTAAATTTTCTTGTAGTTTTAATAATGCACAAAATTAGGGGTGTTCTAGGAAACCTGGTAAAAGAAAAAACTCCTGCACTTTTTTTTATTTGATTTTGATTAGCAAATTTTTTTTTTGAAAAAATTGAACCAACCCAACAATATAAATACGTAATTAAAAATTATAATTACATATACATGTATGATAAATTAAAATTTTTACTACATATATATTATGAATTTAAAATTTTACTACATATATTTATAGTTTGCACTTTGCACTCTTGATTTGTAAATCTAGATTGCATTTATAGTAATTCAGCTTTAATGTTGAATTTGATTTGTAATCTTTTTTTGATAAAAAATTAACTTAATTGATTTAATTTAATTTCAACAGTTATTTTAAAAAATCGTTTGAATTATTATTTCACCATCTTACAAAGGGAAAAAAAAAAGAACAAAAGAATAACGCAACACTCTGTCGATCTTCAAATATTTGTTAGAAAATGAGCAAAAAAGTAAGATTTCTTTTGTTTCAATTTATTTGTCCTACTATTTTTGTTTGACAATTCTTTAATTTTGATTTTCGACGTAATTTATTTAAGACCATAAGATTAAAATATTTTGGTACATTTATACATATATCTTTACTTTAAAAATCACAAGATTCAATTTTTTTTTTTTTTTACTTTATTAAATTCTGTATTTATTAGTCAATACAAGACAACTAAATTGAAATATAGGGAGTATAAATTGGGATGTTATGATAGCTTAATTTTCAAGAAAACTCATTACCATTTGAGAATTTGAAACAATGAGGGCAATATGTATAATTTCATTTCTTCTAATATTTTTTATCATCCATGAAGCAACAGCAAGGTCCATGCAACAATATGATAATTCCTACAAGGAATTATTTTCTCAATTTAAAGTTGCTAGAGAGCTAAGAGGTTTAAAAGGCAAAAAAGCACCACCATCACCACTAGATCCTAATAGGGCAAGTCATATGCTTGTCCCTCCTGCTTATCATTATAAATCACCACCACCACCATCACCATCGAAAGTACCAGCAAGTTATTCATGAGCTGACAGGAGCGAAATAAGAATTTTGAATATATGGTGAATGCTTCGATTTGTAATAAAAGATTAAGGTTGCTTATAATTAGAGGATTTATTACTGTGTTTTTTTATTCATCTTTTTTCTTTTGTTTTAAATGTTTAACTTATGAACAAGCAAAATATAATAATTGTTGTTACCACCAAAGCCTAATTATCCTCCATGACCACCCAAAGGCTAGTTTCATAAAACATGTGCTTTTGCATGGTATTTTATTTTTATATGTTTATGTAAATATTTTACTTGGAGTTGGATCTTAGTATTTTGTATTATATTAACATATAACTCATATATTTTGTAATAAAAAAGATTGAGCATGAGATAAGGTAGTTGATTTTGGGTAATACAAATGAGGGTATTGGCATGGCTCTAGTCAGACTTTTGATCGAATATGATAGCTTGTTGACAGACTAAGTTAAAAAATAAAGTCATGTTTTTGCTATTTGTTATAATTTTTAACATGATATTAAATATTTGATTCTAATTAACAAGTGGTATATATATCCAATAACATGAGAGTGATTTTTGGCAGAAAAAATGTACATGATATTTGAAGAAAAAGTGCATTACTTTTGGCGAAAATAATAATAATCAGATGCACACGACGTCTATTTTTATACTGTTAATTTTTTTGTTCGAAGAATATAAAGTGATAATGATCAAATTCCTTTATCGTTTAGCCTTTCGATCAATGTGTGTGTACAAATCACAAATGAAAGACCAAAGATTTGATTTGTAATCCATGGGCCTCATAAAATTCCCGTAAAATTTAAGTGTGTTACAGTAAAACATTTTAATTTATTTTCCCTTAAAAGATGCTAAATTCATAAGTTATATATTTTTTTCCCTTTTTATTCAACAAGCAAAATGACAAAGACTTTAAAGTCAACTTTCCAAAAAACAAGTTGCTAAAATTATTATATTTTGCTTGTTCATAAGTTATATATTTTTTTCCCTTTTTATTCAAGCAAAATGGCAGAGACTTAGAGTCAACTTGTCAAAAAACAAGTTGCTAATAAAAGTCACGGGTTCTGAGTAATTCAGGAAAGTGATAGGACTATAATATAAAAAAATATTTTTTTATTCATCGTCTAAAAAAATATTCAACAAGTTGGAACTATGGAACAACTAAATATCAATTAAATTGTTAGTGGATTTGACCTAGTATATAACGTAGTACTAATTATTTTACATTATTAGTTGTTCAAGAATATAACTATGACATTGATTTTCTTGACCCTTTTTGACTCACGAGTCACGATTAGCTAGTGTATTATTTTATTGATCCTTAAAAAAAATCCATAGAAAATGCACAAAAGTAATATAAATAGGCATTTTGTGATAACCTAGTTTTCATAAAACTACTATTTGAAAGAAAATGAGGGGAGTAAGTATAATTTCATTTCTTCTAATATTTTTTATTATTCATGAATTAGTTTGTGTGGAATTAGTAGCATCAAGATCCATGCAACAATATAATAATTCTTACAAGGAATTATTTTCTCAATTCAAGATTGCTAGAGAGCTAAGAGGTTTTGATTTAATTAGAGGCAAAATAACAATCATGTCCCCACCACAATCTAATAAGGAATCTCATATGCGTCCATCTCGTATGAAGCCGCCACCATCATCTCTGCAAATATCATCACCATCACCACCACCATCGATAAAAAGGTAGATTTTTGTTCTACGTTAATTTTTTTTTAATACAAATATAGAAGGGCTAAAAAATAGTGATTTGGTTGTGGTTGGATGGATTTTGGATTATCGTGAGTGAATTTATTATGTTTTACGATTCATGTTTTCTTTTGCATTTAAAAATAACTTTTGACAAGAATTAAAAAAAAAAAAATGTACCAACACTGTTATTATCACCAAAGCCTAATTAGATAATTCGTTGGAAGCTCGATCCTACGTAATGAACATGTTAGATGAGTCGATTTCGGGAGCAAAATCCATTTTAACGCTTTAATTTTTTCAATTAAGCGATAGAGTTGCAAGTAGAGATACAATAACCAAAATGTTGATAAAAATAATATATGTTATTTGAAATTGAAAAAGGTCGATATATAGTTAATTAATTCATATTGCAGAGGATCAAAATTGAGTGTCTAACAAACGCCTCCAACCCCCACCTCATAACTACTCAATCCTCCCAACCACCCACTCCTCACCCCGGTGACCCAATCCACAATATATATAGTTTTTTCTATATTTAAAAAACAAAACTCATTACTACAAGGAATTTGAAATAATGAGGGGAATATCTATAATTTCATTTCTTGTAATATCATTAATCATCCATGAAGCAACAGCAAGGTCCATCCAACAATATGATAATTCCTACAAGGAATTATTTTCTCAATTTAAAGTTGCTAGAGAACTAAGAGGTTTAAAAGGCAAAAAAGCACCACCACCGCCACCAGATCCTAATAAGGCAAGCCATATGCTTGTCCCTCCTGCTTATCGTCATAGATCACCACCACCACCATTACCATCAGAGGTACCAGCAAGTTATTCATAAACTGACAGGGGCGGAACTAGGATTTTAAATTTATAAATTCTAAATTCTACTTATTGAATTTGTATTTTAACATAAATATAAATTTTTGGAAAAAAATAATTGAGTTTCACAAAATCTATAAGCAGATCTGTAGTTCAGCCCCTAATTGGGCTTGACATTATGTACTATTCCATATGTACTTAATTTTTTAAATATTTTTGTGAATGATTTGATTTGTAATAAAAGATTAAGGATGCTTGAAAGAGGATTATTATTACATTATGTATTTTGATTCATTTTTTTTTCTTCTGTTTTAAATATATTACTTATGAACAAGCAAAATATAATAATTATTATACCAACATTATATTGTTACCACCAAAGCCTAATTATCCTTCATGAAAGGCTAGTTTCATAACGCATGTTCTTTTGGGTGGTATTTAATTAAAAAAAATTGAGCTAGTGAGTGTTGGGTAATAAGTGTTGGGTAATAGAAACATTCTATTTATGACAACGCTCACGAGGGGGTTCGGATAACTCTAGTCAGACTTGTGATCAAATATGACACTTGCTGACAGACTTAGTTAAGAAATAAAGTTATGCTTTTACTAGCAGCTATGACTTTTTACATAATATTAAGTGTTTGATTCTAACAAACGGTATCAACACCAATCACATGAAATCAATTTTTGGCCAAAAAAAGTACATGAAATTTGAAGAAAAAAGTGCATTATTTTTAGCGAAAAAATAATAATCAAACGCACATGATATCTATTTATATATATATATATATATTTGTTCAAAAATGTAAAATGATAACGATCGAACTCCTTTGTCGTTTTGCCTTTTGATCAATGCGTGTATACAAATAGGATAACAAAGATTTGATTTGTAATCCAGTAGGCTAATAAAATCCTCGTAAAATATAAGTTTGTTACAGTAAATCCAAAACTGTTTAAGCATCAATTAAACCATTTCCCCTTAAAATATTAAATTCAAAAGTCCATTTTTTTCCCTTTTTTTGGTATGTGACATATCTCTTGAATAATATTTGATAAAACACTCATATTAAAAAGACCTCAATTTCAACAAGCAAAATGACAAAGACTTTAGAGTCAACGAGTCAACTTTTCACAAACAAGTTGCTAATAAAAGTCACGGATTCTGACTAAATCATTAAATTAATTTGGGAAAGTTGTAGAACTATAGTATAAAATGAATATTTAGTGGATTTAACCTAGCATAAAAAGTACTGATTATTTTACATTATTAGCTGTTCAAGAATATAGTTCTGACGTTGATTTTCTTCACCCTTTTGACGATTGAATCGTGATTAGCTAGCACATTATTTTATTGATCTTTAAAATCCATAGAAAATGAACAAAAGTAGTATAAATAGGAATGTTGTGATAACTTAGTTTTCATAGAACTCATTAATTACTATTTGAAAGAATGAGGCCATTATGTATAATTTCATATCTTATAATATTTTTGATCATTCATGAATTAATTTGTGTGGAATTAGTAGCATCAAGATCCATGCAACAATATAATAATTCCTACAAGGAATTATTTTCTCAATACAAGATTGCTAGAGAGCTAAGAGGTTTTGGTTTAATTAGAGGCAAAATAACAATGTCACCCCCACAATCTAATAAGGAATCTCATATGCATCTCCCTCCTATGATGCCACCACCACCACCAACTACACCGCCACCGTCACCACCATCTCCAAGACTACCACCACCACCACCCCTCACCTCCATCAGCACCAATAAGTTGAACATGAGCTGACATGGGTGAAACTAGAATTTTGAGTTTATGAATTTTGAATTCTGGAAAAGATAGATAACTTATTTTTAATAAAAATATAAAGGCTTACAATTAGTGAGTTGTGTCGAATTTGTAAGAAGATATGTAACCCCATTCGCATGAGCACCACATGCTTGCCATCGCTATAAGTAGATCGAGCCCACTTTCACATGTTATACGTCCCCTTTTTATGTGTGCGCGCTTGCTTAGATTTGGTTGTGTGAAGGATGGATTCAAGATTATTGTGAGTGTTTTTTATTTTTGTTTCTTTTGTAGTTTTTTAAAAACAACTTTTGAACAAGAATTAGTAAAAATAATTGTTCCAATACTGTTATCAAGCTTGAAGAGCTAGTGTTTTAATATGGACTCAAAACAGTTTGGTTTGGTGTTTGATTCTATTTTTCCAAAATATATAGGTTGATAATGTAAGCATTTCTTCAACTTGTAATACACTAACAATTTTATTAATTACTCACATCATTTATTTTTTATATTATTCAATATTCGTTCATAATACTATTATATATAATAATTATCTTTCAAATGATTTGATTTAAAAGTCACTAAGTTATGATGCGATTGATAAAAAAAGTGAGCAACATAAACATTCCTTTAAAGCCACAATAATTTTCACAAATATGAAGGCACACATAATTTTATGTCTACTAATATGTCTTTGTTCATCCATGACTTAGTAACGATGGACAAATTTAATTTCTTGCAACCTTTGTGTGGAAGTAAGGTCTTTGTCCATAACGTGATTTTCCTTTATTGATTTATTTAATTTTCAAGAAAAGGTGAGAGTCACCGAAGGGTTAAAAGCCTAAAATAGGAACAAGGGTGGAGGAAGAGTACCAACACCATCACCACCAAATCCTAATTTGAGAACTCGTCGAAGTCTATTCTGCCATCATCATCACCATAACCACCACCCTAGCATTATCAACAAGTTATATCCTTCGTGACCACACAAAAACAATTTTTTAGAATGTGTTCTATGTGGTAATTTTATGTTTATTTCTAGATTTATCCTATCACACTAACGACTACAAATACTCATTAGTCCAATATCAATACAAGATAAAATATAAAGGTGTCATCCTTTAAAGAAAAACCTAAATGGATCTATTTTCGGGTTTGGAAGAATTAATTTGGTATTATTACGAAATAATTTTTTTTCTTAATGATAAATTTTTCTAATTATATAAATACTATAATATATTTAAAATTATAAAAATTCAAAAAACTTTCTTATTTATTTTTAAAAAAATAGTTTTTCAATAAGCATAGTGACCAAGACGAGTCAACTAGTCAACTTTTAGAAAACGAGTTGCTAATAAATGTGATGGGACATACTAGTTAAAACATTTGAATTAAGTTTATTAATTCAGAATATAATATAATAGATAAATATACTAAAAAGTCTAAAAAGTTTGATTAGTTTGTCTGACATTTTCTTTCATTGCATCGACTTCTTTTGTTAGGTAAGTATGAAAAATTTTACCATGCATGATGCACATTTATATTTTTCCTTTGGTTTCTTTTCTAACAATTCTTCCAAATTTTATACTTCCACTTAAATAACTTTAATCATGAAAAATGTGAAATTCAAAAAATCTTGCCGGACTTATTCTATTTTTATTTTTTTTTTGATATTATTTTTTCATCTCGATATTGATTATTTATATTATTAAAAATAGTTATATAAAATTATTTGTTAATTTACAAAGATATAATTAATTTCAAATTTTCTATTTTATTATAATAATTAATTATTTTTGAAAGTATAATAAAATTTATAAATTTACCAAAAAAAATTAAGGTATAAATTAGTAAAACTATTATTCTATTTATGATTTCTTAAGAAATTTGTAAAAAAAAAGTAGATTATTAATATGAAAAATAAAGAAGGTATAAATTTAATAAGTTATTTTATTTTTCTCTCAACAATTTCATAATCCAAAAGCACTTCAATCCACAAATACTCTTCAATAAGTAAATAGAACGGAAAGAACATCAATGATCTTGACAAACAATTACATAAGTTTTGATACTGTTGTCATGAAATTCAAAAACGAAAAACATCCATAAACATCGACATAAATACATATTATTTCCGTCAATTTATACGATATTTTTATTCTTAAAATTCAAGCCAGGTGAAATTTAATAAATATTATTTATCTACTTTTCTTATACGTTCCTTAAGAAATTATAAATACAAATAATAATTTTAATAATTTATTCCTTAAAAGAATTGTTGCAATTTTACAAAATTAATTTTATAATTTAAAAAATTTTAATTGTTAGGATTAAAAAACTATAAATTAAAAAATAAATTTCAAATAATTATTTATTATAATAGACTAAATAACATAGAATAGAAAAAATAATATTAAAATAATAAACTAAAAACTTATATAATGATGGTAAAATTTAAATTAAAATTCAGTACGTAAAAAAAGAAAAGCATAAACTAATTAAATCGGCAAATAAAATTCTTAAAAGATTTTATTAACATAATTTTAAAGAAGAAAAAAATATTTTAAAAAATTAAAACACAAAATATATTGAACAAGGGGCATAAAACCAAAAAAATTATTAAAGATGTCTCTTTATTAGCTTGGCAAATGAGTATCATTATGTCCATTTGTCAATCAAACAATGCGTCATACAAGTATGACATGGCATGCTCCATACATAATAAAAATTTTCGGTAAGTATCAAGGAAATGTAGTTTTTCGCAAAGTTACATATACATATAGAAAGAATTTAAAATTTTACGACATTATATTAGTAGTTTGCACTCTCGCTGTTTCAATTTATTTGTCACAATTATTTTGATCCATTTTTAAAATATATCTTTTTCTTCGGCAAATTTTTAATCTTAAACTTTCAAGTGATATGTTTAAAACCATAAAATTAAAAGACATTTTGATATATCTACCGTATCTTTGTTAATTTTAAAACCACAAAAATCCAAACTTCTATTTACTTTCTAAAACTCCGTTACAAATCAAAATAGGACACTTAAATTAAAATGTAGCGAGTATAACTTGGGATGTTGTAATAACTTAATTTAAAGAGAACTCATTACTTTACTACTATAGAAAATTTGAAACAATGAGAGCAATATGTATAATTTTATTTCTTGTATTAATATCCTTGATCATCCATGAAGCAACAGCAAAATCCAACCAACAATATGATAATTCATACAAGGAATTGTTTTCTCAATTTAAAGTTGCTAGAGAGTTAAAGAGGCAAAAAAAGATCACCATCACCACCAGATCCGAATAAGGTAACTCATATGCATGTCCCTCCTGCTTATATTAAACTTCCATCACCACCACCACCATCACCATCAGAAGTACCAACAAGCTATGCATGAATTGATAGAGATGGAACTAGAATTTTTTGTTTTTAAAAACTCATTGTTGATTTCTATTAGTTAAGTGAATATTTTAATATAAATATAGAGTTTTAGACAAATATGATTGAGTTGTGCAAAATCTATAAGCAGATCATGTCCCATACCATATGTACTTTTTTTTCTTTTTGTGAGTGCTTTTAGATTTGGAATAAATGTAAGAGGATTTATTACTATGTATTTAGATTCATGACTCATATATATATATATATATATATATATATATATATATATATATATATATATTGTAATAAAAAAGATTGACCATGAGGCAAGCTAGTTGGTGTTCAACGCTCACGAGGGGCTGGGATGATTCTTCTCGGACTAATGATCGAATGTGATGCTCGTTGACGGACTCAGTTAAGAAGTATAATAAAGTTACACTTCATAAAGTTTTATTAAAAGTGTTACAACAAATTCGATGTAACTATCGGGTTCCGTCATTATAGAGAAGTCAACGGAGGGGAATTTGGAGCCAAAAATTTTTTTCGTAGTATTTAGATTTTTCCAACCTAGTCCAGATTTGGACTAAATCTGAGTCTTTAAGGTGTAGGGAAATATGGTAACGATCGGGGGATTTATTTATAATTCTGGTTACATGAGTGGTTACATAACTCGTTAAGAAATCCGTACAACTTTATGAAATTGAATTCGAGCGAGTAAAACTCCAGGAACAGATCTTAGTGTGAAAGGTAGTTTTCTGGGCGTTGTGGGTTAGAGATGTTTTGTGAATTGGGGATTTTGGAAATCTTTAAATTGCTCACTGTTTCGTGCAAGCCACCTTGGCGGGGCCGCTGCAGCGGGGTGAGGGCCACTGTGGTGGGTTCGACGCGACTTAAGGTCGTAAATAAACCTTTAAACGACCTTATTTTGCAGTTTTCGATTTTTAGAGCTAAGGAATGAACCCTAGGCGACTCCTAGCAGTTTTTCACCATTCTTGAAGCTAAATATAAGCTTTTCAGTCCCCCAAATCTGTTTTTTAATTCATAGAACGTAATTGAATGGGTTATTATCGATTGGGGAGGGGGGGGTGGTTTGATCAAGATTCTATGGTGGAAACAACCCTATTTTGGATACTTGGGGTCATGGGTTTGATCTAGGGTTCATAGAATTATTAGCAATTCGGGTAATTAGTGATTGTTTATTGATTCCCGTGTCATTATGATTGTTTGTAGACTAAGAACAAGCGGAACTGTCACGCCCCGAACCTATACCCTGGGCGGGACTGGCACTCGAGAACTATTGCTGGCCCCAAGCGAATCTTTGGCATGGCTTACTTACTTAGTGGAAAACTATATGCAATAAGAAAGGAAATCAAATGCTAAAATACTTAACTGTCTCAAACTGAACTCTTAATGTTTTGAAAATAAACATTTAACTTTGCCAAAATGACAACTCAAATTTGAACATAAGTCAATAACAAAATAATGACGAATGAACTAACATCTGACTGACTATCTATGAAGCCTCTAGAACAACTGAGATGGATGTCGAGACAGGCCCACGACATCCTAATGAACTATTTAATACTGAAAGTAAACAAAAGGGATCCTCTGAAATGCAAAGAGGCTCACCAACAGACTCTGGACTGCTCACTGGATCAACGATGCGCTGGATACCTATCATAGTTACCTGTGTATGCATCATAATAAGATGCATGTCAACTGGCATCAGTACATTGAATGTACGTGTATGTGAGTTGGAATGATAAACACAACATAGGCTTGAAAAAAATCTAAAAGAAACTGAAGAACTTACCTGGCTCAACTCAACTCAACATAACTGAACTCATTTCAATATAAAGCAGTTTAAAACAAGTACAATATAAAGAAAACTGTTTAAAATATGATGTCAACTTTGTGTGTATGCAAAGATACATATAACTCTCAGATGTGTGTAAAAATACAAATAAACTGATGTATATAAAAATACAAAATATATAGGTTGATAATGTAAGCATTTCTTCAACTTGTAATACACTAACAATTTTATTAATTACTCACATCATTTATTTTTTATATTATTCAATATTCGTTCATAATACTATTATATATAATAATTATCTTTCAAATGATTTGATTTAAAAGTCACTAAGTTATGATGCGATTGATAAAAAAAGTGAGCAACATAAACATTCCTTTAAAGCCACAATAATTTTCACAAATATGAAGGCACACATAATTTTATGTCTACTAATATGTCTTTGTTCATCCATGACTTAGTAACGGTGGACAAATTTAATTTCTTTGCAACCTTTGTGTGGAAGTAAGGTCTTTGTTCATACCGTGATTTTCCTTCAATGATATATTTAATTTTCAAGAAAAGGTGAGAGTCACCGAAGGGTTAAAAGCCTAAAATAGGAACAATGGTGGAGGAAGAGTACCAACACCATCACCACTTGTCGAAGTCTATTTTGCCATCATCATCACCATAACCACCACCACTAGCATTATCAACAAGTTATATCCTTCGTGACCACACAAAAACAATTTTTTTGAATGTGTTCTATGTGGTAATTTTATGTTTATTTCTAGATTTATCCTATCACACTAACGACTACAAATACTCATTAGTCGAATATCAATACAGGATAAAATATAAAAGTGTCATCCTTTAAAGAAAAACCTAAATGGATCTATTTTCGGGTTTGGAAGAATTAATTTGTATTATTACGAAATAATTTTTTCTTCTTAATGATAAAATTCTCTAATTATATAAATACTATAATATATTTAAAATTATAAAATTCAAAAGACTTTCTTATTTATTTTTAAAAAAATAGTTTTTCAATAAGCATAGTGACCAAGACTTTGACAGTCAAATAGTCAACTTTTAGAAAACGAGTTGCTAATAAATGTGATGGGACATACTAGTTAAAACATTTGAATTAAATTTATTAATTCAGAATATAATATAATAGATAAATATACTAAAAAGTCTAAAAAGTTTGATTAGTTTGTCTGACATTTTCTTTCATTGCATCGACTTTTTTTGTTAGGTAAGTATGAAAAATTTTACCATGCAATGATGCACATTTGTATTTTTCCTTTGGTTTCTTTTCTAACAATTCTTCCAAATTTTATACTTCCACTTAAATAACTTTATTCATGAAAAATGTGAAATCCACATTATCTTGCCGGACTCATTCTATTTTGTATTTTTTTTATATTATTTTTTCATCTCGATATTGATTATTTATATTATTAAAAATAGTTATATAAAATTATTTGTTAATTTACAAAGATATAATTAATTTTAAATTTTCTATTTTATTATAATAATTAATTATTTTTGAAAGTATAATAAAATTTATAAATTTACCAAAAAAAATTAAGGTATAAATTAGTAAAACTATTATTCTATTTATGATTTCTTAAGAAATTTGTAAAAAAAAGTAGTTTATTAAAATGAAAAATAAAGAAGGTATAAATTTTATTTTATTTTGTCGTGAAATTCAAAAACGAAAAACATCCATAAACATCAACATATATACATATTATTTCAATCAATTTATACGATATTTTTATTCTTAAAATTCAAGCTAGGTGAAATTTAATAAATATTATTTATCTACTTTTCTTATACGTTCCTTAAGAAATTATAAATACAAATAATAATTTAAATAATTTATTCCTTAAAAGAATTTTTGCAATTTTACAAAATTTATTTTATAATTTAAAAAAAATTAATTGTTAGGATTAAAAAACTACTTATATCTTGATTTTATAAATTAAAAAATAAATTTCAAACAATTATTTATTATAATAGAATAAATAACATAGAATAGAAAAAATAATATTAAAATAATAAACTAAAAACTTATATAATGATGGTAAAATTTAAATTAAAATTCAGTACGTAAAAAAAGAAAAGCATAAACTAATTAAATCGGCAAATAAAATTCTTAAAAGATTTTATTAACATAATTTTAAAGAAGAAAAAAATATTTTAAAAAATTAAAACACAAAATATATTGAACAAGGGGCATAAAACCAAAAAAATTATTAAAGATGTCTCTTTATTAGCTTGGCAAATGAGTATCATTATGTCCATTTGTCAATCAAACAATGCGTCATACAAGTATGACATGGCATGCTCCATACATAATAAAAATTTTCGGTAAGTATCAAGGAAATGTAGTTTTTCGCAAAGTTACATATACATATAGAAAGAATTTAAAATTTTACGACATTATATTAGTAGTTTGCACTCTCGCTGTTTCAATTTATTTGTCACAATTATTTTGATCCATTTTTAAAATATATCTTTTTCTTCGGCAAATTTTTAATCTTAAACTTTCAAGTGATATGTTTAAAACCATAAAATTAAAAGACATTTTGATATATCTACCGTATCTTTGTTAATTTTAAAACCACAAAAATCCAAACTTCTATTTACTTTCTAAAACTCCATAAATCAAAATAGGACACTTAAATTAAAATGTAGCGAGTATAACTTGGGATGTTGTAATAACTTAATTTAAAGAGAACTCATTACTTTACTACTATAGAAAATTTGAAACAATGAGAGCAATATGTATAATTTTATTTCTTGTATTAATATCCTTGATCATCCATGAAGCAACAGCAAAATCCAACCAACAATATGATAATTCATACAAGGAATTGTTTTCTCAATTTAAAGTTGCTAGAGAGTTAAAGAGGCAAAAAAAGATCACCATCACCACCAGATCCGAATAAGGTAACTCATATGCATGTCCCTCCTGCTTATATTAAACTTCCATCACCACCACCACCATCACCATCAGAAGTACCAACAAGCTATGCATGAATTGATAGAGATGGAACTAGAATTTTTTGTTTTTAAAAACTCATTGTTGATTTCTATTAGTTAAGTGAATATTTTAATATAAATATAGAGTTTTAGACAAATATGATTGAGTTGTGCAAAATCTATAAGCAGATCATGTCCCATACCATATGTACTTTTTTTTCTTTTTGTGAGTGCTTTTAGATTTGGAATAAATGTAAGAGGATTTATTACTATGTATTTAGATTCATGACTCATATATATATATATATATATATATATATATATATATATATATATATATTGTAATAAAAAAAATTGACCATGAGGTAAGCTAGTTGGTGTTCAACGCTCACGAGGGGCTGGGATGATTCTTCTCGAACTAATGATCGAATGTGATGCTCGTTGACGGACTCAGTTAAGAAGTATAATAAAGTTACACTTCATAAAGTTTTATTAAAAGTGTTACAACAAATTCGATGTAACGATCAGATTTCGTCGTTATAGAGAAGCCAACGAAGGGGAATTTGGAGCCGAAAAACTTTTTGTAGTATTTAGATTTTTCCAACCTAATCCAGATTTGGACGAAATCGAAGTCTTTAAGGTGTTGGGAAATTTGGTAATGATCGGGGGATTTATTTATAATTCTGGTTACATGAGTGGTTAGATAACTCGTTAAGGAATCCGTACGACTTTATGGAATTGAATTTGGGTGAGTAAAACTCCCGGAATAGAACTTAGTGTGAAATGTAGTTTTCTGAGCGTCGTGGGTTAGAGGTGTGTTGTGAATTGGGGATTTTGGAATTCTTTAAATAGCTCACTGATTCGTGCAAGCCACCTTGGCGGGGGGTTTTTGCCGCTCTGGCACGGCCGCTGCAGCGGGGTAAGGGCCACTGTGGTGGGTTTGACGCGACTTAATGTCGTAAATAAACCCCTAAACGACTTTATTTTGCACTTTTCGATTTTTAGAGCTAAGGAATGAACCCCAGGTGACTCCTAACAGCTTTTCACCATTCTTGAGGCTAAAGGTAAGCTTTTCACTCCCCCAAATCCATTTTTCGATTCGTAGAACGTAATAGAATGGGTAATTATCGATTGGGGTGGGGGAGGGGGTTTTGATCTAGATTCTATGGTGGAAACAACCCTATTTTGGATACTTGGGGTCATGGGTTTGATCTAGGGTTCATTGAATTATTAGCAATTCGAGTAATTAGTGATTGTTTATTGATTTTCGTGTTATTATAATTGTTTGTAGACCAAGAACAAGGGGAACTGTTATGCCTCGAGCCTATACCCTGGGCGGGGCTAGCAGTCGAGAACCATTGCTGGCCCTAAGCGAACCTTTGGCCTGGCTTACTTACTCAGTGGAAGACTATATGCAATAAGAAAGGAAATCAAATGCTAAACAACTTAACTGTCTCAAACTGAACTCATATTGTTTTGAAAATAAACATTTAACTTTGCCAAAATGACAACTCAAATTTGAACACAAGTCAATAACAAAATGATAATGAATGAACTAACATCTGACTGACTATCTGTGAAGCCTCTAAAACAACTGAGATGGATGTTGGGACAGGCCCACGACATCCTAATGAACTATTTAATGCTGAAAGTAAACAAAAAGGATCCTCCGAAATGTAAAGAGGCTCACCAACAGACTCTGAACTGCTCACTAGATCAACGATGTGCTGGATACCTATCATAGTTACCTGCGTATGCATCATAATAAGATGCAGGCCAACTGGCATTAGTACATTGAATATACGAGTATGCGAGTTGGAATGCTAAACAGAACACAGGCTTGAAAAGAATCTGAAAGAAACTGAAGAACTTACCTGGCTTAACTCAACATAACTTAACTCATTTCAATATAAAACTGTTTAAAACAAGTGTGATATAAAGAAAACTATTTAAAACACAATGTCAACTTTGTGTGTATGCAAAGATACATATAACTCTGAGATGTATGTAAAAATACAAATAAATTGATGTATATAAAAATACAAAATACTGTTATGGGAGTTTCTCTAACCGATAACCATCACATAAGATCTATTGTGATGATACAACGATCTCCCTCACGCTGCCAGTGCATCCTACACCCTGCCAGGGTTATAGGACCTAACTAACTAAGTAGATCCACTAGTCTATGCGAAAAGGATTCATCTAAAAAGTATGACCTTTTTCTACCCATGATGACTACATGGTTTATGGGGGTTGTGGGTTCTTTGAACGCTCCCCCCATATCGGTGCTCAATACTACTCCCAAAATATGATACTAGCTCTTCATGTTTAAAACATACATCTTTTTGTCATTTGAGATAATTGCTCAAAACTTAGCTCAAAGGCTATCTTGGAAATCAAAGTTTCCCTTCTTGCTTAATTATGAAAGCATTTACTCTTTTCTGACAACTAGCTTAAAGGCTCTTTGGAAATCAAGGTTTTTCTTTCTTGTTTAAATGTGAAAACATTTTAAATCTCTTTGGGAATACTTAGTCTCCATATACTTTTGGAAGAAAAGAACTTCACCTTTACTCTTTACTCAACTTGAACTTTAAGTCTTAATACAAAGTTAAAACATTTATAAAAAGCTTTTGAAAACTTTGAAGGACTTCCCTTAACTTGACTATTGACTTTAATCTTAACTACTCATGACTTGACTCTTAACTGGTCCTTGAATTAAATTATGGATTCAAGGATAGTGATTTGTAATTACAAAGATCTCATGATATTTAGGAATGATTTGAGATAGCTAAACATGAGAAAAAACCGAAAATCAATATTTGAGGGTGGGTCCACAACACCGAGAAACTTTTAATTTTTAGTTTCGAAAATGACTTTTGAGGTAGAAGAATCCGTGATGGCTCCGCGACACAAAACGAAAATTCCCAATTCTGGGAACCAGCTCCGCGATGCGCCACCACCTCCCAATTTCGTTCGACGAAATTTCTTCTTCATTTTTCAGCTCTAAACCCTCTAAACTCCGTGGGTTCTTTTACCCAACACTTAGAATAGATTAAATGTTCAAAGTACATCAGATTCTACTCATAATCGAACCTAAAATCACAGATTATGATAAAACAACTCCTCAACGAATTCAAGGAAACAAGAATCTAATGGAACTTCAACAAACCCATTCAAGAACTCAATTTCTAAGCTTTTAAGAACTTAAATTTGCTGAAATAAATCTTGATTGGCGCATGGACGAATTAACCCAACGCTATGTGATCTCACATACCTTGTAGGGATTACCCCGACGAAATCCACAAGCTAAACTCAATGATCTTGACGAATCTTGAACGTTCTTCTCCTTTCTCCTCTTCTTTTCTCTACTCTCAAAACCCTAACTCTTTTTCCAAAAGTGTAAATTGAATAAGTTCAGTTTAGACCCCTAAGTAATTACCTAAAACAAATTAAAATAAAAGGGTAAGAAAAAGACCAAACTACCCTTTAAAATCTGAATTTGGACTTTTCATAATCAAATAGCCCAACTTCCAAAGGGCATAACATACTCATACTAACTCGGAATCGTGCAAACTCGGTGGTATTGGAAAGATCATTCCAAGAGCTTTCCAACAATATCTGGAAGTACACCTAACTCATCCTGAGCTAGGAGTTATGGCCGTTTGAAGTTCACCAAAAACTCATTTTTCCTAACCTAAACAAATTTGTAGATTTTCAATTCTTACCAAAAATGACTATTTCCAAATTCTTAGCTTCTTCCTAGCTATTTCAAATTGCAAGATGTTATAGGAACAAATCCTTAGAGGGAAGGATCAAGTTTCTTAGGGTTTCAAGCTTGTTTCGAGGTAGGTGATGATTGTGATTCTATGATTGTTCGATGTATGTTTGTTCTTACTTCATTATGATACATGTATGTATAGGAATGTTGCATTATTGATCACACTTGTTGTAAATGAGATAGATGAATGATGGTTACTATGAAATCATGACCTAATTGTTTGGGTTTGGATTTCATGAGATGACCAATGACTTGTCATAATTGTGTATTTTGAGAAATGTGAAGTTGTACATTGTTCGAAAATATTTATAATATTATATATGTTCGATATATGCATGTGATTATATTATCGTATTGACTTATGTATGTTACATTTAGTGGGATAACCGTGTGATCCTATCAATACATTGTGATTGTGTACTCATACTGCACTTGCTCTTATTTTTGTTGAGTACAGAGCATTTTTTGATGGCTATTGGCAGACCTCGTTTAGAAGATCAATGATCGTCGTTCGAATTCAAGGGTGAGCCAATTCTTTCGGGCTGCCATGAGTTCTCCTTTCTTCTATGTCCACATTTCGGACTTAGACAGTTCTATTAGTTATTAGTGCATTAGTTGGGGTTGCATCCCTTCTTGTTTAGACTTGTTGAACTTTAGATGTTTTGGTACATTGACTTACAAGTTCTAAGTTATTACTTTCGCATTATTAGTTTATTATTGTTAGACTTTTGTTAGAGTTTATGGGAACTCTATTTCTTTCCTTAGTATTTTCCTGCTTTCGTGTACTTAAATGCCTTAGATTTGGTTTAGTTGCTTGGTTTGAGTTGTAGTAGTGGTTGTCTCACTAGAGAGTTAGTGTGGGTGCCAATCACGACGGTCTAGGTAGTGACAATGTTGGTATCAAAGCCTAGGTTCGTTGATCTCGATGTACCAAAATGAGTCTAGTAGAGTCTCGCAGAACGGTACAAGGACGCCTTTACTTTTCTTCGAAAGGCTATAAGACTTTAAGAAATCTCTCTATTTTCTCTTGTTTTCTTTCGTGCTATAACTTGATTCCAATTGGTATATGTTGATTCAAATTGGTATCTAACCTCCTTCACTCTTCTGTCCACAGATGGTTGACACTAGATACAATGGCGTCAGGCTTGTAGCTCCCGTCAATGCTCTAGCTGAGGAATCTGCAGCGAGAGGTCGCGGTTGAGGCAGGGGTAGAGGAAGAGCTAGGGGTAGAGGCCGTGGAAGAGTAGCGCCTGCTGGGAATATAGCTCCTATTGAGAATGCTCCTGTGAATGAGAACCCTCCTGCGCGTCATGAAGAGATTGAAGAAGAGAATCTTAATATTGAGAATGTTGAGGATGTGGAACAAAAGGAAGAGGTGCAGGATAAGACTACCGATGTCCTTCCATAGACCTAGTGTTAGCTCGACAAATCATATCATTCTTGAAGGGGTTAGTTGGTCCTGGAGTGCATCCTTCTGCTTAAGAAACTCAAGCTTCTACCAATCTTTCTGTTGCTTACACTGCGCCCAAAGTGGTGGAACTGGAGGTAATGATACTTTCTTCCGTCCTTTGTTGAGTTCGGTTATGACTGGTAATGAGCATGAAATGTTAACTAAGTTTTTGAAGCTAAAGCCTCATGTGTTTCTTGGTTCTGAGAATGAGGATGCTTATGAGTTCATCTTAGATTGATATGAGAGGCTTCATAAGTTAAGAATTGTCCATCAGCATGGGGTTGCATTTGTGTCCTTTCAACTTCAAGGTGAGGCTAAACATTGGTGGAGAGCTTATATGGAATGTAGATCTTCAACTTTACCTCCACTTACTTGGACCCAATTCCATGCTCTGTTTCTAGAAAGTATGTGCCTAGGACTTTGAGAGATCGTAAGAAAGATAAATTTATGGCTTTGGAACAAGGTGGTATGTCTGTGGCTGCTTATGAGGCCAAGTTCCATTCTTTGTCTAGATATGTTACTCAATTGGTGACTATTGAGGAGGAGAGGATCCGGTTATTTATTAGGGGACTAAATTCTGAGTTGCAAGTATTATCTATTCATATGAATTCTACAGGGAGGAGCTTTAATAAGATAACATACCATGTTAATAAAGTGGACGGGGTGACACAAGACGGTCAAGCGAAGGCATGGACAAAAAGGGCCAAGAACTCGAGTAACTTTCAAGGTTCTTATTCCAAGGGGTCCGGAAGGCCAACGCTTGCAGGCTAACCAATTCAATCTTCTATGCCTGCCTCTATAGGTAATTACTCGGGAACTCCACCTTATAATTCGATTCAGGATAGCCAGGGAGTCGCACTTTCAACGGGTAGCAGGTCATCTTTTGATCGTACATGTTACAACTGTGGTGAACCTGGACATATGAGGAGAGATTATCTCCACCCATGTGTGTTAGATTCCGCGCAGCAACAGTCTAGAGTAGTGGTTGGCCGGAGATCCACATCAACAACAAATTGTCATGAATGGAGGAGAGAATATTAAAGCCTATGAAATTAAACAACCAACGAAGAAGAGTATTGTAGTTGTTGGAAACTAAAAATTGAAGGGAAAAAATTTAAAAAATAAAATAAAAATGCTTGATGTGGTGTTTCTCTAACCTTTCATGTACTAAAAAGAAAGTGTAATCACTTGCTATGCCATGTGGCATGGGAGGGATGTATTTAAGCTTAGTTCGTCAAGTATAAGGGTGTTTTTAAATCTGTCGGTAGTTTAGGAACGAAACGAATAATCCACACTAAGTTTAAGATATTTTTGATACTTCTTTATTTATTTTTTCAAACAAAAAGACCTCAATTTCAACAAGCAAAATGACGAAGACTTGAGATTGTCAAAGAGTCAACTTTTCAAAAACAAGTTGCTATTAAAAGTCACGGGTTCTGACTAACTCATTTGATTAATTCAGGAAAGTGATAGGACTATAGTATAAAAAATAATTTATTATTAATCGTCTATAAAAACATTCAACAAGTTGGAATTGGAACAATTAAATATCAATTAAATTGTTTAGTGGATTTAACCTAGTATATAAAGTACTGATTATTTTACATTACAAGTTGACCAAGAATGTTAGCTAGCGTATTATTTTATTGATCTTTTAAAAAATCGATAGAAAATGCACAAAAGTAATATAAATAGGGATGTTGTAGTAACTTAGTTTTCATAAAACTCAATACTATTTGAATGAATGAGGGGACTAAGTATAATTTCATTTCTTCTAATTTTTTTGATCATCCATGAATTAATTTGTGTGGAATTAGTAGCATCAAGATCCATGCAACAATATAATAATTCCTACAAGGAATTATTTTCTCAATACAAGATTGCTAGAGAGCTAAGAGGTTTTGGTTTAATTAGAGGCAAAATAACAATGTCACCACCACAATCTAATAAGGAATCTCATATGCATCTCCCTCCTATGATGCCACCACCACCAACTCCACCGCCGCCATCACCACCATCTCCACGACTATCACCACCACCACCATCAGCACCAATAAGTTGAACATGAGCTGACAGAGGTTCAGTCAGAATTTTGAGTTTATAGATTATGAATTGTGGAAAAGGTAGATATCCTTTTTTAATAAATTATAATGGCTTAAAATTAGTGAGTTTTGTTGAATTCATAAGCAGATACATAGCTCCACTTGCGTGTGGACCACACGCTCGCCATCACTATAAGTAGATCGAGCCCCCTTTGACATGTTATACCCTTTTTGTGTTTATATGTGTGTGCGCGCTTAGATTTGGTTGTGTGGAGGGTGGATTTAGGATTATTGTGAGTATTTTTTATTTTTGTTTTCTTTTGTATTTTTTTTTTTAAATTTTTAAACAAGAATTAATAAAAAAAAAAGAAAATACCAATACTGTTATCAAGCTAAGTTTGAAGAGCTACTGTGTTTTAATATGGACTCAAAATAGTCTAGTTTGGTGTTGGTTCTATTTTTTCAAGTTATATAGGTTGATACTGTAAACAATTTATTTTACATTATCAATGTAATCTAACATCATCTATTTTTGATATTATTTAATATTTGTTATTGATAATATTATAGGTACGTAATTATTTTTCAAATGATTTTATTTGGAAGTCACTATTTTATGATGCGATTGACAAAGTCAACCAACATGCTCATTCACAATCGATAGTCAATTCAATTTATGGCAGAAGTAATTGATAATTTAATCCAATTTAACCTTCATTTTCATATCCATAAAGCAAAAAAAGACAACTCTAAGTTGTTCAAATAGTGACGTTGATTTTTTCAACCCTTTTGACTTAGAATTATCGGTAAAAGAGAGACTGGTATAAATTGAGATGTTGTGATGAGCTAATTTTCAAGAAACTTCATTACTATTTGAAAATTTGACACAATGAGGTCAATATCTATAATTTAATTTCTTCTAATATCCTTGATTATCCATGAAGTAGCAAGACCCATCCAATAATATGATAATTACTATCAGTCAACAAAATAAATTTATTTATTGTGATTTTTGAAGTAACATGACATCTACTAGTTTTGAGGGGTAAAAGTGGTCAATATATTTTTTCAATAGCTGGGGAGTATTTTTAAACTTTTTTTAGTTTTAAAAATTAAGTTCTTTGATAAAATACATAAAAATAAATTTGAAATAAAGTAAAATAAATAACTAAAATAAAATGAATGAAGTAATTATCCGTCAATCATAACATTTAATAGTGATAAACACTTCAATTTTAATACCGTTTGTTACCTTAAAAGTCAAGGTACAAGACGAAAGCATTTAATTGTTTGAGGAAAATGATGAGACTACTAATAAAAAACTATTTTTATTAAGATATTCATCATGATCAAACTTTTATTTTGGTTTTAATGTTAATTTGAGCTGCTTTCATTTAGTCAAAATTTTAATTAGAATATTTAATATTTCATTTGGAGGACCATGTTAGATATGTGATCATCTTATTTAAGATTTTAGTTATCTAGGACACACATGTGTATATGTGTAGGATCTATAATAAATTTTCTTAGGTGCGAATTTGATAATATTTTTTTTTACAATGAATGACGATAACAAAACTTGCACCGGAGACTTCATTAGATATATGCTCTAATATTCTATATTGAAATTGTATTAAACAACATATCTAAAAACTTAAAGTTATTACAATGAGACCTACACGTAAAGTTTCATGTCTACTAATATCCTTACTCATCCATAAATTAGTGATGGTGGACTACAAGTGTTGCAATTTTTCAGTAGAAGCATTAAAAAGTTTAAACCGAAATATCGGTGCAGGCGCACCAGTACCACCACCAACACCCGCACCTCCATCAGTACCAATAAATTGAACATGAGATGACAAGGACAGAGCTAGAATTTTAAGTTTATAGATTTTGAATTCTAAAAAGGATAAATTACTTTGTTCTAGTTTAATTTTTTAAAAATACAATTATAAGGGCTAAGAATTAATGATTTCGTAAGTAGATATATAGCTTCATATGCATGAGCACCACGCTCGCCATAACTATAAGTAAGATTGAGTCCCCCTTTATATGTTCTTTTTGTTGCGAGTCTTAGATTTTGCTGTGGTTGAATGGATTCAGGATTATTGTGAGTGGATTTATTATGTATTACGATTCATGTTTTGTTTATTTCTAAAAATAACTTTTGAACAAGAATTTTAAAAAATGTACCAACACTGTTATTATCACCAAAGTCTAATTTTAGGATTCCTTGGAAGCATGTTCTCTAACAAATAAGTCTGAAAAATCTTAGCTCGATCCTATGTAATTAACATGTTAGATGGGTTGATTTCGTGAGCCAAATTCAGTTTAACGGTTTTATTTCTTCAATTAAGCAATAGAGTTGCAATAGAGATGGCATAACCAAAATGTTAATTGTAAACAATGTATGTTGTTTGGAATATATTTTTTCGAAGGATTCAATACACATTAGATAATATTTCTAAAAAGATCAACACAATATAGATCAAAATACACTAGAGGTGCCAATTGGGGTCCTTTTGGAAATTTTGAAGGTACCAATTTTTGTAAGTGTTGAATTTGGATTTGGATGAATCAATTGTTGATTATATATACGCGCCATTTAAGTTTACATTAATAGACCAACTCCTTTAAATACAAAAATAATTTAACTTATTTATTTCATTTTTTTAAATCTTAAATAACAATCTTTTATAACTACACAATATTGTAACATAAACTTATTATGCTTTGGCCTATAGGACTCAGAGTCAAAGAGTAGATTTTTCAAAAACGAGTTGCTAATAAAAAGTCATTTGCATACATAGTGAATCTGTCAATCCAATTTATGCATGGTAGGAGTAGTTGACAATTGAATTCGATTCAGCCATCACTTTCATATCAATAAAGCAAAAAAAAAAAAAAAAAAAAAAAAACCTCAAGTTGTTCAATTAGTAACGTTGATTTTTTCAGCCCTTTCACTTAGGAATATCGATAAGAGAGATATTGATATAAATTGGGATGATGTGATGACTTAATTTTTAAGAAACTTTATTACTACTTGAAAATTTGAAAGAATGGGGCCAGTGTATATTATTTCATTTCTTCTAATAATATCCTTGAATATATATGAATCAACATCAAGGTCCATTCAACAATATGATAATTCCTACAAGAAATTGTTTTCTCAATTTAAAGTTGCTAGAGAGCTAAGAGGTTTAAAAGGCCAAAAAACAACAATGACACCACCAGAGGCTAATAAGGGATCTCGTATGCATCTCCCTCCTACGGCGCCGCTTCCACGACTACCACCACCACCTCCATTAGCACCAACAAGCTATTCATGATTTGATAGGGGCACAAATATGATTTTGAATATGTAGATTCTGAATTCTAGAAAATGTAATTTATCGAGTTTGAAATATCAGGTATCCTCCCACATTTTGTTTTTGGTGAGTGGTTAGATTTGGATTTGGAATAAAAGATTTAGGATTAATCTTGTGAGATAATTTATTATTTATTTTGATTCATGTTTTTCTTTTGCTTTTAAAAAGAAGTTCTTCGATAAAATACATTTTGAGTGTACTCACTCCATTTAAGTTTACATTATAGATCGACTCTATTTAAATATAAAATAATTTAATTTTTTAATTTGTACATTTAGTGACAAGATTGTTATTTGTATAATCATACAAATATAATAACATATTTAAGACTATAAAATTTAAAAGAATTTTTATTCTTTTTCAAAATTATTTGTCTAGACCTACCTCTTGAATATTGATAAATATACCTCAATTTCAGCAGAATGACAAAGACTTGACAGTCAACTTTTCAAAAACGAGTTGCTGATATTTTATTCTATGAACATATAAATTAAATTATTTACTGGATTCAAGTTATATCATGCATTTTTAAAAATAAAATTATTAGAATAGTTTAACTTGTCATATATTAAGTAATAATCTTGTTACTCACGTAGTCACGTACACCATTTATTTTAGATAATCATTTAATGTTAGTTATTAATAAAGTTATATATAATTACATTTTATATTGTCTGGTTTGAAGGTCAACCAACAAGTTCCTTCAAAAACGCTAGTCAACTTTATTTTCGATATGAGCAATTGACTGTTGACTTTGATTTAATCATTATTTTTATATCCGTAAGAGTTCAAATAAAAAATGAAGAAGTAACTCCAAGTTAAAGTAATTAGAGAGAGTGTGTAATATAAATTGGAATGTTGTGAACTTAATTTTCAAGAAACTTCATTACTATTTGAAAATTTGAAAGTATGAGGCTAGCATATTGTATAATTTCATTTCTTCTAATATCCTTGATTATCCATGAAGCAACATCAAGGTCCATTCAACAATATGATAATTCCTACAACAAATTGTTTTCTCAATTCAAGATTGCTAGAGAGCTAAGAGGTTTAAAAGGGAAAAAAACAAGAATCACACCACCAGAGGCTAGTATGGGATCTCATATGCATTTCCCATTTACGCCGCCACCACAATCACCATCATCAGGACCGACAAGTTGTTCATAAAGTGGCAAAGGTAGAGCTAGAGTTTTGAGTTTTTAAATTCTGAATTCTAAAACATATATACTTATTATTGGGTTCGAAAAGACATCATGTCCTCTCCCACATGCTTTTTTTTTTTTGAGTGTTTAGATTTGGTTTTGAGAATAATAGATTTACGAATAATAGATTTGGTTTTGAGAATAATAGATTAGGTCTTATGAGAGAATTTATTATGTATTTTGATTCATGTTTCTCTTTTATTTTAAAAAAGAAATTCTTCGACGAAATACATAAAAGTAAACTGATAGAGTAATTTGGGACAATTATTTGGAATAAGATGGAAAATTAATATTAATATAAGAGGAGGGGGTATTTATCGTTTCATCACACCATTTAATGGTGATAAAGACTTCAATTTCAAAACCGTGTTAACATAAAAGCCATGGGACCAGACCAAAGCATTTATTTTTTTGGGGGGAAATGATGGGATTACTCAAAAAAATATTTTTATCTTTTATTTCGTCAAAATTTTAATGAGATGATATATAAGTTCAAAATATTCCAAAAAGTAGAGAGAGCTCTACATACTATATAGTTAAATTTGGATAATTATCATTAAATAAGTTTTTTTTTTTTTGGAGGAACTAAAACAAAGAGTTTATATGTCAAGGTAAGTGATGATCTTATTTAAAGTTTTTAGTTAGATGTATGATACAAATGTATATATTTGTGTAGGATTTAGGTTCTCTAGACCCATCTGCCACCCTGAAGAAGGGGAACAGTGTTGAAATTGTTGAATCGGAGAAATGAGATGGAAAGGATTGGAACAAAAGTTCTTGGAATTGAAATAAATTCGGCAGCAGATCGTGAAATTTTGGTGATCTTCTCTAAATAAATCTTCTCATGTGTGAATTTGATTATTATTTTTTTAAAGTTAAAAGCATGATATATCTTTCTAAAATGAATGGGATAGTGAAACTTGCACCAAAAACTTCATTATATATATACTCTAATATTATATGTTGAAATTGTGTTAAATATTATATCTAAAAACTTAAGTTATTATAATAAAGCGATATTATTTCATATTATATATCATAGTGGAAATTTGATAAAGTTGTTTTCACAATGAGACATGCATATATAATTTCATGTCTACTAGTATTCCTACTCATACATGAGTTAGTGATGGTGAACTACAAGTGTTCCAATCTTGTAGAAGCATTAAGGTCCATACATCAATTTTCCTACAATGTTGCCGGAGAGGTAGATGGTTTAGACCGGAATATGGGTGGACGTACAGCACCACCACCACCACCAACACATAATTTAGGAAGTCATTGGCGGCGGCGTTATGTACCACTAGAGCCGCTACGACCTCCACCTCCACCTCCACCAACACTAGCGCTAGTACTGTCACCTCCACCATCATTATCACCACCTTCGCCAGTATCTTCTCCACTATCATCACCACCACCACCTCCATTAGCACTAGCGCTAGTATCACCACCTCCACCATTATCACCAGTACTACCTCCACCTCCACTAGAGCTTGCACCACCATTTTCATCATCATCACAACCACCATAACCCTTTTTATTCCAAATTCAAGAATACGACCGATACGATTAATTGGTCTGTGCGCCTCTCTTATTACTTTTCTGTATCCCCTGTTCTTCGGATACAATTCGATCCTTCTACGGCCAAATCTCAATTTGTGGAAAGCCTTCGATGGCTTCCTTATGAAAACATCAATTTTTATTTGGGTATAGACGGTATCTCTTAATTCTTCGTGTTATTGACCACATTTCTGATCCCTATTGCATTTTAGTGGGTTGGTCTGGTATGAGAAGTTATGGGAAAGAGTATATTACAGCATTTCTAATTCGTGAATTTATAATGATCGCCGTGTTCTGCATGCTGGATCTTCTACTATTCTATGTTCTTCCCGAAAGTGTGGTAATAAGCTATCCATGAGAATCACACTCACTGCCACTATGCTACAACTATGAGAAGATTTAATTTATAGATCTTATTAATCGAATCAGTAAATTTTGTGCAAAAATCAAGCTTGAGAGCTAGTTTGTTTTCTAAATTTTGCTAAGTCTGTAGAGGCTAATTGATCCAGGATTTGAGATTTATGATTGATTTATTGAATTCAATTATCTAGTAAATTATAGTTATTTTGTGAAATTTTAATAATTAATAAGACATCGGGATTTGACTTAGTCAGAGATGGAAAAAAATAGAAATATATATGAATTTTCAATCAAGATTTCTCTTGCTAGCCGATTCTCCAGCTAGGTTCGCCCTGTTGCAAAGTTACAATGTGTCCACTCCAACTATGTACTACTTATTTTCCAATTTTTGTTTTTTGCTATTTTATTTTCGATATACGAGCAATTTTGTTATTCAAAAGGATAGAAGTACAGAAAATATTTATGTTAGTACTTAGATTGTTTTCGAAGATTATTGTTAGATAAAATATTTTTGATTCATGTATTTTTTTAAAAAATTTGTTTTTAAATATATATAATAATAAAATGTGTTTGAACATAAAATAATTAATGCTCACCAAACTTTGCAGGGAATTATTATGCATTTGTTTCAGCCAGCTACCTCTACAATTACCTATTATATATATAATTGTTTGTATTTTGACAATTTATAAAATTGCATACATATTAAAACTACATTTTTATGTGTAAATGTAAATAATTTGCTATTATTTACTGTATTTCGGTTTTAAATGTAGATGGTTTATCTTTTTTAAATTGGAAATTGACTTTTGTGAGTGATCAATTTACTAAGGTGACAATTATTTATCCTCAAATAATTCAAGTGAAAAAATAGCTAACATGACAACAAAATTGTTCTTCTCCTAGCTAGTTAGAAGGCCATAGAAAAGTAGTAACATTTTTCAGCAAATGCAAATTATCTACCTTGACCCAATTACATAATAATTCAAGGGTATAATTGGAAAGAAGTTTTTTATAAAGTTTTAATCCAAACACAAGATGAGGTGAAAAACAATGAATCAAACACTTCATAAAAATAAACACTGCATTAACAATCCCTGTGCTACTAACACCCACATTATTAATCCCTGCATTATTAATTTTTGTACCAAACGACCCCAAAGAGTTATATGTCGAGGTAAGTGATGATCTTATTTAAAGTTTTTAGTTAGATGTGATAATGTATATGTGTATGTTAGGATCTATGAGGAGTTTTCTTTGGTGAGAATTTGATTATTTTTCTTAGAATAAATGATGATAGTGAGACTTGCACAAGAGACTTCAATATATATATGCTCTAATATTATATATTGAAATCGTGTTAAGCATCATATTTAAAAACTTAAGTTATCAATGTGACATGATATTACTTCATATTATGTATCATAGTGGAGCTTTGGTAAACTTATTTTCACAATGAAGCCTACATACAAAATGACATGTCTACTAATTTCCTTACTCATCCATGAAATAATGATGGTGGACTACAAGTGTTGTAGTCTTTCAGCAGAAGCATTAAAAAGTTTAGAACGGGATAAGGGTGGAGTCGTACCAGCACCGCCAACACCAGAGCATAATGTAGGACGTCGTTGGAAGCGTGATGTACCCCCAGGACCACCACCACCTTCACGAGTACTGAGTCCACCATCACAATCACCACCTCCATCAACACCAACTCTAGGACCACCACCTCCACCATCATCATCACCACCACCACCAACATCGTTGTCATCACCATCACCACCACCACCACTAGCGCTAGTATCACCACCTCCACCTTCATCATCACCACCACCACCATCATCATTGTCATCACCACCTTCACCAGTACCAACTCTACTATCACTACCACCACCTCCACCAGTACTGTATAGGCGCTAGCACCACCACCTTCACTAGTACCAGCTCCACCATCACCATCATCACCTCCACCTGTGTACAGGCACTAGCACCACCACCTTCATCATCATCATCACCATCTTCGTTACCGCCATCAAACCTTCAGTATCACCACCACCAGTAAGCTATCCATGAGCACCACGCTCACCACCACTATGCTACAACTATGAGAAGATTTGTAGATTTTATTAATCGAATGATCACATAAATTTTATGCAAAAATGGAGCTTGAGAGGCTAGGTTGTTTTTTGAATCTTGTAAAGTATGTAGAGGCTAATCCAGGATTAAAGATTTATAGTTGATTTCCTCGATTCAATTATGAATTATTTATTAATTATAGTTATTTTGCGAAATTTTAACAAACAATAAGATATCATAATTTGACTTGGTCAAATATAGAAGAAAATAGAAATATATATGAACTTTCAATCAAGATTTTCCTAGCTAGTTTCGCCCTGTTGCAAAGTTACAATGCATCCACTCCACCATGTACTACTTATTTTCCGATTGTAATTTGATTGTTTTTTTTTTTTTTTTTTGCTATTTTATTGCCGGACATGCAATTTTGTTATTCAAAGTTATAGAAGTAAGAAAATATTTTTATGAGTGCTTAGATTTGGTTTTTAAATATTATTGTGAGTGAAATTATTTTTGATTCGTGTTTTCTTTTGTTTCTAAATATGATAATAAAATGTGTTTGAACAAGAACAAAATAAGTGGTACTATATTAATTAATGCTCACCAAACTATGGCAAGGAATTATTATTCATTTGTTTCAGCCGAGCTACCTCTACTTATTATTAAGCATCATATCTAAAAACTTAAGTTATTAGCGTGACATCATGTGGAAAGACGTATATGATTGAAATAACATTGTGATATTCCACAAAAGGAAACCAATAATAACCTCAATCACCAACAAGGATTGTGATAGAGTGGTAAATACTCCTTCATCTTTAACTAAGTGATCTTGAATTCAAGTTCCCTTGGATACGAAATCACCTTTGTTAGGAAGCACGGATAGCTGACACCAAATGAAAAACAAAAGAAAAAAAATAACCTCAATCTACGTCTCATTTAATTGATATTTTTTTCCAGGGTATACCTGATCAACGTGTTGAATTAAATTAAAGTCTTTAATATTAAATAACGACTCAATAATCAATGCAATGAAAATTATTCACAACTAATGTGAATAAAAGATCAATAAATTCATCAAACGTGTAATATATGTAATCTTGGTCAATCTTTTTCCCATCCTCAGCTATTTTTTAAGTTGAATTAGAATAAGATCTACTTCCTCTGTACATTTTTATTAGTCATGTGGCATTTTTCGAAAGTAAAGACTAATTTTTAAAGATAAATTAAATTACATTAATACGATATTTTAAATTAAAAAAATTAGATATGCAAAAATTATACGAAAAGTGCTATAAATTGCAATTTTTTGCATATCAATATGATGAAAAAATAAATCATAAAATATTAGCAATGTTTTTATAGTTTGACTCTAAAAAAGAAAACTGTGACAATTAAAAGTGGACGGGGATAGTATTTTTTTACATAGTAGCAGAGCAGAACTCGTCTCAATTATTTATTACCGATATTAGGATCTTGTGTTGAATTGCCTATACACCAAATGTTCAGATTTGAGCGTGAGGTGGGATGTTGAAAAGTCTCACATTGAATAAAAAAGAGATGAATGGTCTCCTTATATGGCCTTGGGTACTATTCTCTTCATGAACTAACTTTAATTTTGAGGTTATATTAGACACAAGATCCATATTTTTACGATAACTACATCATTTTTTTTTTCATTTTTAGACAACTGATTGTGTACATTGTTTAATTTTGATACCCATCGACGAAAATTCTGACTCCACCTACTGCTTTAAAGTATTGAATACTTAAATTCTTTTATATTGGGTTATTCTGCATGCCAAGACTTGAGAAAACAGAAAGAAATCACTTGGGAATAGGGCCATAGGGGAGTATATCGAACCTTCACCAGTAAGGTGAAAGATCAAATAGTCAATCAATTAAATTATTAAGATTCTCTAAATACAATGCTATGACACCTCGATTCCCAATAAAATAACGGCAAGGAAAGAAACAACAAAAATAAAGCTTAGCTAATTCACTATATGAAATTAATTATTATATAATGAAAATGTAACTAAATAAGATACCACCGTTGAGTTTTTTTATTCTAACTATCGAGGAAAGAACCTCGTTTTGACCTTGTAGTATGAATTTGAGTAACATATACGTACTAATTATAGTACGTTAAACTTATATGATCATTCAACTACAATAAATAGCGCCTCGATCAATATGGAGGTGGGGGTACAAAGAATAGTACTTTTGGCCCGACATTGTAGCGATCCTTTAGAGAAGAGCGGGCCAATAATCTTTGACCACTTATTGGCCCGCTCTTCGGTGGCGGAGGACTCGGTAGACCAGATCTCGGCTCGGGAGATGGAGTAATTATCGGACAAAAAGAGGCTTTCGTTGTAACACAATTATGAATTATGGCCATTTCTTGTAAACAAAATAATGCAAGAAAGATATAAGTAATAATAGTCTTCATTTCTTTATAATTTGGAATGTTTTGTGTATAATTCTTTTAGATTATTTGTTAGAATTTTATAGTATAGAGTTTGCTTGGAAGCCTTCAATTAATCAAAAAGATAATATGAAAGAAGAAACAACAAAGAAACTTCGTCAATTTCCAAAGAGGTTACATTATTACTCCCTTGACATATTAAGTAAATTATTCACGTGTGACACACCTTTAATAAAAAAAATATAATGACATAAATTAAAGATTATTTTTATTATTATTTTTTTGATTGTTTTAAATGTAAATTAAGTAATTTAAAAACCTCATTAGTTAAATGAAGGATAAATAGAAAGAAAAAAATCTCAACAATTCTCTCATTTTGAATTATGAAAAACGCCACAATAATTTACGTAATGTGGATTAGAGGGAGTATAATTTACCAACAAGCCTCTCACATTAGGCTTTCATAATATATAGTGCATTCATCCTCTCGAAATTTTGCGTTTGGTTGGAGGTATTAGGTTGTCCTGAGATTATTTATCCCACTATTTATATCTTAGTGATGAGATAAGTTATCTCATATTCATGGTGGATAACTTATCTCGGAATAATTAATTTGGAAATAACTTGTTCCCAACCAAACGACCGTAAGCGAATATATAAAGGATAATAAATTCGAAATAAATTGCAAGCTAGATTAGATTATTTTACATTTGGTTGAGATTTTTTATTTCAATATTAGCAATTTTGAGATTAGTTATATTATAATTGTGATATTGTTTTATCTTAACTTAATCATCTAATGTAAAATAGACAAATCTAATTTTATATTCTCAGTAAAATTATATTCGCTTGATTAAATAATTTCATTCTTGTTAATCCCCATATTATAATCTTATCATTAATTATAATTCTCATATACTATAATAAACTTGTTCACCCATCAAAGAACTCATTAATTAGAGTAACCGGGTAAACATTTCTCCCTTGTTTCCTTCTCATCCTTTTAAAAAAAGAAAAGATAAAAAAAAAACTATAGCTTGCTCTGGGATTTATCAACATAAATTCAAATTTAGTCAGACTCCAATATAGAAAAAAAAAATGAAAGCCTTCCTTTATTATATGAAGTAAAAGCAATCATATATATAGTGAAAATACGAACATAGTAAAACACCATTAGTGGTGGAGCAATGTACAAGCTTGAAGATTCACCAGAACTCAATAATTTTGACCGAAACCCTATTTCGTATTTTCATATCTACTTATTACGTATAAATAACTTATGTAGAACTTAGTGAGCAACATTTTCTAGAATTTTGAATTCATAAACTCTAAATCCTAGCTCCATCTCTACACTCCAACAAATAAAAACTTTGAGTCAACTATGGAGACGGCGGGGTAGGTGGTACAATTAGTAATCTTGGCCTAATAGTTGGCGCGGCTAGTGGTGGTGGTGGCGGTGGCGGAGAAGGTCTCAACATCTCAGCATAAACAGCTAGTAGTGGCCATATTTCTAAATAGCAATTTTGAAAAATGGCCATTTCTTGTATAACAAGTAATGCAAAAATACAAGTTATAATCATTTTCATGATTTCTAAAAGCTTATTGTTGGAGAGGTTTTGGGAATATGAGTTGTATATATAGTAACATTCATAAAAAAATTTATAATGTTTATGGCTTGGTCGAAGGTATTTGATTATTCAAAATTGTTGAAAAGTACCAACATCAAAGAAATTTCATGAGTTTGCAATATAACTTTAATATTTGTGTTGAACTTGTCTTCAAATTAATTAAACCATTCAAAATAAGTACCGAACACCAGATAAAAAATAATTATAAAAATGAATTGTTCACACCTATGGTTTTACAATTTTGGATCTCATGTACTCTTTACCTCATGATCTAGTTTTTGTGATTGAGTTAAACCCAACATCTCAACTTTTTTTTTAAAATCATAGTATCAAATTAAAGTCAGTACCATTACATCTTATTGTTTACCCATTGTCAGGTTCCCAAATTATATTGTCCCAACTTCAAATATCCAGTCTTAAATGTTCAGAGAGATCAAGTCCCACATCGGTAACGATAATCAAGAAAGTGATCTATTTATATATCCTGATCACCTAATGAATTAGCTCTTTGGACCGATTAAGTCTCCGTTCATTTCTTTATCAAAGAAAATAAGGATCAAATAAGGAGAAAACTTGGAAAACATGTATCATTAATTTATTAATTAATTTCTTCTCTAGTCGTCTGTTGAAACATTGAATAATGTCTTTAAAGAAAAGAAATATATATTACAAAATTGTGTCTTTATAAAAGTCATGAGACTTGGACTAAATAATTTTAATATTCAAGAAAGTGATGGAACTAGGTCCATCCCAAAATATTGATCATGTTTTCTTACATCGAGATGTTCTTTTTTTCTCATGTAATATCTACTTATCTAGTATGTGATCTAGCTTAATTAATTTGAATTCGCACTTTCTTAATCATAGTTTCAAAATTCAAACTCGAGAACTCTATTATTTGTAGAGTAAAGGGACTTCTTATCTTTGCTAGTATCATAGATCCTCCACGATTACATATATTTGTATTATTTTGGATTTTTTTTTAATTTAATTTTTCATCTGATACCCATGTTGGAGGTCGATTAATTCAATTTTACACTACGTAGGATCTCATTCTGAGGGAGCGTTACCTACCAAGAATTTTTCATACGAAAGACTCAAATCTAAAACCTGTGATTAAGGGATCGAGGAGCAATATCATTTTAGCATGTAAGGAAAGCTTTGCTTCATTTATATATGTAAATAATTAAACGAAATCGTCACATTACATAATTGGGGGGGAAAACGACATATATACTATGGTATAGAGAGTACGAAATACGAGGGGAAATTAAGTACGATGGAATTTGTGATGACCGGCCATTTATTGTACTGTATGTATATATACATTAAACCTGACTGCTATGACAAGCTTGATATACTGTCTTTCCTTAATTATCAACGGGGATCTAGTGAAAAATATGAACATGGTAACACGATAAAAAATGATCATTAATATGGAAGTGATGGTACGGAAAGAAGTGGACTAATTGTTTCTGCAGGCCTCGGTGTTGGTGGAGACCGCCTAGGACGCTGTTTCTGCTGGGCAAAAACGCCGTCTATACAACACATATAGTTTTTTGAAAGATAGATCTCTTGAAAAAAAAAAGAGATTATTTTCAATATACGTCTCAATAACCAATTCAAGGAAAATTATTCATAGCTAATGTGAATATAAGATCATATAAATTCATCACACACGTGTCACTTCAAGGAATTATATGTGAATTGGAGACTTTTATCAATCTTTTGTAACACATGGAGATGAAATGCAAAGAAAAGTTATAACTTAGAGGTCCAAGAAATAAAAGGAAAAGTAGAGATGACAATGGTGCGGATTGAAATTTCAAGGGATTGCCATGATCATGATTTTTTTTTGTTTGTTTCGATTCAGTGAAATAACAATAATATGGTTGAAGCATTAATAACAGAGTTTGACGTGAAATGATATTATGCAATATGATACAATGAACCAAACTGTTAAAGTTATTTCATATTTATATGTTTTATCGTCTTTAAATCAAGATAACTTGTTTTAGGATTATTGAATTGTACATATTTTCAGCTTTCTTTAGAAGTATTATTTTAGAGGGATTAGGATTAATATTAGTTGCATTTCTTGTAATATGAAATTTTTTGAGGTTCACGATTTTAGTGAATTTTATTCAAATCGTACAGAGGTGCATGTCGTGATTTTTCATACTTGTGAGTCAGATGCTTTCGACATAAAAAGAAATTGCAATGCAAAATAATTAGTCCTTTCATTCCCAATCAAGTATACTAAAAATATTTTTTTTACTTTTACTTAATTCTACTATACAAATCTAGAGAGAGTAACCATTTTGCAAACTAATTGAAATACTATTATTCAAATTTAAATTTTCAAAGTAATATTCATAAGAATAACTTTTTAATAAAATAAACACTTAATTATTATTTTTTAAATAGGAATGCGAAATACAAAATGGATACAAGTAAAACCAAACTTAGAGTGTATAAAAAAAAGAAAAAAAATTATTCGTTGTTATGTATACTAACAACAATAATCTTTATTATTAGGTACATAAAAGAAAAAAACTAAACAAAGATTTTAAAATCGTTCATAAGCAACAGTACGACTTAAGTCCATTAAAAGAAGGACCAACTCCATGTTCTTAAATGCATTACTCTTATAGGACTCGTTCAATATGGAGGTGGGGGTGGAAATAATGTTGACCTAGCTCGTTGGCCAGTTATTGGGCCGCCCTTTGGTGGTGGTGGAGATGGTGGTTTTGGTCTCTTCTGGGCAGGAACAGCCAGCACTAGCCACATTCCTATACCTATAGAGGCTTTGTGTATACATCTATCATGAAAAATGAACACTTCTTGTATAACTAGTAATGCAATGATAAAAGTTATAATCATCTTCATTTCTTTAATTTAGGACTTGCTTCTTATGTTCTTAATTTTTTGTTAGAATTTATAGGTATATGTTTAGTTAGGAGGCCTTGAATTTGTCAACAAACATGGCTTTTAAAAGGATTTATGATCAATTACCAACGTCATTGCACTTGTCTTTTTAAATTCATTAGCATGTCACTTTTTTCTACATTAGGAAATTTTGATTTTATATATAGCAACACAATTTTATTAATTTCATAATACATAAAAACGTACTATTTAACTTGTGTCTACTTGTACATGCACACCCAAAGTTAGAGGGCTAAGTGTCAGCTAAGACCAAGTTAAAAAACACGAAGCCTTTGGTGTTGTGCTTGTTGAATTTTAAGTCTTCATATTAGTCCTTCGATAAGTAGGTCCTTTGGATAAAAAGATCATCTTATAATACATTCAAAGAAAATTATTTAAAACTAATGAAAATAAAGATCAAGAAATTTAGGAATTACATGTGAATTGAAGACTTATCCTTCTCAAAGAAAACGTGGAGATGAAGGGTAAAGAAAAGTTGTTACTTGAGATCCAAGAGAGAATAGGATGGCGATGGGGTGGGTTAATTGAAATTTCCGAGTAAAACATTAAGAAAATGACTTTCCTATATAAAATAAGAAAATTAAAATATTTTTCAAAACTCTCTTTAGACCTCACGAGCACCACCTAATCCACCCATAGACATCATAGGCCATCAACCTCTAACCCCAACCCCCAAACCCACCACTCGCTCCTACTCGCTATCTTCCCAGCCTCCGCCTCTCCTTTTAGGAAAATATTTTTTTTCCGTACCAAATATGTTTTTCTATTTTTTAAATGTTTGGTTGGTCAAGATTTTTTAAAAATATTTTATAGGAAAACAAATTCTTTAAAAATGATAAAAATTGACTTAATTCCCTAATGAGTGTGTTTTATAAATAGCATTACACATGAATTGTCTCCTCCCATCCTTCCAACACAATACCCCATCCCCACCACTCTCACTCTCTACATCCATTTGTATATATCCCAATAGTGTTTGTCTAAATTATATAAAATATTTTCACGATAATATATTTTGTTTACTTATCAAGCAACTGAAAATAAATAAGAAACAAACTTACTTTTAAAAAATAATATTTTTTATAGCAAACATATTCTAAGGCTGAACTTGTATAATTATAACCGCATCACACCATTGTCATCCTCACTACTAAAAAAAACTCGAACTACCTATTGAAAACGAAAATTAATTCATTAGAAATCTCATATTCTTGATAACGTTCCAATAGGAATGTCCATCGAAAATACCCTCTATCTTTTTTGTGAAATAGATAAAGGAAATTTCCAAATTTTCTTTGATGTTGATTTTTTCAACATTATTGACTAATCAAATGCATGGCCCCTACCGAGTCATATACACTATAAATACTGACGAATTAAAAATAGTTATCCTAAAATCTCCAACAATAATAATAATAATAATAAGGTTTTAAGAATAAAAATGAGGATCATAGTAATATATATCTTAGTATTTCTTGCTATACAAGAAGTGGCTATTTTGCAAAATAGCTTTACAGAAATGTGGCCAATGGCTGTTTCTGTACTGAGGCCTGCTCCGCCACCTCCACCACCACCGGAGGCGGCGGATAAGTCAGGCCAGAGATCATCTCCTACACCAAGTGAAACTTTGTTGGTGTAAGTGATGTGTATATATATATGTGTGTGTGTTAGTTTTCACTATTTCAATTATAGCACTCTTTGTGACTTCTTAGTGTATATTTTTGTATTTGTTCAATAATTGAAGAAACAAAAATTTGTATAGTAGACCTTAGTATGTTTGCGACTGAGGCATAGTTATTGTATTTAGTTTGTTGCTCCATTGAATGGTATATGATATTCATGTGTAATTCTTAATTGGGCACTGAAGTTCAATAAAAAATTTGAGCCTCGCATGAGTTGTATTTAGAAAATGACGGATCAGATTGTTACAGAGATTCAATCCGTTAATATATTGCTAGCAAAAGAAGTAGAGATCATATTCAATTTATCCAAACATTATATTCATTTAAGCAATACATATAGTACGATATAATATAATACAATACACTATGATAAGATACATCGAAAATTAATGCTCTTATTGTTGGAGGTTTTGGGAATATGGTTTATAACTTTTTCTTTTTATTTGTTAGAAGAATAATATAAGGATCAAAAGAAACCTTGTAAATGTCCCGTTTCTTTAGAAGAATTCGAGTTACTCTAATGATAAATAGGAAAAATTACTTGGATGAGTGCCTTTTAATAAATAATTACTAATTTTAGCGACACTTTTTATTTATTATCATTTATACAATACTATGTTAAATTTGTAATATATATTAAAAGTGAATTAAGTATGCAATACATATGTATTATAATTGTTTTTAAAAATATATTATGCTTATTTGGTAAGAAGTTTACACATTGTATTATAAGTGTATTAAAATGTGTGATAAATGTATTATCCATCAATAAAACTTGTATTATATGTGAATAATAAATTGTTTTTTGTAATATGAATTAAAAGTGTATTATACATGTATTAAAAGTGATCAAGTGAAAAAAAATGTTATTGTTATAAATGGTAAATATTTTTTATTTATAGTATATTTATGTAAGTTTCCCAATAAAATATTGGAAGTAATGGAGAAAATGATTTGGCCAAACGAATGGGAGTAGGGGTGTGAAAAAAAACTAAACCGAAAAAAGTGTTATTGGGTTATTGAATTAACGGTTTTTTGATGGTTTTATAAAGAAAAATCGGATTATTGATTCGGTAATGGTTTTAAATATTGGGTTATTGGGTAAACCGATAACCCATTAAGACTAGTAATTTACTACATTTACTTGTACATAAATATTATATATTAATCTCAATATCTTACTAATTACTGTATTTATCTTTTAGCCATCAATTCACACTTCAAAGTGATTTTTAGTTCACAACTTCACATTATACAAAACGTCAAAATCTAAAGTAAGAACCACATTCCTCTTAATTTTTCTTTGTGTTACACTTGTATAGTTTTTTCATTACATTATTGTGTTGTCGCGTCAAATTTATTAGAGAAGTCATATATTTATTTTATAAGTATTTTCTTATTGGTTAAACCAAAAACCGAACTGTTAAGTAGCAAAACCGATAAAGGATCTCTTATTGGTTTGGTTATTGGTTTAACGTATTTAAAAATCGAAAACCGATACACCAAACCAATAATACATAAAACCGAACCGAAACGACCGATGCACATCCTTCCAGGGCCTAATTATGTATAAACATGAAACAATTAGTAGGTTAAACTAATGATTAGGGGACTCAATAGTATGAGCAAATTATTGTTATAGGGATTAAGATTAGTTCCTAGGTTGCATTTCTCGTAAGTTAAATTTTGTTGAGGCTACGATTTTAGTAAAGTTCCAGAGTACCATTCATAAGGATAATTTAATAAAATAAACACATAATTATTATTTCTTAAGAGAAATACAAAATACAAAATGGATATAACTAACAACAATTATCTTTATTTTTGGTACATTAACAAAACAAAGATGTTAAAATCGTTCATAAGCAACACAACTTAAGGACGAATATCAAAGCTTCTTTCATTAAGGTCATTTGTACCCTTATAGGACTCGTTCAATATGGAGGTGGGGGCGGAAATAATGTTGACCTAGCTCGTTGGCCAGTTATTGGCCCGCCCTTTGGTGGTGGTGGTGGTGGTGGTGGCGGCATAGGTCTCCGCCGAGCTGAAACAGCCAGCAGTGACCACATTCCTATACCTATAGAGGCTTTGTGTATACATCTATTGTGAAAAATGGACACTTGATCCTGTATAACTAGTGATACGATGTCTTCATTTCTTTAAGTTAAAATAAAGTTTCTTCTCTTCTTATAATTTTGGTTAGAATTTATAGGAGTATGTTTTGTTAGGAGGCCTTGAATTAGTAAAAATAAATGAAAAAAGAAACATTATAGAAAAGTTCATGAAATTTCAAAAAATCAATTACCAACCTCATTGAACATTATCATTTTAAATTCATTAACATGTCACTTTTTTCTACATTTAGGAAATTTTGATTTTCTAATACAATTTGCAAGGCAATTTCTTCTAGCAAGGAAATCTTGGAGTACTGCGAGATAAACTACCCATACTTCACTATCATATGCATTATTATTACCTATATATTCAAAACATTACGTATTTTTACTACCAGGTACACTAAAATAAGGAGTGAGACGAGTGAGATTTTGTTAAATGTCTGAGATACATGCAAATAAAACTAGATACACACTATATACATGTATCTTATGTGATTCACATGTATCTGGGATACCAGATACATAGAAGAGTGGCGAGTGAGATGGGAGAGAGGCAAACGAGATTTATGTATCTCAGATACATATGAATCTACTTTGATACAACGTATATAGAACAATTTTGACTTCATATCGTGAGATACATGTGTTTGGACGTATCTGAATGTATCTAGATGCGCGCATCAAAATCTGGTAAGATACGTAATATTACAAACTAGAGTTTATCTAAATAATTAGCTCCTAAGCTAGTGGATTTATGCTAATTTTCCTTTAATTTATCATTTTTTGTGTTATATTATACTCATGATATTCTATATAGGAGATGTATAACTAAAAGAACATTTGAATGTACCATAACACCATTCTTCGATTCCCAAATCATTTAATACATCTTTTGGAAAAGATGTTTATAGTTTATTGTTATTGAGTTACCTCGCTCAACAACTCCCAACATATGCAAGACTATTCTACTCTCATCGTTCAAATTTAATTAAACAAGTTTTTCTTTTATTGTGATTTTTTATATTTTTTTAAAAATATTTTGAACTGTTAATTATTATGACTTATCATTCAACTTCTTATTTCAAATATCTTATTCTTATTTTTAAAAACTCTATTATTCTTTGTCTGAGTTCAGGATTAAAATTAAGAAATCTAAATTGTGTCACATAAATAAGGACAGAAAAAATATATTCTAAGGCGTGTCTAGCTAGGTCAAAATCAACCCTCAAATTAATGGGTCTTTTTCCTCTTTAATATTCACTCTTGGAACATAAATTAGGATAGAAAAAATATATTCTAAGGCGTGTTTAGTAGGTCAAATCAACCCTTAAATCAATGGGTTTTTCCTCTTTAATATTCACTCTTGGAGCATAAATTGGGATAGAAAAAATATATTCTAAGGCGTGTTTAGCAAGTCAAAATCAACCCTTAAGTCAATGGGTCTTTTTCCTCTTTAATATTCACTTTTGGAGCATAAATTAGGATAGAAAAAAAATTATTATGACTTATCATATTTCAAATATCTTGTTCTTATTTTTAAAAACTCTAAGATTCTTTGTCTGAGTTCAGGATTAAAATTAAGAAATCTAAACTTTAAAATCTAAATTGGTTACATAAATCAGGACAAAAAAAAAATATATTCTAAGGCGTGTCTAGCTAGGTCAAAATCAACCCTCAAATTAATGGGTCTTTTTCCTCTTTAATATTCACTCTTGAAGCATAAATTGGGATAGAAAAAATATATTCTAAGGCGTGTCTAGCTAGGTTAAAATCAACCCTTAAATCAATGGTTCCTCTTTAATATTCACTCTTGGAGCATAAATTAGGATAGAAAAAAAAATTATTATGACTTATCATTCAACTACTTATTTCAAATATCTTATTCTTATTTTTAAAAACTCTAAGATTATTTGTCTGAATTCAGGATTAAAATTAAGAAATCGAAACTTCAAAATATAAATTGTGTCACATAAATTAGGATAGAAAAAATATATTCTAAGGCGTGTCTAGCTAGGTCAAAATTAACCCTTAAATTAATGGGTTTTTTTCCTCTTTAATATTCACTCTTGGAGCACAAGTAACTATTTTTTAATGAACGTAAAATAAACTAAAACGACACTTATATGTACGAAGGGAGTATTAATCTTTAGTCGGATGCAATGAAGTGGTTGGCATTAATTATGCTTGTTGAATTTAAAGTCTTTATTAGTCCTTGATCAATAAGTAGGTCGTCCTTTGGGGAAAAAAAAAGATTATCTTATAACACATTGTAAAGGAAAATTATTCAAATCTATTAATGTGAATTAACAATCAATAAATTCATCACACGTAAATTGAAGGGCAAAGAAAAGATGTTACTGAGGACCAATAGAAAATTAAGCTAAGTAGGATGGTGATGGGGCGTGTTGAAATTTTTTTGCGTATGGTTGGTACAAAGGATTCCATTTTTTTTTTTTATATTTGATTGGCATAAATATTTAATATTTAAAGTAAGAAAATTATTTTCCTAAACTCTCTTTCAAATCTATCGAGACGCCATAGGCTATCAATCGGCTCCCAATCCTGACTTGGGTTAGGTTAGGTCAGGTCTTGGGTCAGGACAAGGTGATTTTGGGTATGTGTTAAAGGTGATTCAATATCATAATATTTGTGTAGATTGTATCTAAAAGCTCTTGGGATAAAATATTGTCCTTGCTTATAAGTTATAACCAAAGAAAATAAGTTAGAAAATTACTTATTTTCCGAAAAAATATTTGGTTCTGTGGAAAATATTTTCCTTCAAACCAAATACATGTTATTTGGTACTAAGGAAAATGATACTTTTCAACTTTTTCAAGTTTAATTGGTCTAAGATTTTTGATTTTATTAAGAAAACAAATTCGTTAGTAATGATACAAATGACTTATTCTATTAAATTAGATAAGATTTTGAATTTCAACATCTTGACTTATCAAATTCATGCCCCCTACCAAGCCATACACACTATAAATTCTAACAAATGGAAAACAAAAAAAAATACAACCCATCCTAAAATCTCCAACAATAATAATAAATTTTAAGAAAGAAAAATGAGGATGATAGAAATTTATATCTTAGCATTTCTTGTTATTCAAGAAATGGTTATTTTTCAAAATAACTTTACAGAAAAAGACTGTTTAGGTTTAGGAATATTGTGGCCACTGGGGAGGCCGCGGATCAGTCAGATCATAGTGCATCTCTTCCACCTAAGTTGTTGGTGGTGATATATATATATATATATATATATATATATATATATATATATATATATATATATATATTTTGTATTTATTATTATATAGAAGAGCCAAGTTAAGGACGATCAAGGGCAAATTTGTCAATTCATAAAGATTATAGAATGTTTGTTTCTATGTTATGACATAAAGAAAGTCGTAATAGATTTGTAATCACACTTTTTTTCTTTAAAATTTTTGAATATAGACTAATAATTTGTCTATTTTAATGAGATATTGCACTTCGTATAGATTTATTTTTTATAGTGTAAAATTTTCATTAAATCAAAAATATCTATTAAGAAAATGTAGAATAATTTTTTATTTTTACAACATACTAATGATTTTTATAGGTCTAAAGGTAATTCTAAATTAATGATTTGTTAAGACCTAAAAAATTGACTTACGTGATGTTTTTCTAAAAAAAAATATATTACAACTAATATGATTAATTGACGTGATAACTTATTTTAAGTAATATTCCTCTATATTATAAAGTAAAGAACTTCTTACTATGAGGACATATAAAAATATCCATACCAATTTTTCATAAAATATCAAATTTGTAAATTTTCATAATAAAATAAATTACATATTAAAATAAGTAAATAAATTTATAGTGTGAAATTTCTTTACACTAATATGTATATGACATAAACATATTTAAATATATAGTTTGTACTCCATTTTTCATAAATAATTTTCAACTATAAATAAATTATCTCTTATAATCTTCATGTTGTTTCATTGACAATTAACATATGACATATCTCTAGTGAGTGACAATTAACTCATTTATATTCATGTAACAATGAGTTGCACTTTTTAGTCTTGATTTTTACTTCTTACAATTTTGAATTATGATAAATTAGTGTCATTTGTCGAGAGTAAGGAGCATATTAAATATTAGATTATGAATGCTTTACAACTTAAAAATAAATATTTTCTCAATTGATATCAATACTTGAATTTCAAAATTAAGTTACTTTATTACCTTATTTTTATTACAATTTTTGTTATTATCGACAAAATATTGATAATAATACTATAAAAAATAATTGTGAAAAAGCTTTAATTAGTATTTTCATTTTAAATTTTGTTAAAAGGAAAAATAGTTACAAAAACTTAAATTTCATAAATATAAAATTGATCTAAAGTTTGTACTCACTCCATTTCGATTTATGTAATGTTTATTTGACTTAACATGAAGTTTCTTTTTTAGAAAAAAAAACACTTTTAAAACTTATGGTCTAAAACAAACCATAGATGTTCATATGACTATAAATAATCTTACTAAGAATAAAATGAATATTTTGAAGTCAAAATGTTATGAAATATATTAATACATCATTCTTTTGAAATTGACTACAAAGAAAAATATGTTACATAAATAAAAGTAAAAATTACATAAATTTTCATCGTGTTAAGAGCTAATTACATTATATTTCTATTCTTTTTCAAATTACAAAAATTTCTTAGAATTTAAAATTTTTCGGATACATTAGCAGATATGCGGATACATCGGTTGTGATACTATTCAGGAAACTTGCAGACACATATCTCACGGATGAATCCGAGAGGGGAGGGGTGAATTTGAGAGGGAATATGGGTGTATCCGAGAGCAGAGAGATGTATCCACGATAGGATAGAGATGTATTCACGAGGGGATAAAGATGTATTCAAGATAGGATATGGATGTATCTGAGAGGAGATAGTGATGTATTTGACAGAGGATAGGGATGTATCTGAGAGAGAATTTTTGTAATTTTTTTAAATGGTAGAAAATTTTAGAAACTATAATAAAATAAGATGTGAATTTAGTTTTAAAAATTAAAATTAAAATTGAAAAATATAATTAATTATCTTGCCTCTATTATATATATATATATATATATATATATATATATATATATATATATATATATATATATATATATATATATATATATATATATATATTACTACTATACAGAAGTGGCTACAAGCAAGTTGGTGTTGGTCGACATGCTTGCTTGTCCACATAGGGGTTATTTAGGTACTTCAATATTAATAGCTTTATGATTGTTGTACCAAGTGAATGAAATAAGTGTACCTTTTCTATTTATTTTTAAACATAAATCTACACTCCAATGAAGTTTTTTTTTTTTTCTTTTTTCTTCTGTTATAATCCATATTACCAAAACTGAAGAGTGGCTTTATTCAACTTTCTTAACATGATTTCATTTACAAGTGGGAACTTTTTGCAAGGCAATAAAAGGACATTATAGTTCATTCACATTTGCAATTTTTTTTAGTGATGACAAAATCAAAAATTATTTCTTAGTTTTAGATTGAACAAAAAAGGCTTTTAAAAGTGATCAAAATCATTACGCTTTTAAAATCAAAATCTTTTGTCTTTAGAGTGAAAAAGAAATTTCAAAATTCAAATTTATTTGATCATAAATATAAATTGAAATTATTTTTTAATGGTAAGTGAACAATGTTACGTATTTAAATTTGTTTAAATTTTGTTGTGATTCTTTCTATTTTAATTTATTTGTCTTATTTTTCTTTTTAATTTATCATATATTCAAAGATTATGTTTAAGATACTATAAATTTTTATAATTAACAACTTAAAATATTTTATTATAAATTTGAAAATTACGTAAAAGGAAATCTTTAATTGACTCTGACAATTCTATCAGTGCCGCGTGAAATTGAACAGATGGAACAACATATATTATTGAAAGTTACATAAATAATATTATAAATAACAATAATTAACAACTAAAAATTCTTTAAAATCATATAAGAAATTTGGTTGACTCTCTTAATTCCATACGTGTGACATAAATTGAAACAGAAGAAGTAACATATATTATTCAAAAATGACGTACAAAAAACTATGAATCGCAGAAAATTAACAACTTGAAATCTTTTTTTTTTTAAAAAAGTAAATACAAAAAAATTTAATTGACTCTCCAAATTTCAACTCTTATCACATAAATTGAAACAAAGAAATACTTCCTTCGTCTCAATTTATGTGGCATTTTTCGGATTTCGAAATTCAAACAAGTATATCTTTGACCGTAAATTTATCATATATATTTTAATTATATTGAATTGTCAATTATTGTGACTTATAGTATTTTTTACGTAGTTTACAAATATATAAATTTCAGTTCAAAAAATTAAATTTTCGGTCAAACTTAAACTATTTGATTCTCGAAAAATGAAAAGTGTCACATAAATTGATACAAAGACAATAACATATATTGGGCTTTACTATATAGAAACGTGAAGAGATGGACGACCAATAGCAAAATGGTAATTAATGTATGAGATAGTGGCAAAAATATAATTTAGTGGATATATTCAATTTCTTGTTTTGACTTTTATTCGCACACATTCAGTATAGTTTTAGAAGCTCTTATTTCACCTCGCTTAGATAGTTTCCAGAATAGTCTTGAATTGACAAACCTACTTTCAATTTCTTAAACTCATGCATAACCGTAATTATATTACTTTCAAAAATTTTGAAGGAACTTTTTAAAGAGGACATCAAAATTTCAGCAAAAAAATTCAAACCTGGGTTGGCTTATTACGATTTTTTTCTAATTCTGAACCAAAAATTCCAGTTTCGTTGACAGTTGTTCTGTCATCGATTCAGCTATAAACATTAACATGGAGATTTGAAAGGTTGTCAGCAGCTTAATCTGTGTAATAAATTGTTATTATGAACAAGTCAGACCCAAGCTTCAACAATGGTGAATTTCAAAGCTTTCTACCAAAAAGTTTTTCGATTCCGTAGGTAAATTTCAAAAGACGACACCAAACATTTTTCAGCTACCAATTTGGCTTTTAGAAATTCCAACAGAGTCGAAATGCCTACCGACAATGGTAATTATCTATGACTGATATTTTATCTCGTAAGGGTCATTAGAATAGGATCGAGATATTGTCAGTGTATTTTGTTTTACATGATTTTGAAGTCACCAATAGATATTACCGTGCAGGCAACAGGAGATGCCCTTTGATGTGAAGACTCATACTACCACAAATATGACACAATTTTTTGTTCCACGAGTTAGTGGCAATTAAGGTTAGCTTACATTCTACCCTTCTCATACCTCACTGATCGGATTTCACTGAATATGTTGTTAACCTACTCATCTTCCGAAGAGCTGAATGAATCGGATCTTTTGCCATTGTATTATTCAAGGGGTTAAATTGTTGGTGTGAGCCCAAATGCATGTGTCCAATCAAATACATGTATTGATAGTATATGTGCAAGTGTTTTTGCTTCTTGAGCGTCTCTTGCCTATTTTTATAGTCATCGAATTGAATTATTTTGTTATAAGAATAATGGTGTACATATTGGTCCATCTTTTTTTATGGGAGTTGTACATTTCTTATCTAAGAAGCATTGCGCTCATAAAAATTTAATTTGATTACTTTAGAGGTAATATACAAGTAAAGAAATCAACAAAACTCTACGCTAGAATATGAATGTTGCTTCTACAAAATAATGTAATTTATTTATTGCTCCACAAAATGAAATATTAAATTCATGTGTAATTCTTATCATGATGATGAAGTTTTTTTTCTCTCACTTTTGGTCTTGATCATTTATTATTTTCTAGGTTTAGTAGCATCATATATTTTGATTTCTGATCCTTTCTTGTGCTAAATGAACTTTATTTGAAGTTTAAATTTGAAAGCATGAAATTTGAACTTCAGATTTGAGGTCTCAAATATGATTTTGAAGAGGATAAATTTATAATAATATATATGAATTTTGATTGAGTTTTAAATAAAGATTGTTTAAATCATTATTTGTGCACTTACCTATATAATTTAATATCACTTTTTTATTTCATCCATCGATATTAAGGTCAAGTTACTATCTTTTTTCAGGTTATAAACAATTAACATACATTCAATTAATTCCAACAATGAATACCTTAAATGAGGAATAACCCAATAGGTTGACAATACAAGCGATGAAACATGTAGTTTAATAGTATTTAACCCTCATATTCTTTTAGTGAAATGTTATTAAGGACATCTTTTACATATTTAACCCATTTCAAGTGAATCGGGTCAAGATTTGGGTCTGATTTAGAATGAGTGGGGCCTCAATAAATCAAAATATTGATTTAAAATTTGTAAATATTTTTTTCTAAAAATTTAGAGTTGTCACAACATCAATAGATAAGAAAAATTATATTTCTAATTAAAATAATCATGAAAGTTATGTAGGCAAAGTTGGATAATCATAAAATGACTTTTGAAAGACAACAAAATTGGATGGACAACTTTTAAGATTAGTCTTTCTTTTAACACAAAATTATGCAGAATAGCAAACATTTAACCTATATTAGGTACTATAGTTATAGTTTTAGAAACTTGTAATTCACGGCTACAGTTTCCCCAATTCTTGCTATTTACATGTTTTGTATAATTCGCCTGATTGTATAATTTGTCTGATTTGTATAAATCCAAAATTTGTATAATTCGATTCTTAATTGTATAAATCCAGAATTTTGTATAGATTTATCCTAGCTATTTGTACACGATTAATGAAAAATCATAATAAATTACCTTGTTTGTATATTGGCAAGCGAAATATACAAACAAAGTTCTGAAAAATATGTATAAATATAGAATTTGTTTATACTTACCATATTTGTATATTCGCAAGCGAAATATACAAACAGGCAGAAATATACAAATCGCAACCTTCATAGCAAACGAACTGTAGCTAGAGCCCAATTATCGAAATTATAGCTATAAAACCTTATTATGTCTATTATGTTTGCTATTTCTAAAAATTTCTCTTCTTTTAACACTAACATTTGTTCACCATATTGCCAATTGCAATTAATCCACGTTCCCTAAGATGATTTCTTAAGATTGGGCCAACTAATAAGAGGCCTGTGATGAGATATTGGGCTGGGCCATTAAATGCATTATATCTGAGCCCAGTCCCAATTGTAGGACCACTAAACATTATTGGGAGATATGAAATCATGAACCCTCTAAGAAAAATCTTGATTTTTTTCACTTCATTGACCGTTAAACGACATCCTTAATTTGTTTTTTCGTGCTTCTAGTATGTCATGATTTAGTCATAGGATTATCTTTTTCTATTTTTCTTCCTAGCAGGAAAAGAGAAATAAATAATTTGTTCCATTGTAGCTACTGCTGATAATCTAAAAAGCCTATGTTATGAATCAGCCCAGCCCACTATAAAGATATTGGGCCTAGAATCAGTTACAAGGCCAGGCTCCACAAAAAGGTTGATCTAGGATTAATTCTTTCTTTTCGAAACACCACTTGGTATTGATATTCGTATTGGTGGTAGGGCCGTAGTTATATGGAAGCAAAGGAGTTATACGAACCCCTTCGACGAAAAGTTATGTATGTTCAAGGTTAAAAGTGTTATATATATATATATATATATATATATATATATATATATATATATATATATATATATATATATATTAGATGTTGAATCCTCTTGACTTCTTCATGTGTTTAATTCTTCATATTTTGAACTTCTTAATGAATCATGTGTTTACTTCTTAATATTTTAAATTCTCTTAATTAAAATTCTGACTTCATCACTAATTGAATTCTAGATTAATTTAAATTTGTACCGCATACGGCCTGTTTAAAGAGAAGCACTCCCTATTAACATTTTTTCAATATTCAAAATTCAAACCTTGAACTTAAATCTCTAATTAAAAAAAATGGATCATATCAATCCCACCATAACCCTAGTTGGTTAAGGATGGCAATGGAGTGGTGCATGGCAGGGGCGAGGCGGGTTGAGCTTAACTCACAAAATTTTTAATCTGCATTGTCCTGCACGCATAACAACCTTTTTAATTTTCAACTCGCCCCACCCCACCCAGCATAGACCCACTCCGCCTGAATCTGCCTCGCATAATTTTTATAATATTTTCTTTTTCTAGTTAAGTTTGATACTAAAAATAAAATTCATACAAATAAATTATTTTTTCATTAAGTTGTATTAATTTAATAGGATAGTGACTAAAAAAATTATTTTAGAGGTCAATTAGGAAATAAGTAAGAAATTGTATTATTTTTTATTGAACCATTTTCATTTACTATCTTGATCATTTTAGAGCTTTAAAGAAATTATATTAATAAATAATATTTTATCACTCTTATAACATAATTAACTTTGAACCCACATAAAATCACATCACCCGCAAACCATCCCGCCACACATTAATTTTTTTAAAAACCTGCTTCAACCCGCCCTACACAACTTTTAAATCCGCCTTGCCTCACATTGCCTTAAATCCACCCTGTCCCGCATTCGCCCCGCCCCATTGTCATTCCTATAATTGGTATGTATAACATGAGCAAGTCAAAGGAGTACTAGGCAGGCAGAATGCCTAACACTTATCATTCATTACATTAAATAATTGAAGTTGAAAGAACAAAGCACATGAAATGCTACCACATGCAAACTAATTAACCCACAACTACTTTATAAGCACTCTTACCTCTCTCGATTTAAGAACCCTACTTGCTTATCCTTTTAGTCAAATGCCTTCTAGAAGAACTCAAAAGGTAATATACTCCCGTTCGCTTTTACATGTCACATTTCGCTTCTCGAGAATCAATTTACATAAACTTTGATCAGCATTTTAAGATATATGTTCTCATCATACTATATAAGAATGATTACAACTTATATATTTTTCATATAATTCTCGAACACCAAAATGTAAATTAAAATTAATTCGATTTAGTTTTGCTTTAAAAATTAATCAAATTGACTCTTACAAAGCTGAACATGACAAGTATAGGCTAATATAATTTTTTAAGAGGCGTGTAAAAAAAAGTACTCCCTCCGTTTAAAAAAGAATGTCTTCCTTTCCTTTTTAGTCTGTTTAAAAAAGAATGACCTCTTTCTGTTTTTGCTAATATTTTAATTTCAACTTTCCACGTGGCATGTTTAAGGCTACAAGATTAAAGGACAATTTTATACATTTGACATAACTTTAATTTACGATCACAAGATTCAAAAATCTTTTTTATTTTCTTAAATTCTGTGTCAAATTAAATTAGGTCATTATTTGTGAAAAGAACGGAGTAGCATATAAAGTAGTCTGGGCCTGGGGGACATTAATTACATCTAGAAAAACTCCAAATTCAGACCAATATAAAAATGGTTCTTGGAACTACTAATGCCATCAATGACTAAACCTAAAAATTATGACCATTTAGAAGACAAGATATTAAGGTTTCATAGAATATATGAAGCAAAGAGAGATTCAAAGAACCACTCACATGCCCACATGGGCTATACATATAAAGTCAATCAATTTACACTACTCCCACATTATATGGTGTACTTGTAAATTACCAAATATTCAAGTCATCATCAGATAATTGCTAATTTTTATAAAATTTTGGAGGAATATTTTTACGAAATCTTTAATTTCGTAAAAAAATTTAATAATTTTGTGATAGTGAATATCAACTTATTAAAATAATATGCCCTATTATCTTTCCTTAATTAAAAGCTTTAATAATTATATACATACATACTATAAATCTATAATATATTAAATCCTAAGTCAAATTATGGCAAATAAGATGACATTAAACACTTTTAAATATAAGTAAGTTAGAATATGAGAATGAGAGATAAAATATTTTATCCACACTAATGATACCCACTACCTCATGTCTAATACTTATCATATAATATAAAATATTTTACATTATTGACAAGATCATACTCTTAGTTCGGTGTGTTCACGTGTTAGTTTGGCTCAAATCCATGTATAATAGAACGAACATTAATTATTTATACATAGCATACGAAAACTATACAACAACATAATAAATTTATTAATTTTATTTTATCTATTTTGTTTGTTACACATATTATAAGTTTTATTAACTTATACTAATAAAATATCTCCATCAAGACCTAATTTGCGTAAATTGTGCAACCTAACTTGTTTTGGACTGTTCTGGAGACTCTTTATAATTAAGAACTCTTTTAATGTTTGGTCTTCTTATGTAAGCTATGTTTGCTTATCATTATATTTTTAATCAAATGAGTGCCTTCTAGAAATACTCACTACTAAATACTAATGTCATAAGTTATGAATTATTTGGGTGGAAGTGGATTTAAAATTTGAAATTTATGGGTGTTTTTCGAAGTTTTGATTTAATATATAATATATAGTTTTCATGTTAATTCATGTGGTATCTTTTAAATTTCAATATTTAAATAAGTTTATTTTTTATTGTAATTTTTCATATATCTTTTAAATATTTTGAATTGTCAATCTAGTCTTATTTATAGTACTTTTTTACTTGAATATATAAATTTTGTTTCAAAATACTTGAAGATTCTATATATGCCTAAGTTCATAGTTAAAGTTAAATTATTTGACTCTCAAAATCTAAACAACACAACATAAATATAAACTTTTTTTTTTTGCGAATACGTACCTGACATACTTGTATTCGCCCTTGCATCTAGAAGACACTAAGGGCTCATTTCGTACGTGAAGAATAATAAATATTCTCTCTATTCAATAATAGTTGTGTTGGGATTTATGCAGTTTTGATGATTGACAAAGAAAGATGAAACACGTCAGTCAACATGGTCCAAAGGTACACTATTATGAGCAGTTGAATTCGGAAAAGCTTTCAAAACAAATAAAGACAAGAGTGCAGAAATTAAGAAATGAATAATGTTAATTTCGTATAAAATGCAAGGAATCAAATTAGTGATGAATTGAAGAAAAAGAATCAATGAGTTTGATTTGAAGAAGGAGTCTAAAGAAGCAAGGAGTTTGGATTAAAGGAGTCTTACTTGAAGTAGAACTCTAAGTCAAGAGAGTTGAAGTCTATAAGGAGTTTGAAGTGAATAATAACTCTATGAAGAATTGTGCTTAAATAGAGGGAAGTCGTCCAAAATAATTGTGCACTTATAGAGAAAAAAACAATTGAAAAATTGACTTCGCAAGTGCTATCAGCGAACGGAAGGAACACATCAAAGAATCCTTTTACAGAGTTTATGTGTTAGTAGTTTTTCTTTGTGATTAAGTCTTGATGTAATTTTAGTTCAGTGAGTTAGAAACTGAATTAAATATGTTGTTTTTAGGTTGTGATAACTCAAAGAGTTGGAAACACATATTTTGGGAGGTTTATGTTGAAGTTTGGGAATTTTAGTTCGTAATTCCTTAGATTACATAGGCTTGTAATCTGTTTTATGTGGAGGCTTAGTGATTTAGTGAAGTTGAAGTTAAATCTTGTAGGGTTACAGGTCGTGGTTTTTTTTACACCTTTTGAGTCGGGTGTTTTCCACATAAAAATATTGTGGTTTTACTTACTGCATGTTAGGTGACCTGTTTTACACATAGAGGAAAAGTTAAAATTAGTAAATTACTGAGTCGACACGGACATTAAAAAGCAGTAAAAGATAGAGATAATTTTACCAAAGGCATAATACGTATATTGGACCCTAAACTTGGCTTCAAATTTTAACTTTGACCTCAAACTTTCATAGTGCACAAACAGAACTTTAACTATTTAATTTTTAAATAAATAAACACGCGAGTCTTACCTGACAAAACGTGTGATGTGCACTTCTTCTGCGTGCGTTAGGAGTATTTCGAGGCCCACAACAGTTAAAAAATGCTAAAATGACAACTATACCCTTAATGAATTCCTTTTATATATATCATTATATTCTCAAATCAAAATCTCATTTTTTTTCCTCCTCTTTCAAACCAAGATTTTTCCCTTTGATTCGCCAGATTTTGGTTGTTTACCCTAGCTAGGGTTTTGAACTTTTGAGAGATAATCGGGTGAAATAAATTTGTTTTTACCTTTACCTTTGTATATAAATTGAAATTAATTTTGATTTTTTTTAGTTCTAAAATCGACGTGTAAAATATTTAATTAGTTGGCAGCCATTGAGTGGCTCACTAATACACATTGGAGCGTTTGCATTTCACGCTCTTTGGCTGCAAAAATCATGTGTTTATTTATTTTAAAGTTAGATAGTTAAAGTGTCTGTTTGTGCACTATGAAAGTTGGAAGTCAAAGTTAAAATTTGAAGCCAAGTTTAGGGTCCAATATATGTATTATGCCTTTACCAAATCACCCTTATTAAATATAAGTCATCTAAACATTGAAAAATGAATAATGTTTAATAACAACGGTAACTAGATACAACATGATAAACTATTCATTGATTTTATAAATTGAACAAATATTATTAAACATCTCAAGATAGTATAGTAGATAAGTAAAGATGGACGGAAAGAGTAACTAATTTCAAATTAATACTAGGATAAATTTATCCCATTTTATCTGAGATAAAATCGCGAGATGATTATTTCAAAATTTACAATATTATTTTTATCTCATATAAATAAATATAATCATAATTTTAAAATAACTAATCTCAAAATAACTTATTATAGGATCAAACAAAATGTTTGAATGAAGCAAAGAGATTCCAAAAACTACTCACATGGGCACATCAAGACAACTTATAAAACTTCCAAAAAACTTCCTTCTTTAATATATTTCTAAAAAAGAGGTAGTTGCATGAAGTACATTTGGCGAAGGGTCCATAGTCCAGGGGCGGAAGGAATCTCCTGCTCCAATGAGTATAATTTACTCGTTATTTACATCAAATTCTATAAATTTGTTATAATTAAAAAAAGTTAATAAAAATGAGAGTACATTTTAATTAATTATGATAATTGCTAATTAAAAATTTACATACAAATATATATTATGTATTTATTGATTTGACATAAATATAATCATACAAGTTAATATCAACACAAGAAGGCATGAAGCTAAAGTAAAAATCTATGAAAGTTATATGGCCGCGATATTATATCTGCGATATTTTTAATTAAGAACGAAGAGATATTTATCAAATATAAATACTAGCGGAGTACATATATTAAACTAGAAACCAAGATAGCTTATCAAAACTTGCCCCCACTAATCTAGATTTCTCTTTCTTGAACTAAAAATAATGATAGCTCTGTTTGACTAACCACATGGGATGTCTAGTGTTGCTATGTAATTGTTTTAGTTTGAATTTTTTAACATTACTAGTGTATGTGTTAATGTTTGATATTTCAAAAAAATATTTTTAGTTTAGTTTTTTCCTCGATATTTAATACTTATTGTAGAGTTAGACTAATACAAATTTGATACATAAAATCTCATTTTGAATGTAAACCCTTCCCTTTCCACTTTTAAAATATGAAATTATCTACGAGTACTCTATGTTACTAAATAAAATTAGTGTTGTATTTTGTTGTTTAAATATAGACAAATAGTATTGAATGAGCACTACCTTGACCATCAAGAGATGTACACCAGAGTCTCGAGTTTGAGTCATGAGAATAAAAGACCTGTTAGAAGTTGGAAGCGAGTCATTTAGTCCCCTTAACGGACCCACCTAACACAAATTCGGATTTGTTAGGCCAGTGAGTTTCACGTACCGGATGCTTTAACCAAAAAAAGAAGTACTAGCTCAAAACTTGACATCTAGAAGGGACAAGACACCATTAAGAAACCAAACAAACTTAGGTTCTTTCTTGCCATTTTCATTGCTCAATCAACGAAAAATCCCAAAACAAAAGAAACCAACAAGTCCAATTTCAAAAGCCATCACCAAGAAGATTTTAAGAAGCCAAAAATAGACTAATAAATATAGAATTTTGTGCACTTTCTTTCTTATCAAAGAAGGAAAAAAAAGATCATTTTTTGCAAAATGATAACAAATTTTGGCAACACAAAGTCATCTTGGAGAAGATCAAAATCAAGAATCAAGCAATTATCTCCCTCCGATTATGCAACAACCCCTCAACATCCATCTTCACTTGAAGTATCAGAATTGTCCACTCATTGTATGAAGGTAACAAGTTGTTTTGAAGGGAAACAAGGTCATTTTCAGGTAAGTCCATCTAGTAGGAAATTGTCGAGTACTTTATCTAGTAGTTCTAAGTCAACTTGTTCATCCACTCTCAAGGATTCAAAGTTCCCTCAACAAGTGGAACTTCATCCTGGATTAAATGAATCAGACAGAGTTTCAAAAGTGAAAGTTTGTTCATACCATCACTGTTCACTCAATAAACGCTCTAATGATCTGTATCTCCCAATAAAACACGTATATAGAAGGAGAAAACTCTTAAAACCACAGAAAAACATTAGACTAGAAAGCGAGTCAACAAATGTAGATCACTTTTCTATTGAAGAAAGCAACCTTATACAAGATGTTGGAGTTTTTGGAGTAAACGAGGCTATTGATCAGTATGCTGATCTTATTGAGATTGTGTTTGGTGAAACTTCATTTCCAGAGAGAAGTTATCAAGAGACGATAAATATAATGAGGAAATATTCTACACAAGAGCAGGATACACTGGTTAGTTCTGATGTAGAATCAAATTATCAGAGTGTAACAACATCAATTTTTTGCAATATAGAGGACAGGAAAGTTGATTTCTGTCATACGGTTCTTATAAAGCCGGTTGACAATGTTGTCACCACAGGTGAGGAGGATGAGGATATCGACAGAGAACTGTCTAAGAATGAACCATCGTTGACATATGATCTCGTTGAAGCAAAATATAGCACTGAGTTATCCTCTGCTTCAGCTAGCAACGATACAATGAAACTCGTAAACAATTTGCAAGAGACGGATGACAAAGCTAATCCAACTAAAGATGTTCATCCTAATGCCTTAGCCAAGAAGTTGCACATTGCCCAGTTTTCGAAAGAGAAGCATATGAGCATGTAGAGCTTGATTCATAGACATATGCTTTCGAATGAATCTACAGAATTGGACAGCAAAGTGATCCGTGGATCTGATGAAGATAATCACAATGATGGGAGCAACAAATCTTGTGCAGCAGAAAGTTCTGAGTCATTTTTGAGTTTTTTTGGAAAGAGAATCAATTACTACAAAACAGGATACAAATAACCAAGAGATTGAAGCGTGAATAGTTTCGTTGACCTTTAGTTAAAATTAGTTAGGTTAGATAGGTGCCCTAACGCACTTTAATTCGTTAGGTGGCGACTCTTCAATCTTTCCAAAGCCCAAAAGAGTTGTTAGGTCATGCGTCCGAAAGGAAAAGTCCATTTTACGAAAAAACAAGGCGCGACAGAATGACGACTCTGCTGGGGAGAGAAAGAGAAAGAGAGTGAAGTTAGGGTTAGAAGTCCTTTTTAGGTTAAAAATATGAGGGTAGAGGAATCAATCTTGACCATTGATTTAAAATGAATGGACGAACACGATTTAAACTTAGATGATCTCATTTGAATGGACGGGTGAGATAAACAAGGTCTTGAGAATGGAATTGAAATGGACACAATTTAAATAGAGTTGGCTAGGCATCTAAGTCAGATGAGGGAAATGTTACCAGAGATAACACTGGCAGCCCTAAGAAACAGAAAATGAAGAACGAGTCACGAACAAAGCTGAGAAGAAAGCGCCAACACACTGGAGCAATTTTAAAAGATGGATTATTCTCGAACGATTCATCAAGAAATTGGAGAAGTTGAGAAAATTCAACCAAGAAAACCGCAGTATCTGAAGCTGGAGCCTGATCCTGAGGCAGAAAAGGTTAATCTGAAACATCAGATAGAGGATGAGAGGAAAAGTGCAGAAGAATGGATGCTTGACTATTCTCTACAGAAGGCAATAAGTCAGCTTGCTCCGATTGAGAAAAGAAAAGTAGGACTACCAGTAACAGCCTTCGAAAATGAGGTTGCTTCCCAAGGCAGTAATATCCAGGTTACATTTCCTAAATTGAAAAGTAGAAATGAAGTCAATTTGCAAACTGTAGGCAAGGGAAATACATCAGTCTCCAATGCAGATAATGTTCGTGAACACGTGGACAAAAGGAATGCAGAAGATGACAGGTCGATATCAAAAAATGATGATACACAAAAGGTCATTGTCCGCTGCAAGAAGTTGGATGAAGTAACAAGCACTTCGAGTGACAAGGGATCGGTTGAAATAGAGGAGTTTGGTGATTCAAATGATGATTTAACATCTTCTACTATCTCAAACTTAGCAACGATGGTGATGAAACACAGAAAAATAACATGAATCTCTATAAATATGAGGCCACGGAGAGTATTACTGTATCTAGTAATGAGAACGAACAGATAACAGAAGCAGAAGACGACAATGGAACATACAAAAAACAGGTGAACAAACAGAAACACATCAGCATGTGGCACGTGATATCACAGCACATTCTTTCGGATGTTGTATCAAAAATAGAGAATGAACAACTCAATGAGGTAAACAACAATAAAATACTAGCTGAAACGAATACGGATAACTTTCTTCAGGATTTCTCTGAAAAAAAGGATGACATATCCATCATGTACCAGACTGCCCTATTATTTTTGGAAAGTTTGTCACTGCTGAAGTGAGTAACAGTAAAGGCACTCAATTAAGCATCAAGAGTCAAGACAATTGATCAAATTGTACTAGCTTGAAAATGATTGTCAAACAACAGAAATTTGAAGTTGTTAATAATATAAGCATAATATGTCCTAGTTTTGAACATCAAGACTTCTGTATCTAATGATCTCGACACCTAAATAGTCAACAGGCCCTTGGACGGCCATATGAAACTTTCCAACTTGAACGTGAACTGCAGATACCTGTGGATACTTGGTAAGGGTTGTCGATGCTATGAGTTGAGCCACAGATTCTAGCAGATTTTTAGGTGGCCCCTTCATAACCTCTTTCACTATTCTGCCAATCCATAGATTTAAAAGATAGAATCAATGAATGATCATGCCAAAACAAGCATACGAACCTAGCTAGAAAATTGATCCGCAAATATTTATTCTTAAAGACTGCCAACATAAGAAAAACAATTGTAACTTACAAGAAAACACAGTCCAGGAGATCAGTTAGCGCCAATAGAAAATTACTTTATATCAGTGATTAAGCTATTGGAATTTCAGGTGTTTCTTATTGCTACGCGCTGTCAAGAGATTTTACTTGACTAATCAGGATCCAGACCACTAGATCCCACTCTTAGGTGCAAAATGAACTCCTCTAAGATAAATAACAATAATAATAAGGCAATATTTCAATGTTTCCTTAAGAAAGTAGAAGATTACGAAAGCCTCTAGTAGTGGCGTGAAAATTCCCACATCTAACAAAATTTTAGATGTTCTCTTTTCTGAGTTTTTTTTTGAGAATTTTTTTTTCTTGGTTGATTCCTAGAACCCCTTTTGATTTTGGTTTGTGGGGTTGCATAAAAATTAAATCTTGATGTCCAAAGATTGAATCTTGTTTTCTGGGTGCTGTGGGTTTTGTGCTTTTGTCAAGTTCTTGTTGGTGTTTGAGCTGAATTGACAAGATTTTGTACAAAGGGAAAGGTTGAAACAGGAAAGATTGGGAATTTAATGCTTTGACTTTCCTAACTTTGAGGTATTTTCTTTGATCTAGTAGTTCTATTCTTGAACTTTAACTTAGCTTTGTTAATTTCTGGTTCAATCTAATTCCTTGAATCTTGTGAATGACCTTTGTCAAAGTATCACTAGTTTTTGTGTTACTTTGATATTCAAAGCTAGTACAAACCTTTGTTGTGCTAATCTTGTTCAATTGGTATAAGTTTAGGGCCTTTAGATTGTTAGATATTTGTGTATTGGTTGTCTTGACATTTTGTTGAGCAACCTATAGGAACCAGTTCATTTGTCCATTTGAGATAGATATAAGTAATGAGGCTACTATTTACTTCTTTGCTATTGGACCTTCTACGATATTGGGTCGAACAATTACCTTTAGAGTTTTGTTTTGCAAGTCGATTACGCAGTTGAGGCATCGTTTGTTTCATTTCTTGGTGTATTACTTGTACAAGTTTAAGAATGGATTTTCGTACTACGTGACACCTTTGATTTCGTGGTTGCACCCTCGCAATCCACAGGGGATATTGACATTAGTAACGCTTCTCGGCTTCTTGTTGAGGCGGTATACTAATGTAAAAGTTAAGGTTGAGATGACTTATAGGAGGAAGTTTTGGAGGAACATGATGAGATCTACCTTGACTTATGAGGAGTGGGCTCATGCTGCTAAGATGTTGGATAAAGAGACACCTAAATTGAATGAGGCAGATCTTGATGATTAAGAATTAGTTCGAAATAAACTTCAAGAGCTTCGACATCGTAGGCAAGAGGGTTCTCTAAGAGATATCATTTTCTGTATGAGTAGATATGTGAAGGATCGAGGTGTTTTTCAAGAAAGTGAGGTTAATTATTGTTAGTTTATTTGAAAGATTGATGGAGGACCATGTTTGGCTATGGAAAGATGAGATTTTTGATTTACATCAGTTAGGGTTTAGAGTAGCGAGTTGAAATTGCAGTAGAATAAGGCTAGTATTTGTGGTATGAGGTTATGTTGCTTGGATTCTTTCAAAAATAGTGTTGGTTACATGTCTAATTATTCAATTGTGGGTTTTTTTAAGGATCCAACACGATATGCCATTATTTTTGGAGAGTTCGAGCAACATAGGTATGAGGTGTTTACCTCATGTCTGTGGTGCTATAGTTTTGACTGTGTAGTAACAGGTGCTAGATAGAATCATTGCTAAGAGATTAGAAAGGATTTTGTTGAAGTTTGGTTGGAGCTTTATCCATGTGAGACCAGATAATTCTGTTTTACTAAATCGTATGTTCCTTAAGAATGTTAATTTTCCTTTTCTGTAGTGTTCAGTTACCATACTTTGATAAATTTGCTCATGAATTTGGTTTATTAGGCCAGGAAAAACTTCTACTTCAGTTCTGTGGGTGATTTTAATATTGAAGTTGAAACTTGACATACTAAATATGGTAATTTTCGGTATGTTTATAAGGTAGGTGACTTTAGATCTTTAGTCAAGTGGTAAAGTTTATAAGAAAATCATCATTTAAGAAAAACAGTAAGGAAAGGTTACTAAATGATGATTTCCTTCATGTAACCTCTATATAGAGCAAGGTAGGTGGCATTCTTGTATCTAGTCTTGTTCATAGTCTGATATCCTTTCTTTAGCTTAACTTCATGTAAACAATAGAATTGTAAAAGTAAAAAAAAATTGTCAAAACCAGTTGAAAAAAAGTGAAAAAAAGAGCAACTTTTAAGTTTTATTCTCTAAATAGCAATGATGTGAATTATGGGCAATTAGTTTGTCCATAATATAAATTTAAACCTAAGATTACACACGTGTAGCATAATTGTGCTACTTGCAAGTAGTAACAGAGAGAAACTCTGATGAAAGGTGTGTTACAATATAATTTTTTGTAGTGTGTGCATTGGATTTTTTTGTAGGGTGTGCATTGGATCAACCTTCGCCTTAAGTGGCTTTGCCCATGTTTGCAAGAACATGTCCCTTACATCCTTTATGATCCCGGCATACGATTTGAATATAAAGGCAAATTCAAAATTTAAATTCGTAGTGTTCACAATAATATTATGTTGTTAAATGTGACATGAACGATCAAAATTAATGAAATATAATGCTTTATCCTCCCTATATATTCGTTTATAAGAAGCATTACTTGTGTTGCAAAGTTATCAACCATTGTAAAAGTAGAAAAGGATGGCACTAGAAAGAGTAGTATGTTTTCTAGCAACGGTCAATTCCATTCCTTATAATAATGACATATTCCCCTCCCATTCAATTCGTTTGTACTTGATAATAATGTTTTTAAAACTTTTATATTTTGTAGTCTAAAATAAAAAATACATAGAAAGTATAAAACACTTTTTAATCTCAAACACCAATAAGAACTTTCTTATTTCAACCTTTCCCAATCTTTTCCTTTGTACAAAATCTTGTCAATTCAGCTCAAACACCAACAAAAACTTGACAAAAGCACAAAACCCACCACACCCATAAATAAAGATTCAATCTTTTGACATCAAGATTCAATTGTTATGCAACCCCACAAACCAAAATCAAAAGTGGTTCTACGAATCAACCAAAAAAACTAAAATTTCTCAAAAAAAAAAAAAAAAACTCAGAAAAGGAAAACAACTCAAAAACAGGCTAATGCGTCTTTCTCAAAAGATACAGAGAAAATGTGAAAATAATAAATTTAATAGCACTGCAATTTGGCACATATTGGATTTAATAGAATCATATAGGGATTCGAAAAAGGAAAAAAAGTCAGAAATTTGGATCAGATAACAATTTGGGTATATGGTTAAAAAACTGACGTATGATATGTATCTATTGCACCCCATTTTTTCGCAAAACGTACTTTTCCTTTCTGACGCACGACCTAACAACTCTTTTAGGCATTGGAAAGATTGAAGAGTCGTCACCTAACGAACTAAGGTGTGTTAGAGCACCTATCTAACCTAACTAATTCTAACTAAGGGTCTTGAGAATGGACGGATGAGATGAAAAGGGTGTTGAGAATAGAATTGGAATGGCCACAATTGAAATAGAGTTGGCCAGAATTGAAATAAAAAGTGGTTATAATTAAAATAAAATTGGAATTAAATGGGCTAGGATTGAAAGAGAATAGAATAAAAAGGGCTATAATTTAAATGATTTTGAAGGAATTTAAAGAAATACTATCCAATCAAAATACTACAAAAAATGTAATAGTTAAAAATTTACTTTAATTTTTTTAAAAAAAACATTTGAATTATTTTGAGTTTAACTATTAATAACAATAATTTGATAATAGTTACGAATAATTTTAAAATTATGCATACTAAAATGTTGATTAAAATTTTAAACTCAAAATATTTTCAAAAATACGTATTTGATCAAATAGCATTCCCAAAAAGGGTTAAAGGTCAGTCAAAATTGAGTGTCAATAGCTGCTCCTTGGTTGTTTGAGGATGAATGATGAATTGTCGAGCAACCAAATGTTGACTTAATAGCCGATTTTGTCCGACCGACGAGAGATGCCAGTAGGATCGATTGAAATAATAAGAGGTTGGAAAAGGGTAGACCGAGACTTTGGTATTAAGCCGCCTACATATCTCTAGTTATACTAGAATCAGGTCGTGTGTAGTTTTAGATTCATGAGCAAACAAAATTCCTAATAATTGAAAAGGTGATACGATATTCAAACAGGAACGATAGTAGCTTGAATGGATAAGATTAGAGTAGCGAGAAAAGCGTGACAAAGTTTTTCAGCTTAAGACCGACGAATTCGATGAACAGCGATAATATGAGTAGCCAAAAATAAAAACTGTGATGCTAGAAGCAGAGAATTCGGTAGGGCTTTTTGTTGCGATAGACAGCAAGGCAATCGTAGCTGAAAGGGCAATTGGCCTTATCTGTAAAATGTCTATTTCTGTGAATCTGTAGCTTGTAATAGGAAGATTAGAGCATATATATATCAAATAACGATAAATGTGAACATGATGCAATTTCCCATATCGACCATGATATTTTCCTTTGACTATGAAAATGATGTCTTCGACTATGATGTCTAAGGCCATGATACGCAAAATATATCCTCAGGTCATGAAAATGTTTTCTGTGGGCCATGAAAAATGATGCATTTAGACTATGACACCTTTGGATCATAATAAGCAGAAAGTAACTCCTTAAGTCATGATATGATGTCCGCAGGCCATGAAAATGATGTCTTTAGACCATGACGACTTAGGAACATAAGTAATGAGTGAAGAAAGCGTATCTGTAATTCAGGCATCTGTTGATATTTACGACTTGATTTGAATCTACTCGGGCACATGCAATCCTCGGTCTCATGCAAATCTCGGGCATAATGCAATTCTCGGGCATATGCAATATCGGGCACAATGCAATCTTCGGGATCATGCAATATCGGGCACAATGTGATTTTCGAGCACATGCAATTCGGGCACAATGCAATCTCTAGGCATAATGCAATCTTGAGCACAATGCAATCTTCGGGCACATGCAATAATGTAATTCTCAGACATAATGCAGTTTTCGAGCTCATGTAACATCGGGCACAATGTAATCCTTGGGCGCAATGCAATTTCGGGCACATGTAATCTTTGGGTACAATGTAATCTCGGGCATAAAGTAGTAGTTAATTGAGGGCATAAAGTATCCTAGACCTTCGTCTAGTTAGAGCGGTCGAGTGCCATTTGTTGGCTACTTTTGAGCTTAGAGTATTGTAGTTTCAACCTCCATCCTATAGTAGGGAGAGGTTGTCATTGAGCAGCGATTATTCAGGATTGAGATAGAGTGCGATGGGCCAATGATTGGCAATTGTCGGGCTCAAAATAATTCGGTCCTTCATCCTATCGGAAGGTTGGTATGCCATTTGACTGTAGATTTTTGAACTCTGAATAATGCAGTTTGATCATTCTTCCTATTGGAAGGACGGAACGCTATTGATTAGCGATTTGTTGTATATAGCGGCACATTGGTCCTTCAAGTGGTGTTGAAGCTTCTTGTATATGTACCTGTCTTTTCTGCATTTAAAGAAAATAGTGAGTTTAAAAATGGGGCGGTTGATCTGTTCCAATCGATGTTCTCCCTTTGGCTCACCATCCAGACCTTTCCGAGCATTTGTTTTGGAGAGAATATAAAATAGAATGGGAGAGAGTTTTTGAAAAGCTTTTGAAAATATTAATTTGTAAAAGTAATGTCAAATCTTTGACTATGGCACAATTTTGAGACTTTACAACATCTGACTCAATAGCGTTCCAAATTTCAGTTCCAATAGCACTTTTGTCATTCTGATCTTCATCTAGATTGTAGCTTGATTGTCGTGAATTTTTGAGATCTTCTCAAAAATTCTGCCCCAGTCCTGACTTGCACGGAAATGTCTATTGAAGGAATTTTTGAGTTCTTCTCAAAAATTCTGCCCCAGTGTCACAGTCAAATGGGAAAATGAAATTTTTATTATGGTAAGATCGAACTCCATAGGAGCGCCTACGTATCCCCTATTAAATGGGAATCAGGTCTGACGTAGTTCCAAATTACAAATAGCATAAAACAAACTTAGATGTAATATCTTTTCACAACATCCGAATTTATAGGTTTGAGACAAACTTCTCCATCCATTTCTGCAAGTATGAGGGCCCCGCCTGTCAATACCCGAGAGACTATGTACGGTCCTTGCCAATTTGGTGAGAATTTTCCCTTTGCTTCATCTTGATTTGGGAAAATCCGCTTCAGAACTAGTTGCCTAGGTGAGAAATGTCTGGGACTAACCTTCTTGTTGAAAGCTCTGACCATTCTATTTTGATAGAGTTGACCATGACAAACGGCGTTAATCTTTCTTCTATCTATTAAAGCCAGATTCTCCGATCGAGATTGTATCCATTTAGCATGACTCAGCTCTGCTTCCTGAATAATCCTTAGAGAGGATATCTCTACTTCAGCAGGTATCACAGCTTCATTACCATATACCAGAAAATAAGGTATAGCTCCAGTAGAAGTTCTAATGGTGATATGATATCCCAGCAATGCAAAAGGTAGCTTCGTATGCCAATGTTTGTGGTTATCGATCATCTTGCATAATATTCTCTTGATGTTTTTATTTGCAGCCTCGACCGCTCCGTTCATTTGTGGTCTGTATGCTGAAGAATTTCGATGGTTGATCTTGAACTTCTCACACAATGATCTCATCAAATCACTATTCAAGTTGGTTCCGTTATCATTGATAATTGACTCAGGAATCCCGAACCTACAGATAATGTTATTTTTGACAAAGTTATCCACAACCTTCTTTGTCATCGATTTGTGAGAAGTGGTTTCGACCCATTTGGTGAATAATCGATTGCAACCAGAATGAATCTGTGTCCATTGGATGCTGATGGCTCGATTGTACCAATGACATCCATGCCCTAAGCTGCAAAGGACCAAGGTGAACTAGTAACATGGAGTTCTTGGGGAGCAACTCGAATCATATCTGCATGAGTTTGACATCGATGACATTTCTGAACATAGCGAATACAATTTGACTTCATAGTTAACCAAAAATACCCCGACCTCAAAATCTTTTTTGCCAAAGTAAAATCGTTCATGTGAGGACCACATGTTCCCGCAAGTATCTCTTCAATTAATCTGCTAGCTTCCCCAACTTCAACGCACCTTAGCAACGCCAAATCGGGAGTCCTCCAATAAAGGTTTTATCCACTTAGAAAGAATTGATTCGCTAACCTCCGAATTGTACGCTTTTTTACACTTGTTGCATTTTCTGTATACTCACTTCTCTTCAAATATTCTCATATGTCATTGTACCAGGGTTTTCCATTAGGCTCTTTCCATACATTAAAGCAGTATGTTGGTTGTTCATATATATGGATACAAATAGGATCAATATAATTATGATCAAGATGTCAAATCATGGAAGACAAAGTGGCTAAGGCATCTGCAAATTCATTTTGGATCTTTGGCATATGTTTGAATTGTGCTTTGCTGAACCTTTTGGACAACATATGCACGCACTCCAAGTATGGTAATAATTTTTTACTTTTGGTAGCCCATTCGCCTCGAACCGGATGAATCAATAGATCTGAACCTCCTATTATCAGTATTTCTTCGACATCCAAGTCAATAGCACGTCCAAGCCCTAATATGTAAGCTTCGTATTCGGCCATATTATTTGAAGGAATCTGAGCTTTGTCGATACTAGATAGTGTTGTCCAGTTGGTGAAATCAGAACAGCTCTGATGCCAGCTCCACTCAAATTTTTAGCTCCATCAATGAACAACCTCCAACCATCATATTCTTCAGAAATAGCTTCCCCTATGTAAGTTATTTCTCTATTCGGGAAGTAAGTCTTCAGTGGTCTATAATCATCATCTATGGGGTTTTTCGCCATGTAATCCGCTAATGCCTGGGCCTTCACGGCTTTTTGTGTAACGTATACTATATCAAACTCGCTCAATAGTATCCACCATTTAACTAGTTTTCCTGTAGGCATGTGCTTTTGAAAGATATACTTCAGAGGATCCATCCTTGAAATCAGATAAGTAGTGTGCGGGACAGGTAGTGTCGCAGCTTTTGGGCGACCCAAGTTAAAGCACAACAAGTACGCTCAAATAGAAAGTATCGAGCTTCATATGATGTAAACTTCTTGCTCGTGTAATATATCGCCAACTCCTTCTTCCCTGTTTCATCATGCTGCCCTAGAATGCAACTGAAAGCATTATCCAACACTCATATGTATAGCAACAGTGGTCTATCAGATTCTGGTGGAACCAACACAGGAGGATTGGATAAGTAATCTTTGATCTTGTCAAATGCTTGTTGACATTCGTCTGTCCATTTTACCACAGCATCCTTCTTCAACAACTTAAAAATAGGCTCCCAAATAAGCGTAGATTGGGTTATGAAACGACTGATATAATTAAGTCATCCCAGAAAACTCATTACCTCCTTCTTACTCTTCGGCGGAGGTAGATCACTAATGACTTTAATTTTTGATGGATCCAATTCTATACCCCGGTGACTGACGATGAAACTCAAAAGCTTTCCCGCAGAAACCCCAAAGACACACTTTGCGGGATTCAACTTCAAATTATACTTACGCAATCTGGCAAATAACTTTCGTAGATCATCCAAATGATTTGCAGCTTTCTTTGATTTGATGATGACGTCATCCACATAAACTTCAATTTCTTTGTGGATCATGTCGTGAAATAGGATAGTCATTGCCCTCATGTATGTAGCCCCAGCATTCTTCAACCTGAAAGGCATTACCTTGTAGTGGTAGACACCACATGTTGTCATGAAAGCAGTCTTCTCAGCATCGTCCTCATGCATCTTAATTTGAGGATAACCAGCGAAGCAATCCACGAATAATTGTGTTTCATGCTTAGCACGGTTGTCAATCAGGATGTGTATGTTGATCAATGGAAAATTATCCTTAAGACTAACTTTGTTGAGATCTCGATAATCGACACAAACTCTAACCTTTCCGTCTTTCTTAGGCAATGGAACGACATTTGCAAGCCAGGTCAGGTACTTTGTCACTCGAAGGATTCCAGTATCTAATTGCTTTGATATTTATTTTTTGATTTTCAAACCCAACTCAGGTTTGTATTTTCGGAGCTTTTGCTTCACTGAAGGGCAGGCTGGGTCAGTGCGTAACCGGTGAGCTACTATTGAGGTGCTTAGCCCTGTCATATCTGCATAGGACCAAGCAAAAATGTCTTTATTCTCCATGAGGCACTCAATGTACTCTTTCTTATCATATTCTGTCATATGGATGCTTACTCGGGTCTCTTATGTTACCTCCGAATTTCCTAGATTTACCACCTCTGATTTTGCTAAGTTTGGATTGGGCTTTTCTTTGAATTCCTCAACCCTTCTGATTAACTCTTCAAAGACCTCATTTTCCTCGACTTCTTCTAAGTCATTAAGGTTAAATTGTGCAGTCTCATTATATGCCATAGTCTCAGATTCAATATTTTTACAACATATTTTGCTGGAAAAAGAATAACGCACAAATAAATATAGGATATTAAATAGATGGGGAAAAAATAGCTTTATTGATTAAAACTCAAGAGTTTCAGAATACTAGAATTTGAAAACAATAACAGAGAACTGGAATTTAAAAACTATTTATTGAAAACTTTTTTAAAAAAATGTTTATAGAAAATCTTCCAAGGCTACCCAGATGCCAAACGAGGCCTGGATGGAGTTGAGGTCCAAATGCGGATACTAATCTTCGCTTCATTGCTTTCTCTAGAGTCTCTTTTCTCCTCCTCATTGATCACGACATTGCAACTTTTTTCTTCCTCTTTGGTCAGAGACAAACCCTTTTATGTCTTTCCAAAGCTCATTATTGATACTACCCATGAAACCTGTTGATCGAAATGATTGGTACAACGGTGGTATTGGTTTCTTCAATGGATAGTAATACCCATCTCTGGGTGGTTGCCAATCAAGCCACTCATTTGTAGTATATTTGTATCACAGGCCAAAGGTGGTTGAGTGACGAACAGGTTGTATAGGTTCAATTATTTCTTGTAGATTGGTTCCCAAACCTTTTCAGAGCTCGAAACCAAACTAGGCCATCATATCTATGATATTCTTGCTAAACCAGGGTTGAACTTCAATGTTGCCGATAAGCTCAACTGTGTGGTACCTTTCACCGTCTAGATGACCCCTTCCTTCTATCGCATATACAGAATTTCCTTTTTCCCCATGGACTACAACCTTTTCATGATTTCATTCAAACCGCTCCGGCCATATGAATCCAAGGATGACCCAGCAATAGATTATATGAGGATGGAATGTCCAAGACTTGAAAGGTTACTGGGAAAGTTGCAGGACCAATGAGCATGTCCAGGGTTATTTCTCTGATGGTACCCCTCTGAGAGCCATCAAATGCTCTCACATTCATCTGCCATGTCTAGATCTTTGCACTATCTACGCCCAGTCTTGTCAACGTGCTCAGAGGACAAATATTCAAACCAGAACCCGAATCAACCAAAGCTTTGGTGATAACCTTGTCCTAATATTGAACTGAAATGTACAAAGCCCTATTGTGGGCAATTCCTTCAAGTGGCAACTCATCTTCGTGAAAAGATATTATGTATGCCTCAAAAACCTGCCTGACCATTTGGGCTACTTTTTCATGGGTGATGCTAGATGGGACATATGCTTCACCCAGGACATTTAAAAGAGCGTTCCGATGAGTTTTGGAAGATTACAACAACGATATAATTGATATTTGGGACGGGATTTTACTCAATTATTTAACAATAAAGTACTCTTTAGCTTGCACATTCTTCCAAATACCTTACTCTTCATGCTCTACAATTGATGCCTTGGATTTGCTGGAGCTACCCTGAACCAGATTTTCGGGAGTATAAATTCTTTCGGATCTAGTCACTCCTGCTGCAGTGTCTGCCTCTTCCACTTTTGCTTTTCCTGCTCTGTAGTCCTATGGGAAAGCATGAGTATCATATTGGACAGGTGAAGGCGCCCTATAAACAGTGAATGGAGGCTTGGGCATGGCAACCTCGACCTCAAAAGAAACACGCCTGTGCACTACAATTGGCGTTTGGGTGGTAGCAATCGTCGCCTATTCTAACTCAAGGACCCAAATGGACTTCTCCCAATTCGAGGTATCATTAACTCCCACCATGTTGACTTGATGGTTAGGCCGAGGCTTGTTTGCAACATTTGGTGTCGGATCCTTGAGTTGGATGGCCTTTGTATCAATCAGCATTTGAACCTTATCTTTCAGGGCTCTGCAAACTTTAGTAGTGTGACCCTTCATCCCAAAATGGTTTCGTTGACCCTTGGTTAAAATTAGTTCAGTTAGATAGGTGCCCTAACGCACTTTAATTCGTTAGGTGGCAACTCTTCAATCTTTTCAAAGCCCAAAAGAGTTGTTAGGTCATGCGTCCAAAAGGAAAAGTCCGTTTGACGAAAAAAGAGAGCGACAAAATGGCGACTCTGCTGGGGAGAGGAAGAGAAAGAGAGTGAAGTTAGGATTAGAAGTCCTTTTTCGATTAAAAATAGGATGATAGAGGAATCAATCTTAACCCTCGATTTAAAATGAATGGAGGAACACAATTTAAACTTAGATAATATCATTTGAATGGACGGGTGAGATAAAAAGGGTCTTGAGAATGGAATTGGAATAGCCATAATTGAAATAGAGTTGGCTAGGCATCTAAGTTAGATGAAGGAAATGTTACCAGAGATAACACTAGCAACCCTGAGAAACAGGAAAAGGAAGAACGAGTCACGAGCAAAGCTGAGAAAAAAGCGCCAACACACTGGCACAATCTTAAAAGATGGATTATTCTCCAACGATTCATCAAGAAATTGGAGAAGTTGAGAAAATTCAACCCAAGTAAACCACGATGTCTGAAGCCTGGGCCCGATCACGAGGCGAGAAAGGTTAATCTGAAACATCAAATAGAGGATGAGAGGAAAAGTGCAGAAGAATGGATGCTTGACTATGCTCTACAAAAGGCAATAAGTCAGCTTACTCCGACTCAAAAAAGAAAAGTAGGACTACTAGTAACAGCTTTCGAAAATGTGGTTCCTTCTTGAGGCAGTAATATCCAGGTTACATTTCCTAAATTGAAAAGTAGAAATGAAGTCAATTTGCAGACTGTAGGCAAGGGAAATACATCAGTCTTCAATGCAGATAATGTTTGTGAACACATGAACAAAAGAACACATGATACTCAAAAGGCCATTGTCCTCTGCAGGAAGTTGGATGAAGTAACAAGCACTTCGAGTGACAAGGGATCGGTTGAAATAAAGGAGTTTGGTGATTCAAATGATGATTTAACATCTTCTACTATCGCAAACTTAGGCAACGACGGTGATGAAACACAGGAAAATAATATGAATCTCTGTGAATGTGAGGCCACGAAGAGTATTACTGTATCTAGTGATGAGAACGAAAAGATAATGTAAGGCGACAATGGAATATACAGTAAAATGTGAACAAGCGAAGACATCAAAGATGGCACGTGATATCACAGTACATTCTTTCAGATGCTATATCAAAAATAGGGAATAAACAACTCGATGAGGTAAACAACAACAAAACACTAGTTGAATCGAATGCGGACGACTCTCTTCACAATTTCTCTGAAGAAAAGGATGACATAAGCCACAATGGGAGAAGTTTCAGCAGAAATGATGTTGTCAATCTCATAAGAGAGGCAGTTAGTCAGATCCTAACAACACCAACTCAAGATGATTCATCCAATACACAAAGTGTCGCTAGTAACATTGTTCAAGATGAACAACCACCAAAAATTGATCATACAGATGACAGAGAGCAAAATAGTATAAGGTCACCCTACGAAAGCTTCAAACCTGGTGACAGTCAATTAGAAACAAAGGAATTTGCTGGTAATAATACTATCACCGAGAGTAAATTTGAGCCATCAAAGTCCAAAAACTGGAGCAAGTTGAAGAAAATGATCCTCCTTAACAGATCAATAAAGGTATTGGAAAGAGCTCTAAAAGTCAATCCACAACCCCCTCGACTTTTGCCCCTTACACCTGATCAAGAATAAGAAAAAATGGATTTAAGGAACCAAATTACAGATGAGAGGAAAAAAGCTGAACAATGGATGCTCGATAATGGAGTGCAGCACATGGTCAATGAGCTAACTCCAGCACGAAAAACAAGAGTGGCGATGCTTGTGGAAGCTTTTGAAGCGGTTGTTCCACTCCCAGAAGTATGAATTCAATTGGAGTGGAGTAAACTTAGTCAAGAAAATTCCTTTTACGCGAATTATGAAGGTAAGCAAATTAACTACCTACACTTCCTAGAAATAGCTAAAGGTAGTTAACTCAAAGAAAAACCTTAAGATGAACTAAAATAGAGGATCTTTTTTGCTTTCCCTTTTCATTTTGTTCCTTGAATAAGAGCTTGGAGGGGTAACTTTTGAGGGATCGAAACGAGCTCATGCACTCATTTGATTCTTTTACTCCACAGCGAGGACGCGGACAAGAGTTTGCACCTATCATTAGAGGTTAACTGAGGATAACAGGACAGCTTTTTAGATGATAAGACTCAACATCGCCGAGCTTTGTAATGTGGTGGAATTTTAGATTGATCTTGAATGCTGGGCTTGGCGTGCTAATCTTTGGCCTGCCCAATCCAAGCACGGACTTGGGCAAAGTGGTCTATACGAAAGTATAGGTTGCTTGGCCTTTAGAGTGGAGCAGACTGCGTGAGGTTTGTTTGATAGAGCCTTAACCAAAGGTCTCGTGTTTGAGCCTTGGTTATGGAAAGATCCTTGATAGGGAGCGCTTTCCTTCAAATGAGGTCCTATGTGACACAAATTAGTCTAGAGCCTTAACCAAAGGTCTCGTGTTTGAGCCTTAGTTATGGAAAGATCCTTGATAGGGAGCGATTTCCTCCAAATGAGGTCCTATACGTAAATTAGTCGAGTGTACCTTAACCAAAGGTCTCGTGTTTGAGCCTTTGTTATGGAAAGACCCTTGGTAGGGAGCGCTTTTTTGAGCCTTGGTTATGGAAAGACCCTTGGTAGGGAGCGCTTTCCTTCAAATGAGGTCCTATGTGGCGCAAATTAGTCAAGTGTGCCTTAACCAAAGGTCTCGTGTTTGAGCCTTCGTTATGGAAAGATCCTTGGTAGGGAGCGCTTTCCTCCAAATGAAGTCCTATGTGGCGCAAATTAGTCGAGCGTGAGGCTGGTTTGTCAGAGCCTTAACCAAAGGTCTCGTGTTTGAGCCTTGGTTATGGAAAGATCCTTGGTAGGGAGAGCTTTCCTCCAAAATGAGGTCCTATGTGGCGCAAATGAGTCGAGCTTCAATGTGGATACCGAATACGAGATTAAAAAAAATATCAAATAGCCTTAACATAAAAAGGTGCCATATAATGTATGGAGCAATAACTTCCACATGATTTTTTCATACAATAATACAAGTTGAATGGTTGATAATGGTTTATGCCTATGTATGTGTTTTCATTGACTATTTTGTGGTGATAAGTAGTTGGAACATTCATATTGTGGCCAACTTTTCACGTTTACTAATTCATATTTTATTCCACTTATATCTTCTAATAAAAGCATGCAATAATGCAAATTAAATAATGGAGTAAATTAATCAGCTATAGTTAATTGACCACATACGTTGAATTGCTACCCTTTCAAAATTGTTGTTCTTCTTTCAATTATTTAGATGTAATTACTGTTTAACGAGCTATTAGAATAAGATTAGAAACTTTACTTTTATAATTATTGTTAACTAAGATGGTTTGTGCTGTGAAGAGGAGATGTACATATGTTCCGATAAGTAGGTGTGAAATATCGGCTATGGTGGATCTAAGGAGAGGTAAAGATAGATCGAAAATATATTAGGAAAAAGTGATTAGACGGTAGGACATGATACATCTTTAGTTTACAAATGATTTGACTCTAGATAAAAAGTTATACAAATCGAGAATTAGGACGTAGAAGTTTGGCAAGTAGTAATTGAGTGTTGTGTCACTTTTATGTGGAAAAGGCATGGTAATAGTCGTTCGGAATACCTTTCTTGCTCCTTCTTTTCCACATTAATATTATTATTATTTTGCTCTTATTGTTATTTTTCTTTTCTTGTTAACATAACCTCTTCACTATTATATTTTTTTTTTCCAGACTTGCTTTGAAATGCTTTACTCGAATCGAGGGTCTATTAGAAGGCAAGTCTACATATCGTACTACTCTCCTAATGAGACTACACTGAATATATTATTATTATAGTTTTATAAAACAGTCTAAATACATATAATTGATGAACATGATTTGATTTTTTTAGGGGGGAAAATACCGTTTACCTTTTTTAAAAAATTCTATTCTATTTTTGACGTAGACAACTATCAAGATTTATTTGGCCAGCAAAAGAACAATACGAATCTATAAAATTTATATATTAGCTCTTATAATAAACCAAAGGTCGTTTAAAGTATCTCTCAAAGAATCAAAAATAGAATATGATTTTAATAATCCCACTAACCACATGCCTAATGAAATTCATTCTCAATAATTCTCTATAATAACATCATTTGTCTGATTAATATTTTTTGGTTACGATTGCAAGATATTATTATTTATTTAGATAGTGACATAAAATACGAACGTGGAAGATCATTGTTCAGGTGATATAATCAAAGTGGTCGGCATAGATACTACTACTACAATAAATTTAAAATTAACATAAATAATAAATGAATAATTAGTTAAATTAATCTTATTTAATTTTTTGTGAAAGAAAAAAACACCGTTTTTTCCTTGTCAAAGGCAATCATGAAATTGCAAGTCACTATCATTTTAGGCTTATCTTTGTGGATTAGCAACCCCAGAATATAATACTCCATTTGTTCCCTTTTAGTTGTCACGATTGAGTTAAGCGACAATAATTTTGACTAACATTTTACAATGTATTTTCATCATATTGATATGCAAAAAATTACAATTTATAGTATTTTTCGTATAGTTTTCGAATATCTAAATTTCTAATTTAAAATATCAGATAAATGTAATTTATTTAAAGTTGACAATTAGTCAAATTAATTCCCAAAAAATGCAACATGACAACAAAAATGAAACGGAGAGAGTATTATATTTCATAAATATTATTTGTATTACCCTTTATGATGTATTAGTGAAGTAGGTAGTATCTTATAAGGAATTAAGGTCAGAATTGATTTCTTTTATTAATGCCTTTTTAGTCGAGTTTTCATACTAGACTTGTCTAATACGGTTTGCATCTTCTTGTGTTGTCTGCAATTTTTTTGCACAGAATCAAATTTACTTAATATGCACCTGAAGGATAGTAATTGTGTGATTTCCTTTTGGATTTTTTTTTAAAAAGTATTATCTGTATTTTAAAGTATTTGCACACTAATAAATAAAAATTTAATAATAGATGACCTCTATATTTTGAATAAATTTACTTCATTATAAAGATTATTGTTAATATTTAAAAGAGAGTTAGTAGTTGCTTACTTGGACATGTATTGTTTGTGCATGGTGTCACAAATAAAGTCAATTAAACTCCTGACTTAGACTAGTGGAGTATTTTATTTTATTTCAACAAAAGCAAGTTTGAATTTTTCTCCTTTCTAACAAGTAGGTAGATCAATAGCACAACCTACCAAGGTGCTAGGATGGATCGATTCCTTCATTTTTAATCATATATTATATATTTAAGTCATAAAAAAGAAATTCTTTGATTGATTTATTCAAATATCTTCTTAATAAATCATCATTTAGATTTTATCTCTATTTTTAAAGATGTGTAAATATAGCCATTAAAACAGACAAAATGTTAAGTTGGTGTACTACAAGTTCTAAACTTCGATCCAATATTTTCTCATATGATTTTCAATTTGCTCAAAAATATTTTTAAACCGTGGACTAAAAGGTTCATAATTTAAAAATAAAAAATAAAAAATAGTTATTTACTAAACAACTATCAAAAGAAAAAAAGACAACTGACGAAAATTTTACAAATTAGACGAGCCATAAAATTCAAATATCAAATAGTTATACCAACAACAACTATAACAATCCAGTATAATTCCACAAGTAAAGTAGGGAGAGAATAGTGTGTAAAACTAGTTCCTTTGCTTGGAATATTCTAGGAATAAAAAAAAACATTTTTAACTAAATAAATAAATAAGAAGAATCCAACTCAAAAGCAATGACTTTTCAATACCCTTTTAGGGTGTCTAATTTTTTTTCTATAAATAAGTGAAATACTCATCATAATTTTTAACACAACAACAAAAAAACTCAAAACAAAATTTTAATTAGCACTTTGATGGCTGGTCTTCAATACATATTTTTTCCAACAGATTTTTTCTTCCCAATTCAAAAAACAGTTAGTGGAGAAAACATATCAAAGCAAAATCTCTTAATCAAGATTAGAAATAATGATGAATCTTTAAGTGAGGATTCAAAGAGCAAAATTGTCATTAACAACAACAACAAGAATCTCAAAGCTATTTCTTCATCTTCATTAGCTTTGCTTCCTGTGCCAAAACAGAAGAAAGATCAAGATTAATTAAGAATAAAGATCTGATTATTCTTTTAATCATATACTCTAGTAATTAATTGTATGATTAAGAATAATCTTGTTCTGTTTGCTCTCTGTTTTTCTTCTATTTCTGTTTTTTCTTCTTTTTTTGAGTGTTATATATATAATATGTATTATATAAATTTCCAATCGAATAATACAGGAAAAATAGTTTCTATGGTCATATCTATATTTTCATGTCTTGTCAATTTTTATTTTGTGCTCATATGTGAAAATATTATCGAGAAGAAAATATCAGTGGCATAAATAATTAAGAAAATGGAGATTCTAATTATCAATCGAGAAGAAAATATCAGTGGCATAAATAATTAAGAAAATGGAGATTCTAATTATCAATCGACTCTTGATTATATGACCACTAATAGTATTTGAAATTACTTTCGTTCGTTATTCTTTTATTTACACATATTCTTGTGGTTAGTAAAGCGTTTCGTATTTGTTAAGAAAATTCATCTAGTATTTTTCTGAGATTGCAATAGGTAAATTTTACGATTTCAAATTCTTATAATTAAAAAATACTCAAATTTAAACTCTATTAATTAAAACTAAGAAAAAGGGTTTTTTTTCTTCCTAGTGATGGCATAATATTTTAGACGAGAAATTAACAAAATTGCTCAATTTTAGAGGGTCTTGAGTTAAATTTGACTTTTATTTTCTAATTTAACATGTTTTTGGTCAATTATGGTGGCTTTGTGATGAAAACAAACCAAAATATTTATTTAAAAAAAAATTGAGTCAAGTGCAGCTAGCTGCGCACATGTCAAATATTTTGAATCATATTAGTGGTCATATTTTATGAGAATTAATTTAACTAAATTTTGAAATTAAATTGAATTTATTTGATATATATTTTAAAATTTTACAAATGTCAATAAGGTGATAAAAATATATCTTTAAATATATATCTAAAATTGAGAGAAGTAGGTGACCCTAGACATATGGTTAGAAGGTTTGCTTATATTATTATGTTTTGTTAATTGACTTTTAAGGTTTTAGCAGATTACATTTTCTTTTACACGCTGCTTAATTAATTATAATAAAAAAAGATGACGACAGGGAGTTGTTCACATGGTAAGTATCATTCACTTTCAAGTTTCAATTAGAAAATTATAAGTTTGAATCATCAAAAAAATAAAAAGAATGAGAGTTCGCTCCTACATACGAGAGAGTAAGTACAACTTTAAGTTAGAAAAAATAAATAGTTGATTTAATTGATTTCCACATGCTCTTTGTTGTCCTTTGAAGACTTCAACAACTAATTTTACTTGAAACCAACTTCATTTTCTCAATTATGCATTTTTGTGCTGTCTACTTTAATATTTTTGAGTACTCACGTTTAGCATATGCCTTATCAAGATAACATGTGGAGGAACTTTAGGACTCTTTTGGTGTTAGACTATTATTAATATTTTATTTGTAAGATCGATAAATATACATAACCAATTTAGTCTAATTGAATAGCTTTTAGCTTAAGTTTAATATGTGTGTTGAAAGATTAGTTAAATATGTATAAAGATTAATTTAGTAATACCTGATGTAGTTGTCCAAAGAATTAAAATTCATAAAATTTGAATCTCAACTCCATTTATGTAAGAGTAAACATTAGATTCAAACCTAACATTTTGCAGAAGGATAATTTCTCAATAAATATATTTGAACAACTTTTTAAAAGAGGAACAAATTCTAAACGATTTTCTTTTAATTTTTTTTTTTTGTAAATCAACCAAATGATAAAGAACAACCCAAGCCAAATGAAAATTTGATCTTATATATGGAGTTTGAAGATGGATTAGATTCATTTTTTTGGTTGTCCTATTTTAAATCCGATAAAACTTAACGTCCACGACATTCAAGTTAAATACTTTGAAGGAATTGGGAGCAGGAAAAGTAGCATCGCAAGTTTGAAGTTCGTTAACACTGACTATAAGTTAAATACTTTTGAAAAAAGGACATATAAACATGTAATATTGAGCTAAGCCTGGACTTGGCCCAACTGATTCATTGGACTTAGTTCTTGGTTCCTAACTAGCTCATTGGTCCTGGGCCTCCTGGCCCATAGCTAATCATCAAAGCCCATCCAAAGAAACAAACAATATATAGTCTTTTTCTCTTGACTTTTACCTTTTTATTTCTTTCTATGCCAGTCCATCGGAAACAACCTCCCTATCCTACTCTAATAAGGTAGGAATAAAATTGATATATATTCTATTTTCACCAAACTTTACTTTGATATTATACTAGATATATTATTATTATTTCTTTAACTCTCATCACCATGAATTCCTCAGTTTGGCATTTTTGACGATTCTTTTATTTCTTTAGCTTTCTTTCTCAAATTGAAAATAAAGTGAACATATGATACTCAACTTTACAAAGCATTTAGTAGTTGTGATATTAAAAATTAAAAAAATTCAAACAATTTATTCCAATAAGTTTTTTTGATACAATGATCACACCAATATAACAAGAATTTTTGTACAATCTCATACTTTTCTTTTACTAACAACATAATTAGATCTCTCAATAACATCTATTCTTTATAACAATGTACAAAACTTCATATCACGATATACTTAAAAAATAAAAGATGTTTAGATAAACAATACCGTTATGAAAAGGTTTAACTATCCTCGACCTAAATTATTCATTCATTTAGAATTTCTATGAATATTTAGGTGGGTGGGTGGGCATACCGACCTACTTTAAGAATTTCATTTGAATACATCATCATAACTACTCCAATAATTCTACACCGTCTGATCAAAACACTCTCATCAATCAACCGACATCATAAAATAATATTGGGCCTACACACAATTATGAAAAGGATCAATCACCGTTAAATGGCCCCTATAAGTTTCATATCAAGTCAATTACTAACACCTGTATACATACTTTTTTTAAAAATCACTTTACCGGCTGCTTGTTTGTAGTCGGTAGATTAATAGATTCGAGAGGAAAATATTAAAAACACCTCTGAATTTGTTGTGAATTGTTAGTTTTGTCTCTGAACTATTGATAGCCATAAAAACATCCCTTAAACTCTTGTACGAGGCTACGAGCGTAAGAATCTTGATAAAAATTGAAAATACCTTGAACTTTGACGAGAATTTAAGGATGTATTTCACCAATATATCAAGATGAAGATGTATTAAAATTCAGTTAGTTAACTAGAAAGAAGTTTCTATTTGAAGGTTTTCTATAGTTTTCTCAAATGACAAAAATTGATGGGTAATATATATCGCTCAAAATGACGCAATAAATTGCTTATTTATTAATTAGAGATCTCAAATTTGAGTTTGGATATGAAAAAAATTCTAATAGAAAGGTTTTGTCTAAATGAGGCTCTACGAGGCATAAATCCGAATTAGTTGAGCTCCAATACGAATTTGAAACAAAAAAAGGTATATTTACTAGTTGGGGAAATTAATCGGTTTATGGAAAATTGACCGGAGGAACCGGTTTGCTATTAATAATATCTGTTTGGCTATAAAAGAATATCTGGAAAAATTTTAATTAGAATTATTTAAGTATTCTCAAAGGTCAGTCAGCAGACTGGCTCGGTCTATCTAACCTCAAGGTCGGTTCCAAACCTAATAGGCTCCGTGTACGAGATCGTCTCTGTAGCTGAAGAACAAAAAATCTGTTAAAAGGTACTGTAAATTCGCCATTAAAGCTTCTTTCAAGCTTTCAAGTATTTTTCTCGCTTCTAATCTGTCGATCTGTTGAATCATATCTAATTTTTTTTTGTTTTTTTTTTCTTTAATTTTTTAATGGATATGTTGTTAGCTTTTGTTTTGATGAATTATATATGCTGATAGATGAATATGTTTGACAATTGTGATTAATTGTGATATGTGTTGTTTGTTGAGTAGTTTTAGATTGATTTTTGAATTCAATTTGAGTCAATATCCTGTACTTTTTTGTTGATGAAATAGTGAAGACTATGGTTTTGAGTAGATCTGTGAAGGATCAAGGTGTTTTTCGAGAAAGTGAGGTTAATTATTGTTAGTTTATTTGAAAGATTGATGGAGGAGCATGTTTGGCTATGGAAAGATGAGATTTTTGATTTGCATCAGTTAGGGTTTGGAGTAGCGAGTTGAAATTGCAGTAGAAGAAGGCTAGTATTTGTGGTATGAGGTTATGTTGCTTGGACTCTTTCAAAAATGGTGTTGGCTGCATGTCTGATCGTCCAGTAGTGTGGGTTTTTTTGAAGGATCCAACATGCTGTGCCATCATTTTTGGAGAGTCCGAGCAACATAGGTTTGAGGTGTTTACCTCATGTCTGTGGCGCTATGGTTTTGACTGTGTAGTAACATAGGTATGAGGTGTTTACCTCATGTCTGTGGCGCTATGGTTTTGACTGTGTAGTAACAGGTGCTAGATAGAATCATTGCTGATAGATTCGAAAGGATATTGTTGAAGTTTGGTTGGAGCTTTATCCATGTGAGACCAGATAATTCGGGTTTACTAAATCGTATGTTCCTCAAGTATGTTAATTTTCCTTTTTTGTAGTGTTCAGTTACCATACTTTGATAAATTTGCTCATGAATTTGGTTTATTAGGCCAGGAAAAACTTCTACTTTAGTTCTGTGGGTGATTTTAATATTGAAGTTGAAACTTGACATACTAAATATGGTAATATTCGGTATGTTTGTAAGGTAGGTGACTTTTCTTTAGTCAAGTGGGTAAAGTTTATAAGGAAATCATCATTTAAGAAAAACAGTAAGGAAAGGTTACTAAATGATGATTTCCTTCATGTAACCTCTGTATAGAGCAAGGTAGGTGGCACTCTTGTTTCTAGCCTTGTTCATAGTCTGATATCCTCTCTTTAGCTTAACTTCATGGAAACAATAGAACTGTAAAAGTGAAAAAAATTTGTAAAAACCAGTTGAACAAAAGTGAAAAAAAGAGCAGCTTTTAAGTTTCATTTCTCCAAATAGCAATGATGTGAATTATGGGCAATTAGTTTGTCCATAATATAAATTTGAACCTAAGATTATACTCGTGTAGCATAATTGTGCTATTTGCAAGTAGTAACAGAGAGAAATTTTGATGAAGGGTGTGTTACAATATAATTTTTTGTAAGGTGTGCATTGGATCAACCTTCGCCTTAAGTGGCTTTGCCCATGTTTTCAAGAACATGTCCCTCGCATCCTTTATGATCCCGGCATACGGTTTGGATATAAAGGCAAATTCAAGATTTAAACTCGTAGCGTTCACAATAATATTATGTTGTTAAATGTGACATGAACGGCCAAAATTAATGGAATATGATGCTTTATCCTCCCTATATATTCGTTTATAAGATGCATTACTTGTGTGGCCAAGTTATCAACCGTTGTAAAAGTAGAAAAAGATGGCACTAGAAAAAGTAGTATGTTTTCATGCAACGGTCAATTTCATTTCTTATCATGACATATTCCCCTCCCATTCAATTCGTTTGTATAACAATGTTTTTAAAACTTTTATATATTTAGTTTAAAATAAAAAATATATAGAAAGTATGAAAACACTTTTTAATCTCGTAATCTTAAATATATTCTTATAAAAAATTGAAAGTAATAATTAATAAAACAGATTAAAAATAGGATAGACAAATTAGGTTGTAATAATTAATGAAAGATGGAAAGCTGGGTTAGTGTTGTTATAGTATGATTAAGCGACTTGTGTACTGGAACTTGTATGCTAGTGTTTACAAATCAATTTTAAATGATTTACACCTTAATTATTTGGTCCCCTATAGCGGCATGGTAATTAAAACGTGATCAATGGATTATTAGAATAAGTTTACATCTTTTCTCAAAGTATTTGATGGGCAGAATAGACCTTAATAATTGTGTTTAGAAAATAAAAACAAATTTGCAAACAAATTATTAGTCGGTCATGATATAGCTAGAATTTTTACTAAAATGATGAATACAAAATTTAGAAGTGTAATTCAAAATTTACCTAATTGAAACTAAATGAGTAAATTTAGTTTTTATTTTAATTTCTTTCTATATTCTTATATTTTAATACAATATTATAAACATAGTGATTTGAAAAGTGTAAATTTAATTATGAGATTTTATTAAAAGATAACACTACAAAATATGCAAAATAAAATACAAAAGATATTTGTACTTATTTTCGATATACAGAAGCTCGGAAAACTTTCAATCAAAACTATTATTTAGATTCCGGCGGCTTTTCGGCAGTTCGTCTACCATAAACCACTCGTCGTAAAATCCAGCTCCAGTAAGTGCTAAAGTTTTAGCCTTTTATTATTATTTATTTTTTCTTGAGCTGATTTGATCTTATTCTTAACTAATTTGGGTCCCTGAAATCATTTAATTGTTCAAAAAAAATTTGGGGTTTGAAATATTCAATTGATTTTGATATATAAAAATGTAAAGGCAGAATCTTTATGACTGCATAATACGAATTTGATGTAGAGCGGCAAAAAAGGAATTTTCTGTTAGATGTAGTGGTTAAAATTTAAGGACCAAACAGAAGTTATGGTTTTTATTTTTCAGAATGTACTATTGCTAGAGTGTGGTTGAGCGGAGTGTCTATCGAAAATAGTCTCTCTACCTCTTATAGGTAGGTGGGATTAATATTTTTTTTTATCTACATATAGTAGATGTCGAATCACCTTCAGCTAGTTCGTGTGTTTACTTCTTCAGAGTTTGAAAGACCTTAGTGAAAATCCTGGCTCCACCACTGTTTACGGGATCTCATGAGGGGACCAATTATTTGCAAGACTCTATCTATTTCAACTTCATGAAGGCAAAGCTGTTGAAAGATGTTTAAAGAACCATATTTTTTTGGTTAATTGGATAGATATATGTACTTGACAAAATTTACAAGTTAAGGGTAGCGCTAGAGATCCTTGATAGTTCATTGATGTAAACCAAATTAGAGTTTTGAAAGTAGTTCCTAGAATGTCTACACATACTGCGTCATTTGCAAACACTGAAGGAACTATCAAAATAGTGCTTATCAAAAAATTTCTTCTTTACTCCTCCTTAGCAAGAAGGTCTGCCAACCTATTTGCTCTCGGTAGTTATTCTTGATGTCTGTATTCCTCTAGCGCTACCCTTAACTTGTATATTGTTGAGTACATATATCTAGCTTGAAAATGATTGCCAAACAGCAGAAATTTGAAGTTACTTATAATACAAGCATGTTATGTCCTAGTTTTGAACATCAAGACTTTTGTATCTAATGATCTCGACACCCAAGTAGTCCACAGGCCCTTGGACGGCCACATGAGGCTTTTCAACTTGAACGTGAACAGCAGATACCTTTGGATACTTGGTGAGGGTTGGCGATGCTATGAGTTGAGCCACAGATTCTAGCAGATTTTTAGGTGGCCCCTCCATAACCTCTTTCACTATTCTGCCAATCCATAGATTTAGAAGATAGAATCAATGAATGATCACGCCAAAACAAGCATACGAACTAGCTAGATTGATCTACAAATGTTTATTCTTAAAGACTGCTAAGACAAGAAAAGCAACTATAACTTACTAGCAAACACAGTCCAGGAGATCAGTTAGCGCCAATAGAAAATTACCTTATATTAGTGATTAAGCTATTGAAATTTCGAGTGTTTCGTATTGCCACACGTTGTCAAGAGATTTTACTTGCCTAATTAGAATCTAGACCACTAGATCTCGCCCTTAGGTGCAAAGTGAACTCCTCTAATAATAAGGCAATAGTTCAATGTTTCCTCAAGAAAGTAGAAGATTACGAGAGCCTCTAGTAGTGGTGTGAAAATTCCCATGTATGATGGAATATCCAAGAAACTACATAGCATCAAAAATTTGCTTCAGTGTGCCCTCAAAGATGTTTCAAATGAGTCAAGTTCTTACTACGATAACTTATAAAATCGTTAGTCCTTTTACTGCTGTTTATAACCCCATTTTGAGGTCTTGTCTGTACTGTTCTATTCATCTCTTCCAGTTTAGCTTTGGTGAAACTGTTCAACCCTAGTATATTTTCTAATTGGTGAAAAGAGTATTATTTGTACTGACCTCTGAGCAACGGAACCTTGTTACTTAAACGTTCAAGATGTTTCAGTTATTAAGCTTAGAAATTAAGTTCTTTCTGTTCGGTCATCTTAACTGTCAGATATGCAGAATGAACAAAATCAAAAGCATCACTCACCGGTATATATTAATATAACTTAGAGTATCGGACAAGTAGTCAGATTCACCAGCAGGTCGAAGATCCATCCAAGCATCAACATCTACCAGGAACTTCTGACCAAGCTTCTTTTCCTCTTGCTTCACCCCATGGTATCCATGAAACTTTAAACCCCTCAGCACATGTTTGTTTCCTTTTAGCATGTCCATGTGATCTGTCATCAGATACTCATAAAAGAAGTCGTTACAGGGATTCTCCATTCACAGGGGCTCGAACCGGATAACAAATGGTTATACAAAAAAAATTCTCATAAATATTGCAAGCTAAAGCGGGTCACGTGATCAATTATGTCCTAGAAATTTTGTCCTACGGAGGCAATAAAATGACTAATCAATGACACATTCCTTACTCTTCTACTTCTGAATGCAGGTTATTGATATAAAGACCGAGGAATACAGACATCAAGAATAACTAGCGAGAGCAAATAGGTTGGCTGACCTTCTTGCTAAGGAGGAGTGAAGAAGAAACTTTTTGGTAAGCTAACTATTTTAGTAGTTCCTTTGGTGTTTGCAAATGACGCAGTATGTGTAGACATTCTAGGAACTACTTTCAAAACACTAATTTGGTTTACATCAATGAACTATCAAGGATCTCTAGCGCTACGCTTAACTTGTAAATTTTGTCGAGTACATATATCTATCCAATTAACCAAAATAATATGGTTCTTTAAACACCTTTCAACAACTTTGCCTTCATGAAGTTGAAATAGATAAAGTCTTGTAAATAATTGGTTCCCTCATGAGATCCCGCAAACAGTGGTGGAGCCAGGATTTTCACTAAGGTCTTTCAAACTCTGAAGAAGTAAACACACGAACTAGTTGAAGGTGATTCGACATCTATTATATGTAGATAAAAAAAAATATTAACCCCACCTACCTATAAGAGAGATCCCGCAAACAGTGGTGGAGCCAGGATTTTCACTAGGGTTTTTCAAACTCTGAAGAAGTAAACACACGAACTAGCTGAAGGTGATTCGACATCTACTATATGTAGATAAAAAAAAAAATATTAACCCCACCTACCTATAAGAGGTAGAGAGACTATTTTTCATAGACCCTCCGCTCAACCACACTCTAGCAATAGTACATTTTGGAAAAAAAAATCATAACTTCTGTTTGGTCCTTAAATTTTAACCACTATATCTAACAGAAAATTCCTTTTTTGCTGCTTTACATCAAATTCTTATTATGCAGTCATAAGGATTCTACATTTACATGTTTATATATCAAAATTAATTGAATATTTCAAACCCCAATTTTTTTTTGAACAATTAAATGATTTCAGGAACTCAAATTAGTTGAGAATAAGATCAAATCAGCTCAAGAAAGAACAAATAATAATAAAAAGCTAAAACTTTAGCACTTATCGGAGCTGGGTTTTACGACGAGTGGTTTATGGTAGGTGAATAGCCGGAAAGCTGCCGGAATCTGAATAATAGTTTTGATTGGAAGTTTTTCAAGCTTCTGTATATCGAAAATGACAAATATCTTTTGTGTTTTATTTTGCATATTTTGTAGTGTTATCTTTCAATAAAATATCATAATTAAATTTACACTTTTCAAATCACTATGTTTATAATATTGTATTAAAATATAAGAAAATAGAAGGAAATTAAAAGAAAAAACTAAATTTACTCATTTAGTTTCAATTAGGTAAACTAATTTTGAATGTGTCCTTGATTAGTCATTTTATTACCTCCGTAAGGACAAAATTTCTAGGACATAATTGATCACGTGACTTGCTTTAGCTTGCAATATTTATGAGGATTTTTTTTTGTATAACCATCTGGTATCCAGTTCGAGCCCCTGTGAATGGAAAATCCCTGTAACGACGTCTTTTATGAGTATCTGATGACAGGTCACATGGACATGCCAAAAGGAGACAAACTTGTGCTGAGGGGTTTAAAGTTTCATGGATACCATGGGGTGAAGCAAGAGGAAAGGAAGCTTGGTCAGAAGTTCTTGGTAGATGTTGATGCTTGGATGGATCTTCGACCTGCTGGTGAATCTGACTGCTTGTACGATACTCTAAGTTATACTGATATATACCGGTGAGTGATGCTTTTGATTTTGTTCATTCTGCATATCTGACAGTTAAGATGACTGAACAGAAAGAACTTAATTTCTAAGAAATATCTTGAACGTTTAAGTAACAAGGTTCCATTGCTTAGAGGTCAGTTCAAATAATACTCTTTTCACCAGTTAGAAAATATACTAGGGTTGAGCAGTTTCACCAAAGCTAAACTAGAAGAGATGAATAGAACAGTACAGACAAGACCTCAAAATGGGGTTATAAGCAGCTGTAAAAGGACTAATGATTTTATAAGTTATCGTAGTAAGAACTTGACTCATTTGAAACTTCTTCGAGAGCACACTGAAGCAAATTTTTTGATGCCATGTAGTTTCTTGGATATTCCATCATACATGGGAATTTTCACGCCACTAGGCTCTCGTAATCTTCTACTTTCTTGAGGAAACATTGAACTATTGCCTTATTATTATTATTTATCTTAGAGGAGTTAACTTTGCTGCTAAGGGCGGGATCTAGTGGTCTGGATCCTAATTAGTCAAGTAAAATCTCTTGACAACGTGTGGCAGTAAGAAACACCCGAAATTTCAATAGCTTAATCACTGATATAAGGTAATTTTCTATTGGCGCTAACTGAACTCCTGGACTGTGTTTGCTTATAAGTTATGGTAGCTTTTCTTTTCTTAGCGGTCTTTAAGAATAAACATTTGCGGATCAATCTCCTAGCTAGGTTCGTATGCTTGTTTTAGTGTGATCATTCATTGATTCTATCTTTTAAATCTATGGATTGGCAGAATAGTGAAAGAGGTTATGGAGGGGCCACCTAAAAATCTGCTAGAATCTGTGGCTCAACTCATAGCATCGACATCTCTCACCAAGTATCCACAGGTATCTGCTGTTCGCGTTCAAGTTGGAAAGCCTCATGTGGCCGTCCAAGGGCCTGTTGACTACTTGGGTGTCGAGATCATTAGATACAGAAGTCTTGATGTTCAAAACTAGGACATAATATGCTTGTATTATTAGCAACTTCAAATTTTTGCTGTTTGACAATCATTTTCAAGCTAGTACAATTTGATCAATTGTCTCGACTCTTGATGCTTAATTGAATGCCTTTACTGTTACTCACTTCTACAGTGACAAACTTCCCAAAAATAAAAGGGCAGTCCGGTACATGATGCATTCCACGTTCACATATGTTTTGGTGAGGGTCACACACTCAAGGGAATGTACGCAATCTACCTTGAGCAAGCTTCATTGATTTCGTAGTTCAAACCTATGACCTATAGGTCATGTAGGACACTTTACCATTGCTCAAAACAAGAATATACATATTGAATTGAACTATTTCTAGGTAATCCTTTTGGCTACAAAAGAAAGTTGACAAAAACAATTGTATTAATTTACTGAATATACTGATAGCTCTTTAGGGCAAGAAAATGAACTCTCTTGATTGGAATAAGACAAACAAATTTCATAATTGACATTTCACCGATTGCCTGCTCCTTACATAGTCACCACTCTCATCATAATACAATTTGCTTAGATTATATATATAAAAAAAAAAAAAAGTAAAAAAAATATTTAGTTTAAAAACTAATAGAAATGTCAATTTGTTGGAATATAATAAATGTAGTTATAAAATATCTGGAGAAGAACTTATATTTTAGATATTTGCTCCAAAAAAAAATAATAGTATTTCAGACTATAATATTGTGATTATGCTTTACTTGAATCGATGATTTATCGAGAAAATTCCCCTTCCCAACCCATGACTTCATTTTCAAGGTAGGAATAACACTTCATTCACACGGAGATATTTTTTTCATAAAAAATTAGAGGACAAAATAAGGCTCCCCTGCACCACCAGAAAATCAAGAAACATTTTATCCACTACCAGTATGGCTAAAATGGCTGCTGACCCTTTTTCTGTACGGACAGAAGCTACTTGTTCGTCTTCTCCATTGAACCTTCGAAGCTCAAAGACAGCTACTTTTTGAATTCGAGCTCATAATAATCAGCACACCGATGACAAGAACAGATTCTACAAAGAGCTTGGTTTGTTTCTTCTCTTCTCTGCTTGTATTCTTTTTTCAGAAATATCAAAGTAAAATCAACAACAACAAAAAAAAGGTTACTACCATCTTTAATAGTTTAAGTTTGAGTTAATACTCCTAAAGTATCACTCTTTCGCACAACTCTCGTAGTTCAACTATCTATTGTTCTATTTACCTATCTAAACGGTTAATTTTTCGCGAGTTTCCTACCTTAATTATCACTCCATTTGTATAAAAAACACACTTAGATGCAGAGTTGGCCTACGTGTGCCCTGTTGTCTATTGGGAATAAGTATTTGCCCAACTCAGCATTGAGGTGTGTTCTAATACAAAGAGAATGATAATTTAAATAGGTAAAGAGAATAATGGATAGTTGAGGTATGAAATTTATGAAGTGAGTGGGCCTACATGAGTCTGTTGTCGATTGGGAACAAAGATTTGGCTAACTAAGTATTGAGGTGTGGTTTATTACAAAGGGAGTGATAGTTTAGATAGGTAAAGAGAATAATGGATAGTTGAGCTATGAAACTCGTGAAAAAGTGATAATTCAGGTGTGCTTTTGATCATTAACTCTATGTTTTTAGAATGAGGCGGCTGCTAAGTTGAGCTGAAATTTAACTTCATTATCAGTCTTCGTGATTCTTTTAAGAAGGTTCGTCAGTGAGGTGATTGTAGACATAAAATAGATAAGTTTACCTGTCCTTGCTTTATTAACTTTTAGATGAATTTAACTACTTTTGGGTTATGGATTATTTTGTGCGAGGTGTTGAGGTATAAATTTGAAGTATTACCAGTAGTGTGCAAAGACTAGTGTTTGAGACTGAGAGAATGGAGACAGAGAAAGCTCAGTGAGATAGTGAGGGACAATTAAGCAGGCTAACTTAAAGAAAGATGGAACCTTCCGAAGTGCTTAGTAAACTGTAAATAAGAATGAGGGTAAAGGGTAGCTCGGTGCACAAATCATCCCGCGTTAGCAGGGTCCGGGGAAGGGCCGGCACCCCAAGCATGTGATGTAGACAACCTACCCTATTGCAAGTATTAGTGGCTGCTTCCATGGCTCAAACTCGTGACAGACACTGCTCCAAGGCTCCCCTTCCAAAAATACGAAAGAATTGAGAAGGAAATGTAAAAGGCTTGACTAGGGTGTAGGCAGTGCACACAGCAGCGGAGTCACAACCAATCGTTGCAGAATTATGCATAGGAAAAGATATTTCTTGAAATATATTGAGAGAAGGTTAATTTGAATCCCCTTGACATAAGGAGAATTTAACTTGGAGAGGCAAAAGTAGTTCAGGGTAGTTCAAAAGTAGCTTTAGATGGTAAGTGTGGAATTTTTTAATTCCCTTGTGAAAATGCCCTTATCCACAAGGGGAAGTGAAGTACATGCATTTATTTTTCCTTCACACACCAGGAGATCTTCCTTAACGGGTCTTAATGCTTTTTTAAGTGGTCTAGAGAAGATAGCATGGGAAAGTGGACAATTTAAAGGGAAGACACACTAAATAGCTGAGAAGAATCTCTGTCAAGAAGCATGTGAATGCAACACAATCAAGCTAGAATCCTCAACATATTCATGTTCCTAAATCGACTCACCATTAGAAAAATTATACACAGCATGAAGATACTGCTATAAAATCTTGGCATCGAATGCGTGTATAGTAAGTAATAGTCTGTTAATTTTTTGTGGTATTGATGGTCTCATGATGTAGGCACATTTGCTTTGAGAAGGAAGATTGAAGATTTGGTACTTCGTGCTGAAATGTTGGCACCAACAGCACTAGAATTTGAAGAAGCAAGACGCCTCAAGCAGGAAGAAATTATTCGTGAATATGATTTGTGGCATGACGTAGCCAAGTCAAATGAAGACCTTGTGCAATTAGCTGAAAGTGCCAAAGCGGTTGATGCCCTCAAAGACCTTAGATACAAGGTATCATGCAAGATAACCCAAAGCTAATTCTCACTTGTCAGCATATGTTTATTGCCTAGGTATTTAAGACTTAAAAGGAAAAACCATCAAACTCAAATTTTATTCCATTGAGTGTGCTTCTGCAGGCTGAAGAAGCTAAACTGATTACGGAGCTAGCAGGAATGGATTCTATCAACTATGACTTTTTAAAGCAGGCTTATACAGCCTGTGTCAGTGTGAATAAGACATTAGATAAGTATGAAATGTCCAAGCTTCTTAGGGAGCCGTATGATATGGAGGGAGCATGTGTCACCATTGAATCTGGAAATGAGGGCATTTACTCAAAGGTATTTATCTGGAATCTCTTGCTATGTTACCACATATACTTGCTGAGTCAATAGCAAAGGTCCATATGCACTCGTGTCCAAGCTCCTCATGAGCATCTATTTATTCTGCTTGTTCAAAGTTGAAGAGATGGTTTTTCTTCCATCTGATGTAGCTTTATTTCCTTTAGAAGTTCCATTCTAGGCAAGACTATTATAGTATCTGCCTAGCGGGGGTTGTAAAGTAAAAGGTATCTAGTTCTCTATGGATATTTTGTACATTTGGTGGTACTGTTTGTCACTGTTAGACTTATCCACTTTGATCCAGATTTGGGCAGAAAAACTCACAAGAATGTATATCAAATGGGCCGAGAAACAAGGTCATAAGGCGAGAATTGTTGAGAAACAAGATTCGGAGAGTGGTGGTATCAAATATGTGATGATTGAGTTAGAATTCAAGTCAGCATACGGCTATCTGTCAGGGGAAAGAGGAATCCATTGCATGAATGGAAGTTCTGAAAGGTAAATTCGATCCTTCAAAGGTATGAATCTGAGGACTATTTGTTCAAATTTAGTTCTCCCCTGTGGCCCTGTCGCTATCAGTTGATTAGATGAATTATAATATTCCAATAGTTTCCTATTTCCTACTCAACCCTTTGAGTTATGCGTTCTATGAGAGTCATAAGACATATTCTTGTTGGCCTGTTAACAGGAGAACATTTTTCTTGTTGTCGTTTTAAATGTCAGAGTTCTGATGCATTCTGCTGGGAGTTTAGTTCATCTTACATGAATAAATCACAATCACTGATAGGCCTTCAAATTTGACTACTTGCATTAATGTTATACAGGAAACTGTGATGTTCAACATTTGACTGAAAAGGAGAAGAGATAATATAGTTATCATGGTGTGGTATTACGGAGACATTGAACCATTTATCGGTGCTCACATCAACAGCAGACGACATGAAATCCCATGATACATATAGCTTTGTGAAAATGACATAAAATCAAATCAAAAGTAGGAAAAATAAGATCTAAATGGAACAAAATATTGATGCCAAAAATAAAGAAATGTTGTTCATGTGGTCTATAATTAATGTGGGAACACAAAAAGAAGATAGCTTATCAAATGTTCCAAAGGGCAATAAGTCCATGTTAGGTTTATAATATCAATGTCATATTCTTCAAAATCAATTGATACGTTACCCAACTGATCTTTTTCGTTTGTTTTGACTTTTTATTCAATATCTAAAAAGATTATTTACTTCGTCGTTTAATTCTTCATATTTTGAACTTCTTAATAAATCATGTGTTTACTTCTTAATATTTTAAATTCTCTTAATTAAAATACTGACTCCATCACTAATTGAATTCTAAATTAATTTAAATTTGTTCAACATACGGCTTGTTTAAAGAGAAGCACTCCCTAGTAACATTTTTTCAATACTCAAAATTCAAACCTCGAACTTAAATCTCTAATTAAAAAAAATGAATCATATCAATCCCACCATAACCCTAGTTGGTTAAGGATGGCAATGGGGTGGTGCATGGCAGGGCCGAGGCGGGTTGAGCTTAACTCGCAAAATTTTTAATCTGCATCGTCCTACCCTGCATAACAACCTTTTTCATTTTCAACTTGTCCCACCCACCCCGCATAGACCCGCTCCGCCTGAAACCTCCTCGCACAATTTTTATAATATTTTCTTTTTTTAGTTAAGTTTGATACTAAAAAAAAAATTCATACCAATAAATTATTTTTTCATTAAGTTGTATTAATTTAATAGGATAGTGACTTAAAAATTTATTTTAGAGGTCAATTAGGAAATAAGTAAGAAATTGTATTATTTTTTATTGAACCATTTTCATTTAATTGTATTATTTTTTATTGAACCATTTTCATTTACTATCTTGATCATTTTAGTAGCTTTAAAGAAATTATATTAATAAATAATATTCTATCACTCTTATAACATAATTAACTTTGAACCCACATAAAATCACATTACCCGCAACCTGCACCACCACACATTAAATTTTTTTTAAATCCGCTTTAACCTGCCCCGCATCCTGCCTTGCACAACTTTTAAATCCGTCTTGTCCCACATAGCCTTAAAAATCCATCATGTCCTGCATTCGCCCCGTCCCATTGCCATCCCTATAGTTGGTGTGTATAACATGAGCAAGTCAAAGGAGTACTAGGCAGGCAGAGTGCCTAACACTTATCATTCATTACATTAAATAATTGAAGTTGAAAGAACAAAACACATGAAATGCTAGCACATGCAAACTAATTAACCCACAACTACTTTATAAGCACTCTTACCTCTCTCGTTTTATGAACCCTACTTGCTTATCCTTTTAGTCAAAGCCTTCTAGAAGAACTCAAAAGGTGACATACTTAGCTTCTCGAGAATCAATTTACATAAACTTTGATCAGCATTTTAAGATGTATGCTCTCATCATACTATATAAGAACGATTACAACTTATATATTTTTCATATAATTCTCGAACACCAAAATGTAAAATTAAAATTAATTCGATTTAGTTTTGCTTCAAAAATTAATCAAATTGACTCTTACGAAGTTGAACATGACAAGTATAGGCTAATATAATTTTTTAAGAGGCGTGTAAAAAAAAAGTACTCCCTCCGTTTAAAAAAAATGTCTTACTTTCCTTTTTAGTTTGTTTCAAAAGAATGATCTATTTATTTTTTTAGTAACATTTTAATTTCAACTTTCCACATGACCTGTTTAAGGCCACAAGATTAAAGAACAATTTTATACATTTGACATAACTTTAATTTATGACCACAAGATTTAAAAATCTTTTTTATTTTCTTAAATTTTGTATCAAATTAAATTAGGTCATTATTTGTGAAATGAACGGAGTATCATATAAAATAGTCTGGGCCCGGGTGACATTAATTACATCTAGAAAAACTCCAAATTCAGACCAATATAAAAATGGTTCTTGGAACTACTAATGCCATCAATGACTAAACCTAAAAATTATGACCATTTAGAAGACAAGAAATTAAGGTTTCATAGAATATATGAAGCAATGAGAGATTCAAAGAACCACTCACATGCCCACATGGGCTATACGTATAAAGTCAATTAATTTACACAACTCCCACATTATATGGAGTACTTGTAAATTACCAAATATTCAAGTTATTATCAGATAATTGCTAATTTTTATAAAATTTTGGATGAATATTTTTACGAAATCTTTAATTTGGTAAAAAAATTTAATAATTTTGTGATAGTGAATCCCAACTTATTAAAATAATATGCCCTATTATCTTTCCTTAATTAAAAGCTTTAATAATTATATACATACATACTATAAATCTATAATATATTTGAAAATTAAATCCTAAGTCAAATTATGGCAAATAAGATGACATTAAACACTTTTAAATATAAGTAAGTTAGAATATGAGAATGAGAGATAAAATATTTTATCCATACTAATGATACCCACTACCTCATGTCTAATACTTATCATATAATATAAAATATTTTACATTATTGACAAGATCATACTCTTAGGTCGGTGTGTTCACGTGTTAGTTTGGCTCAGATCCACATATAATAGAACAAACACTAATTAATTATACGTAGCATACGAAAACTATACAACAACATAATAAATTTATTAATTTTCTTTTATCTATTTTTTTTGTTACACATATTATAAGTTTTATTAACTTATACTAATAAAATATCTCCATCAAGACCTAATTTGCGTAAATTGTGCAACCTAACTTTTTTTGGACTGTTCTGGAGACTCTTTATAATTAAGAACTCTTTTAATGTTTGGTCTTCTTATGTAAGCTATGTTTGCTTATCATTATATTTTTAATCAAATGAGTACCTTCTAGAAATACTCACTACTAAATACTAATGTCGCAAGTTATGAATTATTTGGGCGGAAGTGGATTTAAAATTTGAAATTTATGGGCCTTTTTTGAAGTTTTGATTTAATATATAATATATAGTTTTCATGTTAATTCATGTGGTATCTTTTGAATTTCAATATTTAAATAAGTTTATTTTTTATTGTAATTTTTTATATATCTTTTAAATATTTTGAATTACCCATCTAGTCTTATTTATAGTACTTTTTTACTCGAATATATACATTTTGTTTCAATAAATTTGAAGATTCTATATATGCCCAAGTTGGAAGTTAAAGATAAATTATTTGACTCTCAAAATCTATACAACACAACTTAAATATAATCTATTTATTTGCGAATCATTACGACATACTTGTATCCGCCTTGCATCTAGAAGACACTAAGGGCTCATTTGGTATGTGAAGAATAATAAATATTTTCTCTATTCAATAATAGTTTGGGATTTATGCAGTTTTGATGATTGACAAAGAAAGATGAAGCACGTCAGTTAACAAGGTCCAAAGGTACACCATTATGAGCAGTTGAATTCAGGAAAGCTTTCAAAATAAATAAAGACAAGAGTGCAGAAATTAAGAAATGAATAATGGTGATTTCATATAAAACGTAAGGAATCAAATTAGTGATGAATTGAAGAAAAAGAATCAATGAATTTGATCTGAAGAAGGAGTCTAAAGAAGCGAGAAGTTTGGATTAAAGAAGGAGTCTTACTTGAAGTAGAACTCTAAGTCAAGAGAGTTGAAGTCTATAAGGAGTTTTAAGTGAATAACAACTCTATGAAGAATTGTGCTTACATAGAGGGAAGTCGTCCAAAATACTTGTAGACTCATAGAGAAAAAAAAACAATTGAAAAATTGACTTCACAAGTGCTATCAGTGAACGGAAGGAACCAGAGGCGAATCTAGGATTTCAAGAAAACAGGTGCACTATTGCTTTAAAGATAAGCTATTTTGAGAACGGGTTCAACAAGTTTTAATTTAATATATTCTTTAATAATTATAAAAGTAATATATCGAGTTTAGTCGGATGAGTACGGGTTCGGATGACCCAAAATTAGTTAATAAATTCGCCACTGGAAGGAACACATCGAAGAATCCTTTTACAGAGTTTATGTCCAAAATCAGCGAACGGAATTAGTTTTTCTTTGTGATTAAGTCTTGATGTAATTTTAGTTCAGTGAGTTATAAACTGAATTAAGTGTGTTGTTTTTAGGTTGTGATAACTTGAAGAGTTGGAAACACATATTTTGGGAGGTTTGTGTTGAAGTTTGGGAACTATAGTTCGCAATTCCTTAGGTTACATAGGCTTGTAATCTGTTTTATGTGGAGGCTCAGTGATTTAGTGAAGTTGAAGTTAAATCTTGTAGGGTTACAGGTCGTGATTTTTTTACACCTTTTGAGTCGGGTGTTTTCTACATAAAAATATTGTGGTTTTACTTATTGCACGTTAGGTGACCTGTTTTACACATAGGGGAAAAATTTAAATCAGTAAATTACTAAGTCCACACGGACATTAAAAAGCAGTAAAAGATAGAGATAATTTTACCAAAGGCATAATACATCTATTGGACCCTAAATTTGGCTTCAAATTTTAACTTTGGCCTCAAACTTTCACAGTGCACAAACAAACACTTTAACTACCCAACTTTTAAATAAATAAACACACGAATCTTACCTGACAAAACGCGTGATGTGCACTTATTTTGCACGCGTTAGGAGTATTTTGAGTCCCACAACAGTAAAAAAATGTTGAAATGACAACTATACCCTTAATGAATCCCTTTTATATATATCATTATATTTTCAAATCAAAATCTCATTTTTTTTCCTCCTCTTTCAAACCAAGATTTTTCCCTTTGATTCGCCAGATTTTGGTTGTTTACCCTAGCTAGGGTTTTGAACTTTTGAGAGACAATCGGGTGAAATGAATTTGTTTTTACCTTTACCCTTGTATATAAATTGAAATTAATTTTGATTTTTTTTAGTTCTAAAATCGACATGTAAAATATTTAATTAGTTGGTAGTCATTGAGTGGCTCACTAATACACATTGGAGCGTTTGCATTTCACGCTCTTTGGCTACAAAAATCGCGTGCTTATTTATTTAAAAGTTGGATAGTTAAAGTCTCTGTTTGTGCACTATGAAAGTTGGAGGTCAAAGTTAAAATTTGAAGTCAAGTTTAGGGTCCAATATATGTAAGAACGAAAGAGATATTTATCCAATATAAATACTAGTGGAGTACATATATTAAACTAAAAACCAAGATAGCTTATCAAAACTTGCCCCACTAATTTAGATTTCTCTTGAATTAAAAATAATGATAGCTCTATTTGACTAACCACATGGGATGTCTAGTGTTGCTATGTAATTGTGTTGTTTGAATTTTTTAAAATTACTAGTGTATGTGTTAATGTTTGATATTTCAAAAAATATTTTTATTTTTATTTTTATTTTCACTCGATATTTAATACTTATTGTAGAGTTAGACGAATATAAACCTGATACATAAATTCTCATTTTGAATGTAAACCCTTTCCTTTCCACTTTTTAAAATATGAAATTATCTCGAGTACTCTGTGTTACTAAATAAAATTAGTGTCGGATTTTATTGTTTAAATATAGAATTTGTTGATTGCTAGTGATCAACATAAACTTTATTCTCAAAATAAAACCGAGAATCTTATTAAGAATAAGGACGGAGAAATACTTACAACCCATCAAAACCTTTGAGATTACTATATTTCTTCATATTTGGCATCATGGGTTTGGTTGAAATTTGAATACCTTAATTAATAACTAGGAAATAATTGAATACCTTAACAACTAAGAAAATGCCAACAAATATACTAGCTAGGCAAGTAGACAAGTTATTTTCATCTAATAGAAATTTTACACATCTAATATAAGTCACTAACTTTACTTTGGTCTACTTGTTGGTGACTTCAAATAATTTTGTTTTAAACTTAGACATGCATTTAGCCTTTCTTAAATTTAATATCGAGTCAAATTATATTATATAAATTAAACTATAAATTAAAAGGAGCTTAGTTTTGATTTTTTTTTTCACTTTCGAAGTTCTATCTTATACTTTTCATCAAAATTTATTCTCTTGTCTGATTTTGAAATCCATACATACGTACTAAGTCAAATAAGAACTTTTCTTATTTGCACGTGGATATGCTAATTATTATACGAATAACTTTATTCTAAATAAATTGTGTCCAAGCTTAAATGACCATTCGATAAAACATTGAGATGCGGAATATATATCATATGACAAAATTGTTAGGATTTTGCCCTGATTTTCTTATCATTATTTAAGATTTATTTTCTCCTTAAAGAAAAGACAAAACTTTACCATAAATGTTTTTACTTTTTCTGAAAGGAAAATATAATATTCTTTCATATTTGGTTTATTCTTTCCTTTTAGGAAAAGGAGTTTTAGAGTAGCTAGTCCTTTTCTAGTAAGAAAATGTTTTAGGACTCTATAAATATAGGTTTGTTTCTTCTAACACAACACAAAATAACATCTACAATGTAGTCGTTTAAGAGTCTTGTTTATGGGGAGATTTATTCTCTCTAAAGTTTCAATGTTTTTCTTTATATTAGTTTTGATATAATAATATTTTGATTTTTAGTATAAGTTTTTTGTTATCTGATTTATCAACTATATGATTTGCAAATTGTAAGCTTCCGCATGACACCCTAATCACCTTCATAACCCAACAAAAATAACAACCCAAATATCTAAGTCTCTTGGTTCTTGATGTAACAAATTAGGTCCACTTATTGGAAAAATTAGGACCATAATACTATTTTTTATCATGTGTTTGGTCCTTGCATTGTACCTCACAAGTGTTATTTGTGCACCACTGAAAATTGTGATAGGAGATAAAGTAGTTTTTATATTCTAAATAATAAATTATTAATTTGAGTTTTGAAAATAATTTTTCTATAAAAAGTATTGTATTTCAAAAATGGAACTTTTCTATAAGAATATAAGTTAACCAAGTATTAAAATAAGTATGGAATATCAAATAAAAAAGAGAAATTTAATTCTACACTCTTTACATAGTTTTCAAGTAAATGATAATAAGAGATTATTTTCACGATTAAAAACAAAAAAGTTTATTGTTATTTGTGTCATTATTTTGTCAATTTATTTGGGCGGTCAGTGCTTGAAGTAGTACCGTACACTAATTTGCCAAACTTCCACGTCTTCAAACATTCACATTTTTTTCTTACAAAACAAAATGTAATTAAAGAAATTAAAAAGAACTTTTGTTTTATGTCAAGAAAATCTGCCGTTGATAATTTTTGAGTGCGTATTGAATAAATCATGAACTCTACTTTTATGTAATAGTTCATAAATAACATAGAAGAAATAAATAAATTCAATTTAAAAGATCAATTTTCTGCAACATAGACAAAAAGTTTCGAACTTGAGAAATCAATTATAAAAGTTGAAGTCAAATTATTTGAGCCACCTTTATAACAAATTATGTTCTACATGTGTGCATTTTAATTTGACTAGCTTAAATTTTGCAACCTAATTTTGTTGGACTATTCTAGTCACTCATTTCATATACCTAGTACACTTGAGGAGATATGGAGAATATAACCAATATAGGTTGTGGTGTAGTGGTGAGATTGTTTCACTCTTAATCAGATGTCTCGGATTTCGAGTCCTCGATATGAAAAAAAATCATGTTGGAAGCGTAATTCCCGAATGAGTGCCGTAGTACGTAATTCGGTTTAGTCGAAATTTCCGGACATCGAATGAAAAAAAAAAGAGAAATGGAGAATATACCTAAATTCAAGATTTTGACCAACCCTAATATCTCCAAAAAGCCTCCTTGTGAAAGTTTGGTCACTCTTCTATTAACTATGACAAGAAAAATCATCAAAAGTTATAATGTGCCAGGTAAAATTTAGAATTCGTCTATTTTTATTAAAATTATTGTGTTTAGCCTAATCGAATGAATAAAATTTTGATGAGGAGCACTTCTTCTTTTAATAAATCATACACATTACGAATCGGATTAATCAACAATTCAAAGCTGGTATGCGAAGCAACGAGTGGGAAAAAAAACTTAATAGAAGAAATTGATAATAATGTTGGTTGACTTATGATTTTTCTATAAGCATATTATCAGAATATACTTTTATTATTTTCCTTCTAGGTTTTTCTTCTTTTTGCCTTGTTTATTTTTCTATAGTCAAATGAGAACAAAATGCATTTCTAATTGACTTTCAAGCAAGAGAAAAAACAGCTTGAATCAATAACAAAGAAACATGAATATTTGACTAAAAAGAGAGAGTTTTTTAGGAATAATTTTACAAGTTTCCCTTTTTAAAAATAAGTTTTGCTAAATAAAATATCAAGAAAATTATTTATTATTTAAAACAAGATGCTACCTAGTAAAGAAAATTATCGAACAAGTCCCTTCGAGGATATTCGATAAAATTTGAACGATATATAAAAGATTAACATAATTTTAGCGCAAAGATAACACCACGAATCAAAACGTTACAGATTAGCATGATCATATACATTTGTTGTAGAATCAAAGGAATAAATATTGTGATAAAATAGCTGATTTGGAGGGATAGCAAGGCAGATTTAGAGGGATTGAATAGCAGATTTGTAGAGATAGAATTGTTGATCTTTAGGGATAGGAATGGCGGATCTTTAGGGATGTATAGTCTTTATTTTCTCTATATAATGGAAAGACTCTCACTTTGAGAGGCATTCAGCAGAAAATTGACATGGTATTAAAACCTTCTCTTGGCTATGAAGACGGGCGTCCAATTGTCTGACCTTACTGCTGTGTTAAACGGAGACATTGAACCATTTATCGGTGCTCACATCAACAGCAGACGACATGAAATCCCATGATACATATAGCTTTGTACTCCTCTCATGCAAAAAAAGAAGAAAGAAAGAGAAATTTTATGATAGAAAAGAAGCAGATAAAGGTGAAGGGTGGGAGAGAAAAACAGTCACTGCTCCATGTTCTTGTATTCTTAAGTTGGTAGTAACTTATTAAGTAGCTGTGCTCTACAAATCTGTAAAATTTTGCTCAACGTCTATCGGAAACAACCTGTCTACTCTCTCAAAAGTAGGGGTAAGGTTGTGTATACACCACCGACCCCAGATCCTACTAGTGAGATTACACACAGTATGTTGTTGTAAGAGAGATTTATTTCAATTCTAAATTTTATCTTTTTCATGTATATATCAAGCCATCATAGTACAAAAGAGGTTGATTCCCCATGTGCAGAGTATGGGGTAGGACCGAACCACAATGGTCTATGCAGCCTTACCTGCATTTCTACAAGTAAACCCATGACCTCCTGATCATGTGATAATGACTTTATCAGTTACGCCAAGGCTATGCTAATTATTATACGAATAACTTTATCCTAAACAAATTGTGTCCAAGCTTAAATGTCCATTCGATAAAACATTGAGACGCGGAATATATATCATATGACAAAATAACATCCCAAATATCTAAGTCTCTTGGTTCTTGATGTAACAAATTAGGTCCACTTATTGGAAAAATTGGGCCCATAATTTTTTATCATGTGTTTGGTCCTTGCATTGTACCTCACAAATGTTATTTGTGCACCACTAAAAATTGTGATAGGAGATAAAGTAGTTTTATATTCTAAACCATAAATTATTAATTTGAGTTTTGAAAATAATTTTTCTATAAAAAGTATTGTATTTCAAAAATGAAACTTTTCTACAAGAATATAAGTTAATCAAGTCTTAAAATAAGTATTGAATATCAGATAAAAAAGAGAAATTTAATTCTACACTCTTTACCTAGTTTTCAAGTAAATAATAATAAGAGATTATTTTCACGATTAAAAACAAAAAAGTTTATTGTTATTTGTGTCATTGTTTTGTCAATTTATTTGGGGCAGTCAGTGCTTAAAGTAGTACCGTACACTAATTTACCAAACTTCCACGTCTTCAAACATTCACATTTTTTTCTTACAAAAGAAAATATAATTAAAAAAAATTAAAAAGAACTTTTGTTTTATGTCAAGAAAATCTGCTGTTGATATTTTTTGAGTGCGTATTGAATAAATCATGAACTCTACTTTTATGTAATAGTTCGTAAATAACATAGGAGAAATAAATAAACTCAATTTAAAAGATCAATTTCCTGCAACATAGACAAAAAGTTTCGAACTTGAGAAATCAATTATGAAAGTCGAAGTCAAATTATTTGAGCCACCTTTATAACAAATTATGTTCTACATGTGTGTATTTTAATTTGACTAGATTAAATTTTGCAACCTAATTTTGTTGGACTATTCTAGTCACTCATTTCATATACCTAGTACACTTGAGGAGATATGGAGAATATAGCCATTATAGGGTGTGGTGTAGTAGTGAGATTGTTTCACTCTTAATTAGATGTCTTGGATTTTGAGCCCTCGATATGAAAAAAATCATGTTGAAAGCGTAATCCCCGAATGAGACCCGTAGTGCGTAATTCGGTTTAGTCAGGGCTCCGAACACTGAATGAAAAAAAAATGGAGAATATACCTAAATTCAAGATTTTGACCAACCCTAATAACTCCAAAAAGCCTCCTTGTGGAAGTTTGGTCACTCTTCTTTTAACTATGAGAAGAAAAATCATCGAAAGTTATAATGTGACAGATAAAATTTAGAATTCGTCTATTTTCATTAAAATTATTGTGTTTAACCTAATCGAATGAATAAAATTTTGATGAGGAGCACTTTTTCTTTTAATAAATCATACACATTACGAATCGGATTAGTCAACAATTCAAAGCTGGTACGCGAAGCAACGAGTGGAAAAAAAAACTTAATAGAAGAAATTGATAATAATGTTGGTTGACTTATGATTTTTCTATAAGCATATTATCAGAATATACTTTTATTATTTTCCTTTTAGGCTTTTCTTCTTTTTTCCTTGTTTATTTTTCTATAGTCAAATGAGAACAAAATGCATTTCTAATTGAATTTCAAGCAAGAGAAAAAAAGTTTGAATCAATAACAAAGAAACATGAATATTTGACTAAAAAGAGAGCTTTTGAGGAATAATTTTACAAGTTTCCCTTTTTAAAAATAAGTTTTGCTAAATAAAATATCAAGAAAATTATTTATTATTTAAAACAAGATGCTACCTAGTAAAGAAAATTATCAAACAAGTCCCTTCGAGGATATTCGATAAAATTTGAACGATATATAAAAGATTAACATAATTTTAGCACAAGATAACACCCACGAATCGAAACGATACAGAGATTAACTTAATCTCTACACAAGGATGACATGCAGAAATGATAACTTTTTAAATTATAGAACAAATTAACCTATCATCACTTATGCACCCTTGACTTGTAGGAATGATATATACTTTATAAGCAATTTGACATCTCTTTTTCTTTTCTCTCTTATTGATTAATTAATTAATATATATATATATATATATAACTTAATTCATTTTAGTCAAATGAGTCTCTTCTAGGAAATTTAAAGAAATATAAAAATGGGTCCTTGAAATACTACTAATTAAGTCATATTAGAACCATCTAGAAGACACGCAACGTGTGAGTGAAGCAAAAAGATTTTTGTGTTTGAAATAATAAACACAAAGTTCAATAAATAAATAAATATACTAACTTAAACATACTATAATATTTGTGTAAATGCTTTAACATTTGAAACTTTATTGCCCGCATATCAAAACTGAAATTACTTTACATGTATAATATCATAAGATTCAAATAAATATTTTAATAGATTTTACATATGTTTAATATTTAAATTTTTGATTTTTTTTTTCTCAAATTTGTATTCAATCAAACTAATAGCATATTTAGTCAATCTTTAAACAGTTTCTTATTTTGAAAAAATAGTCTTTATACTTTTCGAGAATAACACTTCATATTTGGATAATCAATTTATAAATTATTTTCGCTAATATAAAAGTAGCAATTTATACTGTTTGACTAAGGTTTCAATAGTGCTTCCACAGAAACAAAAAAAAAAAAAAAAAAAAAAAAAAAATTTATTACTATTCATAAACACTTTTTTTTTTTCTATAAAATTGATGAAACACCTCCATTTCTAAAATAAGTAAGTATATTATTATTTTTTCAAAAAATATAATTTTTTAATTTTCTAAAAATTGGCCAATCAAGTTATAAAACACAAAAAGTAAAATGGAGGACGTAATTAATCTTTTTACCCCCATACCCCAATTTTATTTTTTCATTTTTTTGTGAAAATGACATAAAATCAAATCAAAAGTATCAAATTAAAGTAGGAAAAATAAGAGATCTAAAGGGAACAAAATATTGATGCCAAAAATAAAGAAATGTTGTTCATGTGGTCTATAATTAATGTGGGAACACAAAAAGACGATAGCTTATCAAATGTTCCAAAGGGCAATAAGTCCATGTTAAGTTTATAATATCAATGTCATATTCTTCGAAATCAATTTGATACGTTATCCAACTGATCTTTTTCGTTTGTTTTGACTTTTTATTCGATATCTAAAAAGATTATTTACTATCTCACTATAATTACGTTACCCAATTGATCTTTTTCATTTGTTTTAACTTTTTATTCGATATCTAAAAAGATTACACTATAATTTTTGATAGTACATAGTATTTTTTGAAGTGTAAAAACTTATCGTTACGAGATAACTTATCAAAGTTACTCCCCCACAACTCATTGATATACACACATTATATATTATTTTATATATAGTGCTCATATCAATTATCAATTGACTAATTTATCTTAATTTGTGAATAAAAAATTGAAAGCTCCATTTGCCCTACCACATGGGTTTACAAGTTTAGGTGAGTTGTATACTAACAGTAACATGTGTTTGGTCCCTTTTTTTCGATATCATCTTATTTGCTATCGTTATTGTTCTTTTTCTCGTAACTTTTTACTGACGTATTCTTTTTTCATACATGTGTCAAAATGTTTTTTTTTAATCTAAGGTCTATCGAAATGCCATTTGAATCCTTACAAGAGAAAAATAAAATTTTACGTACGCATTACTTTTCTATATTTTATTCATCGAATTATGCTTAATATATTGTTATTTAATTTATACCATCACAATATTTGATTTTGAGGGCTTTAGGCAGCTTAGCCGACTTATTTTCAACAAAAAAATTCATCGCTACATAATTAATTAATTCCACATTTTACACATTCATTTTCTTGAGAAAATAGAAAGGTCGTCCCCAATTTTACTTTGAGTTTGTTTACTTGTTTGAGACGAGACGTATAGCTATGATATTGTTTTAATATTTTTTTTCATTTTTACTATGAAATTTCATTTATCGTTTTCGTTCTCAACTGGCACACCTAAACATTGTTTGTTAGTGGATGCGTGAATAATCCAAAACATGTTAGGTCCACATAATGGAAAATAAGAGGGTTTTTGGGACCATAATTTCTTTTTACGTATATTATTTTTGGATTATTTATGCCAATATTAATTATTGTATTGTCAATTTATTTAAGTACCGTACAATTATTTTTTCCAAGCCTCCATGTCTCAATTTTCGAACTAATTTTTTTGACTCCATAGAACGTACGTTCATTATTCGTTTGTTGACATTTTTTTCACAAAAGAAAATGTAGCAAATAAAATAATATTCCATTATGTTCCTTTTTAGTTATTATAATTTTATTTTTGAGAGTCAAATAATATGAATTTTGAATAATAAAATGTATTTTTTCATCATATTGATATTTAAAAAGTTGCGATTTATAATACCTTTCGTAGAATTTTTGAATATCTAAAATTTTATATTAAAATATCAAATAAATGTAATCTAATTTAACTTTAAAAATTAGTCATATTGACTTTCGAAAAATGCAACATGACAAGTAAAAAGGAAAGAAAAGAATAATAATAACAAAAAATGAATAATCTTACGAGTAAGGATTATAGTAGCTTTAAAACTTGTATAAACATTGTTTAAGATTAAATTTATCAAGAAACACCAATAATCTAGCTTAATTATATTAATTATATAAGTCAAAATTTTCTAGTTATTTTTCTAAAAAAAATAAATTAATTTGCAATTTCATAAATAATAGTAATAAAAAAGAGTCCACCTTAAATTCACACCGTTCACAATATTGTATGCATGAGATGAAGAGTGACACAATTGCTTACGTAGTCAAGTTTTTTTTTTTTTTTGGGAATTTTTTTCTCCGATTAAATTTGAATTCATACATAACAGAATCCATTGTTAAGAGGTAACACTTTCAATAAGATTTTTTTTCATTATAATTCAAACTTAAGATATCTAACTAAACGTGACAGAAATCAGGAATTCTGAACTATCACACCATCAAATTCAAATTCGAGATATCTAACTAAACGTGGAGAAATCTCATACCATCTTACTACCATTGATGTTGAATTATGTATTTACTAACTAGTAGTGGTACAAAAGATTAAAAAAAAAAGTCGAATCAAATTGTATTTCCAATCGATTTACAATTCCTATTAAATCTATATTTACTATATGTTGTGTATGTACCGATCGGAATATAAATTCTAAATTATTTAAAATTAGTTATTAAATTTATGTCTACTTATGATTTGTTTATCTTAATTCGTATAGGAATATGTTTTCTAATCCTAATTTAATTTGATTTTTTACTAGATCTAATCTCTTATAAATATAGATGTTTCTAATTATTATCAATTGAAAGAACTAGAGAGAAATAAGGGAACTTGTATCAAGATTCAAACTTTTTAAGTTTTTTTAAAAAATATTTTATTTCAACATTCCTCTACAACTAATATATAAATATAATTCTTTTTAATTGACCGACTAAATATTCGCGTATTTTAATTCACATGATCAAACGGATCCTTAAATGAGAAGTTTCTAGATATTACATCGCTCCTCCAAATAAAACGCACCTCCACTTATGCGAATATTCGCTTTTATTTTATTTCCATAAATACCCTTCCCTTAATTTTATAAATACACCTTATTCCCTTAACTAAAACCCCAAAATACCAAACAAAGCCTTAAAAAAAATGTTCCAAACCGTGAAAAACGAATTTCAAATTTGCGAAGAAATCGGCCGTGGTAGATTCGGTACCGTCTACCGTTGCTTTTCTCCAGCGACCGGAGAGTCCTTCGCCTGTAAATCTATCGACAAAAACCTCCTCATTGATTCCACCGACCGTGAGTGTCTCGATAAAGAACCCAAAATTCTTCAACTCCTTTCCGGTAACCCCAACATTCTTCATCTTTATAAGGTTTATGAAGATGACGATTTCCTTCATATGGTAACCGATTTCTGCCCGAATAGCGATTTATACGAAAGGGTTTCATCTGGGCCGTTGTCAGAATCGGCTGCCGCGGCCATTCTGACTCAGTTGGTTTCTGCGATTAGCTATTGTCATCATATGGGTGTAGCTCATCGTGATATTAAGCCGGATAATGTGTTGTTTGATTCGGAGAATAGATTGAAGCTTGCTGATTTTGGATCTGCGGAGTGGTTTGCGGGTTGTGAAGGGAGGATGATGAGTGGGGTTGTGGGTACGCCGTATTATGTTGCGCCGGAGGTTTTGATGGGGAAAGAGTATAATGAGAAGGTTGATGTGTGGAGTGCAGGTGTTATTTTGTATATTATGCTTTCTGGGGTTCCTCCTTTTTATGGTGAAACGCCGACTGAGACTTTTCAAGCTGTTCTTAGAGGGAATTTGAGGTTTCCGACGAGGAATTTCAGGTCAGTTTCGCCTGAAGCGAAAGATTTGTTGAGGAAGATGATATGTAAGGATGTTTCCAGACGATTTTCAGCTGAACAAGTGCTGAGTAAGTTAAACTTCTCTGATTTTCATTAAATTTCGCTTTCCCCTGTTTTTTTTTTTCCTGTAAAGTATCTCTGTTTTTTGAGTTGCTGATTTTGATGTTCTTTGTTATATACAGGACACCCATGGGTGATTAATGGAGGAGAAACAAGATCAATGGCTGATCTAAACTGAAGAAGAAGATGATAACTGGTTTTCCCCTAACAACTCTAAAAATACTACTGATAAGTTTTTGCTGTATATACATCAATGTCACCAGCTCCATGTGAAAAAGGAAGAAAATGAGGAGAAAGAAAAGTTCTTTCTTGGTACGATATCAGTTTTACAACAAGGGGGTTCCCTCTTTTAACTTCTTTTCTCCTTTGAGATGTTGTTGCTGTGTTGTGGAGAAGAATCTTGAGAGGATAATGAATCTCCTAAAAAAAAGTGTTTTCTGGCTATGTAGAAATTAGATGATTTTCCCACTTTTATGCGTTTTTTTGGTATATGAAACGTTGTGGAAGAGAAGGAAGGATAAGTGTTTATCCTTCAAGTTTTGTTTTAGAGGAGCACTATGTATTATGTAATAAAGTTTGCTTCTTTTTTTGTAATCTTTGAGATATCTTCTATAATATTTGTGTCTTGAAGCACCATCTTTTGTTGATAGTTCGTTGTGGAATTGTATTTTCAGCATCTTGATTATGTATTTCTGGTTTACTACGTACATCTACCTTAGTCTCCACTTGTGGGAGTGATTATACCGAGTATGATGTCGTTGCCGCTTTACCAAGAGGTAAAGTTTGCGTATTACCCATCCACCAAGAGTAAAGTTTGCATACATCCTACTTTACCTGGGCTATACTAATGGGAGGGATTATACTAAGAGCCTGTTTGGATGAATTTAAAAGTTGGTCAAATTTACAAGTCATTTTTAGTTTTTGAGAGTGTTTGACAAAGGTAAAAATAACTTAAAATAAGTTAAAAATCAAACGGGGTCTAAGTATGTTGTTGTTGTTTACTAATATGAATCTTGAATTGTTGATATTGGGTTTTAATCTTAGCTTAAGCTTTATTGATGAGGAAGTGTCCATACTCCATAGATTCTGCTATGTGTTACTTTAGTTTGGAATATTAAGAAAGGAGTGTCTTTTTGACTTTTCAAAGAGGCATAATATTGCTTTTCTCTAGTTGGATTCATCAAGAAAATGGAAAAAAAAAAAGCAAAAGACTTGAGGTGAAGTACAGTTGATTGTACTGATCCTTTAAGCACCTATCAAGAAAGGAATGGTGGATCTTGTAACTTTTTGTTGATGTGTGGGTGGTGGTAATGGAATCTACAAAGATAAGGTCTATTTTGTATCTTATAGCATATGCTTTTTAGTTTATAAATATTGCCAATCTATTAGGTGTGGTACATATTCTCTTGTGGAATAATACATAAACATAACATTTAACTTGATTTAAGTGGACAACTATATCCTTCAACTTTGAGTGTACACAAGTAGACACTTAAATTTATATAAAACTGAATAAGTAGATACACGTGTACTACATGATAATACGCGTGGGACACAAATTGTCGTATGGGGCCGAATGTGTTCATTTCTTCAATTTTATCTGAGTTTAAGTGTTTCTTATCTTGTACTCGAAGTTAAAGATCGTAGTTGTCAGTCGGCGTAGGATCATGTTTATGTATTATGCTTTCTTTTATTTGTTTCGTTCCAAGTATCCTAATTTGATTGAAAAGTACAATAATAACATATCACATGGAATTTCTCAAGTGAGGTCCGACGTGAAGGTAGAGAAACACATAAATTAAAACATAACAAAGTTGTCATGATGATAAGGTATCTCCTATGTATTAGGATAAGAAAATAAAAAGAGATTCCTTGCTATGTGAAATTCATGTTTTCTCTATACCTTTATGTAATTTTTGATTAAGGAGGCATTAGTGCCTGTCCTTTAATTATGTTTATAGGAGTACTATGTGATAAAGTTTGTTGCTTTAATAATGCAATGAATATATAATAATGTGTTTGGAATCACAGATAGAGAAAGCAATACTTTATATTAATATTGTTGAACTATGTTTTTTTTCCTGCTTTATTGATGTGAATCTTGTTTGTGTGCAACTTGTTGAAAGCTAATAGTATGAAAGCATCTTATTGACTTTTATGCTTTATTCATGTGCAAGTGTCCACCTATTATGTGATGTGTTTCTTACGTTTGGGATCTTTTTGTAGCATATTATTAAAGCATATATGGAAATTTTTGTGTGAAAGGAATTATTTTATTATAGATATATTCTAATCGATGGACCCATTTTTTGTTTTTTCTTCTTTGCCTTTAATTTCTATTTCCTGCTCTTCTCTAATCTTTCCTTCTTTTTTCTAATTTTATGTTTTTCTTAATTCTATATCCAGTTACTCCACCAAATTTTTTCAGTATATAGATGAATTTTTTTTTGTTTGTTTTAACAAGAAATATTTTTTTAAAATATAATATTCTTATCATAACTACATAATATATTAATAATTAACGTAATTTTTTTAAATGTAATTAATAAGACTAATTTAGTAAAATGAATCTCTAATATAATACAATTAAATATATATATAAAAGTTATAAAAGAATAGTGAAACACTTGTTATTAAACTAAACATTAAAGAATATTTGGCATTTGGCCATAGAATTTAATATTTTTTTACTGTATTTGAAATACATGGAGCAAGAGTTGAAAATAAAATTATGTATTATTTTAATAAAAAAATATTTGAAATAATATTCATATTTGAATGTAATTAAATATAATATCAAAAGTGAAAAATGAGTTTAAAAACGGATTATACTAACATGTTTTTCAAATTTGAAATATACCTTCAAATTGAAAAGTTGTATTTCAAATTTTCATGATCAAACATCAATTTTCAAATAAAGTAAAAATAATTTTTAGATAAATTCTAAAAGTAGAATTTAAAATTATACGAAATATGAAGGTGAAATTTTTTAAAGTACTATAAATAAAAATGAGAAAAAAAATAGAAATAATTTTAGTGGTCAATTTTTATGACATAAGTGACCATTTAAAGAATTTACTTGAACTTTTGTATGCTCATGCCTTTTTTTATTTAATGATAAATAATTATTTTTATAAAATTCAGTTAAAACAAATAATTAAAAAAATTATTTTCATATGTACAAAATGAGAGAGTATTAAATTGGTTTCAAAATTAATTTAAGAAAAAGAAAACAGAAAATGAGAAAAAAGAGGAAACAGAAATAGGAGGCAAAGAAGAAAAACAAAGTGTAGGTCTCACGAGTTCAAATATAATAACAATAAAGTAATCCCTCATACAATCAGTATAACTCATTCATAATAAAAATTTTGAGCTGAGATTAAATTTAAATAGTTATTTATCAGCTGAGATTAAATTTAAATATCTTTTTATGTCTTATATAAAAATATGAAATGTTTTTCCAAGTGTATATCAAATAGAAATATGATCAGATATACTTTTACATCCCAATTTATGTGACACTTTTCATTTTCGATAGTCAAACAGTTTAAGTTTGATCGACAATTTATGCATGAAATCTTTAAATTTTTTGAAATGAAATTTATATATTTATAAACTACATAAAAAGCACTATAAGTCACAATAATAATTGACAATTCAAATTATTTAAAAGATGTATGCAAAATTTATGATCAAAGATAAAGTTATTTGAATCTCGTAATTTAAAAAATGTCACATAAATTGAGACGAAGGAAGTACTTTTCTAAAATATTGTTTTTATTTTTCTTTTGTAACCTAATACACTTGTTCATCATCCATACACAATATTGAGAACTAGGTAGTTACAATTAATTAATTATGAATAAATGGACAGGTCACAAGAAGTTTGGTAAGTGATGTGACAATTTAGTTGATTAATAAATGAAAGGGAGCCAGACTGCCAGACACCACAACCAAAGACCCATGTGATAAGTCAAGTGGCCAATTGTTCACTTTCAATAAGTAGAAAAATTGCAAGAGATAAAGACATATTGCATAGATCAGTGAGTAAACCTATCAAATGGAACCATGTATGGATGGGAATCTATAGTAGTTATAAATGTACCTTTTTGATTTGGAATGACACAAGTATTCTTAGATTATAATTAAAATTTTAGATATACACTTTAACTAAATTAAAGTCTTGTTATTATTCTGAATTTATTTTTTTTTGTAATTTTGGAACCTTTTTGGCTTACGTAGCATTCAAATATCTCTCACGCACCTCAACTGATTGAGTGGAGTCACGGAGTGTGACATGTAAGCCAAAAGATGTACAAAATTACAAAAAAAAAAGAATTCAAAGGGGTAATAAGACCTTAGTTTAATTAAAATGTGTCTCAAAAATTTTGATCATAATTTTTTGAGTAGTTTTTTTACCCTAGTTTCTTTATTCAATTTTTTGTTGTCTTTGTGACACATTTCAACAAATATTTGGCAGGTGAAAGTTGAAAGGAAGCTGGTTGGATTAATGCTATTTATTTTGCCAAGAAATACAAATAATATTTAATTCAAAACAATTCATTGAAGCAAGTAGATGAGGTTCACTAGATTGAGTGTGTTAAGGGGGTGGGGGATTGAATTCAAAAACAAAATAGTAATGTTATCGTACGGAAAAATTAGAAAGGTTCCCACTATTTCACTGAAAATCTTTTTCGTCATGTATTTTTCTAATAAATTGGTGAGAAAATCATGTATTATAATACAAATTTCTCACTAATTCACAATGAGAAAAACGTTTATTTCTAATAGTGTTAGATATAAACTACTCATATTTTTGCATAAACACTCAAATAATATATTGATTAATTTCATGTAGTAATTAGGTATTTCTTCCAAAAATATTGCACAAAATAATTGTTTCTCAACTGTTAATGTCAAGAGGATAAAGTGAAATTAACTCTCATTTATTGTTGTAAAGTCTGATTTCCTTAACCATATTCTATATTTTAAGTTCACTTAACTTTGAATATAAATAGCATCAGTTTACTTTCATCTAAACACACAAAAGTTCTCAATTTACTAACAAATTATAAATCATGAATTATACTAAAGTTTTAGGAATAATTTTTCTTAGTGTGGTTTTTATAACAAATAATGTTGAAGGTGTTGATGAGATTATAAAAGTATCTTGCCAAAAAAAATGTAGAGCATGGTGTGTCTTTGATTTTTGTTATCAAAATTGTTTGAAGAATTATTGTCACGAGCGTCCTCCTATTTCTTCTAAAGCCAATAATTGTCACGTCACTTGTTCAACTCATCGCTGCTCCAAATTAAAAGAAGGTATATTTATTTTTCTAATCAAGTTTTTGAGAAATCAAAAATATTATTTAAGAGAATTGTGAATGTGTGGTTGATTAGCTATCAAGAAGAAGAGGAGGAGGAAAAGAAGGAAGAATCGTTTGTTCGAGTTTTAAGTGAAAATATAAATATTTTTTATTAGTAACAAAAAATATTTTTCAGATTTTAAGTAGAAGCAGAAAAAAATAGCTTCTCCAGAAATAGGTATTTAAAAATTTTTAAGGACAAAATACTCATATAAAACTTTATATTTATTTAATTTTGATTGGCCATTACTTCTTTTTAGCTATTTGTCATGTAAAATATTTTTTTAGAAAATATTGAACAAACCCAAATTACTAAAAGAAAATACTTTCTAATTTACTTAAGTCAAACACAGATTATTACTACCTCCGTTTCTATTTATATATCATCATTTTATATTTCACTTTAAAAACTATGTGAGTTTACTATTGTACATTTATTTAGTATTCTCTTGAAGTCAAATTTTCAATAAATGAACATAAATTAATTTATTTTAATAAATTAAATTAACCAATGAACATAAATTAATCATTTAGAGTGTATTTGGTATGAAGGAAAATTTATTTTTAAACCAAAAAAAATTGATTTTTCAACCAAAAAAATTATAATTTGAAGTTGAAGGAAAGTTTTGGAAAATGTTTTCCTTAATTTTTGAAGGGAAGTCATTTTCCTTAAATCGAGGAAAATGAGTTGATTTGGAAAACATTTTACCCAACCAAACATGAGAAAATTGGAAAATATTTTCCGGAAAATGTTTTCCTTCATACCAAACACACTCTTCATTTTCCTATGTTGGTCAAGTTCATAATTTCAAGGCTAATAACTCTCAAGGGTAATATAGGAAGAATAACGTTATTTACGTATTGATTTTGTGAAATGTCAAGTACTCTCTCTATCCAACAATAGTTGTCAACTATTAACTTGGTACACCCCTTAAAAAACAATAAATAATAGGGTAAATATTGTTATTTTATCTTTTGACTTTATTAAATTTAATGCTTTGAGAAATTTGTTAGATGATAAATAATATTAAATAGTAAAGGTAAAATAGATACAAATGGTAACTTATCTCTTGATTTTCTAAACTGAACAAGTATTGTTGAACAACAATTTTTAGTATAGTGAACAACTATTATTTGTGGAGGAAGTAATAATTTCTTAATCACCATATAAAATAAAAAATGTCCATCTAAAATGAGATGGACGGAGTAAAGTTAATATTACATTATAATCAACATTTAATATTTTTTGGCGCAGATGAAAAGCTAAGGGGAAATTGCTTGGATGAATGTTCAACAAAAAATTGTATCCAAGAGTAACAATGCTATAGTATATGCTACTTGTTTTAAAGACACAAAGTTATGCAAGAAAAATTAAAAATAAAAAGCTATCTTGATGACTACAAGTGTAAATCAAGATTATGCTTCTAATGAAATAAATAATTTAGCAACTCAATGTTTTACTTGAATAGCTGATTTATCATAAAAAACTTTTCTATTTTCATAACGTATAGGGATAATGTTGCATACACATTACCTTTTTCAAATCTTACTTGTAGAATTATATTGGGTATATTGTTGTTGGGCAACTCGATCTTTTGATTATTTTTTTATGCTTCCCTTGGAGTTTGTGTTGGATATATTAATAAAAGTCGTATATTGGTAACTAAAAATAAAAAAAGCTATATACAGCTGTAAAAAAATATTTTAATAGTGTGAGATATTTTGTGATAAAAAAAACGTACAAATCAATTTTAAATAGGTAATATCACATCATGTTAAGAATATATTTGTGTTAACTTAACCACACAAAAAGTTTACTTTCAGAATTGGGATTTTTAATGATAACACAATATTTCGCGCATCAAGCTTCTCAAATCCAATTGACGACTTGAAATTTGAAATGCAATAGTTTGAGTTTTCAAAACTTCAAACTGACGTCTCTAGATCTATGTTGTTCAGACTATTAAAAAATCGCACTAAAGTGTGTCAAATTCTTTTTGAAAAATGGCTTTTGAGAAATCTGATACGCACACAATAACATTTTTAAAGAATCGAACAAAATAGCTCTGGTGTAAAATATAGAAAAATTTAAAACACATGCAAGTTCTTTGGTAAAATTCCATTCCCACAAAATAAAGCTACAAAAGCAACCTATTACTAAGCATATGCTAATAATATTTCCTCATGGAATTTCAGACTGATTCTTTTCCTTTAAATATTCAATTTTCAAGAAACACATTCAAAAGAAAAAAAAATAGAGGAAATTAATTTAAACAAAACCAAATCAGATGCTTTTGTTAATATTCAACACCATTTTAAGATGATCATATGCTTTATACGTAACAACAAAAATAATTTTTAGCGACAATAAATATATATACATTAACAAAGAGTGATAAAATTTTTATCGACATTAATTAACTGTCATTGAATTCAGTATTGCTATAGGTTAAAGGGACATTTACAAAGAACATTAAATACCGCTAAAAATATATTTTTAACAATAATTAATCTATGTCGTTAATTAATATTTCTTTTAACCAAAAAAACACCAAATATATTGCATAAAAAGGTTATCATGAACATGAAGAGAAGATTTTTTTTTTTGTGATCCGTAAATTTTAAAGAGGTAAAGTGAAATTGACTTTTATTTATTGTTTGAATCTCATATCCTTTACCAAATTGAATGGTGAGTTGATTTAAGAGTCCGTCCAAATTGATTTTTTGACTTATAAGTTAGAAATTTTGATTTAAATTTTTGACTTATTTTGATCATTTTAATTTGAAATTAAGTGCTTGTAACTATTTTTTAAAAATTAGTCAACCACTCCAAAAATAATCAATAAGTTATTTTGATTAAAAATACTTAAATAATAAATTAATCCAAATTGACTCGAACTTAAACATAAAACTTTTAATATAAATAGCATGTATTTGCTTTCATCTAAGCACACAAAAATTCTCAACCAAAGAGAACAATTCCATTATATTATTACAAATTATAAATCATGAATTTTACTAAAGTTTTAGGGCTAATTTTTCTTAGTGTGATTTTTATAACAAATGTTGAAGCTATTGATGAGGTTATAAACGTATCTTGCCAAAAAAAATGTAGAGCATGGTGTGTCTTTGATTTTTACTATCAAAATTGTTTGAAGACTTATTGTCAGGAACATCCTCCTATTTCTTCTAAAAGATTGAATTGTCAACTTACTTGTTCAACTCATCGTTGCTCCGAATTTAAAGAAGGTATATTCTTTTCCCCTTTTTAGGTTAAGCTTCTGAAAAATTGTAAATATTTTTTTTTAATATTATTTAAGAGAATCATGAAGGTGTTTGATTGGTTATCTAAATTTTTCACCTTCTAGTTGGTAAAAGTTTTATTCTCTACCTTACAATTTTTCTCCCCATTTTTCCTACTCCGATTTTTTAAAAATTAAATAGAAATACAAATATTTTTTAGTTGTAGCAAAAATTACTTTTCATATTTTAAGCAGAAGCTGAAAAGATAGCTTCTAAAAGGGAAAAAGGATGAATTTACCCCGAACTTTGATAAATGGTACGTCTATGCCCTTCGTTATACTTTGCGTCCACATAAGTCCCTGTCGTCCAATTATCGATACACACATGCCCCTTTCACTAACGGACCCCTCGTTCTGTACACGTGTCTTAGTCCTAATCAACTACCTGTTTGACCATTCTTTTGACCCATAAACCCACAACCCGCCCCATAAACCCAATAACCCACCTCTCCTTTCTCTTAAAGTGTCGAATGCACCACCACCGGAGGCAAATCTCCATCCACCGATCCGAATCAGAATCACTACCGTTTGACCCAAAACTCCATCTCCTATCAAATCTTCGACCAGAAGAGGGTACAAAAGCTTCATTCGCTGCCCAATTATCAGATTCATCAGCTTTAGACTAGGAATCGGAGAAAAAACCTCCCCTTTCACCTCTCTCCCCCCTTCTTTCAAAACCATTACCAACCGATGTTTTCTTAGCTGCACCCCAATCATCAGTCTCGTTGGCACGAGAGGGAGCAATTTCCCTATTGGTATCCCTTCAGAACCCTCCCTGCCTACGAGAATCATCCGACGAACCCCTCTCCCTTGCCTGTCGTAACCATACAATCTAAAACCACCTCCGAGTCGAGACTGGTCAAGTTCCTCCGCAGTGTGCTTGCGAGGACCGATAGGGAGCATCAAGACTTCCTCCGGTGTCAAGCCTTTGGTTGTTGCGTGTGGCGATTTGAGGCTTAGCGATGCTATAAGTCTTTGAACTCACGAAGGGGCGGGGTTTGTGGCTTTTCCTTCTTCGTTTTGGTGGTGGTGGCAGCAGCCAAAGATGGAAAATCGGCAAGGCCACCGGCACCGCCGCCATTGGAGTGATTTTCAACCTTTACTGACCCTTCACTGACTCTTCCTTTGGAATGTTTAATTTAGATATTTTAGAGGGAATCGGGTGGGTTATTGGGTTTATGGGGCGGGTTGTGGGTTTATGGGTAAAAAGAATGGTCAAACAGGTAGTTGATTGGGATTAAGACACGTGTACTAAGCGAAGTGCATTAGTGAGAGAGGCATGTGTGTATCGATAATTGGATGGCGAGGGCTTATGTGGGCGCAAAGTATAACGGAGGGCATAGGCGTACCATTTATCAAAGTTCGGGGGTAAATTCGTCCTTTTTAAAGGTATTTTGATTTATTTTTTATGGATAAAATTACTCATATAAAGCTTCAATTCATATTAATTTAAAATAATAATAATAATTTAAAAGCTTTATTAAATTTAATTGTCCATGACTTCTTTATCATAATTTGACTTGTAAAGTTACTTTTTGAAAATATTGGTCAAAGACAATCTATTGATAAGAATACTTTTCCATTTATTTAAGTCAAATGCAAATTTATTATCATAATTTTTAAAAAGTAATTTTAATCATAAAAATTACTTTTCAAAATAAGGTTGACCTATATGTTAAATTTTTGTATATTCAATCATTATTTTTATGTTTGTTTGTTCCACATGTAAAGTTAACATTACATTATTAACTAATTTATTGCTTACATTTATTAATTTTTGGTGCAGATGGGAAGCTAAGGGAAAATTGCTTGAATGAATGTTCAACAAAATATTGCACTCAATATTAATGACATATAATGTTATGTTACTTGTTTTGGAGTAGCAAAATTATCTTGATGTCTACCGATGTAAATCAAGATATAAGTTTTTAATGAAATTAATACTTTTGATAATTTAATCTTTTAATTCTTTCTTTGCTTCCCTTGCCTTTTTTTTTTTTTTTTTTTTTTTTTTAAATTTCTTGGCAATAGTTCGTATAAATATAAAATACTTTATACATCGAACAATTTTGTTTCTATGAAATCGAATCCTTATGTGTCCATCAAATTAAACATGTTTGATGTATGATTTGTTGCTCACGATTATATACACGTATCAATATGTCAACAATATCTAGCTAATTATTATCAAGTACAAAGCATGTTTTAGTGGTTGATCCGAGACCTCATATAAGAGATGTCTGACTTCAAATCTAAGGGTGAGAGCTACTCTTTCAGGCTGTCATGGGTTCTTCTACATCTTCTTGTCCATCTTTCCGGACACATAAACTCTAGTCTTTTAGGTTTATGTTTTAGTTTTGGGGTTGCATCCCCAGTCTTGACAATTTAGAGTTTTGGTATGATGACTTTCAGTTTTTAGGAGTTTATTTCCGCATAAATTGTTTTGACTATCGATTGAATTTATGGGGATTCAATTCATTAGTTGGTTTTTAAAATTGCTTTCTTAATAATTATTCATGACTTGGTTTTAATATTGGTGAGTTAGATTGATTCCAATTGATAGTTGATTCTCCCACTAGGTGATTTAATATGGGTGTCACTCACAATGGTAAGTCGTACCATAATATCGATTAAAAAAAATTATTTAATACTCAAGTAAATTATAAGAAATTAAACAAATAATTTAAAATTTAATAAGAATTAAACAAGTTGGGTTATAAGTTCTAGATTAATTATAGAACTTCTACTAATTAAAAGAATTTTTTCTTGGAAGAGAGAGATGAACCTAAATTAATATTTTAATGCTTTTTTTTAAAAAAGGCTTACCAAAAGATATTGGAGAAGGTTATCATTTTCATTGAACATAAAGAGAAAATATTATTTCGCGATCTGTAAATGTTAAGGAGATAAAATTAAATTGACTCTTATTTATTGTTTCACTGTGATTTCCTTTACCAAATTGAATGGTGAGTTGATTATAGAGTATGTCTGAATTGACTTTTTGACTTATAATTCACTAGGAAATTTATTCGCGCTTTGTGCGGGTATAAATAATTATTCTAAGCTTTTACACAACCTTTTCAATAATCGACTATTATAAGAAAGAAAAAAAAGTGAATTTTAATAGGTTTTAAGAACATTTCAACAGAAATAAAATGATTTGACATTCTCACATATCTCAAGAATTGTAAATATTAAATGAATGATTAAAAATATCTTGATATCTAATCATTTTTATCTTTTACATAATTTATCATAATATATGTTTGTTTATATAATTGTCTTGTTAAAATTGAGTGATGTTTTTAGGTAGCGGTGAAGTATCACTTTTTCTATTTTTTTGTACATGAAAAATATAGAATCTGATAATTTTATGATTAAAATAAATGTACACCACAACAACATAAATAATTTTTTTAGAGACAATCTACTTGTCTGAGGTCCAACGTTCAACACTTTTCGTTATTGTTACTTTGTTACTCTAACAAAGTTTATAGAAGGATAAAAATAAATTTGAAACAACAACAAAATAATATTGTTGACCCTTTTAGAAATTCATTTTTCATCAAATTGTTGCATTATGAAAGTACAAGTAGATCAAATGTTGGATTCTAGACTCATGTTAAAGAAATATTTTGAACATGAAAAAAATAAAAAATGGGTCTAACCTAGATAACTTAAATGCTCATCAATGACTTGGGACATGAAGGCCAACAAATCTATGTTAATAGACATATCTTTTGTAGCTTAAGATATTACTTTTATTTATAGTAGGTTTTCTTTCTTATTCTTCAAATTAAGCTTGCCGAAAATTGTCATTGCTCACACCAAAAATATTTAAAAGTGTCGAAAGGAAAAAAGAAAGACATTAAAAGGACGAAAGTTTTATCCAAGTGAGATCATATACATACCAAACGAAAAATAGTCAATACAATTTTAAGTGACAACAAAACAGCGAGAAAAACATACATTAAATGGAGTAAACGATTAGATATCGAATGATGATAACAAATCTTTCTAACAAGAAAACTTCCTATATTTTGAAATAGCATACCTCAAAAAATTGACCAACACTTCAATCAACTTTCAATCCTTAAAGTACTCATAATACCCACTGATAAAACTTAGTAAAAATAGATAACTTACAATAAAAAATTCAAAAAATATGGGCATGCAAAGTTATTAACTCTCAAATTATTTTTTAATGAACAAAATTCTCATCCTTGTATGTGAAGGAATGACGTTGTTGATGTAGAAATTAGAGATTTGTATGAGATTTTTTTATTGTACCTTCAACACTTCCAGTAGAGAAAATTTGTCTGAATACTCAATTAATGTTTGTTAATCTGCACTAACAAATACTTATAACAATGACACTGCAGAAACATAAACAACAATTTTTAAAGCATATACTCAAAAATAACAATTAATAATATAAACATAAATTAATCACTGTAATATCAATAGAATGAAACAGAATGAAAAAAAATCGAGCCCATTGAATGCACAATGTCCCCTTAAGGGAATTATTCCCCTCTAGTACCCGAAGTTTAAAGGAATAGATTCTCTCAGGATAGAACAATTTTATTTACCAGTGTATTGATACAAAAATAATGGTGTCAGTGAGCCACTCAATAGGAGTAAAGTACACAAATATTCCTCTATTTATAGACAACAAAGGGTAGTGTGAACAAATGCTTATTGTGTTTTATCGGAAAGGTCACAACTCTTTGAGAAAAGTTACAATCCTTCGGAAAGGTCACAACTCTTTGAGAAAAGTTACAATCCTTCGGAAAGGTCACAATCTTTCATAAAAGTCACAACTTTTCATAACCCTTCGGAAAGGTCACAACCTTTCATAAAAGTCACGGTTTTTCATAAATGTCGCAATTTTTCATAAAATTCGCAACTTTTCGTAAGAGTCACAACTTTTCATGAAAGAGGAAGGTAGTTTTGAAATAAAATAAATTAATAGGGGATCCTGGTTTGTGGTGGCGTTACGTAGGGGCTTAGGGTTCTCTTTTATATAAATATATGATTAGTTATAAATTCTAATTTATGATTTTGACTTAAGAAATTCTTTTTGTAAGGCTTACGAAGCAATATATAATGATGCATATTAACTAGATTAATATAAATATTATGTTTTTAACCAAAAATAAAAGAGGTTGTAACCATTTTAAAAAATTAGTCAAATACTCCAAAAATAATTAAAATTTATTTTGACTAAAAATACTTAAAATAAATGAATTCAAACCGACTCTAATTTTAACATAAAACTTTGGATATAAATAGCATCACTTTGCTTTCATTTAAAGACACAAAAATTCTCAACCAAAGAGAACAAGTCCATTATATTACTACAAATTATAAATCATGAATTTTACTAAAGTTTTAGGGGTAATTTTTCTTAGTGTGCTTTTTGTAACAAATGTTGAAGCTATTGATGAGGTTATAAAAGTATCTTGTCAAAAAAAATGTCGAGCATGGTGTGTCTTTTATTTTTGCTATCAAAATTGTTTGGAGAATTATTGTCACGAATATCCACTTATTTCTTCTAAAACATCGAATTGTCAATTTATTTGTTCAACTCATCGTTGTTCTGAATTTAAAGAAGGTATATTTTTTTTTCATTTATTAGGTTAAGCTTTTGAATAATCGTAAAAATATTTTTTTAAAAGAAAATATTATTGAAGAGAATCATGAAGGTGTTTGATCGGTTACCCGACTTTTTCACCTTAAGTTGATTTTGACTAGTTAATATATACGTTAATTTTTTTTTGTATATTCAATCATTTACTATGCTTATTTTTTCTACATGTAAAGTTAACACTACATTATTACCTAATTTATTGCTTACATTTATTAATTTTTGGTGCAGATGGGAAGCTAAGGGAAAATTGTTTGAATGAATGTTCAACAAAATATTGCCCTCAATATTAATTCCATATAATGTTTCGGAGTAACAAAGTTATCTTGATATCTATCTATATAAATCAAGATATAATTTTTTAATTAAATAATAATTTTGATAATTTGATCTTTTAATTATTATTCTTTGCCTTCCTTTGTCATTTCGTTGTTTCATCGTCGTAGTCTGTATACATATAAAATATTTTATACATCAAATATTTTATTTCTATGAAATCAGATATCCTATATGTGTCCATCAAATCAAACATGTTTGATGTATTATTTGTTGATCACTATTATATATATGTATCGATATATCAATATCTACCTAATTATTAATGAGAAGAAAAATTCAACATTTGTTTAAATTTTGAATCTTAAATGAGAGGTGGACTTCCTCGTGGACTTCCTCTTTTTTTTTGGAAAAAAAAAACTCAAGCAAACACTTTTTCTAAAGACTCAAAAATTAAAGCGGAACGATGATCGATGCACAAAGTATTTTGTATTATCAAGATCCTGAGGAGGACCGCATCCTAAAGGATAGTTGTAGGCAGTCTACTCTAATACAAACACTAGTGGCTGCTTTCACATCTCAAACTCGTGACCTAAATCACATGTTCAGAAATAACTTTATCGTTGCTCCAATATTCCCAATTTCCCATCTAGAGACTCAAAAACTAAATTTGAACATTCTATATCTTTTAAATCTTCAATATATATAATAATAAAAAATAAAAAGGAATCAAAACACATGTCAATTCTTTTATAGAATTCCATTCCCACTCTATAAAGCTACAAAAGCAACATTGGTGTTACACTTATTCAAGTCCTTTAACATTCTTCATCCACACTAAAAAGCATATGCTAATAATATTTCCTCAAAGAAATCTAAGAATGATTGTCTAATTCCTTTAATTATTCAATACTCAAGAAACACATTTAGATTCACCAAGGGGTGTGTGGGGGGGGGGGGGTTGTAAAAGAAAATGAAGTTTTAAGGGATCAAACAACTCTAAAATAAAACAATAGGCAGGTATATGTTTGTTAGAAAGTGAAATAGAGAGTAAAAATAACTTATTTATTAGAGTAAAAAATCGAATAAGATCTCTTTTTTTTATTCTAAAAAATTATTGCAAAAAGGTGATTATAAATAATTTTGAAATTGTTAATTCTGATATAAAAAAATGTGTCAAATATAAAATAAAACAATCCACCATTTATTCCAAAAGTATAATTTTTTCCTCCAAACGATCAAATCACCCCTTACCCTACTTTTTATTATACTAGAATAATTGACATTATTTCTTGGTTTCTAGACATTTTCCTTAGGTATCATTTTTTCCATAGCATATTCCCAAATATGTGCCTTTTCCATCTTTTCTTTCTATGTGATGGAAAATGTGTATTTGTTTATGAGTAAATTCCAAGCAACATTGAGAAAATTCAGTCATTGAAACAATTAGGAAGAAAACAAAAACACATATTAATTATAAGCATTTTGACAAAAAGACTATTTGTGTGATTTGTTAACTAGGATAAAAAAGTAGAGATGACAATAAGACGGTGCATGAAAGGATAAAGCAGAACATGACAGGACAGGGCAAATTACAGTATTTGTGGGATAGTTGCGGATTAGATATTTGCGAGACGGGACAAATTGAATTATATATTACGAAGTAAGTCATATATTACGAGGATCAAAATAAAAATTTATTAATACTTACAAAGATTAAAAATGCTATAATCCCTCATTTTAACCCTTTTGAAAACATTGATTTTTGTAAATTGCTTTTGCTACAATCTACACCAAAAATATAATCATAAACAATGGCATAAAGTCAAATTTAAGTATTGGAATTGAGAATAATTAAAATGTTTTTTTGTGCTAAATTAATATTATTGCCACTAATTGTACTTTAGTGGTCAATAAAGTGATAATACACACAACACTTATTACACGCAATATAGCTTATCATAACCAATTTGTCCACCACTTTATTGCACACAATAATAAAGTTTGGTTGGAAGAATTAATTTTGTAGGATTATAGTAATAATTTTTTCGAAATCAACTTACAAAATTATTTTCGTAATTTTCATTCAATATCATTCATATTCAAATAGAGTATATTTTTAATTTTTGAATATCATTTTTAACTTTATTTTTTTCAAATTTCATAATTTTTATGTCGAAAAACGATAGGAAAAACTCAAAAACACATGGATATGCTATCTTTTGTGGATTCCACTCCTTGATTGATGGGTATCAAATTAAATGAGTACACTTATCGTACCCTTTCTAATAACTTTTGCTTTATTTCTTTTTTTCTATAAAAATTCATAGGGACCACCCTTCATTTATATGTATTTATCATAGTTAGTTTTTATTTTAAAAATAAAATAAAATTATATTCTATAATATATTAGTAAATTATTTCTATGTAAGACGATATAAATCAAATCATGTTAATTTATATGATTTTTTTGGGAGCTTTGATCGAGTTTTAACCACAAGTGTACGTAGAAATTTACTACTATCTTTTATGGATTTCATTAGGTTGTCATCTATACATTTTAATTTTAGATATACATAACTAGATATTTAAATTTGTATAAAATTGAACAAGTAGATACATGCGTCTTATATAGCCATTCACATGAGATATATTTAAACTGATTTGTATTATATCATTTAGAGTCTCTGTCTCTATTCATTCACATTCAAAATTCAAGAAGATAAATATCAGTTAAAATCAAATTATATTACATGTTTCTATATTATCCGAATAGAAAACAGCCTAAAACTTAGAAATATGCATAATTACATGTTTTTTCAAATTTCACAATTTTTATGTCTAAACCCCCGAAAAAACTCAAAAGCATGGATATGCTATCTTTTGTGGATTCCATTCCCCACTCCCACAAAAGCTTAAACATATATGACCCACCACTCCTTGATTAATGGCTTACCAAATTAGATGAGTACAACCTACCGTACCCTTTTCTAACAAATTTTATAATCCAAACACAAAAATACACATATGCTAACATTATTTTCTTCTACTAATATGAGTTATGATGAGATAGTGAGACCATTCTATCATTAATCAGAGGTTTTAAATTCTAGTTTTGTCTATAAAAAAAATTTTGTTGGGAGCGTCATATCTGAATGAGCCCTATAATGCCTGATCTAGATTTAATTAGGGGTCTAATACGAACTCTGGATACCTGATAGAAAAAAAAAACATTATTTTCTTCTAGAAAATTCAAAGGGACCACCCTTCATTTATATGATGATTTATCATCACAGTTAATTTATTTGAAAAATTTATGTACAGTATATATTTTTCTTTTCATATTTTTGTAGATTTTTTACTTTTGTAGTTCTACAAAGTACAAATTGTTAAAACTTTCTTTTCACTTTTAGTAACATTAAAGTAATAGGGTCAAATTGATAAAATTGTCTTTATCTTAAATAGTTTAGTATTTTTGGAGCAATCGGTGGGGAAAAGGGGTATTTTTGAGCTACTTGAATAGTTGAATAAATGTATTTTTAAGCTAGTTGCCTAACGATAAAAAGTTTTTATGCAAAAAAAAAAAAAAAACATTAACCTATTTCAAATAATTCAAAATTATTTATAATCGTGTTTCCCTTAATTATAATTCCTTACCGTTCAAAAGTCTTGTTTATGAGAAAATTATTCTATTATATACTAGTAAATTATTTATATGTAAGTTAAACCAAATCATGTTTATTTATATGTTCTTTTAGGGAGCTTTGATCGAACTTTAACCACAAGTCTATGTAAAAACTTACTTACGACAACAACAACAATAATATATCCCGAATAATTTTATAAGCAATGTCTAAGGAGAACAATATATACATAAACCTTATCTTTACTTGGAGATGTAGAAAGATAGTTTCCGATAGACCTCAATTCAACGTAAAATACTAGTAACCAAGATAGACAAGAATTAAATTTAAACAACAACAACAATAACAAATAGAATTAAATTTAAACAACAACAACAATAACAAATTTCGTGTAATCCTCCAAATGAAGTTTGAGAAGGACAGTATATACACAAACCTAAACCTTTCCTTTACTTTGAGAGATAGAGAGGCTATTTCTGATAAACTTCCAGCTCAAGAAAACAACACAAATGAAGAAATCAAAATGAAATACTAAATAAAAGGCATGTAGAAATTTACTTAAAAAGATTCATAATATAACAAAAGCAGCAAACTTTTTATTACATAGCAAACTCCTCAACTCAACAACAAAAATTTGATAAAGCACCAAAATACATATATTCCTACTCTCCCTCAACCTTTTATAATTAAAAAAAATAATATAAAGGTGGGGAAAGCTTGGATCTTTTTACATAGCTTGAAATTATTTTTTTCTGATTTTTTCTTGTTATAATATAAAGTAGGAGATTCATTATCATCTACAAGATTCTTCTCCACAACATAACAACCCATATTTTCTTGTTTTTGGTGTAATATACACAACAAACACATTAGAAGAAGATTTTTATCAAAATTTGTACTGCTACTAGTATTTATCTTGTTCAAGTTCAATCAACCATTGATCTTGTTTCTCCTCCATTAATCACCCATGGATGTCCTGTATTTAACAAATAACATCAACATCACAAAATATTCACCAAAGAGAAAACACAAATTTGAAGAATCAAGAAAACATTTTGGACGACAAGTGGGAGTTGCTAGGATGGTAAGCACCCTTACATCCAATCCTATGGTTGTGAGTTCGATTCACCAAAGGAGCAAAAAAGGTGGAAGCTCTTATCCTATGGTTGTGAGTTCGAGTCACCAAATGAGCAAAAAAGGTGGAAGCTCTTATCCTATGATTGTGAGTTCGAGTCACCAAAGGAGTAAAAACGGTGGAAGCTCCTATGGAATGGTAAAAAGGAAACGTCTGAGTCTTAAATAAGTTGGGATTCGAAATAAATTGGGGTTCAATGTATGAATCCTCATTTGTTATTTAAGCTCATTTCATGTCATATCACACGAAGTAAAATACTACAACAACCACCTACCCAAATCTAGGTAGGATAGAGCGTCCATAGATCGTACCCATTACGTTATAAAGATAGAGATTCTACAAGGCTATTTCTAATAGACTCGACTTAAAATAAAGCATATCGATGCAGTTTGAAACAGGGAATACAGATATAGAGAAAATAACGTAAAACGGAGAGCACTAATAAGGAATGAATTCATAGAAAAGCTTCATCTTTTTAGCTCTAATATATACTGTAATTTTCCAAGCAACTAAAACAGGGCAAAATGAAAATCAGAGAAATTTAACTTACTCAGTACTTGTTCAGCTGAAAATCGTCTGGAAACATCCTTACATATCATCTTCCTCAACAAATCTTTCGCTTCAGGCGAAACTGACCTGAAATTCCTCGTTGGAAACCTCAAATTCCCTCTGAGAACAGCTTGAAAAGTCTCAGTCGGCGTTTCACCGTAAAAAGGAGGAACCCCAGAAAGCATAATATACAAAATAACCCCCACACTCCACACATCAACCTTCTCATTATACTCTTTCCCCATTAAAACCTCCGGCGCAACATAATACGGCGTACCCACAACCCCATTCATCATCCTCCCTTCACAACCCGCAAACCACTCCGCAGATCCAAAATCAGCAAGCTTCAATCTATTCTCTGAATCAAACAACACATTATCCGGCTTAATATCACGATGAGCAACACCCATATGATGACAATAGCTAATCGCAGAAACCAACTGAGTCAGAATGGCCGCGGCAGCCGATTCTGACAACGACCCAGATGAAACCCTTTCGTATAAATCGCTATTCGGGCAGAAATCGGTTACCATATGAAGGAAATCGTCATCTTCATAAACCTTATAGAGATGAAGAATGTTGGGGTTACCGGAAAGGAGTTGAAGAATTTTCGGTTCTTTATCGAGACACTCACGGTCGGTGGAATCAATAAGGAGATTTTTGTCGACAGATTTACAGGCAAAGGATTCTCCGGTAGCCGGAGAAAAGCACCGGTACACGGTACCGAATCTACCACGGCCGATTTCTTCGCAAATTTGAAATTCGTTTTTCAAGGTTTGGAACATTTTTTCAAGGCTTTGTTCTGTTTTTTTTTTTTTTGGGTTTTTAATAGAATGAAAGAAGTTATATTTATAAAGTATAAAATCGAATATTCATAGCATAAGGTTTTACATGGGGTCATTAATCGAGTGAATAAATGAGTGGGTTATTAATTTGTAAAAAATTAATGTACTAAAACGAGTCGTTATTTTATTTGATTAAAATTTTTACCTCTACTCGCTCCCTAACTTTCATTAGTCAATCAAAATTATAAGCTGAGTCTGTCATTAACTCGCACAAACTTAACGCGATTGAAAAAATATGATTCATGGATTAATATTTTTATCGTTAAAGAATATTTAAATTTTATATCAAATCAAATTATATTGCGAGTAAAAAAAAAATCCAAAGTTATTAAGTGGGACAAGTAGGACGGCAATAGTTTGAGGCATGAATGTGACAGGGCACGAGGAATATTGCATGTCATATAATAAAATTGTTTAATTTTAATCAACGTTAAATTCTACATATATTAATTTTTATTTTATATCATATGATATAAAATAAAATAAATTTAAGGTTTATGTGGAGAAAGTTTGGTTAATTGACTTTTATAGTGTAAGCAATTAGGTCATATCAGGTATTGTTTGTATATTAACGGCACGAAAGTGGACTTTTCTTTAATTAAAGAATATACTTAGTAGGCGTTTAGTTATTTTATTTTTGAATTCATGAAGTTGACGTAAAAGATAAAATAGTATTTCTTTTGAAATTTCGATCTACGAAAATTAACAAGTAAGATCATTTCTCTCGTTGCTTTAACTTTTGATTCTGTTTAAAACGTTAAAGTTATGTAAAAGAATATATCTATATTAAAAAATGAAGTTCATAATTTATAACGAATCACCAAAAAAATTATCTTATTAAAATTCATAACGAATCGCCAAGAATCTCAAAATTTCATAGTGATAATTGGATTCAACTCAAACCTTCGAAAATTAATAAACTACCTCACTTGTCTACTTCAACAATATTATCCTCTCATTTATATGCACTTTAATAAAATTAAAATTATTTGAGGAAGACAAGTGTTGGATAACTCCAATATTTGGAGTCAATTATGGGAACCATTTAAAGGTGTAGACGTGTAGTGAGGAAGATGAGACTGCTTCTCATTTAATTAGATATCTCGATTTTAAATTTTGTAAATGAAAAAATATTTAATATAAAGGATTCTATTCTAATGAACTCTATGCAACATGTATTTAAATTAATCAGACTTTAATATAAATATTAAATAACAAATAAAAGGTCAATTATTGGAGGCCAATAAATAATTTAAACCTTCATATCAAAGAAAAGGCAAATGAAAATTCAACAACTGCAAAATGATCATGTGTCACTTCAATTATCACTTTTTTATTTTTTGTTTGGTACTAAGAGACGTGATTATTATTCGTATTGTCTATTATTTGTGTGAAGTCTGAATCACTAGTCGATTATTTAGAAAGGAAAAAAAAAAATTTAGAGCCTTTTATATACTTTTTAAATAATTTTGAGTCTGATTTATTTAAATAAGTGTATATACTCTTCTGGTCGATGACAAGTTCTTGATAGTCATTAGTCAAATAAATATTCTGATATATTTAAATATATACTATAAGGTTTTAAAATTAGTCACACAAAGATTATAATAAATTTTAATAATGAGGAAAGAATGAATATGTTCTAACTTAAAGAAAGGTTAACTTAAAATTTGACTATTTAGGGATGATTTTAAGTTGATCGAGTGTATACTTTATATATTGTTAAATTATATTAAGCTTTTGAGATATCATAATGAATGAGACAATGTATAAACTTAGATATTAGTAAGCTAATAAACTATATTGTATAGTCAATGTATATTTTTTAAATTATACGGTCAGTATACATTCTATAACTTTTAGCTTTTTTTTTTTATATAAATATAATATGACAATATTTATTATAAACTAATTACTTTATTATATATATGTTTGAAACTAGTCCTAAATTTTATATCATTACATTTAATTTTCAAATAGCAATACCTTATACCAAGACCACAGATTTTCAAAATAGCCCATAGTTTTTTCACATAATTTTCATAAAAAAGTTCGACTATTTGCTATTTTATTAATTAGTAATAAAATAAAGTGCCACATGAGCCACCAAATGACAATAATGTGGGGTGACTCAACTTTCACACTCCATACTTTTTTTGTTTGGTAGATATTAATAATATTAAATATAGATGATAGAATTTGTTGTCAAATAGCAACTAGTTATAAAAAAAATACTATAATTATTTGAAATCTTTCAAAAGTAATTCCTAACATGTCTATCTGGCATTTGTGCATATCATATATATATATATATATATATATATAGGCCATAAAAAATATTTAACTCTGAATCAAAATAATACGTAAATTTTAAATTTTAAATTCGTTAGCACTTTAAAATAATATTATTAAACAGTCTAAATCACACTAAATATTATACTAGTATACAACTGTATTTCTTAGGTTTTGTTGCCTTTAAATTCTCTTTTAAAATGAGTATATTATATATTATCAAAATATGTTCTTGATTAATCATCAATAATTGAGATTAATTAATCAAGGGATGCATAATAGTATCTTGTCCAGTATAACCTAAGAATATTCATTTAATATGCTTTTTTGGAATCCTTACAAGCCGTCCACTTAAAAGAGTGATGACATATGGCCCATCATAAGTGCTTTTGTGAAGTGAGAAGAAAGTTTGGTTTTTCTATATATTCGATATTCGGTATCCGTATTAATAAATCTTGATAATTTAAATTTATATCACAAAATCTATTTATGAGAGAAGTACTGTCTAATCATATAAATATTTCAATCATATTTACTAATTCTCTCTCTAGTTTGAGATAATTATATTTTATCTCACTACTTAGTAATTGGATATCAGATTTCAAATCGATGCAATTTAGATACATGTTTTTTACTATCAGATACATTGAAATTGGGAGAGAAGGTGGACGACAACTGAAAGGACACGAGCAAGATTTATTTATGCATCTCAAATACCTGTGAATCACACTAGGTACATATATTTGATATGATTTGTTTATGAAAAACTAGATACACGAGCGAGAAAGGAGGAGGCTAGCGATATTTGTGTATGTATCCCATATGCATACTAATTCACTTGAATACAGTATATCTAGAACAAATTAAACATAATTTTGGTAATTTGGACATATTTGGACGCACGAAAATCTGGTTAAATTCGTAAGCTTATAAACTAGCGTGAATCTATGAAATTAACTCCTAAATTATTGATTTTTAAAGTTATCTCTAATAATTTTACACACTGTTAACACAATTAAAAAAATTACACGTCTTTCATCAATATTTGACTTGGCCTTGTTAATCGTAATTGAACTCAAATCTTTAATTAATAATGAAGATAGTGTATCAATACTACCTAAATCCTTATTTATATGTTTTAATTAAAAGAAAAAGAAAGGTAATCACACTCTGAAAGAGATGTATTACTAGTAACTATAAAATATTAATTATTATAAAATTACAAATGCTTATATTATGGTTTCTTATCCATTATTTTGTCATATAGTTTCTATTATATTTGATTAGATTCTAATCAAAATTTGTCTTCTTATGCACATGGCACAAATAGCAGTTATATGCTGGTACCAATAAATGAATATTATAGTGTGCCAGCATAAAAAAAATGTGTGATTGAAAATAATTCCTTTTGGAACAAGTGAAAATGACCTCCAAACTTGGAATTGGTATATACTTTTTTCAACTCTCATAAGATTCAATGTATTCAGAATAATATAATAGATAAATGTGTCTTTTAATTTGAACTAAACTGATATTTAATTTTTCATAATCAAACTAGTAAATCAAAATAAAACTATCACGACCAGCCTCGCTCCTTCATCGTCGAGGAGGAGCATCTCGGAGTATGATAAAAGGATATTACATTTTGACTTTGTCTCTCAAAATTCACCACAAGTTGAGTTTGAAGAGCCGATGAGCCAACGAATGTCGTAGTTTGACTGTACACGAAGTTTAAGAAGTATGAGAAGACTTTATAATGTTCCATAACCATCCTAAAAAAAAGGTACTTCCTCCGTCTTATTTTACGTGGCACCCTTTTATTTTTAGTACGTCTCAAAAAGAATATCACCATACTATAATTAGGACCAATTTAACTTTAAAATTACTCTTTTATCCTTAATGAAATGAATCTCAACCATACAAATATCCAACAATTGTTTTAGACAACAAGTATCAAAAAGTCTTCCATTTTTTTTTTAAACATCGTGATGCCACATCAAATGGGATGAAGGGAGTACACCTTTATGGATGTTTAGATATTTAGCAAGATATACTGGACTTAACATGAATAAAATGTTCATTATGTCATTAAATATCTGTTAAAAATCAAGAATGTCATATAAATTAAAACGGAGAAAATAAATAGCTAATTATGATTTGATGGGAAAAGATGTTCCCCAACACACATAGAAAACCTTATCTAGTCATCTTAGATCACAAAATAAGAGAGTTAAAGCTCATTCAAAGTTGATTAAATGGTAGAAAAAATGGGGGAATCTTATAATTCAATATGTCCATGAAATCACCTATTTAGAATTCTTAAATTCTTGGGACATGACAAGGCTTTTGATTGTTCATTTTGGATAATAATTCTTTGTCCAAACCACTTATAAAGACACACACACAAGAAAAAGAAAACAAAAATGACAACTATGGAATGTGATGATTCACTTTTGAGGTCCCAATGGATGCAAAGACAAAAGAGGCAGTTTTATCAGTCTAATTTTTCCAATTTGTAAAAGTGATTGATTGAATATCAACTAGTTGTAGCTCTGTAGGTCCAGTTGTTTAAATAGCTTTTGGATATCCTTATGGCGTAAATTTAAATTAATCAAAATTCAAAACGAATAGCGAGAAAAGTTCTAGGCTTTGTTAACCCTCATTTGACTGACAAGACACAAAGGTAGATTTTAATTTGGGAGGGTAGAGTGTACTCAAAGCATATCATCGCCTTAGAGGTAGAGGTGTGTTTTTTGATAGACCGTTGGCACAAAAAATTAATAAAAGAGTGAAAAAACCAAGCAAAAATACTAAAACAAGGCATGACAAACAAAAAGAAAAAAAAAAAACTACAACAAAATAATATGATAATCGAAGAATAAAGTACAATATATATTTACATAAATCAAAGGAGAAAGAAACTACAAAAGTAAATACTACGACTACCAGTATGGAAGTGTTCCAACACTTGAGAATTGATAAATAATCCTCATCCATATCAATCAAAATTTAAGAAGCATATACAGAAAAGATAGACCTTTTTAACCTTACAAAAGAATTACCCCTCAACCTTTTTTTTATCAAAAAAATATAAAGCACATAAGTAATAAAAAATTTCCCAAAAGTTTCTGCATATTTCACTAGGAAGAATATGTCAAAATAAGTTACAGATGAGATCAAAAAGATGATTGCCTGTAGTTGGCTGAAACCATAAATATTGACATGATCAACATAAGAAACATACACTCCTACTCCTTGGTGTGTTCCTTTCTTCATAGCCCCTCGTGAATGATCTAATCGATAGATGCTCCGAAGCATATGTCATGAAGGACGCCAAGATAAGGCCACCTACCACCATCAAACCTAACCTGTGGGAAAAACATAAGAACGAAACGTTACGACAGTTTTTCTGTAGATGTTTCACTTACTTCACATCATATTAATATTCATATTCAACCAACGTGTACCTGGGAGATATTATTAGACTATTTACGTCAAAGATACTCTAGTGCCTAATCACAAGAAGAGGTATTTGTAAAGACGGACAAGAAAACAAAGGAGAGGGTGGGAAATTGGACGTCGGAGAAGCCAACAGCATCACCAAGAAATTCTACTTTGAGGGATGAAACTATAAAAGAAAACATGCACCAAAAAGTTAAGGAGTCATAGAATTGATCAGACTATGTGATGCTACGTGGTCATAGAAGACGGCTTACATAACATCCCAGCAATGTTGTTGAAGCTTCAATATGATAACATACCCCGTGCAATCCCACGAGGGGGGTCTGGGGAGGGTAGGATGTATGCAGATCCTACCCCTACCTTTGTGGGTAGAAAGGTGGTTTGTGCTCGGCTCAAAAGAAAAGAAGAATTCGAAGCACGATTATAAGAATATAAGACGGCAAAATACAAAATACAAAGCAATTCAATATGATAACATAAGAGGAATATAGAGACAGTCGTCTAACAAAAATGATTGCTAACGCATCTTTTAGGCTTACTGGGCCTTTAAAATATAACCTATTTGAAATTCTGAATTTACTTGGTCTTTTCTCACCCGTATTTTTTCTTTCTTATTCATGAATGAGTTAAAGATGTGATTAGGAGTCCATTTAAATAATGGTATTGCAATAAACTTATAACTTCACATGTATGGATACTTAAGAGATTCGAGTTTTACAGGTGAAACCAAGAAACCACATGGCAAGTAGACACCAAGTGCTATCACGTAATTCAAATCCAGCCCGAATAGACAACAACCAAATGACACAAAATTGATTGAAATGCAGAAACCCTGTTGAAAGTACCTCAAAAACAAAGAAGTGACTCCAAAAACACCAGGCAATGCTGGGGCTGCAATGGCAAGAAATGCCATCCCTAACCCATAGTACCACGCTGCATTGTCACAACATGATTGTTGCCGCTGATGACCTACAAAGCAACAAATAGGCAGCAACACTGAAGAAATGCACCAACAAATTTAGTAAAATAGGATTCAGTGATCTGGTAAAATGAAACGAACCTTTTCCAGGTTCATAATCCAAAGATACAGGATGAGTCGGAAATTGTCCAGCTTGATTTGCCGCAACCCTTCCCCACTGATAAACTAAGTGCAAATAACTTCCAAACAAGAGGAAGAAAAGTGTAAATGTCCATTCGTACATAAGAAGGAGACCAGTCCATGGCATTACTTGGCGCGGAATGATTAAAAGTGGAAGGCCAAGGGACACCAGAGCAGCAGCAAAACAGACAGAGACAGATATCGCACCCAGATAAGAAGGCATCTTCAACTGCATACCATTTGGGGACTGTTTTATCATTTTAAGATTATGTGAGAAAAAGCAACATAAGCTTATCAACAAGTAAATAAATATTATGGTAGAAATATGGTCATTAATTTCAGCAGCCAAAATATGTCAATATGAAGGCAAGAATTTAAGGCCTCTGCATGGTATGATAACCAATTATAATTAGTGAAAGGAAGGTGCAGAACTTAATCAGGATGTTGAAGACTCAACAACTGAGAGGAAGGTGAAGAGGTACCTGCTGGTTGGAGCTGATGGCAGATGGAGGAACAGAGGCATAAGCTAGGACACCTCCTCTGACCTTGTAGTACATTTGTCTGATATGATGCCATAGTGATTGTGTCTGCAGAAGCAATCTTTTAGAATATATATTCAAATTTTTGACTAGTGTCTAAGTAATTAACTCTTTTTAAAATCACCAACCTGTAAGAACGACCGATAGTAACAAAATGCTATCAGAAGAAACGGAAGCAAATAAAGAAAGTTGACAAGAAGTTCATCTCTGGAATTTTTGCCGCCTCTAGTTCCAGGTAGAGATTCTTGAAGCTGTACCCTGACATTCTGCAGCATAGGGTTAACATAAGAAAGTCACACAATCTTGTATTGGCAAGTACGAAAGTCCTCCTTTTCCACATCAAAAGACATCCTTATCTCCAAGAGGGAAAAAAAAGCTTCCACGAAGACACAAAAAGGTTTTTATGTTGGGTGGGGGACAGAACCAGGGAGCATCCTAGTGCAGGAAAAAGACAACCACATTTGGAGAATGCAAAGAGCACTAGCAACAGCTGGAGGAGAGAAGACCAAGAATACCTGCCAGACATCAACAGGTTTTAACAGCCAAGACGTCCACCAATCCCACGGTTTAAGTGGGCCAAGTGTGTAATGAATAACTCGAAGTTCTTTTTCATCCACCATCCACTGCAGATACATCAATTAAGAAAAGATAAAGGTCAAAAGAAGGAAGCAAATTTAATGCACTTCTGAAAATATCTAATGCAAACAATTGCCTATGTTCATCTAATATGAAACCTTCTCATTTGTTTCAGCAGGAAAATACTTCCCGCCATCCAAGAAAATCTTCTCTTTTTCTGGTATATGGTAAACCCCCACACCCCCACAGCCCACCCATGGCAAGACCAACGAGTCCAGTCCTCCAAAGAAAACAGGAGTCAGACAACGATCCATTCCCACTTTATGGTTTGAGGTGGAAGGTACCTAGCATTAGGCTTTTCCTCCCTTATCTCTGGCCATCCAAGATATATTCATTGACTATCTTCTATTAATACCATGCACATTTAGCAGCACGTTCTCCTAAATGGTTTGTGCAGCTTTCTCCAAAAATTTTCTTTCCATGGAAAGCTTATTCTATGGATAAATATATAGTATGAACCAATCAAATTTCACTAATTGTTGATAACTAATTGCTATTGCCTATACTACAGCAGCATATTTCAATCCCATGAAAGTCAACTTTTTCTTCTTTTCCTATATCTAACAAAAATGGCAGCTTTAATCCTTTCTCTAAGAGTAAAGGGGCAGGCTGGTGCATTAAAGCTCCCGCAGTGTGCGGGGTCCAGGAAAGCACTAAAGTTTCCTCCAAGAGTGTAAAAACTAACTGTATTTTGTCCATATTTCATCAAAGGCTAAAGCCTACACACCACAACCCAACCAGCTAAAAACACACTCAAAGAAAGGACAGTCTCTTGACCCTAAACATACCTTGTTAGCAAGCATGTAGAGGCCAACATCTGCATTGTAAAGAGTAGAAAGTCTCTCCATTTCTGGAACCTTTCTGGAATTTAAGACATCTGACGGCAAATTTGGCTCATAAACCTGGGCATTAGCGAACCCAACATAGTAGGAGTTGAGAAAACCTTGATCACCTGTTAGAAGAGAATCAACAACAATTATCAAAACAAAAATATTTTCACCATTAGGACAATGGAAAAAACAATCTGTGTAACGAACTATCAGAATTAGTAAAATATCTCACTAAAATTATTAGATGATAAAAGATAAAAATCTTTCAATAGAAACATAAGTTGGACTATAGAAAGATGTGATGACGACATATAACCTTAAAACCGAAGCAGTTCACAGCTAGACCATACCTCCAGTGTAAGAAGGCAAAGTGGTCACCTTGCTCATCATATCATTAAAAACTTTTTCTGATGGCTCAACCACCATGACTCCAGAATTCAGTCTCTCAGAATGTTTTAAATTTGCACAAAACTTCCCACATTTAAACAGATCTTCAATGCTTTTAACAACAATAGTATCAGCGTCAAGATACACCACTGCCAAAACAAGGGAGAAATGGCAAGAATAAGGTCTACAAGTCAGAAAACCATATGCATATTGCTTAGCAGAAAAGAAAACTACAGGAGTAATGAGATATCTGTTTGAAATATTCAGGTAATGAAACAAGCTAGGTCTCTATCTTTCACATACCCATCACCCTTCCCTTAAACAGCATACACAAGAGATGACTTAATTGTACTAAAGCCTAGAGCCTGGTAGTACACGCATAGCCTCGGCAACAAAAATTACCAGTATAATTGCTCGAGCCACCTATGGGATTACACTGGGTATGTTGTTGTTGTTGTTGTTCCAATTGCTCAAGCCACATTACATCTAAATAAAGTTTTATGGAAGCAGAACATGGTTCTCTTTATCTTCAGATATATTCACCTATTTTTTACTCTTAGTACAATTACATACTCGGTGTACTTGCGCAGCTACATCAGTTTTTTAAAAACAGGCTGACAAAATGACGTTTGAAGTAAAGGAATAAAATTGGAAGAAGAAAACTGAATTAAATTAGACCACTTAAACCATCCATTATATAACAGGACATATAATGGTGGAAATCATCAAGAAGACAATAAAATTCATCAAGCCAAAGTTTAGAAACACCTAAGAAATATCCAAGGTTCTATTTTACATCCCTTTCTTTCTTTAGCATTTAGGTTGAAGTTTGACACATCGAATTACCTTTCTTGTAAGTGGTCATGTTAAATATTTTTAGCTTTGTGTAGACGCCCCAAAACCTCTTCGGTCTCACTTGATTTGGGTTTGCCAGTAAACTAATTTTCTCCACAATCCAACCATCTGCCTGCAAGAAAGAAACCAAACACCAAAACAACCATTTTAACAGGAAAGTTAAGCACGGCCTAGAAATAGGTACACAATAAACAAAAAGATTGATAATTAATTTAAGAATAAATGCTACAATAAAGAATAACAGCTAAAACAAAGACTATTATAGGACTTCACCCAGGCAAAGTAGATCACAATTCACAGGTACCACTTTTACGATTTGCTTTTACTGACTGGAAAGAGTGCGAAGTAATTTAGTTTCAAAATAGACAAAAGAATCTATCTTCAAGATAGACCCAGTTTACAACTTCTAACAATTGAGCAGCACTCGACTTAGATTTTCATATTCACTTACTTACTAGTCCTAGATCACTAATAAAGCAATTAACTTAATATTCATCAATTTACACTCTTAAAGAATACCCATGAGGAAGTGAACTTTCTTTTTCTAACAATTTATGTTTACGGCTCAGCTTGTGCGTACTTTCACTAATCCACAAGGCAATCAGCTAAAACCCACAATGCAAGTGATGGGAAAAACCTGTTCACGGAAGCTGGATAGATGGGCTTACACACTGAAGCATTGTATAGGGGGATTCGGACCAGAATCACCAGGTTTTTCTTTTATGGCTTAAACACTGAGTCATCCTCTTGGAGACAATACTGAGCTATTCTTAACATGCAAGCACATAAAAAATTGAATTTATTGGTCCTACAACAATAACAAATCAGCTAACTTTACATTTCCCAGCTCAACAACAACAACAAATCAGCTAGCTTTATATTTCCCAGCTCAACAACAACATACCTAGTGTAATCCCACAAGTGGGGTCTGGGATGAGTAAGATGTATGCAGACCTTACCACTACCTTTAAACTGTAGAGAGATGTTTCTATAGTTTAATATCCAAAATGGATCCAAATGAAACAGAACAAAATGGATTCATATAGTTGTCCACAACTAGTTTGGGATCGAGGGGTTTATGTTCTTATAAGCAAACACATAGAAGGCAAAAAAATGAATTCATTAGTCCTAGAACAATGACAATTCAACTGTCTTCACATCTCCCAGCTCAACCTTATAAAAAAAACTATAATTGAGTATCCGATACGGGTACAAATGAAACAAATTAAAATAAGATTCATATAGCCGACCTCAACTAGTTCAAGATCAAGGGGTTTATGTTCTTGTACTAGTATTCAGCATTACTCAAAAATAACTTTGATCAGAGTACAATCAAAACCTACCTGGAGTAGTTGTTTGGCATATTGAGAGACCCCATCAGAGACCAAAACTACCATATCTTTGGTGGATCCAGTATCCCTAATCGACTTGCCAAGTACTCGAACCCCAAGCAAGAACTCATCGCCATACAAAAGGGTCACATATGCTTCATCAGATTTGGAACAATAAGCTCCAATTAAACAATTACACAACAAGAATAAAACCCCAAATCGTAAAAAACTGATTCTCATCACACTACACTGAAAAAAAGATCCTTTTTTTTTCTCTTTTCAAATGGAAATTGAAAAAGGGGATCTATTTTCAACTGGGGTTTTTGAATTCTTCAAAGTTCATATGGATTCTTGAATTTTTATTGCTCCTTTTTCCAGCAAGGCAATGTTCAGAGTCTTGTTTGTCGTCTCCCTTTTTGGTTTGGCTGTCTTTCTGGAAAATAGGAGTTGTCAACCGTCTCTCAACGTGCTCATATGGATAAAAGGAAATTGCATGGAACAAGGAACAAAAATACCATACCAACATAGGTCGTGGTAAGTGTAATCGTATTTGAGTTTCGATATAAAAAAATTTGATTGGAAGTGTGCCAGTGTGGTCTTTTAAAATGGGCTCTTGAATGCGTGAATTCGAATAAGGTTGTCTCTAATTAGGGTAGCGGATACTAGATGAAAAACAAAAAGAAAAAGAAGAAGCATAATTTTGATTCGTATTGATTGAGTATAATGTTCGTATTAGACACTTTCTACTCATAGTTTTGTTAAGTCGAGTTTCCATTATGTATATTAGTTAATTATGTAAAATGTTCTATTTTAGTTATGCACATCAACATTAATTGGAACATATATAAGTGTTTCACCACTTACTGAGGTTAATGTGTATGATTAAAAGAGGTGACATATTTTAAGTTGTTAATTTATTTACATAATGAGCGCTTGAAAATACGGATAATCCTTTTCAAAATTTTGAATTAGAAATGTCTAATATGAGCATCTTATCACATATTTAATTAAAATATATCATAATTTGAGTGTCTAAATAAAATTAATTGACAAGTTTAAAAATGGCAAGATGTATTCTGCCTAAGTTTTGGCTCAAAATAAAGTATAGCATGAGCTTAAAACTAATAGAGTCAGACTCATTTTTTGAAACTCACGTAAATAATCCAATTACACAATAAGGTAAAGAAAAATGAGAATGAAAATTATAATATGAGAAATCAAACACACAATAATAAAATGAAATTTAGATAGCAAACTAATTGAATGGTAACAATTTTTATTGTAATTTAAATTTGAATAGATTAGGAGTGAACTAATTAATTTTATTTGTTCATTGAAATATGAAATAATATTACTTTACATCGAAAAAGAATAAATTTGATTGTCTTTTAAAGAGTACTTATCTTAATGGTTCAATTAATAACCGAACTAACAATAATCAATAATCGATAAGTCAATATCATAATGGTTCTATAACGATTTCATATGTCTATAAATTCATAATCGATAAATTGAATCGATAAACTTCAAAATCGAACCGACAATAGTTCTAACACCTCAACTAATAAAGCATATATTTGTGACTATTTTTAAATGAAAATATTATTCTCCAAAAATATTACTACAACTAATTTGTTACGAAAATAAAACCTTTTGTTTTTTTCCTAAACCTTTACCATTAAGTAGTTTTGTTAGTTAATTTCTGGAAAAAAATTCCATCGAAACCCCCCAATCCCCTAAACGCTTTCTCTTGCGTTTTGCGAACTTCCACCGGCGATGGCGACAGCGATCGGCGGACGGTTGACGGTGACGGCGATCCCTTTCTATCACCGTAAGTCTCTTTCTTCCTCCATAGCTTTTGTAGTAACTTTTGTCTTTGTTTTAATTAGGATCATAATTGTCCTTTATGTTTGAATTAAGAATCAAAGTAGTCCTTGTGTTTTAAACTCGAGGAGGGTGCTATGCATATTGGTGTCTTGTTTATCTGCAAGCAAGTTTCTCTCACACAAGGTGCTCGATCAATTGTCCCAGTGATCATATAGCCTTAGTCCATTCTACTTGCTCCAATTATGAAAGATTCTAACTATTAGTAAGCTCGAAGAAGCATATGTTTTTCTCGTAGTATAGAAAAATGTATCTTTTTATTTTTGTCATGTAATAGATATGATACATAATGTATGTTTGGTTTGAATGTATTGAGAAGTTGGCTTGAAATTTTTTGATATTATATGTGTTGATGGTGCAAATATACTATACATTCTAAAGATAAAAGTATTACACATTGGCCAATATAATTTGAAGATGAAATATACATTTCTTCATTATGATATGAATAAAATTAAGGGAAAAAGGACAATATACTCGATTTTGATAATGATACTTATGCCCTCCGTTATATTTGGGTTACAGATACTTATCGTCAATATTTAAGAGTATATACCCATAATTTAAAAGGAGGGACACGTGTCATGATCTTAATGGTCTATGAGACACGTGTCATGATCTTAATGGTCTATCCAAATTTAAATTAGACCATTAAGATCATGACACGTGTCCCATAGACCATTAAGATCATGACACGTGTCCCTCCTTTTAAATTAAGGGTATATACGTACCAAAATATTGACGGTAAGGGTATACACAACCCGAAAGTATAACGGAGGGCATAGACGTACCATTTATCAAAATTCGGGGGTATATTTGTCCTTTTTCCATAAAATTAAAGCTAGTTAGGACATAATATATTTCATTATAAGTATTTCAATTCATAAAAATGTCAAGTCTCTTGTATTTACCAACATCAAAAGAATCAAAACTATATTAGATTTACACTAGAACAACACTAAAATTTTAGCAAAACTTTACCAAAACGCAGCTGAGCACCAACAATGCTTAAAAACAACACCAAAAGTTCATCAAAATATCATTACAATTGCACCTAAACGGCACCGACAATGAATCAAAATAGCTGGACTAAAAATTCACACTAATACAACACTATGGTTGCACCAACATAGCTGCAGAGATCCAAAATTGCTCCAAAAAAGTATCAAAACAACATTACAATAACACCAAAACAGCAGCACTAAAAATAGCCTCTAAATCAGCATTAAACTTGCATCAATACCACGACCAGAAAACACCAGAACTGTGACAGAAACAGCAGTAGAAAATCACCATAACAGCAGCAAAATAGCTACAAAACTGCACGAGAAAAGCTCCAAAAACAGACCCCGAAATTGCACCAAAACAGCAGCTCCATATTCGCACTAAAACAACACTAAAATTGCACCAAAACAGCACCAGATTCGCATAGAAACTACACCAAAAAGAAAAGAAACTGAACAACAATAGCAAAATATAGTGTAAACTTGAAAAACACACAATGATCCATTTTTTACCAGAAAAGTTGTATTTTTTTATAATGTAACTCCACTTTGTTGGGTTTGTTGTGAATTTTCCCAAGAAGAATTCATTTCTTCTCCTTGTCCTACTTCTCCCTGGTTCATATTTTCTTGTTGAACTTCAGAACTTCTCCGTCTAACCTGAAAGCACAATATATATATTTATATATACTTTATATTAGTTAAAGATAATTAAATGATGAAATAATTCAAAAAGGATGTTAAAAAGTAATACAGGTAGCTTATGACGAACAGAAGTAGTTTCACGCTGCACATCTTTAGTTTTGCAGGTCCTTTTGTTGTGACCAGGCTTGTGACAAGTACTACAATCTAGAGATTTTTGTTTCCTTTTCATCGTTGTTCGACTTGCTCCTACTTCATCAGCTTCTTTTTTTCTGTTCTTCGGGTTTCTTCCTCTCTTTGTATTTGTCAAACTCCTTGGAGGCAACAAAGGAAGTTTGTTAGATTTTGGCCACATGTGTGGGCCATTCATCGGAAAAATTGCATTTTCATATATTTTTCGGTACGTTTCCACCTTGTAGGAATCATGGACATAATCAAGAGTGTCTTCCCGATTATCCCAAATAGCAGCAATTGTGTGCTTGCAAGGGACTCCAGTGAGACTCCATTTTCTACAACTACATGTTCTCTTCTCCAAGTCCACTGCCCAATTATCCATGATACTAGCTCCTATAATTTCATAGTTCCATTGATTTGACTTTCTAGGAATATATTCTCCAGCTGCCTTCTGATTTTTAAGCAATATATCTTTAATCTTGGGACAAGCATCACCTAAATTCCATTGTTCTGCTTTCTGCCTGTTATAACTAGCATTCTAGCCATGAGTAGATATCTCAATTTCTCCAAAGTGTCAAAATTGGCTTGTCTCTAGCATCAAGTATCATGCTATTGTATACTTCACACACGTTATTCAATAACATGTCAGATTTAGCATCCGAAGAGAAATAAGACATTGTCCATTGACTAGGTTCTTTTTCATTACACCAAGCAGCACCATTTGGATCTAACTCAAACATATGTTTCATGCATACGGTAAATTGTTGCACAGTAGTAGCCTTTGCAGCAGCCCAGAGTGCCTTTTTTAACGAGAAGCTACCAAAACCTGCCCTTTTAAAGTTGTTATGAAGGTGTCTCACACAAAATCTATGACTAGCACATGGTAAAATATCATTAAAAGCTTCAATGAGACCTTTTTGTTTGTCGGACATAAAGGTCCAACTAGCCTCATCCTCATGTATATCCAAATCGCCAGCCAAATAAGTCAAGAACCAAGTCCATGTCTCTTTATTTTCTTTCTCAACAACGGCATGGGAAATAGGAAATATATTATTGTTACCATCAATTCCAACGGTAGATAACAATTGAGTTCCATACATTGGACCCTTCAACCAACAACCATCCACACCTATTATTTTTCTACAACCAGCCTTAAAGCCGACCATGCAAGCAGCAAAACAAATGTATATTCTCTGAAATCTGTATGGTTGTCCAGGAACCTCGTTATCAGTGAACTTCATATGAATAGTACTTCCTGGATTTGTCCTATCCATTTCATTGCAATAGTCCCACATCATTTTGAATTGATCCTCGAAATCACCATCGAGAAGCGAAATGGCCTTCCTCTTTGCTCTTTAAACTTGTGATAAAGTCACTTTAGCTCTTAGATCAACACTGACTCTATCTCTAAAATCAGCCGAGCTACCATTTCTATTTGATCCAATTTCTTTCAGGTATTTTCTCGCGATGAATGATGATGTGATTGTTCTATTTTCATGATGCCACTCTTTGCAAGTATGTGTAGGATCGTATGTTTTATCTGGAAAAAATTGTCCCGTTGCATTTTGGATGCCATAATTTTCCATTTGCCCTCTTCATGTATACATTGTGCCCTGATTCTTTCTTTGTCATTCTTGTTCCACTTGATATACTTTCCATTTTTTATCTCATGTGTTGCTACAGCATCCTTAAACTCTCTTTTGCTTCCAAAAGTCAACTCTAGAGCTAATATGGGATTATCTCCATCAATCTTTGGATTGAATTGAGGATAATTGTAGCTCTCAGTTTCAGAATCACTATGCAAACTTCTTGTGTTACTAGAATTACAACAATCAGAATCTCCCTCTACAGCTGCCATTTTTTCTTTACTTCAACACTAAGAGGCTCCATTTCAGCCAGAATACTCCGTTTTGCCTTCTCATGGCCATTGACTAACTTGTCATCAGATAAATCAGCCTCTAAATCACAAAAATCATCACCTGATGAATTTTCATGTGTAAGTTGTTCCTTGTCATTATCTTCAATGATTTCTTGATATTGTATATTCCCATTGTCCATTTTAAAATAAGAGTCCAAGTGCTCGAAGTAAATCTCATTCACATCCTCTTTTCGGATACTCTTGCTAACTGCATAGGCTTCAAAATCTGTAGAAATCAATCTCCATCTTTTACCATACTTTCCACATTTGTACCAAAAGGTTATTGAATCAGATGCATATCCACAAATCTCCGCCATCATTTTGAACTCCTGAAGATTCAATGTGTTCACATTAATGTAATCAATATAATCTATGCTGCCATTTACGTAATGTTTGTCTAGAATACGTCTCATGACACCCCCATGATATATTTTCATACTAAAAAATGAATCTTCGAGTACTGGATCTGAAATAAAAAAACAAGTATACATTACATAAGGTGTGGTAGTTAATAAAAATATAAAACAAACTAACGAATGGAAAATGCTTCAGCTCAATAATCAAATACAATACCATTGCATCCAAAATAAAGAAATTCAATGCTTGTAATTATATAAACAGAAAATAGTACATCAAATCAGAGATTTTGGGAATTCGATTTTTCAATTTTTAAAAAATAATAATCGATAAATTTGTTCAAGGAAAGTCATTCTCTTAAACTTGAAGGTTCTCAAATAGATATAAATTTGTTTCAGTTGAACGTCTGACCAATCTTTTTCTTTTATTTTTACAGCATCTCATGAAAAATTTGTGACTAGAAAGTGCTGCTAAAGAACAAACACTTACTTTAACTCTAATCATGAAGAATAACCTTACTAGAGAAATGATATGATAATCTTCCTACCATGTTTCAAATGTAGAATACATATTTCTCAAAAACAATAACAATGATCTAGAGATGAAAAAAAATTCTCACCATAAGTAGGAGTTGATTCTCTGCCATTGTTGTGCCTTAACAACATAGTTGCTTCAAAAAATGGATCAAGCTTTTAATAAAATTCAGAACAGAATTGTGATTATAGGGTTTGATTTGAAGAAAAGGGAAGAGAAGTCTGGTTTGACAAGGAAAACGAAGAGACAAGGAAAGGTGAGTTTTGGGGCGAAACCTTTCTCACGTGCAAAAGAGAAGTTCCGTTAGAATTTAGACGGCTGTTAGTAAGAGTATCAAAAGTGTACCAATTGTTGAAACTTGGAGGACTATTAGTGCTCCATGTTAAAACACAAGGATTACTTTGATTCTTAATTCAAACATAAAGGACAATTTGGATCCTTTCCTCTTTTATTCTTCATCGGTTGCTTAATTTAATTTGGCCATTTATTGTTCTTCTGCTGCTACATTGGGTGAATTTTGATATAGGTTTGTGTGTGTAAACTAGTGGATTATCAGTGAATTGGTAGAATTTGATCTCGAGTGATTGGGAAGTACTCCTTCATCCTTAATCACAGGTTTCAGGTTTGAGTTCCTTAGATATGGACACTTTACTGCCAATGTGGGACTTTCTGAACGGCCAATGTGGGGACTCTCTGAAGTGAATTTGGATTTAGTCGTACTACAATGTGAGTACCAGACACTCGGTGGGAAACCAAAAAAGAAAAGAAGCTACATGGAGCCATTAGATGTCCTATTGGAGTACAAGTTGTTAGTGCCAGTAGCTATTCGAATATTATAACTCTAAGGAGCATTGCTACAGCTATTTGCTACTGATGATTGATTACAAAATGTTGTAGTACAAAAGACAAATAGAGTTGTAACAAGATTTATCTGAAAACTCACCGGTAGTAGTTACATTCCAAGTTAATTTATCACATCAGTATGTCCACACTGATGTATGTAAATGGTATTCAATTTGTTATTAATCTCAGATGGCAGCGTAAAGAGAGAGATTTGATTAGACCAAGAGCCATGCTGAATAATGGATGAGACTGTGGCAATTGAGTCGGTTCTTGAAAGGAGGATCTTGGATCATATGCCTAAGTTTGAGGGATTCTGCAGAATTTTGCGATAAATTTTCTTAGTTACTTAATGAAAAGCTAAATTAGTTGTTTGGGCGTGCAATTTGTTTCTGGGAAATTCAAAAAGAACATGATAAGAATGTTGAAGCTAGCTTTTTCCCAAAAAATCCTCAGCTCGTTTAAATCATGAAGACTACCATCTATGTTTTATTAGAAATAAATGGTATTATTTGTACAATGTATTGATGTCCATATGCCTGATAGATTTTGAGAGCTTGAGTTTTTTCTGCACATTTCTATAAGAGATATTTAATGAACTATGAGTTCACTTAATCTGATTATGAGTTTGTTTAAGTCTTTAATTTATAGTGGTATCTAATTCATTGGAGCGCTAATTTTGTATGGTTATTTGTACAATGTATTGACGTCAATGTACCTAATATATTTCCAGGGCTTGAGTTTTGTCTACACAACTCTATTCTTTGTTAGATAGAAGCAACATGTTGACAAATTCAAGCAAGGAAGAATCTTTGCCCCTTAGTGACCTTGATCTTGATCGTCTTGTTGACGTTGCCAACAAGGCCGTTGATGCTGCAGGGGAGATCATTCTGAGACACTATTTGGCTCGGGGCAGTGTCTTCAAGGTTTCCGATGCTAATGTTCCATCATAGACAAACATTGCCGCTGAAGCAGAGAAGGCTATGATCTCACTAATTCTGAAAGATTTACCTTGCCACGCTGTGTGTGGGAAACAATCTGGATGGACCAATTGCAGTGGAACAACAATTCCTGAGTTTGTTTGGGTTTGGGAATCTATTGATGGTGCAGAGGAGAGACTGTTGCCTACATTTGGCACGTCGCTAGCTGTAGTTCACAATGGTAAACCGGTCATTGGATGCATCTGTAATCCCATTATGGGATCAAAACTATTGGGATGAACGGCAAGACTACTAGAAATGGAGACCTTGTGAAGACACGAGCTAGTGAACTAGAACTAGCATATGTTGACATCAAGGGCCCCAACTACAACAAAGATGCCAAATACGCCTACAACAGGTTGGCATACAAGGTCGGAGAAACCTTCTTCAATGGCAACTGCATTGCTTACTCTGAGTTAGCTGCCGGTATGTTGCAAGTTGTCATTGACTGTGCTGTCAAGCCCTATGGTCTTCTCGGGCTAGTTCCTATAGTAGAGGGTGCTGGAGGAATCATAACTGACTGGCAAGGAAATCAACTTTCATGGCAACCTTCTCCCGCGTCTTCCGTTCCTCGAAATTCTTTCAAGGTTGTTGCTGCATCTGACTTGACAACTCACCACAGATAATATCTGAACTATCATAGTAGTTTAATTAGTTACAATTCTATTCAATCAACTGATTTTTTCAGATTAGTTCACTGTTTTTTGTTTGGTTCATGTAGAAAAAACCTTGAGTTTCACTAACAAAATGAAACTTCATTAATGTTGTGAACTTGTGATTATACAGAAATTACTAGTACTACTACTACACTCGTTCTACATGACAAACTGATTTGTATTCTGCTTCCGTCTCGTGTGGATCAGTGAACACCTTTCGTTTACTTTAATAACATCATGTGTTGTATATTTATTAATTTGATATAAATACACTTGATACCTTAAATTAACCTATTCATTCTTTTTATTCTTTTTTAATCTTCTTATGCCAAATATTGGAATAAACCTATCATTTTCTAAAATAAAAATGAAGTTTGATCCTAGCCAATGTCCTCTAGTCAACACATAACAACAATTTTTTTTTAATTAAATCTTTGGAGTAATCACCACAAAGCCTATATAATGCACTCTACAAGATTTTTTTAGATAGTGAAAAATTTCATTTCTATCTCTTTTAGTTCAAGTTTTTTAATCAAATTCAAGCTCACTGCAGTATAATTTTTCGACGATGGACACTCTATTCACCTCCTCCTTGGAAGAAATAAGAAAGATAAATTTATTGGGAGTTGGTTATTTTTTGTTAACAATTTTAATTATTTATGTTACTAAATGGATTTATAGATGGAGAAATCCAAAATGCAATGGAATTCTTCCACCAGGTTCAATGGGATTTCCTTTTATTGGGGAAACTCTTCAATTGATACTTCCAAGTCACTCATTGGACCTTCCTCCATTCTTGAAAAATAGAATTAAAAAGTAAGTCCATGTTCTTGCTTCCACTATAATGTTGTAAATAGTGACAGATTCAAAATTTAAACGTTGTAGTTTTGAATTGAAAATTTGAGTTTTTAAAATGTGTTTGTAATTTTATTTATCCGACCAAAAATAGTACTATTGACCCTCCATTTCAGTTTAAGTTTCTTACGTTCTTTTTTAGTTTGTTTTGAAAGAATTTTTCTATCAAAATTGGAAATAAATGTATTTTAAAATTTTCACTTTATTTTAATGAAAAGTTTTTATAGTCACACAAATTTTATAACATATTTAATATCAAAAGTTTAATAACCACACAAATACTTGACATATTTAACGTGACAAGTTCAAAAGTGTTCATTTCTTTCTTAAATTTCGTATTCAATCAAATAACAACCACAAGAACAATAATATATTTAGTGCAATCTCACGCGTGAGGTTTTAGGAAGGGTGCTGCCGTATGGTAGATACGCAGACCTTATCCCGAAGATTACATCCGAAAGACTCCCGACTCAAGTAAAGCATATCCAAATAGTTATGAAAAAGGGACAACTTCACATAAATTGAAATAGATAAAGTATTACTCTTTTTATTATACTGAAATTTGTTTATTACATCAATATGATTTTTTTTTCCTACTTATTTCAGATATGGACAAATGTTTAAAACAAATATAGCAGGAAGGCCAGTGATTATAAGTGCTGATCCAGAATTCAATAGTTTTATTCTTAAACAAGATGGGAAATTAGTGGAAACATGGTCATTAGACACTTTTGCTGAAGTATTTGAACAAAATACTCATTCTTCAAGAAAATATACAAGACATTTGACTCTAAATCATTTTGGTGTGGAGGCATTAAAGGAAAAATTACTTCCTCAAATGGAAAATTTTATTAATTTGGTTCTTGAAAAGTGGTCAAGTCATGAGTCTCTTGAAGTAAAAAGTGCAGCCATTAAAGTAAGTAAATTCCAAACTTTATTATATGTTTTATTTTTTGAAATTGTGCTAGAAAATGACAAAAATAACCTTCAACTTCGAGAATGCACATCTAGACACTTCAACTCATTTCTAACTGTATCTTGTGGATATTCAATGCTGATGTGACATATAAATTTTTGGGGGTGTCTGGATGATTATTTTGTAAGTTGGAGTGCTTAACTGGCATAGTAGAGACGAGTTGATCTGTCTAGATGTGCATACTCTAAAACAACTAAACTCTCCAGCTTTGAGAATATACATCTAGACACCTCAACTTGTCCCTGCTACAGTCTCGTGGACATGTGTCAATGACGTGATACATAAATTTTTGAGGTGTTTAGATGATTATTTTGTAAGCTGGAGTGTTCAACTAACATAATACACACAAGTTGAGATATCTAGATGTACATATATACTGAATGTTAGAGTGTTTAGTTGTCAGTTAACATCAAATTAATATGTCTATTTATATATTATGCCTTTTTTTTAATGGAAACACATTTTGAGGTGCATTTTTTTTGTCTATTTATGATGTTTGATATATCTTTTTTCTATTTTTGATCTATTTCTATTGCAGATGACAGTTGATTTTGCTGCAAGGCAAATTTTCAGTGGTGATCTTGAGAATGCACCATTTAATATAAGTGACATGTTTAGAGACTTAGTAGAAGGTTTAATGTCATTCCCAATTAATCTTCCTGGAACTTCTCATCATAAATGTTTAAAGGTATAAAAAAAAAATACTTAAAACGTTATTTCAATCATTCTAACAAAAGAACAGCTTATCAATATTTCGTTATCAATCACATCAACTATTTATTTATAACATCAGTTTCAACACTTAAAAGCTTATCAGCTAATTCAAACGGACTCTAATGCAGATACATAAGCAAGTACGTGAAACAATGAGAGACGTATTGAAAAAAAGGATCGAGTCATCTACAAAAAAACGCGAAGGAGAGGAAGACCTAGTTGATCATCTTCTAAGAGACATGGATTCTCAGAAATTTTTAACAGAAGATTACATAGTTCAAATGATGTTTGGTTTGTTATTTGTGACCTCTGATTCTATTTCAACTACATTGGCTTTGTCTTTCAAGTTGCTTGTTGAACATCCTCATGTCCTAGAGGAATTAATAGTAAGTATTTTTAATTTCACTTATTATGACACAGTTACATATAGTTATAATTATTTTTTTAAGTGATTTGATTTTATATTAAAAAAATTATATATGTATTTATCTAATCATATGTTATTTCAATTTAGATTGAGCATGACTCAATTTTGAAGAATAAAGAGAATTTGGATGCCCCTCTCACTTGGAATGACTATAAATCCATGACATTTACACTTCAGGTATGTTCTATACTGGTAACATAACGAGTTTAGTTTCTATATATTAATGATGTAAAGTTTTTATACTATCGGACTATACAAAAGGAAAATTGTCAATATGATTTAAGTTATATGAGTTGATTTATAAAGTTATTTGACACTATAAATGAATTTTTTATATATTTATCAGTAGATTTTCCTATAATTATCTTATAAATGATCTGATTTGACCTATATTCATGTAATTATAATGTGGCTAATACATTTTTCTCCTTATTTTATCATATGTATATATATACTATATAGGTTATCAATGAAGTCCTGAGGTTGGGAAACATTGCACCTGGACTATTTCGTCGAGCATTAAAAGATATTCCAGTTAACGGTATGATATATGTCAGAAAAAAATTTAAAAGTTCAAGGATATGTTTAGTACGATAGAAATATTTTATAAAAAGTAAGTTATTTTCTGATAATAAAAAATGATTAAATTTTTTTTTGGTGAAAAAAATATCATTGATACTATATGCATATAAACTTCAAATTCTGAAATTAAAATCGAAATCAAAAATTGGGATTAATTTTTTAACTTTGTTTATTTATTATTTAGGATATACAATTCCAGCAGGATGGGTAATTATGATTGCAACTTCTGCTCTTCATTTAAATTCAGATCAATTTGAGGACCCCCTTTCATTTAATCCATGGAGATGGAAGGTATATATATTAAAATATATTTATTTAACAACTAGTAAAATTATGAAATAAAATCCTAAATTAATGAAATTGTTTTTTCTTTTAATTTCTGGAAAAAAAAATGAAGGAAATTCAAGTAAGTGGCGGAGCTAAAAATTTCATGCCGTTTGGATATGGAATGAAGCAATGTGCTGGTGCAGAATATAGCAGGGTCTTTTTAGCCACTTTCCTACATGTTTTATGCACTAAATATAGGTACTTAATTACATTTTTTTTTGATGAAATTTAATTAAATATATTGACTGTGTAAATATTTTTATGCTATCTAAGTTATATAAATAGACAATATAAAGATATTTTTATTGAAATTGTTTTTGGTAGGAACATTTTATACACATAGTAGACATTTTATGTATATTATTTCAATTCTCCAAAAAATGTTGTTGTATCCATATTGAATCCTTCAAAAATAATACATTTTTCGGAGAATCCGATATAAAAACATGCATCCAAACACCAAAATATCAAAAAACAATGAAAAGATACTTGAAACTATTAATTTATATCGTTCAACCTATCATATCATATCATATAAGTTTTATTATCATTTTTCTTGGTTAATAATAAGGGGAACTTACTTAAATCTCACTAGTTTAGGAGTTAATTACTTAGATACACTCTAGTTTGCAATATTACATATTTTACCAGATTTTGGTGTGTCCATATACATCCATATACATGTATCTCAGGATACACGAGATCAAAATTAGGTGTCATTTGTTCTAGATACGTTGTATGTGAATTCACATGTATCTAGATATATAACAAATCTCGTGTGCCTCCCTCGCCTTCCTCATATGTATATGATATGCCAGATACATGTGAATAATACATATAGATATATGTATCTGGTGTGTATCTTGTGTGATTCACATGTATCTGGGATACATAACGCATTCCGCTCGCCTCCCTTCCCATCGCTCGCCTCTCTCCCTATTTTATTGTATCTGGTAGCAAAAATACAAGCATCTACGTATTTTTCAATTCTTAATTAGTGGTAAGATACGTAATATTTTGAAAGTAAAGGTCATAATAATATATATGACAGTGAAATATGTCTAATTTTTGTAGTTTTTCGTAATAATAATTCATATAAATTTCTTATTTTTCCTTTTTTGAACACTAATTTTGCAGATGGACAATGGTTAAAGGAGGCAAAATAATTAGAGCACCAATTATAAGATTTCCAGATGGATTTCACTTCAACATCTCTCAGAAGAACCAATAAAATAATATTACTATCATTACTAGTTTATTGCAAAATACCATTTTGTGATTCCCTTTTTTGTTTGTTTGTTTGTTTGTTTGTTTTGATCTTATTAAATAATTTATGAAGAAAAAAATAATTTCTTGATGTGTATATTTTGTACCCTCAAAAGTTCCATTTATGATTTCCCTTTTTGTTTGTAGTGTACATCTGTTACACAAAGAAATTATATACTTTCAATGTATATTTTGCTTCTTTATTATTTTTATCATCCAAATAATATTTTGAGGTACTTTCGCATATAGCCACTCAAAAATAGCTAATTACGCTTCATAGGTATTGCTTGCTGATTACAATTCATAGCTATATGTTATAGGGAAGAGAGTGACGAGCAAGACTGGGAGAGGGCAGAGAGTGAGAGAGAGGTGAATTATATATGTATATCGATTAGATAATTGTATATTATACATATGTATTTGTATATTTTGGCGAGCGAAATTGAGAGAGGGACGAGAGAGGCGAGTGAGATTGGGAGAGGAAGGAAAGGGTCGAGCGAAATTGGGAGAGGGAGGAGAGACGCGAGCGGGAGAGAACAATAATTTATATAATTCGAATCTCATTTGTATAATTCGCAGGTACATTTATATTATTCGCGTGTTTTTATATAATTGAGTAATATAAAGTCTGAAATTATACAATATAATAAAACTCGAAATAACAAATTTATACAAACATAAACATATGATCTTTAAACAATTATACAAAATATATTATACAAATTACATTATATAAATTATATTATACAAAATTCGAAAACTACACGTTTATACAAACTTTAAAAAGTTATACACAAAAAGATTGAATGTATATGATGACAAAATTGAAAAATCAAAGGAAATCATCATCATATACAAACACAAATCAAACAAATAATTGTTGGTTGCGAATTTATACATATACAAACGTGGCTAATTATACACTCGAAGTCAGCCCACGTAATTAATGGTTAATGTTAGTCGCGAGTGGTAATTATAACAAACTACAGCTATGATGAGTAATTAAGTAGTATAAGTTTGCTTAATCGCGTAATTTTCCCTAATATTTTTGTATTAAGAAATTGCTAAAGTTCAGTTAAAAGTTTTACATTATCTTTTAAAAAGTTTTTATATATAATACGATATACATGTATATAACTATTCGATGCAAAAAGTATATTTGAGTTCGATGTCCACGATGGGACTCGAATCCACCGTATTAATTAATATACATTTATAACTAAATAACACGATACACGTATACAAAAGCTTGTTCGATGCAAAAAGTATATTTGAGTTCGATGTCCACGATGGGACTCGAATCCACCGTATTAATTAATATACATTTATAACTAATTAACACGATACACGTATACAAAAGCTTGATGTAAAAAAGTATATCCGAGCTCAAAGTTCATTAAATTTAACACACGTACAAAAGCGCAATGGAAAAAATATTTTTGAGCTCAACGTTCACGGTGGGACTCGAACCCACAATCTCCCGCTCCGGAGGCGAGCGCCTTATCCATTAGGCCACGCGAACTCTTTGATGCTACAATCTCCTACACTTATTATACAAATCAAACTTCAAGAACCAACAGGCTGAAGAACAAGAAAACCAAATGCTTAAGCTCTTCTTGCTAAGGCTTTTGAGAAAAACCCAGAAAACCCTAATCCCTTTAGCAGAGAAGAGAGTGTTGAAAGCTCAAAAATGGTGTTTACAATATCATCAAACCCAGTTCAGTTTACACATAGTACTTCTTTAATTTCTCGACCCAATTGTTATCTCAAAAGTTCTGTTCCAGCTTCAAATTTATCATTTTCTTTCTTCAGGTAATTTTCTGTTGTTGGTTTGTAATGTATGGATTAGTTACATACAGCGAATTACAAAATGAATACTAACCATAATGCCTAATTCATGTTTTGCGATTTGTTTTTGTGGTTTTGTCTTGGAATTGCTGAAAATTGAATTGGGTTTGTGTAAAAAGTTGGATAAGATATGAAAGTGAGGTTTAGCTGAAAAGGGTTCTTCGTAGAATCTTAATTGAGCTCACCGAAGTGGGATTTTCATGTTATGAAATTGGGGAATGTATGGATATGGACAATTCATATAAATGACCCCCAGCTAATTAGAGATTGATGGATAGTTAGTTGGTTGATATTTTGTTTAATTGTAACTGTAAAATGGCAATGGGGAGTGTTTTGGAGAGTAAAGTTGGGGCCTTTTTAACCACTCGATTATGATTGCATTTCCTACTTAAAAAGATTGACATGTAGTTGATTGATTGATCATAAAAGTAAATGGCAATGGGGGGTGTTGGACATTAAAGTTGCGGCCTTTTTAACTACTTGATTATGATTACATTTCCTCCTCCTTAGATTGATGTATAGTTGATTGATTGATCATAACTTTAAAATGGCAACGGGGGTGTTGGATATTAAAAGGTTGTGGCCTTTTTAACTACCTAATTACGATTGCATTGTCTCCTTTATAGAGAATGACGTGTAGTTGATTGATTGATCATAAATGTAAAATGGCAGTGGGGGGAGTGTTGGAGATTAAAGTTGCAGCATTTTTACTGCTTTATTATGATTACATTTCCTCCTTCTGAGATTGCTGTGTAGTTGATTGATTGATCATAGCTGTAACTTGGCAATGGGGGGTGTTGGAGATTAAAGTTGCAGCCTTTTAACTACCTGATTATGATTGCATTACCTCCTATATAGAGAATGACGTGTAGTTGATTGATTGATCATAACTGTAAAATGGCAATGGGGGGAGTGTTGGAGATTAAAGTTGCAGCATTTTTACTGCTTGATTATGATTGCATTTCCTCCTTCTAGCAATTGACTGTGTGATCAGACATGAATACATCAGGTTTTCCGTAAAATCTCAACTGAATAAAAGGATGGTCTGTGCTGCTGCTTCAGCTGCTGGAAGTTCTAGTTCGAGTGATGACTCAAATCCTTATGAGGTAATTTAGGGTTATATCATTTGGACACGAGAAATGTTTATTAAGTTCAGCTCCTCTGGTGAGGGGTGTGCATATCTGGTCCTTTGTGCTAAACTGTCTTTGTACAGGTTCTGGGTGTAAACCCTATTGAGGGATTTGACATGGTAAAGGCAGCATATGCAAGAAGAAGGAAAGATGCTGAGCGGAGGGGTGATGAAGCAACTCTTGCTCAGGTAGTTTATGCTTGGCAATCTCTCTCTAATTCACTTTCCTTCTTCTTATGTTTGATTGTTGTTAGGAGTGAGCACTCAATGTAAGCTTTTTAAATTTTTTGTTTCAGTTGGAGAAGGCTTATGACAAAATCATGATGTCACAGTTGACGAAAAGGAAGCAGGGTGTCACATTTGGCTCTTTTAAGGTATTTTTTTCTTTGGTTTTAAAGCGCTGAAATCTTAATAGCATGCAGTTTTGGCAATATTTGTTCACTCTTGGGGTTTTGTAAATATTTTGTATTCTCTGTTCATGTTATGTAATTTGGGGGGGGGGGGGGGTTGATTAAGATCCTTATAGTCATTTTATTATGATTCTTTTCTATTATCACAAATCCCCACCTTTTACTCTATAAAAATAGAATTGCTCTTCTATCCCTGGATTAATTGCAAGGGTTATCTAAATAATTTTATTTATGACGTTCTATTTGTCTAAGATTTGACTGTTTAGCTTTGTTTAGGGGCAGATATTGATTTCTCTTATAAGTTTGTTATTTTTAATTCAGGTATCTAAAGAGGTACAATATGCTGATAAGCAGCCTATTGTGCCATGGGGCCCACGGTACATATTCTGCCAATAATGCTTTCATGACAATAGCTCTCTGAAACTAGATAGTTTTCTTGCTTGCAACTATACGTAATTGACACTTAATTTTCAATGATTTAACAATTAGTATAAATTACATTTGCTGAATTTAGTTGGCTGTCGTGTAATTAACACATACATGCATTAACCCTTCGGGATGGCCCAGTGGTTTGGGCTTGGGACTTCTATGTTGGAGGTCTCAAGTTCGAAACCCCTTGCCAGCAAAAGCAAGGGGTTTGCCTTCTGAGTCGAGCTCGTCGCACCGGGCTTGCCTAGTGCGGGTTACCTCTCCTATGTGGTTTGCAAGCTATTGCATAGGAGCGGAGGTTTTACCCTGTGTGCACCCAAAGGGTAGCGGCTTCGGGTTTCCCTTGTCATAAAAAAAAAAAAACACATACATGCATTAACATCTTTACCACACATATAGGTAAATCCTTACTGCTCAACCAAAGCTATTTGTATGCAAACATTTCAGTATGCTATTAGTTTCTCTTCTCCTTCCAGTCCTTGTCCTTCGAAACATCTCTGCTTCACATTTACTGGTAGGAAATTTATGCAGTAGATTATGTAATTTATTTTCCCTTTTTCAGTTATAAATTTTAATTGTGTTGTTTAACTTTATCATCGGTATGCTTTCAGGTTCACGAAATCTGATGACAAAGATATCAAGATCAACTTGGCAATTTCAGCTGTATTTGTAAGTAGTAAAATATTCATCCCTCCATTCCAATGTGGTTATCTTGTTTGGCTTTTAGGATGCTAGTTTACAAATTGTTGTAGTAAAATCATGGATAAATTCATATATAAGTGTGATTTAGAAAATTCAAAAAATTATGTGAAGAATTCTGAAATTGGAAGTATTTTCCTTTCAAAATACAAAAATAGATATGGTTGACTTGAAAAGTGACAATCTTTTGAGACAGAGAGTAGTTATTCCGTCTTCTACAAGGGCCTTCTTTTGATTTTTTTCTACTTTAATGTACCTATGGATCTGTTTTGTTTCTTTATTGGTTTTCTAGGTACCTGCCTATCCTCTTGCAATTTTAGTGTTAACTTTTATTAATTGGATAGTTTATCTGTGCTTATTCGCATCATTATGGATCCTTGGATGTTTCATAGTAGTCATGTATGGAAAGTACAGCTGCGGCAACTCCAAATATTGGTTTCCATTCAAGCATGGCTTGACCCTACATAAAGTGCATGAAAGCTTACTGATGCTTCAACCTGTCTCTACCTATGTCCGCTTCTATGAGTTCTTTTTCAAGTTCTGCACTTTTATTTTTTTGGTAATTAAGGAGTTCTATGGTCAGCCTTGGGATCTTTTAAGGGTTACCACTATATAAAGTAACCAATCATCAGGAAGAACTGAATCAATGATTTTTTAGTACCTAAGAATTTGTGCTTGAAGGTTCAACCTTGCTTTAGCTGAATTTCCTTTGTTTAAGGCTTCAATCTCTTTGGTGACATGCTTTGTTTCTAAATACTTGATACCAAAAAAGGAAACTATGTATTCCAACGAGAAATGCTTCAAAAGTGCCAGATAAGTAGATAACAGCAGTAATTCACCGGATCTTCTGTCTACAAAAATGGAAGAGATGTATGTTAAGGTCGTCTTCATGAAAGCAAGAAAGGAAGCAAGTTCTGCCTTGCCAGAAAAAAGGAAAGATAACAGAAATAATTTGTTAATCATTGTCACCACTCTCTGTTAAATGCAGTTTTCATTCTTGATTTAATGAAATATTGATCTCGATTCCTAATGGTACTCTGTTGTTTCGTGTATTATCTTTTGCAGATAGCTTGGGTTTTTATAAATCGTAATGCTGAGTGGAAGCCTTTACAGTTTTTGGCCTTCGCCTTTGTATATAGGATATTTGAGAAATTAAAAGCATTTGAGCCTCCAACTCCCTCGTTTACAGTAAGTATACTTAAAATAGCACTCCTGTCTTCTTCTGCTAGTGAATGCAATTGTATCTCCTAACATGTCCATCATTAATGTGAAATTTTACATGAAAATCAACATTTCTTTCTCATATTTTGCAATATATAACAGAGATGTATGTGGATTTTATGGGACTGTACATATTGCTTTTCAAGTGCATTCATCTTTCAGCTGGGTTTTTTCAGGAGGAAGGCGAAGATGAAGGACGGATGATGAGGATGGGAAAAAGGCTGCTTCGTTCTCTTGCATTAGTTTTTGGTTGCATAGCTATTGCATCCTTGGTATGTTTTCTGTCAGAGTAATATAACCTGACTGTTCAATTTGTTGGCCCATCTGTAAAATCATTTGAAAGAATCTGGTTTTTGCTTTCTGAATCATCTCTCATCTTGGAATGTACTACATATTTGTTGCCTTTTATTAAATTAAATTTCCGTTATTCATTTGTATAGGGATATACTGGTCTCCTCAATTTTATCGAGTATGCTGGTGGTTTCATACCTGTCTTTCTGTACAACAATCAGGTAAGAGAAGATCTTCACACTGCAATCTTTAACACCGCTGCACAAACAAAAGGCTTCACAGACCTCCACATATCACAGATAGGATAACAATGTTTTATCATCTTTTTTTGGCATTTATGAGTGTGATTTCTCTGAATAGTTATGACTCCTCTTCATCTTATGAGTAGCTAAAGAAAAATTGCATTCAGTTAGTTTTACTTTGCGTAAACAAATTAAGGCTATGTTTAGTGGAGGAACTCGGTTCTCAAATATCCATGTGGTCGGAGGAGGTTGGATTGAATTTACTCTTAGATACACCCATCAATTATATTTTCTATTTGCCATCTGTTCTTTCTTAGGGCCCGAAACTTCTAATTTAGCCTTCTCCGTGAATGACTCATTTGGTGAGTGGTGACGTAGCACATATACTAGGAAGGCTAAGGCATGTTTTTCCCTCTTGCATATACTTTTTTCGTGTATCCTGCTGCTTGCTTCTGTATACTTGTGCTAGGGTTATAATGTTGTATATACTCAGATTGTGCATAAGGTTCTCTTTTATCTCCACTCATCATGAATATGAAAACGAATAGGCAGGCATTAACCTCAACTTATACAATGCTTTATCCACGGTGTTGAATCTTTTACGCGTGCAGGAATTGCTTGTAACTGGATTCACAGCTGTCGTGCTTCACATCATCGCATCTTATTACAGATAGTCTACCTTCTACACTTGTTGAAGAAGAGATGCAGTTGCCTTGTGTTAGCTGTCAAATTTTGTAATTCTATTTGTTCCAGAAATTTGCCTTGTTTTGTCTATAGGATTGACCAGCAGTTGTAAGGATGCACCAAGTTTTGAGGATTCTAGGATTAAACAAGACCACAATCTTTTCAAAATTGATGGATGTTAATGTAGAAATATAAATGATAATGAGGAGGAAATATAACTTTTTACTGTGTGTCCGGTACAGAGTCGGAATTTAACCTTCAGGTTCTTAGCATTCAACGCATTATATTTTTGAAGTTATGAATTCATATTTACTATTTATAGTAATTTTAGTATATTTTTTACACAAAAATCTTTATGCTACATGAAAAGTACTGGATTCATATGAATTCGGTACCACAAATGATTAAAAATAGAGAAATGTTGAACTTAGATATGTTCATATGTATCTCAATGGGACTTTTGTGTAAGCCTTTTATATTTTGTTTAAAACATAAATTGGTTATGTTTGCACAATATCTTTAAAAAGGCTAAATATTTTATGACATTTCATAGAATGTGTAAACTAGACCCAATGACCTTGCAAATGGGTGATCTCAAATTTTTGACTCATGTTTGCTTCATGGATATAAATATTTTAAGTCATAAGTCAAAAGTCAAAATTTAGAAATGATGCTTGATGTTTCCAAAAGTGTTTGATCTTGAAATATTATCCATAATAAAATCTTTAAAAAATGATATTAACTTTTAAAAAATATTGTTGGAAAGAACATTTGATGTCTATTAAGCATAAGTTCTAACTTTTGTTGCTCATTGGACATAAGTTTTAGTTTTTGCTTGTACGGTAGAATTCGTGGTCAATTAAAAGATTCACTATCTTAAAATATCTTGCATTTATGTCCTATATGAAAAAGTTAAAATTTATCTAATGAGTAACAAAAGTTTTACCTTTGTTATCCATTAGACACGAGTTGTCTTTTACCTATAAAATATAAGTTGTGGTCAATTGAGCAAATTCACATTGTCTTGAAATATCATGAACTTTGCTTTATAACTTATTATATCTGTAGCTTATGTTGATGGACAACAAAAACTTTGTCTAGGGTGTTCTATTTTTTAAAAGATTGTTAAGCGGAGCCAACAAATTAAGATTACCCTTTTAAGACCATTTGTGAACTTAACCAAGACAAACTTGTTAAAAGTTAGAGCATCTCCAAACGAGGTCAAAAGTTTAAGACCATCATCCACCTTCAAGATCATTCTCGTAAATCATTCACATTAATTGGCTATCCCATGCAAACAATCCATTTTAAAACCCAACAATTTACTGATGGGCCAAAATAAGCCCAGCCCAACCTAAACTATCCAACCCAAATTCCAAATCTTTGGAGAATTCATCGAAAAGCTTATACTAATGGAGTCTCAACAGCTTCGGAGCTAAAATCCGATTCCGAAATATCTTCTTGTCGGAGCAGAAAAACGCCGCCGCAGTCTAAATCTTCTCTATCGGAGTCTACCGGAGACCCCTATTTTCCGCCGGCCTATAGATTTCAGCACATTGACAGACAAAATCTGATATACTCTCCAAAACCCTAGATTTCCCGGAGTCTCCCTTGGGAGACTGAAGTAGATAGCAAACATGAGGATTATGATAAAGGGAGGAGTATGGAAGAACACGGAGGATGAGATTCTGAAGGCAGCTGTGATGAAGTATGGGAAGAATCAGTGGGCTCGTATTTCTTCTTTGCTTGTTCGTAAATCTGCTAAGCAGTGTAAAGCTCGCTGGTATGAATGGCTCGATCCTTCAATTAAGAAGGTCAGTTATTTTTTCTATTGAATTAAGCTTGTTTCTGAGTCATATGCTGTTGTTGTTTGGTAGCTAGTAGATACATGTATAAGTTATGAGATAATTGTTTTATTATCTTACGTGGGGTAGAAGATGGAATAACTAATACTTGCATTACTAGGGTAGAAGATGGAATAACTAATACCAAATGAGCTCTAAATGTTTGTTCATTGGTTTTGGTAAAAGGTTATGTGAAAACTGTTTTTGATTGGTAATTTTTGCTGTGGAGAGGTATAGAAGTAGGTGACATATGCTCATAGTACCAGCTGCAGGATTGGTATGAGGATAGGTTTGAGTGTTAGATTTTGACGAATCAATGTTCAAGTGCCAAGGTAGGGGTAAGGTCTGCATGAACTATACCATCAAAAGACCCCACAAGTGAGACTATACCGGGCATGTTGTTGTTATGTTGTAATGTTCAATTGTTGATTCAAAAGAGTGTCAGGAAGTGTGTGTTAAAGATGTCTGAGAAGGAAACTAGTTAGTGTGAGGGTTATTTTCCCCCAAAATTGAGTAAAATATTTAACATTTTCCACAGACCCTGACAACCAAATATTTAACATTCTAGTTCACTGGGTGTTGGTTTTTTTTCTTGCTTAGTTTAATGCGACATGTGAGTTATCTTTCTTTGTAATGTGTGACACTGTTATGTATTTGTTGATAGCTGTCACATTTCAGATTTCATCCTATTCCATTGTGAACTAGAAAAGTTCTGTTTTGTGAGCATACTGTGGCTTTGCCCCAGTTTGTTTTTGGCTTGATTACTGGCATACAAGATCTGAAACTAGTTTTCTGTGTGGAGATTTCTGTCTTGAGTTTTTTTCAATCTTTTTCTGTTATTTTGTTTATCAATGACATCTAATGATTTTCTGAATAGAGAAAGTGGAGAAGTCACAGATTTTCAAGTTTACCTCAAGACTGTCAGTAGGAACTTGTGTTTTAGCTTAACCACTTCTTGACACAACTTACTGCTATTTTCTTCCAGACTGAATGGACTAGAGAGGAGGATGAAAAACTACTTCACCTTGCAAAACTCATGCCCACTCAATGGAGGACAATTGCGCCAATTGTTGGCCGTACACCATCACAGTGCCTTGAACGTTATGAGAAGCTTCTCGATGCAGCATGTACTAAGGATGAGAACTATGATCCTAATGATGATCCAAGAAAATTGAAGCCTGGAGAGATTGATCCTAACCCGGAATCCAAGCCTGCTCGTCCTGATCCTGTTGATATGGATGAGGACGAGAAAGAAATGCTTTCTGAAGCACGGGCTCGGTTGGCCAACACAAGAGGCAAGAAGGCTAAAAGGAAAGCCAGAGAAAAGCAGCTTGAAGAGGCGCGAAGGCTTGCTTCTTTACAGAAGAGGAGAGAACTCAAGGCTGCTGGAATAGATGTCCGTCAAAGGAAGAGAAAAAGGAGAGGTATTGATTACAATGCTGAAATCCCCTTTGAAAAGAAGCCTCCTCCAGGTTTCTATGATATCACTGAGGAAGACCGTCCAGTTGATCAGCCTAAGTTTCCAACTACCATTGAGGAACTGGAAGGTGAAAGGAGAGTCGATAAGGAAGCTCGCCTAAGAAAGCAGGATGTTGCGAGGAATAAAATTGCAGAAAGGCAGGATGCCCCTACATCCATATTGCATGCGAACAAACTTAATGATCCAGAAGCAGTGAGGAAGAGGTCGAAACTGAATCTTCCTGCACCACAGATTCCAGATCATGAATTGGAGGCCATAGCAAAGATAGGTATTGCCAGCGATCTAATAGGGGGTGATGAACTGTCCGAAGGGAATGCTGCAACGCGTGCTCTTCTTGCAAATTATGCCCAGACACCACAGCATGCAATGACTCCTATGCGAACACCTCAAAGAACCCCATCAACTAAGCAAGACGCCATTATGATGGAAGCAGAAAATCAACGAAGATTGACGCAATCTCAAACACCATTACTTGGAGGTGATAATCCTTTGTTGCACCCCTCAGATTTCTCGGGTGTCACTCCTAAGAAAAGGGAGGTTCAAACTCCAAACCCACTTTTAACTCCTTCAGCGACTCCTGGAGCCACGAGCCTTACTCCTAGAATTGGCATGACACCTTCGAGAGATTCTTATGGGATGACACCCAAAGGAACTCCCATGAGGGATGAGCTACGCATTAATGAAGAAATGGATATGCATAATAATGCTAAACTGGGGCAATTTAATTCAAAAAAAGAATTGCTTTCTGGTTTGAAAAGCCTTCCTCAGCCCAAGAATGAGTACCAGATAGTCGTCCAACAACCTCCTGATGAAAATGAAGAACCAGAAGAGAAGATCGAAGAAGACATGTCTGATAGGATTGCCAGGGAGAAGGCGGAAGAAGAAGCAAAGCGACAAGCATTACTCCGTAAAAGGTCAAAAGTATTGCAAAGGGAGCTCCCTAGACCTCCCATTGCTTCTCTAGAACTAATAAAGAGTTCCTTAATGAGAGCTGATGAAGACAAGAGCTCCTTTGTTCCTCCTACACTAATTGAGCAGGCTGATGAAATGATTAGAAAGGAACTTGTGTCCTTGCTAGAACATGATAATACCAAGTACCCTCTAGATGAGAAGCCAGAGAAGGAGAAGAAAAAGGGGGTCAAGCGAAAAATTGTTGCTGAACCTGCTATTGAGGATTTTGAGGAAGATGAATTAAAAGAGGTATGTTCATGTTACAGAGAGAAAAAAATGGTTTCCTTTACATTTTTTGTCGATTTATTTTTCCTTACCTGCTTTGCAGCATTTATGTATAAATATGAGTGTGCAAAATTCCAAGTTAACTTTGTACTTTTGAGCGGAAGAGTTTCAAATGCATGTAAGACTTGAGAGTTAGTGTCACATAATACTAGAAAAGACAAAGAGTTGTCTAAATTCCATATAAAGCATTTGGAAAGTATTCTTTTAACATTACCATATAACCTTTTTGTATAAGAATTTCTGAAACAATTCCTACAATTGCTGATAAATCCTGAACTATGGCTGAAAGAATTGAAGATTACAATAGGCTCAATTGGATTATCCAATACTATATTTGTCAAGTTATATTTAACTGTATGTAGTGTAGATGTAGTGTATATATATGTTATACTTGACTCCACACTACACAAGCTAGCTTACATGCTCAACTTTTTGGACCCTACTGCAGTCATGACACAATATGTGGTGTCCCAGCTTTTTGTGGTATTTGTTGTTATGAGGACGAATTAACTGAAACTGGATATTTGAGTCTTTAGTTAAGACTTAAGACACCAAAAAAATGTCAGTGGTGAATAGACTCCTTGTCCCTTTTATTGTGTGCTAATAGATGTGCCCTTTTCATTACCAAATTCGTGTGCAAACAATGATGTCTTTTGGAGTTTGTATGATTTTATCTTGAGCCTACTGCATTACTAACTCCACTTGTGCAGGCTGATGGATTGATCAAGGATGAGGCTCACTTTCTTCGTGTGGCAATGGGACATGAGAGTGAATCTCTTGATGAATTTGTCGAAGTACACAAAACAACTTTGAATGATATCATGTACTTTCCTACCCGGAATGCTTATGGTCTCTCAAGTGTTGCTGGAAACATGGAAAAGCTGGCTGCTTTGCAGAATGAGTTTGAGAATGTGAAGAAGAAAATGGATGATGATACTAAGAAAGCAACAAAACTTGAGCAAAAGATCAAAGTTCTTACTAATGGATATCAGGTACAATTTAGTGGTTTAATTGTTTAATTTGAATTAGTTGCCGCATCCTGTACATTTTTCTGTTTACTTCATTTGCTTGGAGGTTTTATTGTAAGGCATAGTTTTATATTACTTCTGCAATCAGACAGGTTTCTGGTTCTTACACTGGATTTATCTTTGGCTACTCTAGTTTTTGTTTGTTTTTCTTTTTTGTCTATATGTTGAAAGTTGAGATGTAAGCTATAAATTCGAGCTAACTATTCATTGTGGATGAGCAGATGCGAGCTGGAAAACTTTGGTCACAGATAGAATCAACCTTTAAGAAAATGGACACAGCAGGGACAGAGCTTGAATGCTTCCGAGCATTACAAAAACAAGAGCAGCTAGCAGCATCCCACAGGATCAACAATATGTGGGAAGAAGTTCAGAAGCAAAAGGAGCTTGAGCGTACTTTACAGAAAAGGTACGGTGACCTCATAGCAGATATGCAAAAGATCGAGCATCTCATGGATGAGTATAGAATACAAGATCAAATGCAGGAAGAAATTGCAGCAAAAAATCGTGCTCTTGAGTTGGCAAAGGCAGAAATGGCAGAAAAGGAGAGTATACCATCTGTTGATGATGTGGAACCTTCAGGTACCGGACAGTGCTCCAATACAGAGGAAAATTCTGCTTCTGCCTCTCATGTACCAATAGAAGCTGATGTGCATGTAGAGCCTTCAGGTACCGACCAGTGCTCTAATGCAGAGGAAAATTCTGCTTCTATTGAAGCTGATAATGTGCATGTGGAGCCCTCAGGTACTAGCCAGTGCCCCATTGCAGAGGAAACTTCTGCTTCTGTCTCTCATGACACTACTCCTCAAGATGTTAAGGGACAGGTGCAAGTGGCTGACGTTTCCACAATGGATGCTGAAGCCATAAGTGACCATGTACCTATGGAGAGTCAGCAAAACCTAGTAGAAGAGAGTAACACAGATGTTACTAAAACAGAAGACTCTAAAGTAGCAGCAGGTGACGTTGATATTACTAAAACAGAAGACTCTACAGTTGCAGCGGGTGACGTGGATTTACTAAAACAGAAGACTCTACAGTAGCAGCCGGTGACGTGGATGTTACTAAAACAGACGACTCTGGAGTAGTAGCTGGTGATGGTGAGGCTGATCCCAAAAACATGCAAGGTTCTACCAAGAAAGTGGTTGGTTGTTCACTAGTTCTGTAATCCTGTTTTCCTACATTTTTGGAACCAAGTTTTGCTTCATTTCAAGAATATCTTGTATGGTTGGATGAAAATTCGAAATTGTCAAAATTTGAACTGTGGTTTAGCTGCCTATGCTGGTATTTGCAAAATAATGAAACTGCATTTGCCTACCCTTTCCAATTTTTCTTGGGAATCAACTCTGTAGGTCCTTTATTCACCGTCTCTTCTATAGCTACTTGCTTCTTGGTTTGTGTTGCTGTAAATGTGAACTTAGTTTTAACAAGCTTCTGGTTAAATTTGAATGTTGTGGTTAACATTACTGTGAAAATAGCTTCTAATTACAATTGATTTGGGTCCTTTTCCAACTTCCAAAAGACATATGTTCTTAAAAGTCAGAAATTTGTATAACTATAAGGTCATCTCTCTTCTTTTTTTTTCTGATGAAGAACTGTAAGGTCATCTTTTAATTGTAATGGCAACATCCAAATGGACACAAGATAGTAAGTATCTAATGAAATAATTTAAGGCAACTAGAATAGGTGATGAGGAGGTAGAGGTAACAGGGTAGTAGGTAGAATTGCTCAATATAGGGATGGCAATGGGGCGTCTGGGGTGGGTTGAGCTTAATCCGCAAAATTTTTTAATTCGTCTGGAGTAGCAACCTTTTCATTTACAACCCGCCCCTCCTAATGGTTTTAATATTTTTCTTTTCTAGTTAAGCTTGTTACTAAAAATAAATTTATTTTTCATTAAGTGGTATTAATTCAATAGAAAATGACTTAAAAACTTTTTTTTAGAAGTCGATTAGGAAACACGTAAGAAAGTGTATTTATTTTTATTGAACTATTTTCATTTACTATCAAGATATTTTAGTAGATTTAAAGAAATTAACTTAATAAATAATGTTCATCACTCTTATAACATGTCAAAAGTTAAAATTAAATTTGAATCCGCATATACCCGCAACCTGCGTCGTCCCACATTAATTTTAAGAAACCCAACTTCAACCTGTCTCGCATCCCTCCCGCCCTGCATAACCTTAAACCCACCCTACCCCGCATAGCGTTAAACCCACTCCGCCACGCTCCATTACTATCCCTACTCAATATCTAGAATAATGGAAAAATAGTTAAGATATCTAGTGAAATAGTTCCGATGATAAAAATATAATAGGTGTCTAATAGAATAGTTATGGTGAGCGCAAGCTAACTACGTGGTAATAAAGAGGTAGTATGTGTCCCACTAAAATACATGTGGTTGGTGTAAGTTGACGAGGTGGTGAAGTGGTAATAGGTAGAGTTATTCAAATATCTAAAATAGTGGAGAAATAATAAATATATCTAGTGAAATACTCCGAATAATAAAAATACAGTAGGTGTCTAGTAGAATAGTTATCGCGAGGATAAACTGGTGTGGTGATAAAGAGGTACTACGTGTCCACAAAAGGAAAAAATTATTTCGGCCAGAATAATTTGGTCACAATTTGGCCATAATGTCCCAAAATCCAAATACATATTCTCACTATAAACTAATTTTTATTTTGACAATTATACCATTCTTTGTCAAATGTACATTTTTTTTTATCAACTTATGTATTAATTATGTTTCAATAAATGAGAAAGTTTTCCGATATATAGAAAATTGACTAATTTTCATATTTCTCTAACTTCCATACATATATGGTTTTTAATTTCTTTTAGAAATGTTATAAAATGACCAAAGACCAATACGTATGTAGTTTTTTTTTTCCTTTTCTAATTAAAAATCTATAAAGAATACAAAATTTAAATGGATAATTAGAAAAAAATTTAAAACTTAAATTACAAAATAAGTTCACTCATAAAATTAAATTCAAACTAATATTAACTCACACTCTATCATAGATGCGTCGATTTTTTCGCAACTATAAAAAATAAATTACAAATATGATCTCAAAAGAAAATAATTTTATTTTTTTTCTTTTCTCTCTTTTATTCCATTCTCACTCTTTCTTTTTATTTTTCATTTTCTTTAAATAAAAAAAATATATTCAGATAATGATAAGCGAATAAATCCACAAATCAGATATTTAATACTAAAATTAATCTTTGAAATATTTTTTTTAAAAAAACAAATCACTTGTGAGAAGTGTCAAATATATTACTGAACTTTGTGAGATGGATCATATATCCCTATATGAATTTTATTTTAATAAAAAATTAAAATAAATAATTTTTATAAAAATCAAACAATATGTTAGAAATTGACACATCATAAAAATTATTTAATTTATTTTTTATATTTAAATATTGTTTAAAATTATCCCAATAACGATATTTAAAACTCAAAACACTTTAGACATGGTGAATATCAATACATTATAAAAATTATAAAAATTATATAGTTCATATGTATTGACCCTAGTTAATAGCAACCCAAGAAAATCTTGTATCAATGTTATAGTTTCTCGTCTGTGTTGTGCCTATTTAATAGCTTGAGATTGATTACTTATATTTATAAAGTATAACCTCTAATTAAGTAATTTTATTAATTATTATATTTAAATAAATTTAAATCATCTATTTAAATAATGTAAATAATGATTGTTTAAGTTATATCAAATCAAGAATTATACACGGTATATGTATTTGTAATCATTTGCTTGATTAAGTTGTACACTCTTCAATCTTGATAATTAAAGTTAATAGAAATTTTTGATTATATAATTAAAAATATGCCTACATAAAGTTAATAGAATTTATTGATTATTTATATATATGATTTTATTGATATTTAATTAAAAATTGGGCCTAAATATTTATAAGCATATACAATACATACATATGCATATGATTTTTTTTAAAAACATCTTCTTAATTAATATAATTGAAATAAATAATTATATATTCGTGGTTAGAAATGGTTAAATAAATTTAATAATTACTGCAATTTTTTTTCCAATTCCAAAGTCTTGAATGGGATGATTCAATTGTAATACATATTGATTATTTTTTTTTAAATTTAAACTTTAAAGTTTAAATGGCTAAGTTGATGATTATTTAAATTAATTTTTTTATTTTACTAAAAATTAACACTTTTTTTTTTCTAATTTATTTGTCTTACTCTCTTATTTTAGTATGCTATGAAAAGAATGGTTTTTTTTTTTTTTTTACAACTCTTTAATTCTAACTTTTCAAATGACATGTAAGTCTTTAAGAGGTCGTTTGGTTTGAAGACAAGTTATGTTGGGATTAATGATAATTGAATAAGTTATGTTGAGATTAGTTATGTTGAAGTTATTTTTTATTGGTTGTTTGGTTTTGTCAAATATATGTGACATAATTTTTAAAATTAAGTTGTTTGTTTACAAAAATACCCTCTGAAAATAAATTTTTTGTTTATAAAAGAGGGTCTAAGGGGGTACTTTTGTTAACATTTTTATCTCGAGATCAGTTATCTCGGGATTAATATTTCACCCACAAATAGGGATAACTTATCTCAGTCATAATTATTAATCTTGTGATAAGTTATCTCATACTTTGTAACCAAACAAAGAATTGAAGGGTACTAAAAACTTATTCCTAGATTATTTTTATTTATCTATCACACTAAACAACCCCTAAGATTTAGGGTTAAAAAACATTTTGTAACATTTTATATATCTTTAATTTTAGATTATAAAATTCAAAAAAAAAAAATCATCTTTAACTTCGTACTAAATTAAAAATCAGACAAATAATTTAAAACGTCACGTTTATTATGTTTCGAAAATGACCTTTGATTCTTGCCCACTTAAATGAATCAGATGCAAAAAGTCATAAATGGCTGGCCATTATACCAAGTGTTCGTGATTAACCAATCCAAAAGAAAAGACAACAAAAATAAATAAATAAATAAATGAATGAATAAAATAAAATAGAGCAAAAAATAAATTTCTAATGGACAAGAAAGTTCTAATCACTGCATTGTCAGAGATCACCATGCATAATTTAAAAACGCATACATTAAATTCAGTTAACCACATATATATATATATATATATGATCTCTTTATGTTACATATATATACAATCAACTTTTACTTAGAAAATACATACATGCATATACAGTTTATCACATATACATTCAGCTTTCGCTTTGAAAACACAATATCACATACTTAATACAACTAGCCACACATACATGCTATAGTTATAAACATACATTGTATTCGAGCGATTTCAATCAAAAACTGATATTATATACGTGTTAATACAATATATTTTGTTACGTTTTGAAATCAAAATGCATGTACATTTTATAACTAAAGAAAATTTTACTACGAGTATTTTTTATAAATCTAGACGCAAATAGCGCTATTTACGAAATTTGTCCCTTTAAAATTATGCTTTTATGATTGTGGGCCCAAAAGGTGGAATGAAAAGCCCAAATGAAATTACAATTCCAGATTCATTGGAAGTAGGCTCTTTCTTTATCTTCCAGCTCAGGTTAACGTCATAAAGTTTTCAAAACATATCTTCTGACTTTTTTTTACACACACAAAATCAAATAATAATAATAAAAATAAATTATGGTAATCTTGAAATTTTTAGGATTAAAAAATAATAGTTATGGTAATCTAGTTGAGCCATCAATTATCTTATGTAATTATTCATGAATTATTTATTTATTGCTTAACGATTTTGATTTTATTACGTGTAATGATCTAGGTATTATGATTATGTATAATAAAAAGAGTTGTTCATGATTATTAATTTCTATTTAGATTGTAAAAGGTTATGTTAACTATTTTCTATTTTTTTCCCTTTTATTTAATTATTGGATAAATTTCATATCTAGTCACACACATGACACAACTCACACTATAGAGCAAATGTGGAAAGATATTGATGGAGTAATAAATATTATCGTAGTGCTTAAATGTTTATCCATATTAATCTAGTAAAAATTTTAAAAAAATTTAAATATGGTTGAATAATCTTTTCTTTATTAAGAAAAAAGATGATTTTTTTTGTATTGGTGGAATAATAAATACTCCTCATCTATTTATCTATATTAATCTAGCAAAAAATAAAGAACCTTTAAAAATACGGTGAAATAAGCTTTTTTCTTATATATATATACTAGACATAAGTGTCTATGCTAGTACGAGCCCAATATCTGTTATTTTTTTGTCTCACTTTATGTGACATAGATAGAATTTAGAGAGTCAATTAAATTTTAATATGATTTAAAAATATTTTAAGTTGTTAGTGATTGCAATTTATAGTACTTTTTACAGAATTTTTAAATAATATATGTTACTTCTCTTGTCCCAATGTATGTAGCACAAATACAATTTCAAGAGTCAATAAATGTTGTTAATTATTGAGATTTACAATACTTTTTAGTATGTAGTTTCCAAATTAAGTAATACATGTTACTTATTTTGTCCATTTAATTTAACATAGATAGATTTATTTTATGAATCATTCGATTTTTTTTATAAGCAATCGAATTATTTATATGTTTTTTAAAATTATTTTAAGTTTTCAGTTATCATGATTTATATTATTTTTTATGCAATTTTTAAATATATATAAGAAAAATTAAAAATAAAACAAAAGAAAAAAATAATTGAATAAAGGGGAAGCTGCCAGGCAGGCATGTCGATCATGACCTGCCTGGTTATACCCACTTATATATTAGTAGGGGATGTAAACATTGTATAGTTAAACGTGTATTATCATAAGAGAAAATTACATGGTTAAGCAAACATATATTACTTAATTAGTCATTATAGCTATAGTTTTAGTTAATTATCACTTGCGACCAACATTCATCAATAATTGCATGGGCTGAATTTTTAAGTTTGTATAATTCACACGTTTGTATAATTCAGAATTTTTATAATATAATATGTATAACTTTTTTATAATGTAATTTTCTATAATATACTTTGTATAACCGTTTAAAGTTCAGATGTTTGTGTTTGTATAAATTCATTATTTCGAGTTTATATAAAATAACTCAATTATACAAATGTACCCAAAATTATATAAACTCACCCGCGAATTACACAAGTGAGGCAACTTAAACTGTTGCTACAATCCGTAAATATGTAAACTATATCTATGAAACATAATTAAGTTTATTATAGTTCCTATTTGCGAAAATTCCCCTCATAATAATATAAAACATATTGTTGCAAATATTATTGCTTTAGATAAAAAAAAACACTACAATTCTAAAATGAGTTATCCCATAATTTTATCCCAATTAAATATAAATTATTTTTTAAAAAAAAATTAATCTCAAAATTAGTTATCCAGTATCCCTCCTACCAAAGGAGTCCTTAAGGGACAAAATCAAAATGAGCAACTATAAATACGAAATAAGTGGAGAGAAAAAATAAATTACTAACAAAGAGGAACAAGCCAATTCATTAAATTTAAGGTAAGCAAAACTGAAAAAGCTATAAACTTGCCATATGAATCTTTTTCTTTAGTAACAAAATCTTGAAATTTTGTTTAGTAACAAAATCTTGATAAAACCCAAAAAAATTAAAATAAAAGTGCATGCATGCAATTAAATGTGCTTATCTGCTGTCTCATATTCAGACCTTACAGGTGTTTGGTGATGTTTTTTTCATGTGATGGTACTTCTGTTTCACTATTTTTTTCCTTTTTTGTTTTGTATCACTGTAATCAGTCCAAAAGTTGGTATGTTTAAAGTTTTCATCTTTTTGTGATTGTTGGGGTTGTGGGGTTTGGGTTTTTGGGAAAAAGATTGAATTTTTATGCAAAATTCCAAATCTTGATTACTGGGCTTTGTTAGTAATTGTTTGTATGTATGTGTAGTAGTGCTATATCTCTTTGATTCTTGAAATTTGTGGCTTAGAAGACAGACACCCATTGAGTTGGGAAGTGAAAAAAAAATGTCGATTTTTTTTTTTTTGATTTTGGGTTTTTTATGCCTCTTTGTATGTGATTTTTTTGTTTGTTGAAAGGATTTGATGTTTTTGTTGTTGTTGTGTTGGTGATTAACTTGTGGAATTTGGTTTGCAGTTAAGTGAATTGTCTCTCTAGCAATTGCTTGTATTGAAGAAACAGAGAAGACAAGCTTATAAAGTATGAACTTTTTTTCCATATCTCTATTTCCTTTTAGCATTTATGTTTGTGTTAGATCTGTATAATGTTCTGAGTATCTGAAAGTGTTTTGAAATGTAATACTACCTCCATCTGTCATTTTTCTCTTCTCGAGAACATTGACCAACATTTTAAAATGTTCTTTTTTCGTCAGAATTGCAACTGATGATAGATTTTGTATGGTTTCTGAATATCAAAATTTTAATTTTAAAACACAAAAACAATATACAGAGTGTAATCCCACAAGTGGAGTGTGGGGAGGGTAGGTAGAATCCGTAGAGAGGTTGTTTCTGATAGACCCTATACTGAGCTGATTTAATCTAATTTAGCTTCGAAGATTAGTCAAATTGATCCTCGAAAAGAGAAAATCGACACTTATTTTGCTATGGAGGGAGTACTAATATATAATGTCTCGTATTCGTGAAAGATTTTGGCCTCTCTATTCTTTAACCTTAGGATTTGAGTTAAATGCTCATATTGTTTGTGTGACCTAACTGTATACATCATTTATCTTCTTTTTCTTTAATATGTAAAGAGAACGGAACTTAGTTTTATCTTGCTAATCTCAGAGAAGGTTACTCACACCAACATGGTTTATTTATTTAGTTACCAGAGCAATTTTTTTGTGTGTGGGAATTTAAAGAATATTAGGGGTGTGCTTCCACACTATTAAAGATAGGATGAGCATTTCCAGTTTATCTAGTTTGTAGATGATTTTAGCCAACTCCAATTAGTTTGGGATTGAGGCTTAGTGAGTGACAGTTGAATGTAAATCAGAGTATTCCTTTCGGTAGCAAAGCCAGAATTTTCCAGCAAAGGGGTGTCTAGTGTCACTCCTCTGACAAGGGTGGCTACACCACTAATTCTTTTACCATTTGTAAACAAGTTTCTTCTTGAGACAGGTTTACTTATTGCATGCTGAGTGATAAAACTCTCTTTTTGTTAACTAGTGACCGTAGTTCATCCACCATGTTGTTTGAGAGCCTATAGGTCTGTTTCCTGAAATTCCATCTAAGAATCTTTTTTGTCAAGTGTGATGTTTTGCTGCTGAAAAAGTTGATTGCAATTTATTTATTTTTTCTTACATGGGCATACTAAAGCTAGACGGATGACCCTTCAAGAATAAAATTATTTACTTATATGGGACATGTTGATTGTTTCTGTTTTCTAGTTCAGTGAAGATGGTGGTAAGAACTGTGGATCTTCGCTCAGACACAGTCACTAAACCAACTGAAGCCATGCGGAACGCTATGGCCAATGCTGAAGTGGATGATGATGTCTTGGGTTATGATCCAACAGCCCAACGCCTTGAAGCAGAGATGGCAAAAATAACGGGCAAGGAAGCAGGATTATTTGTTCCTTCAGGCACTATGGGTAACCTTATCAGTGTGCTGACTCATTGCCAAATCAGGGGCAGTGAGATTATTCTCGGTGATTATTCCCATATCCATATTTATGAAAATGGAGGCATTTCCACCCTTGGAGGTGTTCATCCAAGGACAGTGAAGAACAATGAAGATGGTACAATGGATCTTGATCTGATTGAAGCTGCGATTCGAGATCCTAGCTTTGAAATATGTTACCCAACCACTAGGCTGATCTGCTTGGAGAATTCGCAAGCTCAGTAAGAATATTCTCTCACCATTAACTTTTTTTACGGCAACCCTCATATTGATGCATTATCTGGTAATGCTATTGGATTTGTGCTAGTTTTTGTTAGAGCTGTAAATATTTAGTATATCATGGACCATACAACAACAACTATGCTTCAGTTCCAAGCAAGTTGGGATCGGTTATATGAATCGTCACCGATCATGTCACTTTGTTTAAGCCCATAACAGTCCAATATTATAAAATCACTAGTGCCTCTAGCATTAGAAGTTCTCTACATGTCAATTGACATAAATCTCTAGCAAGATTAAAAGACTCCTAGCAAACATTAGATACAAAACATGACTAAAATTTATATGGATCTTTTTCTTCACATTACTTTAATCAGTTTTGAGTATTCTCTCTTTATAATGCAAGTTCTTAACCAACAACATTCTATGAGTGCAGCTCAGGAGGCAGATGCCTTTCTGCGGAGTATACAGACAAAGTCGGAGAGCTAGCAAAGAAGTATGGTCTGAAGCTTCACATTGATGGAGCTCGTATATTCAATGCATCAGTTGTGAGTACACAATTTTCTTGTTTGTTAGGAAACAACCTTTTGTTTGGAGCCTGTCAATAATGCTACCTTGAGTCGGATGGATCTTCAAATTAGGGTGATTTTCAGTAGTTTCTATAAAGAATATCCTAATATAGTTCAATGCCACATAGCTAGGTGCACATTTTTATTCTAGAAGCAGCATGCTTATGCACAATATCTTATGTGCCTGCTTTATCGTTCTTTTCTATGGACCTATGACTTCATGGATTTTTGAGTTTTATAGGAGTCTAAATTGTAGAGTTGTCCATAATTACTTTTTATAAGGGCTTCTACGTTTGTCTTTCTGTATGCCTTCTTTATTTATGTTCATTCTGATTAACTGGATTAATCTGTCATTTAGGCACTTGGAGTGCCTGTTCATAGGCTTGTACAGGCTGCTGATTCAGTTTCGGTAAGTGATATTATCCCCAAAAATCTAGATTACCCTTTCTCTTAATTGTCTCTAGTTGTTTCTGATCCACTTATTGAGTAACGAACAAATACATTTTATTCATAACATGGTATCCTAAAGGAGAAACAAAGAGATATTTCTATGCTTTAGCTTGTAATGTATGACAAGTTTGTTAGTGTATTTTTCCCGAATTTCTGCTCATTTAAGAGTCTGTGCAGGTATGCTTATCAAAAGGTCTTGGTGCTCCAGTTGGATCTGTGGTTGTTGGTTCGAAGAGTTTCATTGCCAGGGTATGTATGCTTTTGCATAAAAAAAATATTATTTGTTCCTTGCCACATAGCTCAATGTTTCCTTCGGTTTCTAGGCCAAAATCCTGAGAAAGACTCTAGGCGGTGGAATGAGGCAAATTGGTGTCCTTTGCGCTGCTGCTTTTACCGCTTTACAAGAGAATCTTGTTAAGCTGGAAGGAGATCACAGAAAGGCTAAGATTTTGGCTGGTAATATTTTCTCCATTCAATAAGAGTTTATTAACTAACTCTATTCATTTGTCTAATGATTCCCATTTACTTCGCAGCGGAACTTAACAAAATCAAAGGGCTTAAAGTTGATGTTGCTACTGTAGAGACCAACATTGTAAGCTGACTCATCAGAAATGATGCTTAATTTTCTTTTAATTTAAAAGATGATGCTTACTTTTGAGTTTTTAACAGCTGATATGTGTTTCCGAAAATATGTGCAATTCTGTCAGATGAACCATTAACAAGATTCCGATTGAACCCCACATTTCTGCAAGAGGTTGATTCAAGCCATGGAAACAGCCTCTTGTAGAAAGCAGGGTAAGGCTGCGTACGATGGAGACCTTTGTGGTCCGGTCCTTTCCCGAACCCCGTGCATAGCAGAAGCTTTAGTGCACCGGGATGCCCTTAACCATTACTGCTCTGACATTGATTAAAAAGCCAGCCCGGCTAACCCCCTCTCCTCATAGACAACTACCTCACCTTGCTCGTAGCCCGAGGGAGTTCAGACTTAATCCCCTAAAGAATAGATGAATCCAGCAATACAAAAATTCTCACGAGCCAGTTATCATGTTCCATTAACTATTTTACATTTGAAAAAATAACCTCCATGAAGCTGAGATCAAATTGCAAAAAAGATATTTTGGCTTCTGGGGAGGGATGTCTTTCCTCTGGAAGGAATCTCTCCTCTCTAGTAGTCCACAGAGAGAAACCCCATATTGCATTACCAATGTAAAATTTTCTTTCAGCTCCTTACGATTCCTTTTGTTATCATCAGGTATATTGTGATATACTGAAGGGGTCAAGAATCAGCGAAACAGAATTGGTCAAGACTTTGGAACAATATGGTTTACTTATACTACCAGAAGGCCCACTGAGGTGCGCTTACCTTTTTGTTCTTCAAATCTCTATTGAAACAAATCTACGCAATTTCCTTGATTGTTTATGCATACTAAGCTCGTTTGGAGTTCAACTAGTGAGAAATTACATAACATGCATGTTTTCTAGGTACAAACACTTGGATTATCACATCCATAGTGGCACGAGATGCTTATACATATGACACCAAGTCTTTTCCTTTCTTGATGACAATGTTTTGTACAATTGATGTTTCAAAAATGACGTCGAAACAAACACTACTTTTGGAGTATCTGACACGCCTCCGCTGACTTTTTTGAAGAGTCCGTGCAATATAGTGTATGATTGATAGATCGTTAGCATTTCTAGTAGATGATCCCAATAATGCTAGGCACTTATAGCGCCTTAACTAGATTTTCAAATCAAAATCTGGTAGTAGTGTTCAAATTTGCATATGTTGGTAAAATAGAAAATTGAAAACACTACAATGGTTTTTTCCCATAGTTTGAGATGTTTCGAAAGATCTGGTTGTCTATTCTCCTTTAGTTGACTTATTTATGGAAAAAACGAGACCTCCAAATATTGGTATCCTCCAGGTTGTAATAAACCTTCCGAGACTTAGAAATGTTGCCAATTCCTATTGCAGAGTCAGATTTGTTCTACACCATCAGATTTCAGAAAGTGATGTACACTATGCAGTGTCTTGCCTTCAGGTAAGAAGTTAAATAAGTCGAAGCATCTACGTTTACAAATGATCACCCACTCTTTCTTTCTCGTTAAATATCTGCAGCGAGCTTTAGCAGGAGTGGCTGAAGAAAATGGTGACAAGTAACCGGATAAACGGTTTCAGACATGATCTCTTTCTGTTAGAAACTGTTCCAAATGTTACATGGGAGAGACCAGTTTCATTTGCAGATTTTAGTCAAATAGTCCTTTAAATGATCAAAAGACTTTCTTTGTTCTTCATATGTTTGTGGTTGGACTAGTTTTAAAATTTATCCTAATGATTTAGTAAGAGATGAATGTTGGCTCATATGCAGCAATGCTGATGTGGTATCTTGAAAACTACTCGATACAACCTAACGGTACATCCAATATCAATGATTGTGTGACTTTCTTATGTTATGGGGTTTCGAAGACTGAATTTAGTTGTCAACCCTAATCAGCAAGTTGCCCATATGATTTTAATTCACAATTACATTAGGATAATAAAAACGATTCTCAACTTTCAATCTCATAACATTTGAAGGTAATTTTATGGTGATTAAATTTTATAAATTTCAACCATTATAGCTTGGTTCATGCCTATTGAGTATATTTCGTTTAGACACTTAAACTGAACTCTATTTCAATTAAACTTTAAACTGTGTGCGCTCAATCAAATGATTATTATATTGTATTTTTAACCAATAAAAGTGTGCCACATGTCTATGTTTAGTAATGGTAAATAAGCAAGTTATGGTTATTGAAATATATAGAATCGAAATTGGTTAAATAGTAAGTCATATCACAATTTGAGAGAAAATGTCATAAATAGTAAAATGATCCCGTAACTATATTTATATTGGATTTAATCCTTCAACTATTCAAAAACATGTTAAATTTAGTCTCTTAACTATACATTTATTGGTTTTAGTCCCTTAGATATACATTTCTCGTATTTAGTCCTCTAAGTATTTAAAAACTTACATGTTTGGTCTATGTCTATTTTTTATACAAATAACTTAGGTTTATATTAACGAAATTCATGTATCGAAAAATTAAATCATTTAGCCATTTTTTCAGTTGTTTTTCTCTCCCCCTATTTTTTCTTCAATTGCAAAGAACTTTAACTGCAACAATTCAAAATAAAATTCACGAGGAAAGAAAATATAAGTCATACTTTTATTCAGCGGACGATAAAATAAAGCATATTATTGCTACCAATGACTTGAATATGCTTAACTTTATTATATAAAAAGAAAAAAATATTACCCATTAAATCCAAAATTTGTACTCCAACGACTTTATTGAAGGAAATTTGTTTAATTTTTTAAAGTATGAAATTTATAAAATGGTAGATTTGCAAAAAAAAATTAATTTGTAAAATAAATTGATTTTATTATTCTATTCATTTTATTTTACATAAAAAGAATTGAGTTATAAGATCAAATCTCTTATTTTTCTTTTGTATGAAAAATAAAATTAAAAAAATTCGCACTAATTATGAACCGTTAATCTCCAAAGAAGGGAATACACCATATTCAAGTCATTAGCAACAATTATATGCTTCATTTTATCCTCCATTGAATAATTAGGACTTATATCTTCTATCCTCGTTAACTTTATTTTGAATAGTAGAGGTCATTGTTATTTTCATTAGAGTAATTTGAAGAAAAATAGCGGGAATAGAGAAACAACTTAAAAATGGGTTAAATATTTAATTTCACGAAAAGTTCCCTTAATATAAATCAAAGTTATTTGTATAAAAAAATGGATAAAGACCAAATCTGATAAATTTTTGAATACTTAAAGAACTAAAACTGATAAGTGTATAGTTAAAGAACCAAACCAGATAAGTTTTGAATACTTAAAGGACTAAAACTAATAGGTGTATAGTTAAGGGACCAAATCAAATAAATTTCTGAATAGTCAAAGGACTAAATCCGACAAAAATATAGTTAAATAATCATTTTAGACCTACTCCTATAGTTAATGAACTATTTATGACCTTTTCTCAAGAAATTACACACAATAACCTTGAAAATGAATGACCTTGAACTCTTTGACCCCCACTTACTTCATCGACAAACCTTCAATGTCAAAACCTGAAACTTATTAGACTTGAAGTTTCTACTTATAGCATTCACCTCCAAGTCATTCTTGTAAATTAGTATAGCACAAACCACCGAAGGGTCGTTTGGTAGAAAGTATTATAATTTGCATAATATCTAAAATTTTCTTCTTTATTACCGTTCTTATATAAAAACATTAAATCAACAAAATATTGTTAACATACTTTTAATAAAATCTCTCTGAGTATACCAATCAACCTGGTTTTTAATTATGTTGAATTAAACAAACCAAAATTATTTAAGTTTAATATCAACCCATCCAAATTCAAGAAATTTAGTGAATCATATTTTCATTAGTTAAATTTATCCCCTTAAAATTCAAAAAACCAAAAAATGAAAAATAAATAAATAAGATTTTGTTTTTTTTAATAATTAGCAAAACCCCTTCTCCACATTTCTGCTGCCGCTGTTGCTGCGCCTTCATCCCTGTTACTTCTTTAATACTCTCATAATTTGTTTATTTCTCCACAAGAACAAGAATTCTTCTTTTGGGGTCAGTAAAAATACAATCTTTTTTGGTTCTTTAATGTTAAATATCATTGTTTTTTTTGTTTTTATGTTACGAACTCTGGCTATGTGAGTTGGTTTTGCTAAAAGGGTCTGCCCCAAGATGTTGAATAGATGTTCAGCGTAAAAATTAGTGCAAGTATAATGAACCCTTTTGAATATACTGATTAAAATGGAATGAGTTTGGTGGTTTCATGTAGCTGATTTTAGCTAATTTGGGGGGGGGGGGGTTAAAGGTTTAATTGTTGTTTGTTTGTTGATTTTGTTGCCTTTTTTTGGCTGTATGTTGAAATGGATTGTTCCTAATGTTGGTTTCAGCATTTTCTGTGTTAATTTCTTGCTCTTTCTGCTCTTGTTTTGTTAAAAAGGTTCAATTTTGGTGCCTGGGTGGAGCTCAAATATGTTTCTTTTTGTGGTGTATCTGCTGTATGTAAATGTTGCTTTTTTAGAACGTTGGACCTTGGGCCTAGTATTAGAACAGGACCCATCGCAATTATTGTTTACCGATGATGGGTCCTTGATTAAATTACCCACACACTAGATGTCCAGCCTGGGCGTGAGGTGGGTGTTGAAGAGTCTCACATCAGATGAAAAATATTGTTTTTTTGTTCAAATATTGTTGTGAACAAAATATTGTTTTTTGTTCTGAACTCTGCCCATGTTAGCTAGTTTTGCGAAATTGAATTGGTCCCGAGATGTTGCAGTAGATGTTCAGCGTGAAAATTAGTGCAAGTATAATGGATCAATTTAAATACTGAATAAAATGGAATAGGTACAGAGGGCTTTGTGTAGCTGATTTTAACTAATTTTTTGGGGTTTGAGGTTTGATTGTGGTTCATTGGTTGATTGTTATGATTTGTTATTTTGTTCTGTTTTCGGCTGTATGCTAAAACGAATTGTCCCTAATGTTGCCCTTAACATTTTCTGGGTCAGTTTCCTTGTTCTTTCTGTATTTTTCTTCTTCTTTTTTGGTGACTTGGTGAAGACGAATTAAGATATTTTTGTGGGTTTTTTGCTGTATGTAAATACTCTCCTTTGGTTGTAAACCGTAAATATTGTTTTTTAGAACATTGTTTTTTGTTCTGAACTCTGTCTATTTGAGTTAGTTTTGCTAAATAGATTCGGTTCCGAGATGTTGCAGTAGGTGTCAACATAAAAATAGTGTAAGTTGATGAATCCTTTTAAATACTGAATAAAATGGAATGGGTAGAGAGTCTTCATGTAGTTGATCTTTACGGATATTTGGGATTGAGGTGTAATTTTGTCTTGTTGATTGATATCTTGCTGTTGTGATTTTTAACTTACTCTGTTTTCACTTGTATGCAAAACCAAATGTTGCCATGAACATTTTCTGTCAGTTTTTTGTTCTTTTTGTTCCCTTTTTTTCTCCCCTTTGCTGTATGTAAATACTCTTGTTTTCTTTTCACCTTTTGTTTCCCTGGTTTTTCTTTCAGTATTACTCGTCATATAAATTTTTGGGCTAGGTGGCAGCAGATATGTTTTACCTATTTTGACCTAGTCATTTGATAATCGATTCCCCTCTAATTTGTTGAAGGCCTAGTTTTCCCTAAAAGTTAAATTAATTGGTATTGGAATGAAATGGTTTGGATAGTGCTGAATGGATTAAGAGGATTCATGTAGTGGACCTTGGCTAATTTGGGATTGAGGGCAGTTGATTGATTTAGTTTGGATTGGGGAAGGAAGGAGGGGCTGAGAATCAGAGGTGGAGAAGCACTGAGAGGTCGACACTGTCAGTTTCAGTTTCTTCAACTTAAATGACGGTGACAACCTCTTGCGTTTTAGGAGCCAAAAGATTTTGGCTTTCTAATCGTTTTCTCCTCCTTCCAATGTCAGGGGCTCAGGGCATGCTTTTCTTATCATATCTTATTGTTGGTTTTGATTTTGTCATTTGTCAAGATTTCAAGAGAATTTGAACTGTTGATGTAATGCTAAAACTGCCATCAATCTTCCAGCTTGAGCTACATTTTCGTGGATATATTATAGTTTTTAGTGCCTATGAATTGTCCAAATACATGTCTTTCTATTTGATTTACCTCTGATGCTTGTTATCAAATAGTTCTAACCTTCATCATATACCTTAGCAACTAATTTTGTAAAGTCTATTGATACTTATTGAAAGTGTAATAGGCTATAAAGAAATCAGCTTCATATTAAAGCAAGTTTATGTGGATTTGTTGTTTGATCAAGCTGCTGGAAAATCTTACTTTTGAGCAAAATCAAATCAAGATTTTCCCGGCCCTCTTTTCATTCACCTCTATCTATAAGTCACTTCCCATGTTTTATTATATGTTTTGGATGGGGGATGCTACGTTGCCTTCTGTCTGTTTATGTTCGTCTGCTTACTGTTATGAATTCTAACCACTTATGTCATATTCACCTTTTAGCAGATCCCAACATAGTTGGGAATTTGAGGTGTAGATAATTGAAATGTTTTCTTCTCCTTCTCTAACCTCTGGAAGTTATTGAGTCTGGTGCTTTCAAATGAAAATGCTTGCAGATAATGTGGGCCAATGGAGGCAGCTAGGCCCTGCTATCTTTTTTTAATTGATTTCCTTCTCGAAGTTGATTTTCTGTAGCTAGTTTGACTGCCTTACTAATTATTCAGAATATTTTAGAAGATGGAGATAGTTGAGTCCATTCCTGATCTTGCTGTGCAAGATCCGCCTGGTGAAGACTTCTCAGCATCTGATTTGAGTTGGACCAAATTCGGAACTGAAGAACGCCATGATGATGTTGCCCTTATTCATTATGATCGAGTTGATGCTTTTATCATTGGAGAGTGTTGTAATGTGGAATTCCCAACAAGGTTTCACATTGAGAGGGGAAGGAAAAGAAGCAAAGGCAGTTTAAAGGAGTATAAGCCTGATGAATATTTGGAGTACAGGCTGTAAGTGCTTCAACCATTTAAGGATATATCATTTGATATCTTCTGCCCTTCTTTCTTTTTTGGAAATGAATAATGGGGGTCATGCTGACCACTTTTTTGTTCTATTTGTCTTAACTAGTAAACTATGTAATCGTTTGAATTTTTGCTTACTTGATCTCTTGGTGGATTAACTCAGGAATGAATTTTCTGGGCAAATAAATCTGAATGTAGAGGATTGTTAGTGAATGTTTAACTCTTGGAGGGACCGGGGGGGGGGGGGGTGGAAGGGGAGCTAAAGGGCTAACTATGAAGACTTTGCTTGATTTAAACGATGGTGGATGAAGAACTTCCTCAATAACATTTGTTTTGTATTAGTAAGTTTAAACTTCTTAACATTTACTTTATATAACAAAGTTATATATCCGACATATGTTGCTAAATTCTCAATTTCATGTAATTGTTTCAAAGGTCATATCATAATCCTGTATCAGTCATTCTGTATTTAGACGTTGTTGGACTTGAAGTTTAAGTCTCCATCTAGTCAAAGATGACCCAAAATTTGTTAATTTTCTGAATCTAGTGGAAATCCAGTGCCGGAAAGTGGTTCCAAGAAGTACTCTATTACTAGAGTACAAAAAATAGATTACCGAAGAACTTCTCTGCCTAACCTACAAAATCCAAAATCTTTAAGGACCGAGTCATATCTTCTACCGTGATCTTCTTACACCAAAAGTACAAATTCGGTAACGTCTGTTTTTAACAAAATATATATGTTGTCGTTTCCCCTCAAAACATCTTTTATTCCTTTCAAACGAAATAGTTCACAAGATGCATATAGGGCTGGGCCTCCAGGTCTTTTTCATCTTCTTCTCTACCTTCTGATGTTTCCAGCTTCTCAGAACACCAAAAAGATTAAGAAAAAGTGTACCAAATCTGCCATGTCTGGCTGCAATTTGAGAATAGATGACTATATATTCCACATAATTCCCGCAAAAGAAACACCTGCTGCAGATGATATGGCCCCTTCTTTGTAATTTACATATGTCAAGGATTGCATTTAAAGCATCATTGTCCATTCAAAGCATGCAGATGTGGAGGAGCTTTTGTTTTCCACAATATTAAAATGGCCAATGCGTTCCCAGTCTGCATCTTTGTTTCTAAATAAAATTGTAACAGCTCCTTACTGAAAATTTTTCATCCTTGCTTGGCAACCTGATTGGAGAATCTTTTCTGTTAACATCCAGGGTATGGGTTCCAATAGATTTAGTTGTTGACTAATATCTTCCAATTTCCAATCATTAAAATTCCTTCTAAATCTTAATTGCTAACTAGTTTCAGGATAACAATCAGCAACTGTAGAATGTCTGTTAACAGCTTAACTGTACAACACAGGATATTTCTCCCTTAACATCCCATCACCAACCCAAAGTCTGTTCAGAACTTAATAGTGGATCCGTATATCCAACTTTTTATTTGAAGTTCTGTTGTAGTTCTGTCCAGAGTTCGCTGATATACGTGCAAACAACCCATTTTGTGGGCATTGACAGTATGTTGGACTGCAAGAGTCCCTTTTTACCTTATTTAGTAATTATAACTCCTTTCCACAACTCTTCACCATCATGATTCAGTTTCCACAACCATTTAAGCAACAAGCTTTCATTGTGGCTTGTGCAACTTAAGGTTTTTAACACCCAGTCCACCTCCTCTTCTATCTAAACATAACAATTCCCATCTAACCATATGTTATCCTCTTTCTGTCTTACATTCACAGGGAGAAAATATATCCTTTGCAACTGATTGACAAAAACAATTGTTAGAGATGAAAGCAAGTCAACAAATGCCAAACCTTGGTTCAACATGTCAAATCTACCTCAAAAAATAGATAATCTAGTCTGTAGGCTTCTTGATTAAAAAAACAAAAGAAAAAACATATTTTTTTCTGTAGGCCTTAGTAAATAAGAAATTTCACGACTTCAATGGAGCTAGAAAGGAGCTGCATTAGCTCAGTTGTGCATCCCTTCACTTGCTTAATCAATTTCTTCTTTGTAGGAATCTGTCCTTGTGGATATTACTCTTAACAAGCAACAACTTGGCTTTATCATTCACTGCTGCTTCTATAGTTTCCTCAAGCATAAATTTATCTTACTTTTGCATCCCATTATGTTTTTAATTAGTTAAAAAAATGAAAATATATAATGACTGGAAAGGCTTCTGCAACTTGCTCAAAATTGTAAATTTCTCCCAAGCTTTTTCAGACCTTTGATTTCTCTAGTTGTTTCATCATCTTTTTAACAGATTTGAGCTCTCTCTTTATATATATAATCTATCTAACTATCTTTCTTCCTTCCTTTCTTTTATTCTTTCTTAGTTTCTTTCCTTTTTTCCTTCTTTTTTTTTTTCACAAGGAACAAATTTGAGCTTTCTACAGCTTCAAGTTTGAGTCACTTCTCATTCTTTACTTGCTTATGGCTTCCTGAGCATTACTTCTGTTATGATAAAGAAGAGAATTAATTCAAGATTCCTAGGTCACTTCTATTATCCCTGGAATGCTTACCATTTCGACCAATATGTTATTCCTTTGCCCCATAATTATTTACCCATATTTGACTTTCTATAGTCAAACTAGATCAAAGTCATCTTAGGACTAAATTTTGCAATGGCTAAGAGTAAAGCTCATAATATGTACTATTGTAAGAAGGTTTATAACTTTCTACCACATAAAAATATATAAAACATCTGCTTTGGTGAAATCTTGTTTGACTTTTTAGGGACAAAATTATGGGAATAAGGGAGTAACAACTAGTTGTAGCTGTATGAAAAGTCATGAGATTTCGATAATCGTAAGGGTTTGACTCTTATTACAGAATATATGACCTTTTTTCATAACTTTTGGTATAATATGAATGTGAAAGCTAAATTAGTTTACGAATTTCTCCTTCATATCTTGTCATGCTGTTATTTCAGGTATTGGTGTTCCTTTGGCCCGGAAAATTATGGAGAAGGTGGTGGTATTTTACCAAGTCGACGGTATAGGCTTAACACTCGAAACCGTGCCGCTAGACCCCAGTCAATGAGGGGCTGCACTTGTCATTTTGTAGTGAAGCGTTTGTATGCCCGTCCATCTCTTGCACTTCTTATATATAACAACAGGCGTCATGTTAACAAGTCTGGTTTTGTATGCCATGGGCCACTTGATAGAGATGCTATTGGCCCTGGTGCAAAAAATATACCTTACGTTTGCAATGAGATTCAACAGCAAACTATGTCTATGATCTATCTTGGCATTCCCGAGGAGAATGTTTTAGCAAAGCATATAGAGGGTATTCAACGCTACTGTGGTTCTGATACCAAAGTGAACAGCCTTGCTGCTCAGTATGTCCACAAACTTGGCATGATTATTAAAAGATCTACTCATGAGTTGGATCTAGATGATCAAGCTAGCATAAGATTGTGGGTTGAGCGCAATAAGAAGTTTGTTTTCTTTTATCAGGATGCATCAGAAAATGATCCATTCATCTTAGGTGTCCAAACTGAATGGCAGTTGCAACAAATGATTCGTTTTGGACATCGTAGTCTCATAGCCGCTGATTCAACATTTGGTATAAAGAAACTAAAGGTAATGAAGCAATTGTTTTCCTTCTTTAAACCTTGACAACATCTTCCATAGTTCTAATTTAATCTGTGTAAAATGGCAGTATCCTTTGTGCACACTTCTTGTATTTGACTCAAGACAGCACGCCCTTCCTGTTGCTTGGATCATCACCCGCACAATTGCCAAGCATGACGTGAGTAAATGGATGAAAGCTCTACATGATCGTGTCCTTGCTGTTGATCCAACATGGAAAGTCAATGGTTTTCTAGTCGACGATGCTGCTGCAGAAATTGACCCCATAAGGCAAAATTCTTATAGTTAACCATTTCTCTGTATCTAGTTAGTCACATGGTTCTATAACTAATTTACATGATCTTAATGTCTTTTTCAGGGAGATATTTTCATGTACGGTTCTATTTTCCCTTTGGCGGATCCGTAGATCATGGTTGAGAAATATCATCAAGAAATGTAGTAATATTGAAGTTCAAAGAGAGATATTTAAGCGTCTAGGGAACATAGTGTACAGCATTTGGGATGGAACTGATCCTTTTGTTGCTTTAGAAGAACTTTCTCAAGATTTTGTTGATCAAATGGCCTTCTTGCAGTATTTCAAAGCCACATGGGTGCCGAAATTTGGTTAGATCATCTCTTTGTTTGTTATCTACTTCTGTTACCTTGAAAAAGTTTTTCCATCACAAAGAAAGAAGAAGAACATAATCTGTCATATACAAAACATATAAATCAGATAGAAACAATATAACTTCTACTATATATGCACTCCATTACTTACATGTACATTTAGTTTATTTCACCATACCGTATGAAAGCATTTGTTTAGAATAATTTTCTCTCTTTTGCCATTATTTAATTTGTAATAATTGCTCTTTTCATTGCACAGAAATGTGGCTTACTACAATGAAGACGTTACCTCTTGCGAGCCAGGAAGCATCTGGTGCAATAGAAGCATATCATGTCAAGCTGAAAGTCAGACTATATGATGATTCACATCTTGGAGCACTCCAGAGGGTTGATTGGTTAGTTCACAAATTGACAACTGAGTTACACTCTAGCTACTGGCTTGACCGATATGCAGATGAGAGTGATTCTTTTCAAAATGTGAAGGCTGAATATATTGCCACCACTTCTTGGAATAGAGCTCTGCAGATTCCTGATGCTGCTGTGACCTTGGATTGCAAGGATAACTCGTTCGCAAAAGTTTTGAGCCAGAAAGACAGCACTATAGCACGACTAGTTTGGAATCCTGGATCGGAATTTGCCCATTGTGATTGTGAATGGTCAATGCAAGGAAATCTGTGCAAGCATGTTATTAAAGTCAATATGATATGTGGGAATCTTCAATCTTATCGACCTTCTATGTCATTTCAATCATTCAATGAGATTCTAGATAGTCTGTCAAAAAAACCGGTGGATGATTCAATCGCATTGGATTTGTCAACAGCATGGACGCATCAGATGTTTGATCAAATTCGGAAGCTTGTTGAGCTAAACCAGGCAAATAATATTGGCACCATAGTAAATAATATGCCTTTGAGATGGGTTGCTAAAAAGGGCAGAACATCTGTTGGCAGACCATCAACTCTTGCCCTTCTCCCCTCCAGCGCCAACAATAATTCAACTAGTTCTGCTGCTAAAAAGAAGCAAAAACGGAAGAGATTATCAAGATTATGCTGATTGCTTGTGGAAGACGGACAAATTTCTCATATGGAACTTTGCATGGGTGCCAACTTTTTTCCCCAGCTGCTACCAGCCTTGGCGGTTTCATTTGGCAATGATATCAGTTGGTTCCCTGAATACCTAATATTCCCATTCATGATTGTAGGACTGGTTTTGGTGCTGTTTTAACCAACATGATGTCACCACCAACCAGACAGTCAGATCGATGCCAATCCTCGTGTATCAAGCAATTGACTGGTTTCAAGAAATGACCAGAGAAATTTGCTCATCCAGTAAGAAACCTACTGGTGAATGTGAATTCCGGGCTTCGTTGGTGTAGATGCAAGGTGATTTTGTGGTTACATCAGAAATTATCTGTGAGTCAGTCCACTTCTAGCTTGAGATTTAAAAAATTTGACCTTTGAACCCGGAATGTTTTCAGCTTGTCCTAATCATCTACACAAATTTGGAAGCAGAAATTTTGTAGAAAATGAATGTTCATATGGATAATTATCTTATTGTTGAACACAATTGTGGCTTACAAGTTACAACCATTAGAATAATTTGTTCATGATACAATGTACATATGATTGTATACATTGATTTAGACACAAGTTTCACTATAACGGTTAAGTTTTCTTTGAAACTGACTTTTCATGTTAGGTTCTATTATATATCCTGTAAAACAACATTTTGCTTTAACTTCCAAGTATTTTGACAAACCATGCCGTTATAGAGAGGTTTGACTGTGTTTGTTTCGCTTCTGGATGGTCTGTAAGGGAAAGAGTAACTTTTCTTTCAATAAAAAATAAAGGAGACTCGTGAAGATTTTGTTTTGGTACCAGTAGAATTGTATCAATGATTCTATGTAAATAGATGTTTGTGGTTCGGCCTTTTTTGACCCCGTGCATATCGGAAGCTTTGTCCACTAGACTGCTCTTTTATGTAAATTATTGCTGTAACTATTGTACCATAATCTGTAACCAAAGCACTTGCAGCAAACAGGTGTGAATTAAGCAGCCAAAAGTTGCAGGACAAGTTCTGTGTTGAGAGTACAAAGGTCAAACTTCAAAGTTACAAAGGTATTTAATTTGGACATTGAATTTTTAATTATCAATCTGCAGTTACCTGGGGCTAGAGCTGTCAATATGGGCTGACCCATCCAATTCGGACTAATTTATACCGGCTTTAAAATTTGATGGGTCAGGTCGGGCTGGTCCATTTTTCTTGTGGGCCAGAAAACTGCCAACCCAACCCACAAGTACGCGGGCTATGGGCTGTGCCGGACCAATTCACTTTTTTTAAAGTATATTTTTATAATTTCTTAAGGGCAAATTATAGAAATCACATACTAAGTATATTTTTATAATTTCTTAAGGGCAAATTATAGAAATCACATACTTTTAAGGCAAAATTACAATCTATCTCTTAAAAGTTTATTATTACAGAAATCCCTCAAACGGATACAATAATATAAGCGCTGATACATTAATCTGATGTGCGAGATACATTAATCGTTAAGTAAGATACATTACATTTTATACATGATACACTAATCTGATGCGCGAGATACACTAATCTGATGCGCGAAAATGAGGGATTTTGGAGATTTGTAAAACTTATAGGGGATAATGGTGATAAGTAAACTAAAGGGGGAACCCATCGGTAGCCCCCTAAACTTGGCACCAATTTTCACTTAGACACCTCAAGTAGGCTTTGTTCATTTTAAACACCTCAAGTAGGGGTCCGTTGTGTCATTTTGACACTATTTATATTTTCAAAATCACATATTAAGTGCATACATCTAAACGTAAGAAGAAGAAGAAAGAGGTGAGGGCATGGGGTTTGGGATTTGGAATAAAGAAAAAAAGAAAGTAAAATTGAGTTTTTAAAAAATAAAATAAAATTTCCACGTGTCAAATATCAATTCGTTTTTTTTTTCCACATAAGAGCGTTTGGATGTACGCACTTAATATATGATTTTGAAAATATAAAAAGTGTCAAAATGACACAACGGACCCCTACTTGAGGTGTTTAAAATGAACAAAGCCTACTTGAGGTGTCTAAGTGAAAATTGATGCCAAGTTTAGGGGGCTACCGATGGGTTCCCCCTAAACTAAAAGGTGGAATTTCTGTAATTTTTTCATTTCTTAAATCAAATTATAATTTAAAAATATTATCATAAATATCGACAAGATAATATTATATGGTGTTAGTGTTATTACTTTTTTTTTAATCATTATATGTATAAGTGTTGCTACTTGTTAATCAACTCCACAAATAAAATTATCTTTTATATTATTTATTAAATTTGATTTCAACTTAATTGTTTTCAATGATCACAATAAAACACAAAAAATATGACAATATTCCATCCATTAAAATTTTCATCAAGCACATCTGAATCAACTTGTGGCAAGTTTGTCTTAACATCTTCATATTCTTATGTAGTTTATAAGAAAATGTAAACTACTAAGAGAATATGGTTGTCCGTAAATAATTAAGCTACGGCTTACGTGGTGATTCCCTAGAAATTTTAGGAAATTTTTATTTTATAATTATTACATAATTCAATATTTTATAAACATAATTTGTAATTAAATTTTAATATGTAAAACTTTAAATAGATTTTGAGTTTGATTCTTTTTATTTTTAATACTCAATTTTATTTTTATTTTTTAATTAATTTTTATTTGGCCCACGGGCCGGCCCTTCTCATATTTCTCAAGCCCCACAAATCATCAGACTTATTCAGGTCAAGCTAAAAAGTCATTTTCTTAAATGAGCTCCAAAAATCTTAATCCAACCCTATTAAATTACAAATTAGGCTAGACCGGCCCAACAGACCTAGCCCATATTGACGACTCTACATGTCGGCTGCCATTAATACCTCTTCGTTGAAAAATTACTCCAACAATAAATAACATTTTCTTTTTATGTATACAAATATATGTTAAATCTTTTAGTTTATCTCTCTATGTTTACTTCTTTATATTTTAATTTTTCTTGGTAAATTTTTTGACTCCATTACTAGGTCATGCCGTTATAACGGTATTGTTTGTTCAGATATATTTCACATTTTAAAATGTTTCTAAGAGAATTGGTTGAGTAGTGAATATAAATTTTTATTTCACATTTTATCTTGCATAACATTCTGACTTATTTTATACTAACTTAACTAAGATAAATTAGCATGATTTGATCTTCCCAACAATTATGACTCTGTACCAAAAGGGGGTTTGAACCCGAGATCTCTTGGTTATAAATAAAGGAGTACTTACCACTCTATCAAAATTCTTCTCAGTGAGATTAAAATATCATTCTAAACTCATTACTTAACTATCAATAGGGGTGGAATTTCAGTTATTTTTATAATAGTTACTTGAAGTGATTATAAAAACTCAATTGAAGTTAGCTGCCAAATTTAATGATCATTTATAATGTACTTTTTTTTGTTGTTTTATTCATGCCATAAATTGTAGTATGCATATTTTAAGAATGAGAGAATTAGACCACAATTCTGCGAAATTTCCTCAAAATGGTCCCTAGACAATAATGCTACTCAATTAATACACTTCAAATGTGTGTATAATAGTTTTAACAATAATATAGTATTTACTTAAAAATATATTTAATTTTTTCGCACATATATTCCTCTGATGAACATTCTTATTATACTATATTCATCTTCTAAACGTGTGAATTTAATTTAGACTGATCAATTGAAAATAACATAATTAACCTAACAACTATGCACTCAATAGAACTTCCATGTAAGTCTCGTTGACATATATATTTTTATCATATATAGGACACCTAATGTGAGCATCAATTTAATCACCCCTTTCAATACGAAGTGTGACGTCCTCGATATGATCTTAATTTCCTTGTATTATAGATCCATCATATTTAAAGTCTCTTCTCTTAGGGATGACTAAACTCGCACTCATGTATTTTGTATTAGTCATGCTCATCCTGGAGCAGTTAAGCTCTAGGGTTTGTCTCCAAATCTTCAGTCTATCGTTAACTTCGTTGTGTGTCTTGTCAATCAATATTATGTCGTCTACAAATAATATACACTATGGTATGTACTTTCTCTTGATGAATATATCGTGACAATTCATTCATCACCAAGGCAAAAAAAAAATGGGATCAGAGCTGATCATTGTGCAACCCCATCTCAATTAGGAAGTGTTTCGAGTCTCCTCCCATTATCCTCACTCTTATCTTCGCTCCATTGTACATGTACCTAATCACTCTAATATATGATTTTACACCCCTAGACTCCAAACATCTACATAAAACCTTCCTTAAGACTTAGTCATATATATGCCTTTTCTAGGTTGATGAACATCAAACGTAAGTCTTATTTCCTCTCCCTATATACTACTTAAATACTTTCGTTGTCGATCGTCCCAACATAAACCCAAATTGTTTCTTACATTTTTCATCCTTATCTCATCGTAACCACAATGTGGTTTAGTAATTTGATACCCCTATAGTTATTGTAATTTAAAATATCACTCTTATTGTTGTACAACTGGATCGTTATACTTCACCCATTCTTTGGGCATTCTAGTTGTCCTCAAAATGACATTAACCCAATTAATTTTCCACTTCAAACACATTTCACCTATGCTTTTCCCCTCCTCAAACTCAATACACCTATAATATTCAGAATTTTGATGACTCTCGAAGAATATTCTATAAATTACCTAATACAATATTCTTATCTTCATTTAAAAGTTTATGAAATCATGTATATCGATCTCCGTTTAATGTGTCCCTATGTAAAAAAAAAAAAAAAAAAAAAAAAAACCAATTTTCCTTAGTACCAAACACACCCTAGCTACGTGTAGTTGCTATGAGGTTTCCTTAGAGTAGTTGGATTGTAGTTAATTTTATTAATTCTTACAGAATTGTTGCTTTCAAATTGTACACGTGCCCTTATTTTGAATATTATTAGTAGGGGTTACAAACTTACAAGCAAAACCTACCCATTCGTACCATTATATTAATGCAAGTTGAAATAAAATGCCAAATTAAGAGGATATCCCTTTCTGAATCACAATATAAACTATTTCTACAAATGTCACTCTCTTCACTTCTCACTATTTTTGTCCCCCCATGTATCTAATTTTGTTCTAGATAAAAGCACTAGAATACGACACGTTTATTTAGTGACATTTTTTGTACTATAGTCACAATCTTAATGTTGTTATATATAGCTGAGAATTCGCAATTATAATAATGCATAATGTTTTACTGTCTTTAGGATACGATTCAGACTCCAATAAATTTGATCTATGCTTATTCATTGGCCAATTGGCCATGCTACACTAGCTCCCCCCCGCCCCCCGCCCACACACACCCCCACCCCACAGTCCAAATTTTTGAGTCAATAAAAGGGGATTTTCTGAGTGATCTTTATATGTGACCCTAAAGTCACAATTTTTTTTTAGGGTACATCTGTTTTCTTGGTCGTTAGCGTTTTACATATTATAAGATAGAAATTAAAGTATATTTCGCGCTCATTCAGCATCACCATATGGATGTTGCAAATGTTAACCCGAGCAACAATGTTGTTGACATTCTCTCAGCTCCACGATTGAGTCGATATGAGAGTCAGAAACGTCGTGATTGGAACACGTTTTGTCAATACATAAGAAATCATCATCCTTTAATGTCACTTCTTCAATGCAGCAGCATTCATATTCTGGAGTTTCTAAGGTTGGTATACTGTTTGAATCATAATATTCAAATTTTTAACCAATAATTCTTGTAGAGTACTTTAGTTTAATTATATTAACATTTTAGATGTTTAATTAGCATTATATTGTTATATAGCTTACTGTGTATCTTGTGATAATAGGAGCATCTTTGAAAAAATTTACTCGTTTCAGTTTATTTGTCTTACTTTTGTTTCAAAAAAGAATGACTCCTTCCTAGTTTGACAACTCTTTAATTTCAACATTTAATGTTTTAAGACCACAAGATTAAAGGATATTTGGTACATTACATCTTTAGTTTAAGACCACAAATTCAAAAAAAAATTGTTACTTTCTTAAACTCCATGTAGATTCAAATTAAGACAGACAAATTAAAATAAAATGAATATTTTTTTATAGCTAGGTTCTATTTTTCACAATTTGTTAGTCAAAATAAGGATTAAAACACATGAGCTTAATTTAAATTGTGGTATTAGTTAAGGATTTTTCTAGATTTTATGTTTACATGTAAGCCTATATATAAATAGCTACGGATGTTCAATATATTATTTTTTTATAATCAGGGACGAAGTTAGAATTCTTAAGCCACGGTGCTCGACTGCATATTATCTAGATTTACTTTCTAAGATGGGGTGCTTATCATTTAATTTCTAAGATTGGGTGATTTACTTTCTAAGATGGGGTGCTTATCATTTAATTTCTAAGATTGGGTGCTTATCAAAAAGTACCTTTGTATGTATGTTATTATATAGGTTTGGAGCTAGTAAGGACAAAGGGGTTCAACTGAATCCTGTTATCAGAGAATTATACCTTTTTTTTTTAAATCTAGATTTACTTCCTAAAATTGGGTGCTTATCATAAATGCCTTTGTATGTCATTATATAGTGTTTGGAGCTAGTAAGAACGAAGGGGTTCAATTGAATCTTGTTATCAAAAAATTATACTTTTTTTTTTGTTTTATACATATATTGGTGTACCCCTTGAAACTGTTAACAGAACTACTTTAATTGAAGAACAAGACGCAAGAGTTATATTACAATATAATAGAATTAGTCTAAATACAAAAGAATAGGAAGGCTATATATAAGCATCCATTAACTAAACCCAACCTAATAGGAATTCATTAACTAAACCTAACCTAATAGGAATCCATTAACAAAAGCCCAAACATAGTAACATATGGACTAACAGAAACAATTATTGTGTAGTCAAGGATGAAGCTAGAGTTTTAAGTTAATGATGTTCACTGCATTTAATTTAGATTTACTTCCTAAGATTGAGTGTTTATCGTAAATGCCTTTGTATGTCATTATATAGTGTCCAGGATTAGTAAGAATGAAGGGGTTCAATTGAGTACCGTTATCGAATAATTATAATTCTTTTTTGGTTATAGATATAAATTGTTGTACCCCTTGACATAAGGAACATTTAATGTATAGTGATATAAAGGAGTTCAAAAGGTTGCTTTTGAACTCTTTTTTTTTGAATAATTTAATATAAATTTCTGATTCCATTACTATCTATGACAATATTCTCTTATTCTAACAGGTACTTGGATCAGTTCGGAAAGACTAAAGTCCATAACCTAAATTGTCCATTTTTCGGGATGCTAAATCCACCGGCACCCTGTGCTTGCCCTTTAAGGCAAGCATGGGGAAGCCTAGACGCCCATATAGGGCGTCTTCGTGCTGCGTATGAAGAACATGGAGGAAATTCGGAAATGAACCCGTTTGGAGCTCGAGCAGTTAAGCTATTTTTACGCGATGTTCGTAATTTTCAGTCCAAGTCTAGAGGAATTAGCTATGACAAAAAATGCAAAAAATCAAGAAGAAATCAGAAAAATATAATGGCAATGAAAGAAGTTGATCATCAGATTCATGATGATAAGAATGTAGGTGCAAATATTGTTATTGAGTAATTTTCTTGAGTTTAATTAAGCATTGGCACAATGTAAAATAAGAACATCATTATGCATATATTATTAACTTCTTTCCATTTTATTTGACTGTCGAAACAGTAATTAAACAAACAAATTAAAATGAAGGGAGTGACTATATATCGTGCTCTCACACTTGTTTGTTGTTGTTTCTTGAGTGATAATTGAGGTGGATATATATTATGATGATGTTATCATGTTATATACCTTTTTTCTTGTCAGTCACTTTTTTGTTACGTTTTAATTTATGTAATGGAATTTGGCTAGACACAATGCTTAAGAAAAAGAATTGAAACTTTTGATCATCTGAAATGAATCTTATATGTTTTGTTTGTTTATAAATTATCTCAGTAAAGATAAAATAAGTAGTTTTTAAATGAATTTGTATTTTACTTTTTGTTCTTTATCAAGGGTCAGATTAATTAGGTTTAATAATATGATTGTTCATATTTGCTGAGATGCACTAAACTTTTCTAACGGATATGTAATCAATACAATTAAGCTACTAATGGCAGAAATCACAATTTCTAATTTTGGAATGCATTATTTGCATAATTATGTCATGACTTATTAAATAATTATAGGAATATATTAAATGTAATATATTAATGAACGTCTAAGTGGAAAGTGAAAGTCGTAAAAAAATGACAGAATCTTGAAATCAATTCAGTTGAGTAAGATGGAGGAAATTGACACTTCATATGTAAGGGTGAAATCTGAAAATTTAGGAAGAAACTTTAAAACAGAAGACATCTCTCATTCCCTCAAAAGCGAACATGTGATCATGTAATGTAAACAATGAAAGTTCACTTTCAATCTTCGTGAATGCAAAGGTACTCTAGCTAATGCGTAAAACACTCTACCGATAGCTAGGAAGTACGATGGTAAGATCAAAACTCAATGAAATATTTAACAACAGGCTATACATGACTGGTAGAGCATGTGGTCATTTAATTCGATACAACGTTCAAAAATTAGTAAATTTATTTGGTAAACTTGGTAATTGAACTATGTGCCTCATGATGTTATTGGTATCAAGCCCACATAAAAGAAGGAAGATCAAGTTGGCTGACAATCAACATAAAACTTATCAATTCTAATAAATCTTTATTATAGCAACTCATAACCTTCTATTACAAAAAATAATAGATTCACCAATAATATAACTCAAATCAATTTTAACTTGCCAATGTCTAAGCAGCTATATATCACATTAGTTGAATATTCTTATTAGTCTTTCCGTCCAACAATAGTTGTCCATTATATTATTTTGGAATGTTCAACAATATTTGTCCACTTTATGAAATCAATGGATAATTTTACACTTAGTTCCTAATTTACCATTAATTATAATTATTTTTCTATTATCTTTTTCAAGAGATTGTATTTATTATATTCAAAGAGTGATACAGTAAAATTATCCTTCTATTTATAGTTTCTTAAGAAGTACTGTGCAAGTCAATAGTTAACAAGTATTGTTGAACAAAAAAAATATTGCTCTTTTTAAAAAATATTATGTTATGTTTTTCCTATTATTTTCTAGTTCTTGTTATTTCTGTATGTTTCTTTTAACTGATCTGAAGTACATGTTACTCAAGCCGATAGTTTTTCAGAAACAACATTCTTACTTCTCGAGATAGAAATAAAATATGCATACACTACCATCTTCGAAAACCCTAAATTTGTCTCTTAAAAGAGTGGCACAATACACCAACCTCCCACAAATTTTTCAACATCCAATGACATAAATTCCTCAATATGTGGAACTAACATGACTCCTAATGCTGACACGTGTCCAACTGTGGCCCACCTATCCAAATTCTTCCCACATCATGTACCACTTGTCGGGTAACAACAAACGGCCTCGACTTTCTAGCCCAAAACAACGGTTGTGATCATGACACGTGGCAGTGTTAATGCATCTTATCTGTGTCCGTACAAACACTTGCATATTTCCATCTTTGGCTTTATCGCATGTTTGCTATTTAAGGGCACTTGATAATTACATGTTAGAAATAAAAACAATTTAGTTAGTTTAATTTATATTATTAATTATTTTTACTTCTTGATTTAGGGTTCTATATTATTAGTTTCAATATTTTTAGGGTTTTGGGTGAAACAAAATGTTATGAATATTGGCATGGTTTGGTGTGGGGAATATGTGGTCCTCACATCTTTGGAATTTGCTCAATGAAAAAAAAAATTATTATTTTTTAAAAAGAAGTGGCAAAGTATTAAAATAAAAATGCTAAAGTGCACCAGACACTAATTTTGATATTGTTATTCAATTTGTGTTAATTTTAAGAAACGTGTAACTTTAGATATTGTGTAAGGTATATATTATTGAAGTGCGAGTAGAACTGTCGATCGAGCCGCTTTCCCCCATTCCACTCGTCCAGCCCTCTTCACGAACTTGTACAATCGATGCCACAAAGATAGCCAAGCGGAGGGAGAACTAGACGTATCTTGCTAGGCAAAGACAGGTTAGAATGGATAGCTCGCGGGTGGGATTGACGGGATAGATCACTATTGCAGAAGGAGGTAGAACCGGGGGAAGAATTGCCGCTGCAGCTTGGATTATCGTAGAATAAGAGGAGCCGTCTTAGGAAATGACTTAACTTAAAAGACAGATGCTCACTCTCATTCCAGGAATCAGAGGAAGGCATTCTGTCCGGTAATGAAGTTCGAAGTTTCCGGCTTGCTTTCTCTCTTCTCTTGCAGTTGGCATGGGTCGTGAATTCTTTTTCCGGAGAAGAAGCAATGAAGGTATCTAGGGAATGAGAAGTCGGACGACTTTTCAGTAATCAAGGGTGCTCCGACCACTTCGACGCTTTTTTTGCTGTATACCCCCTCCATCCTTTGAAGGTGGAAGAAAACCAATAATCTCTTTCTTGTCCTTTTACTTAAGGGGCAAAGAGAAGCGCTTTTGCAAATGAAATCTGTTTTATCTAAAATTTCAGGTAAAAAAGATTGAATTTCAACCATATAAAACTTCAGAGACTGCATGTTGATTACCAGTGAAGAAATATTTACAAACACAAATACATGTTAATAATGGTGTCAAAATATGTTGTCCGAGAATTTTTCACAAATCTTAAGGATGTAATGTAACTCCACAACAACAACAAATCCAGTAAAGCTATAACTAGTGGGAGGATATATTTTTTTTATAAGAAAGACATTTTTTTGTGTCTAATTATTGATACTCATTTACCATCAAAAATGGAAAATTAACTTCCTTCACTTATGTGTCAAAAAGTTAATTTTCTTACATATATATTTTAATTTAATTTCAAATTACTTACCCCAACTAACAACTTGACATTATTTTACTCTTTTGTACTAAAAGATTTCCATCAAAACATTACTATCCAATTTACAAATAGATCTTTCATATACTCCCTCCATCTCATTTTATGTGGCACTTTTCGTATTACGAAATTCAAACAAGTCTATTTTTAACTGTAAATTTTTATAAATCTTTTAAACATTTTAAATTATCAATTATTGTGACTTATAGTACTTTTTACGTAGTTTACAAATATATAAATTTCATTTCAAAAAAATTGAAGATTTCATGCACAAATTGTCAGTCAAACTTAAACTGTATGACTCTCGAAAAATAAAAAGCGTCACATAAATCGAGAGAGTATGTTTTTTTTTCAAAAGTATTTTCTGGGCTTATTTATAGGTTGGAAAGTTGTTGGGGCCAAATCCTTGCTGAAATGCTAACTGCTTAGCATACAATTTAGTATAAATTTTAGGAATCACATAGTTTTAAGATAAAATTACATTCTATTCCTATTTATTTACATTAATAGTTATACGTTATATATATTTTTTGTTGCGCTTTAAATGGAAAACAAAACGGATAATTAAAAATAAAATCCCCTAATTCACGTTAATAAGTTTCATCCTTACTGTCAATCAGCGAAACTTTATTCCTAAAATAATAAATCAATTCATAATTCAAAAAATTTCAAATCCTATTCGTCTTGGTCCCTGTTTCAACGAAGAAACTTTCGAGTGAGATTCAAAATTTTTGTTGTATATTTGATCAGTTAAATAATGAATATCTCAATTTTGTTGACGCATTTAGGAGTATGGGAGAATGAGGTTAGAAATGAAAGATACAAGAGTTATGGGATAGTGGTTGGTGAAAATATTTACTTTATGAATCTAGTTTCAGCCATTGTAGGTGAGTTGAATATTGATGAATCTAGAAAAAAAATTCATATACGATACATTGAAGAAGGAAACTCCTCTCCACTTATTATAAGGAATGATATGGGGGTAAAGTTGTACGTAGAGGTAAAGAAACGTGAGGTTGGATTTGGTATGTATTCCATATGTTTTGATACAACTGAAGAGGATGTTGGTGAGATAGAAAGTTTTGATGTGTCGACTGGTGCAATTGTTTGTGTTGAAGGTGCTGAAAAGGACACACACACACTCAACTTGGTGGAATAAAAAAATGGTGATTCATGTTACATATCAGAAATGGAGGTAACGAATTACATATCTGATACATATAGTACGGACGTGAAGGTGAATCAATTGTACAAGGATAAAGCAACTCTAGTAGTTGTAATGGTAAAATTCAAAATAAAACATGAATTCAATTTTCGAGTTAAAAGATCTGATAACAAAAGATATGCAACTCATTTTTCAGTCATGAATTTGAATTTTGGTGAATCAATCATGATACATTATTGGATATAAGGGTGATACATTAAACATTTGACGTATATATTTTGAGGTATCAGATCTGTAAGTTACAGTATTGTTAGTATAAAGTATCAGACATATGTGATACTCCTCTTTTTGAATGTTTGATTTTATAGATGGGCATAATAATCATGATATATTATTACATTCAACTTGATATAATTATGATTTGATGTATACTTATTGTTTAATGTGTTTTTGTATCTATGACTCAGTGTAATATACTATAACGTATCGAATATATTTGAACTTCTTTTTTTATATGTTAATGTATCAATATTTGAATTTTAATTAATGTATCATTGTATTTTGGTGAATCAATCATGATACATTACTGGAATTAAGATGGATACATAAAACGTTTGATGTATATATTTTTAAGTATCAGAACTATTAGATAATGTATTGTTAGTATAAAGTAACATATACATGTGACCCTCCTCTTTTGGATGTCTGAATTAATATAGGATAATCATGATACATTATTGCATTCAACTTGATACAATAATGATTTGATGAATATATCTTATTTAATGTGTTTTTGTAGCTTCGTGTCACTGTAATATTTTTATAAAGTATCACATATATTTTCCCTTGTTAATGTATCAGTATATGATTTTTTTTTCACTAATGTATCATTGTGTAAAGAATATATTGATTTAATGTATCCATTATACATTTTACTAATGTATCTGAAAAAATTGCAGGTATGTATTATTGTGTTTTATTGGACGACTGTTCTTAGAGATTGAATGCATCTGTTAGGAAGAAATCAGATTTATTCAAAGTGAGGTACTTCAATAGTGAGCATACGTGTCCGTTAAGGGATAGGATATTAACAAATGTTCAAGCTACAGTTGGGTTTATTAGTGGTGTAACAGCGCTTAAACTAGTCAATCATAAAAGAATTCATACTCTAAATGATATAATTGATGATATTACAGCACTGTATGGGATTGATATTTCATATCAACAAGCATGGCGTGCTAAGGAGAGTGCACTAGAGATGATAAGGGGTAAATTTGTTGATGAATATAAACAGTTGCCTAGATACATATATATGTTGGAAACCGTGTATCCAAATTCTTATATAAGGATGCATAAGTCTGATAAAAATGAGTTCATGTATCTATTCATAGCATTAAGGCCATTAATGATGGGGTTTGACTTCTGTAGACCAATAGTTGTTGTTGATGGTGTACATCTTGGTGGAGCTTACTAAGGAACTTTTGTATCAGAAAGTACGCTTGATGGTGCAGGTATGATTATTGTATTAGAATTTATAAATATGTATCTCATACAATTATTTATTGTATTTGATACTACATATATGGATAGTTGTGTATCTATTAATTAACAAGCATGTGCGCTATTTAATAGTAGTATGCATATTATCGTTAGCTTATGGAGTGATGGACATGAAAAATAATTGTTCAAAAGTTTAAAAGTGCATTTGGGGAGAGGGAAAAAATATGTGTTGTATTAGATAGAAATGAAAGCATAATGAAGAGTGTAAGTATTGTTTTTCCAAATGTTCTTCACTTTGCATGCATATGGCACCTTTGAAAAAATGTTTGTACATACTACAAGAGAAGCAGAAACATACTAAGTGATGTGTTCTATTCAATGGTCAAGGTTTAAAGAAAAGAGGATTTTGACAAATGATGGCTAAAGTGGTTAAAATTGACAATCGAATTAAGATGTACTTTGATGATGCTGGTTATGAAAAGTGGTCAAGAATTCATGCAACAGTAAACATGGGGAGAATGATGACTTCTAACATAGCAGAATGTATCAATGGCTGCCTTGTTGAGGCGCGATAACTACCTATATTAGAATTTTTGAAAGAAGTTAGAATTCTATTCGGTTCTTGAAACTATAAAAATAGAGAAATAACATCCTATACAAAGGAAATATTAGGAAGGAGATTTGAAGAGTTTATTGATTCTAAACGCTTCTAAATGTTCAAAAATGAAGGTATGTATCAATATATAAACTATCATATATCTGGAATTGGTTGTCGTTTAGTTGTTGTATGTATAAAATTGAGTTAATTGAGTTGTGATTTGTGTCTAACTTTTTAATCTTACCAGGTTGTACAATCTACTGAATTTATTTATTCAGTGTATGAAGGTGGGCGAAGATACATTATTTGCCTTGAGAGAAAAATATGTAATTGTGGAAGATTTCAACTACACGAGATACCTTGTGCGCACGTAATTGCTATTTTGAAGAAGAAAAATACTATAGATATACATCTCTACTGCTCAGATTACTATAAGTCAGCTACATTAGCAAACATATATGAAGTTTCGATGGTTTTAATGTCGGATAAGGAGGACTGGTCAACACCGGAGTTTGTTTTGAAAGAAATCATCTTGCCACCTAGGTACAAAAGGATGGCTGGACGAACAAGGAAAAGAAGGAATAAAAATTCAGATGAAAAGATAAGCATAAACACAAATCGTTGTGGATAAGAAGGTCACAACCAAAGAACTTGTACTTTCTTTCCGAAAGAAGATTGCCAATTATCTTTGTTGGGGTTACTGCTATGTTTCAGATACATTATGTAAAGATTATGTGTCGTCATTTTTTTTTTTTTTGCTTTTTTCACTTTTACCTTTATAAAACATTACAGTCTACTATTAGTTGGTGAAATTTTGTTACAATAATTTGAAATGTTAAGACTATCAATCTTGTGTTTATTTTTGTAACACATTAAGTTTTAAATACCTTTTTAAATAATGTATCATTAGCTATTTGATAAGTATATTATTTTGTGTTTATGGGGATTGTACCAATCAATATAATTTCAGATACATTTTTATATAATATATCGTGGTCTAATTGAATAATGATGTGTCTTATGCAATAAAGTTGTTAAAAATATAAGTATGTATCACAATAAGTACTAAATAATTTATCAATGTGACTGGATAAATGAATGAGCCCGCAACTAATTATAAGAAATTGACCAAGTGTATTAGCATATGAAGAAGCAACTAATTAGAACTGATTTATAAACTACATTGCATTGGTTATGTGTCAAAATATCAACTCCTACCAGAACTACAATGAATGTCGAGGTATGGCCCAAAAATAGAATTTTTAAACAACTCGATACTAATGAGAATAAATAATGTTGTGTGTTGATGAAATAATGAATCTGATACATAAGTTTATTTCATTTTTGTATCAAATTATATACAACAAATGTGTAAAACAATCCATATTATCAATAACAACTAAAAATATTGAAAGTTGATGTAAAAATAAACAAGTTTTTAGAGAAACACTCTAATGCGTGGGTACAAATATCTGAAAACAATAAAACAAAAAAAATTAAAACTAGAGTTAATGTATCTCAAAAATAATAACATTGTAAAAAAGTGTCTAACAACTGATAAATAAACTCTATTCAACATTGATCAAATCTTCTTCAGTTGGTGCTGTGAAATGATTTTTAGGCCTTGTTGGATAATCATTTTCACTAACATATCCTGCCTTAGCCTTTTCAGTACCATATTTCCATAATAGGGCTCCATATCGTGTACATAAGTATTGTGAACAGAAACCATTTTTTGAATTAGGGATTCCATCGCTAAGAAACTCAGCAAAGGCAGCTTACCAACATTCCGCAGTCCCTTCAAAAATGAGAAATATACATTATAACAATAAAAAAGATACATTTTAATTCAAAGCAAAATCGTGCTAATACTTACAAGCTATCGCTTTCTTGTTGCATAATGTCTTGTACGAATTCAGCTTCAAACTCGTGTTGTGGTCCCAAAAGCATGCCAGTTTGCTTGTCATTGTAAGCATCCAATGATAACCAGTCGGTTCGCTCCAGTTGATTAAAAAAACCATTGTTATGAAGGTAAGATGGCATCATTATATCCAACTTTTTTATCTCAACGATACTTTTATTCTTGTACTCAATGATGAATCGTACACGCGTATGAGCCTCTTTTTTAAAGCAACAACAGCCAACACCCAATGAAACTTTCCATCTGAGTTCACCGAAATGTATACATCATCAACTAAATGCCATGGATATTCAGCCGGGATGAAAAATTCTTTGATTATATTTTTAATTGATCTTTTGAATGCAGATACAATAGGCCCGCGCGCCATGTGCTCTTGCGTACTAAAATTATCATCAGGTGGACTGCAGTAGTATCTTGTGTGTGCATCATTAATAAATGTCTTGAATAACCAATTGACTGTGGTGAATCTGTATTTCTTGGGGCTGTGAAATTTTGACTCCTTCCTTAAGAAGTAAAAAACTACATCGATGTGCTTCAACATAAATGAAAGATAAAACAAAATGTTAGTCAATATGATAAAACACAACAATCACAAAATCATATAATGTATATCGTATGATTTGAGTTTGTATGCATTAAAAAGACGATATTGATACAAAATATCAATTTATCATAAATAATGTACCTTTTGTATCGTACCTTATCAATTCAGTATTTCTTTGACTGAGATATGGCATAAAACCAATTTTTATTCCTGAAAAAAGCAACTACAAAGTTCATGTGTTCAAATTCAAATGAAGCTGATTTGGCTCTGTATTTATCATCTTTTGATTTCCTATTATTTTTATATATATATATATATATATATATATATATATTAAAAGTCAATACAAGTGAAAACAGTCTAATATTTTGCTATTTAGAAATATTAAAGTGTTACTTACTTGTTATCATGAGTTTTAAGGAGACCCTTAGAAATTCACTTGAAATATTTTTTCAAAAAATTTGATGGATGTTGGTAAGAAATATCACATCCATCAAATGGGGAGCTCAGACGAACATCTTCTTCAAACTTCTGTTTTTCTCTGTCACTGGACCCAAATTCAGTCAAATAAAGTGACTTCAAAATCTTTGATGACATTCTATTTCGTTGAACAAGGGACTCTGATTGTTCATACACGACCATCTCATTGCTCGATGTTTTCATGGGTAACTTATTGTCCGACACCGGTTGATGTGTTTCAGTTAACGGATCTGACTTGACAGCACTCAACGACTGAACATTCAAAGGAGTTTGAAGGCCAAAAATAAGTGTCTATAGCTTTTTGGGTTTCAGAAGAAATGAATGTCGATGTGGTGGAATCCTATATTTTTTTGAGCAATAATAAAAAAAATTGTATCATTCAATAACCAATAAACACACGACGAATATATTTAGAATTTACCGATGTATCGATGTTTACTAGAACTTTGTTTGTAAGTGGGATGTTATGTTGCAATTTACCAGCAACATCTTGATCCACAGTTACTTGTTCAGATTTTTTGGTGCCAACCTCTACTACATCATCCTAATTTGTTATAACAAAAAAAAAATTGTTATAATAGTACAATGAATTATAAATAGATTTATACATAAACTTGTACTTACAATAATTTCCTTGGATACATCCTCGCCAGCTCTTTGATCATTTAATGTATCATCATACTATGTATATTAGCATATAAATCAAATAATAATGTGTCAAAAGCTGACATTTTATTACATCAGTTGTGAATAAATATTTTTTTGAAGTATCAACATAATGTATCTAAAAATATTAAGAATGTATCATAAATTCAAGTTTTAATTGGATGATTGAGCTAATGTATCAAAAAAGTGTGAGATACTTTTAAGAATATTGATACTTTAAATAAATGTATATGATACTTACCTTTACTCCCTCTACAACAGATTTTGTTATAATGATACATTGAATGAGTAAATATGTCATACATAAACTTATACTTACAATAACTTCCTTAGATACACTTCCTTCAGCAGGAACATTGTCATGACCCAGGGATAAATCCTAGACGTAACATGGCGTACAAGACCTCGAGAGGCCTCATACAAGCCACTTAGCTTTCATAACATAAGATAATAAAATTTAGCTGAAATTTAAAACATTTTCAACAATTTTAAAGTCTTTATAAAATGAAGCAGAAGTCTAATACACTTGTCTCAAACCATCTAAAAATGAATATCTTTGGGACATAGCCCATACAATAGTTCAAACATAAAATGCAAGACACAAGGAAATGATGGTCAAATCCTCGAATGCTACGAGGACTCACCAATCTTCAAATCTTGCTCTACTATGATCCTATCCACAGGGATGGAAGTCGATATCGTTGACCCTACATTTGGATAAGAAATGTAGGCAAGAGTATGCGTTAGTACAAAGATGTACTAAATATGATAGCTTTCATAAACAACAACATAGGCATAACATAAGCATTAGTCAACATAAGATACAAGCCATAAGCATAAGAGTTAGACAATATAAGTCATAAGCATAATCAATGCACATAAATCATCATAAAGTAAGAGGAATACTTCTTGAAGTAACCTCAACGTATCCTTAGTCAAGACTTGGGTCATCCACTCTAGTCATACATATCAAGGAAGGCAATTAAGCAACAATCCAAGCTAATCATCATCATAACAAGCAAATCTCATATTAAAACATACTTACGATACTTCATGTTTCATCATAACTTTGCTAACTTGATTAGGGACTAGTCCCTCCTTAGCTTTTTCTACTATCCATGGAAGAGTACTACTTTACTAATCCAAACTAAGTCATTATCCATGAATGGTTACTATTTACCATTTCAAGGCTATCAAGGAAAAGCACCTCATTATGCTAGACCAAGCTATCATGAAAAACACCTTCTTATGCAAGTCTAATCTACTCAAGGAAGGGTACTATTGTTCAATCCAAGCTACTAATGAAATAGTTTGGCCTTACCAAGTCAAGCTACCATCAAATCATCCTATTATGCTTAGTTCAAGCTAATCATTGGAAGGGTACTATTGCTCAATCCAAGGGTATTCATGAGATCTTTTAACTCAAGCTATCAAGCATGGTCTTGTCTTACAAAGTCAAGCTATTCATGAAAGAAGCATCTCATTATGCAAGCTATTCATGAAAGAAGCATCTCATTATGCTAAAAGCTAAGTCTTATCAATCATAGTTCATAGATTCTTTGATTCATTTTAGGTGAGCAAGTTTTTCAACCTAGAATCATTCTATGTAAGAAAACCTTTCACATTCATGCATTCATACATTCATAGTCATGTGGGTACATCCGTCCACAACAATTCTATCTACAATTCAACAATCATCATCTAGCTTTACTCTCAACGCCCTACTAATCATCATTTATCATACATGTTTTAGTCTCAACACAATTCTAATCTCAAAACCTACAAGTCATAATTCACCATGTATACTTTAATCTCAATCAATTCATATCTACATGATTTACCCTCAAGCAATTCATGTCTATATACTCTAATCTCAAGCAATCTAGAATGTATCTCATCAATCCTAGAATAATATATCTAAATCCTCAATTTCCCCTTTCATCGCATAATATTCACTTACATCTTTCTAGACATGGGTTAGGCATGGGTACATGTAAGTTCATCCTAAAAACATGTAATTCTATCAATTCAATCATAAACAATCATAATCCACTCAATTAGATCAAAACTCATAACATTAGAAGAAACCCTAACTAGAATTTGTGAATTCTTCTTCTAAATTGGGGAAATCATGAGAGCTCCATGGATGAAAGGATTTCATGGATGAAAAGCCATCACACATTGTTAACAAAACCCACAAATGTTTGAGGATTGGAGACTTCACCTTGATCCTAGCCTGAACTCTTTCTTCTTCTTCTTCAGGTTTTAGAGAGAGAAATATTTGAGAGGAAGAGCTTTGGAATTTTTTTGGGGGGTTTTGGAAATAATGACTAGAATGGGTGAATTTAGGGGTCAAAATCATTTATATAGGTGTCCTAGACTTGGGTAAAACGACATCGCTTTGATTTAATTAAAATTGAAAAAGACCCATGTGCCCCTAAAATAATTGCCAGCTCGCGACTAACGGACCGTCGACCGACCTACGATCCGTCCTGGTCAAGCGTTGTTTGATTCAGAGAATTTTGGCATTTTTTTTGCCTGGACCACGGACCGTGGTCTGACCAACGGTCCGTTGGTCAGGCCGTAGTTCCATGACTTCTGAAATTTTGGGTCTAAGCCGAGGTGATCAACCACAAACCCACCTACGGTCTGTGGTCCCAACCATGGGCCGTAATTAGCCACCGTCAATTGGCACCTGCAACTTTCTAAATCTGTTGTTTTACCTCCTTATGTGGTTGGAGGTTCTGATACATCCTCTCTGCCTCTTTGATCCTTTAATGTATCAGCATTCTATGTAGGTTAGTATATCAATGAAATAATAATGAGTCAACAGTTGAAACTTATACTACATTATTTATGAATAAGAAATTTTTGAATTTTAAACATAATGTATCTAATACACTTATGAATGTATCATAAAATTCAAGTTGCAGACAAATGATTAAATAATGTATCATGAAGTGTTAGATATTTTAATGAGTATTTGATACTTTAAATGAATGTATGTGATTTTTACCTCTCCGACCTCGTGTTGTTGTACGTGTGTTTGTTCGTCAACCTCTACATCCGCATTATCAACAAGGTTGTTGTTGGCAAACTCTATATCAATTAGAGACCTTTCGTTGTTCAACAAATTGATCAGTAGTTTAGGGTTGATTAACATTGTCTTCTTGGATTAACTTTTTCTTCGTAATTGAAATCGATCGGCAGAAATTTTCTTCAAGCCAAAAAAAATACCACATAATGAGAAAATAGCTTTTCATAGAGTAAATATTTGGTTAATAACAAGTACCTTCCGTTTTAGCTTTCAAACTGCTTTTATCAGATCTGTGTGATTATTTTTTATTAAGACTTCTAAATCATCAAACTTTTTATCAACCTTTAAACAGACTTAAATAAGTTAATATTGATTTACTGTAGAATAAATAATAATTCAATAATAATTATGAGATTCACTTACATATTCCTTCAGATATTGCTTAACTTCTTCGATATCTGTAATATTTTTCTTTTCTTTAGGATCAGATGAAAGACCATGCAGATCGGAAACATTACTAGAAGATTTTGGAATAGAGAATGACTCTTTTTGTATCACGGGAGACTGTTCTGATTGTTCCATTGCGCTACTTTTTTGTTTGACCAAATCAACTTTCTTTTTTCTCTTCGGGGGTGGTGTAGATGAGGTACTAGATACACATGTAGTTCTACTTAGAATCTGATCAAGTGGTTTAGAAGAAAAATCCCCAAATCTAGGAACTCTTCTAATATAGCTTGTGTAGGTTTAGCAGTAGACGTAGAATGTTCAAAATAAGAGACACTCATATTGCCAGGCAAATCAAGTAACGCCAATTCCTCAGGAGTCGGTTGTATATTGGTACATGCATTCTAAGTCAAATTTGTAAAGTCAGCATAACAAGCAGATTTGCAACTTGAGATATATAAAAAATGGTAGTTACCTCAGTAAAAATACTAGACATAAACATTTCGAATTTGGGCTTGACACTAACAACTCGCCAGTTGCGTATCCTAGGGATGTAGTCTCCCTCTTTGACTACAGTTTCATCGTTGATAGTTGACGCACATTCACATACCCACACATTTAGAGCATAGGGCATGCCACCTAAACGATACATCTGTTTTACTTTGGTTCTCTCTTGCCTTCATGAACTCATTAACCTGAAAAATGCACGCTGACCCCAAGGAAAATGTTGATATCTATCGTCTTCAACCATCAGAAAATCATTAACATAGATAGATGCATTAGGTAGTTGTGATAAAACAAATGTGTTAATGAAGTAAATAATTCCCATTTGGAAAGCATCTTGATTGTTGTCCCAACTACCTTGTAGAAAACGTTGAACAAATCGTCCCTTGCTCACACTATTATACTTTACTAAATCTGGAAAATATCTTTGAACAAGCCTGCTTTTAGTAGAATTCGAATATTAAAAGTCATCAGAATTGCCTGTGCATTTCAGACCGGTTATTATTGCGAATTTTTTTATAGTGAAACGCAATATGTTCCCATTTGCATGCCGAATATATAGCTCATTTCTGTTATCTTGCTCAAGCTCAAGAAGCAACAAGCATTTTAATATTTGACCCTAATAATTGCAGGTATGAATGTCGAGGTATGGCCCAAAAATAGAATTGTTAAACAACTCGATACCCTCAACACCCATGTACAGATTCAAATCTTTTATAAAATTTATGTTGTATGGTGGATCAAACTTCAAAAAGTGAGTTAGAATTTGTTTGATCACATACTTCAAAGACTGTAATGAACAAAAAATAATAACAAACAGTTACATATTATTCTAGAATAACAACATGCTAATAATGATACCAAAAAAAAAACGGTTACACATGATACACTAATTGCCAACATTTATACATGATACATTAATTGCCAACAATTTAATTTGATACAAACATTGCCCAACACTTATACATGATACAAAAATCTAACCAATATTTAATATTGATACAAAACAATGACATACAGATAAATAATGTAAATCTGATACAAAAACTAATAGAAGTTTAACTGATACAATAATTAATATGAAACTAATGTATAAGATACACACGGATAAACAAATCTTGAATGATAAATTATTGAATATTATTTTGTGTCAAATGATATGAGATCTAATGACTGATACACAACTAATAATATTATAATACTTGATACTAAATATATTATAACTTAACAGAATTAGGGTTAGTGAATCAACTGATTGGAGAAAAAAAAATCAACTGATTAAACATAATAGTGATACATTAAACTACAAAACATGAATTTAGTGGTTTATGTATCATCTACTGATTAACTAACAAAAAAAGTTTAAAAATCGATAGAAGAAGATCGAAAACCTAACCTTAGGTAATGAAGGTCGAGAAATTGCAGGAGCAAATTTTCAACCCCTTTTTTTTGGGGGGGAGGGGAGGGGGGGTTTGAACATGCGCTTTCGAAGATGAAGGTCCATCCTTTTTCAACTTCCCAACTTTTATCTTTGCCATTATTAATGGATCGTGGAGCTTTTTTGATCTGTTTTCAGCCCACTCAATATCTTCATAATCATAAATACGATGAGTGCTAGTTGATGGTGCATCATCCATCTGATTCAACAATTAGGAGAAGAACAAAAATAAAATAAAAAATAAAGTCACAAAACAGTTTAATAAGATGGAAAGAACTACCGATTTCATTTTAGATTTGGTTTGACAGAAAAGAAATTTGATTTTGAAAAGTGAGAGAGTTAAATGTCAATAAAATGGAGAGAAAATTAAGAAGTGAAATCAGGAAGTGATAAAATTTGATTTTTGGAGTTGAGATTTATGTATTCGGCAGTTTAGATTTAGGAGCAAAATAAGGGATTTTAGAAATTTTTAGAAATGGAAGAGATTGGAAATTAGGAAAACAAAAGATGTGTATAATGGCAATTTTTCCTACAATTTATTATGATTGCAGGGAAAAAGACCAAATATACCCCATCGTAAATGGTATGCAGATACCCTATGTCATACTTTTAGGACATTGGTGCCCCTGTCGTCTAAAAACTAGAGCATATACACCTTTTATACTACCGGACTTACACGTGTCATAATCTTATCCACAGATCCGACATATATTAAATATCGGATCCACATATAAGATTGTGCCACATGTCCCTATTTAGAGTGAATGACATATATGCTCTAGTTTTTTGACGGGATATATTTGTCCTTTTCCCCTATCGAAATTAAGTGAACGCATACAATCTATAACAACCTGATAATACACAAGTTCCGAACTCATATTTCCAAGTATAAATTAAGGAATTTTCTATAGCAAAGATTGAAAAATGTATTTTCTATTTTCAATAACCTTCCTCAAAGAATTTCAAGAACCAAAAGTCCAAAAGTAACTATGTGCCGGCCTTTTTTTTCCTTCCTGTTTAGAGCCAGTGCAAAAATTCAAGAAATGGGGGTTAACCTATGCAATTTAACCTAAAACTAGAATGTGACTTGAGCATTTACAGGGTTAACTCCTTATGAGAAGTCCAGGCCTCGACGAGGCTGAAAATCAAAATCATCTACCTCGCTTATCGATCTCTTCATTAAGAAGCCGAGTCATTAAACCTTGATTAGGGGTCAAATTATTGGTTTTGAGAAGATTGTTCAATGCATGAAGTTCTTCACAGTTTGCCTTCTTAAGTAGGCCACTCAGAACTGTATCAACTCCAGCAGGATCATTTGAGATCTCGGATTTTATATTGAGTTTTGAACGGTCCACAACTAGGGAAGATTGTACTGTCTGCATCAACGGTTTAGATTTCCAGAATTCAGAACATACCCGGTTTACATCCATATCTTGAATGGCCTGCATTGATATGAAAAGATAATGTCAAGATGAGATCTTTTAAACTTCCCTTCAACTTTCATTTTGTTCCGCATTTTTTTTTATCTATAAGATAATAGGCAACTGAAATTTTTCTCAAGATTAGAAGTTAATCCTGGATCTAATATTAATTTCAAGAAAATATGTCAAAGAACCTGTACAATCTCTGTTGTAGAAAAACCAAACATTTCCATGCCCTCAACACTTCCAGGTGGTTGCAAAGGCAGAAGCTTCGGCTTTCCCAACTTATGTTGCTTTAATATTTCTTGGTTCACTCTCTCGCGGACCATATCCCAGCATTTGACAGGGGACAAGTGAACAAACACTTCACTGGGACAACGCTCAAGTGAAACCTGCAAGTTCATTTATCTGCTTAAAAAGAGACACTAGAAAGGAAGGAAATAGCATAACAATATGACACCACAACGGCATGAATAACCAAATAATACACAGATATAGAGATGTCAACTAAGCTGGCACATGAAGGAAAACCAAAAAAAAAAGGCAAAACAGGGAAAGCCATGAAGTAACCCTCAATACTGTAGGCTTTGACTGTTATACCAATACAAGACTAATTCATTTAAGCTAATATAGACCTCTGGTCTAAAGGGATGAAAACTTGTAGCAGTCAAACTTGCCCTTACAGCAAACTACAACCAAAGAAAAACTCACAAAGCTTTTGAAAGAAATAATAAATCTGACTTGTAGCCAATACTTGGAAATCTGCTGGAGATATGGCAAAGCTTCATGGAGAAACCCCTTGATGATAAATGTTTAATAGACATGTTATCAAACTAACAAGAAAATGAAGTGCGGCTCAACGCTACATGGAAAACTTAATGCAGAAGAAACATGAAAGGAACTGCGGCAGAATTCAGTGCACCACAATATCCCAAAATATGAATTAAAATGCCACAGGCACACACAAAAATAAAGATCTGACAAACAGCTCCATTCAAACAGAATATCAATACCATAAACAGTGGGCCATCTCGTCCTGCATCTAGAACTTCAGAAACATAGTGAGACATATTTGTTGGATCTAAAACATCAATGTATCTGACCCGGCTCCTGAATCCTGCATTTAACAAAAGAACAAAGTTGTCTATCATTACTTCCAATAGTAGAGTAAAAATAATACAATTATTTCACATGTATTATACCCTTGGGATAAATAACCCGGTTGTCACACCATAACTTGCCAGGCTGGATAACTCCATAATCCAGAGGTTCCACATTGCAAGAGAGTCTCCTCACCACTTTTGCAATCCGAGGACCTTTCTGGCGAAAACCTCTGTCCAAATTGTTTTGAGAGACGGGAGAGTCACCTGATAAAGGTTGTGCACACTCCATGACCTTATTTTGGCTACCTTCTTTATTTGGTTTACAGTCAAATGGTTGCCGGGACGGGGGACAAGTATCTGCATCTCTGATATTACCGCCAGAAGTCCCTTTTGTAACCTGAGGGCCTTGGGCATGTTTATCAATATCCATATTTACAGACGAACCTCCAACGAAAGAATGAGTATCTTGATTAGGTCCACGATGTATTTCATCTTTTGAATTATCCTCAACTTTCATGCTCTCTGAACTAGGTGAACCATTAATTCCATCTTTAGTGAGTCTCGCATTATCAATGGATGTTGTTGGGACAGGTTTATCACTGTTACCCATGTTCGCTGTCTGCTTTCCCGCAGTATCTTTCGAAGGAATTGAATTGTCCATCTCATCTCCCTCATCATCACTGAGCAGGATCACAACATCATCAAGACTTGAAGTTCCCTTCACTTCACGTTTATCTGTTGATAATTTTTTATGACACGAACCACTCTCAACGGACAGCTGAGTAACTGGAGTTCTATAAGCAGGAACCACCTTTAAGGATTCACATTTGCTCTGGAAGCCATTCTGTGCCCCCTCAATTCCATGAGCAGTGTTGTCAGGCATAGAAGACGCCTTGATTGATTCCAAAGCTAATGGCTCCCTGGATTGTTTATCTTTATGCAATGAAAAAGCACTGCTGCTGGCCCTCATCAAGAGTGCTGAAGTTCCATCATCTTTTTCCTTTTTCGTGGAAGCTATAGAGCGTCCTGCGCTTGCCTCTTTTAGCACTGATTCCTCAGGTTTAAGAGATAATTTACTAGCACTCCCTGCAACTTGTCTCTCTTTATTTACATAAGAACTCAAAGCCAATCCAAGATCTTGTCTTGCCCATCGATAAATTGCACTCAATTTCCCTTCTAAAGCATCAACTAGTACATTTAATTCATTGATGTCATAACGGAAGAGGAAAAATTTGGCACCCCAGGAACAAGTACACAGTTGTTTTGCATGGTTCAAGCATGCATATTTGTCGGGCGAACAATTGTGACAGCCCGCCGCAGACAGGTGTAGATCAAAAAAACACACACTACATTCCCTCTCATTAGTAGCATCAAAAGTGCTCTCCATCTTTAGTGCTTGTGAAGAATTGCAAAGAAACTCCCTCCTGACTCTCTCCATCTCAACACGGTTCTGCACAAAACATAACTCAGCAGTGAAGTTGAATAAAGAGGTACTTGATTCAGTAACATAATTTATATGAACATAGAACTTGCATGTGGTATAAGTGTGACAACCTCTATAAGTATCAGTCTAACCCCAATAACCCCGCACCCCCATCTCTTCTCTTTTAAAAAAATACAAGGAAGAAGATAGGAAAATATACCCTCAATGCAACAGAAAATGGAAATGGAACTAAGGACTATCAATCGATAGAATATTGGTGTCACTATGTGCACATTTGCCTAAAGACAGCAGTTATTTTATCCAAAAAATTCTACCTTTAATGCTTTGGACAAAACTCCATCTTTTCCGCAAACATCTTTCCATCTTAAATTATTTGAGGTATTCTTCCTCAATAAATTAAGTTCCCAGTGCGCTTTGACTGCATCTCGAGCTGCTCCTAATAATAGTTTATCATGGGATATGGAAGTTTTCCGGCCTTGCTCGCGGTAATGCTCAATTGCATTCTGTCCATGAGGTAACCAATCAACAGGAGCAACATTTACTGCTTCAGCACAATTGAAGCCACAATTGAAACCAGCATGATATGCTCTTGGGAAGGTCAAAACAAACTCTCCAGGATTTTGGACACAACGATAAACTGGGACTCCCTCAGACTTCAATATGCAGGGAGATAGTTGTGTAACCTGCATAAATAACAGGTTATTACTCAACAAATAAGCCACCTAGAAGATGTTCCAACTTCTGTGAAGCAAACTAACTGTCACAGATTTGTAAAGAATAATCTACTACATGACTCATCAGACAGATCCTCCACAAGAAGAGTAAGATTTACAGTAAGACAGTTTCTTGTTTACATTTCAATTTGATGAGGACCCTATAGCATTGCAACACTATGAATGGGATCACATATCACCTATAGCTCACAACCCTAAAAAGTCGTGGCAGTAGAAGAGGTTCTTCAGCAAAATAAGTCATTCTTGAACTGGGATTACCATCAAAGAGACATGTATTACGACTCAATTACTTTTTTGATCAAATGAAGATTGGGCTCACCAGCTTGTGAAGAAGGTCAGGCTGCTCTTCAAAGAGATCAGGCAAGTGTTTCCTCATAGCAGCCTCCAACTTTGACGCATCTGCTCCAGGCACACCATACCACATTTTTGGAGCCCCAAAATGCATGTAATTTAATGAGTATAAATGGTGATCTTCAACATGCTGTTGGGTAAAAATTTAGAAAAGAGAATTGGTAAGTAAATAAGACAAAAGCCCAAGGGTTGTTATATTTTCAGGTTATTAAAGAAAAGAATGATCATCCAAATCATATATGTCAAGCAAACTAAATTACAGTGCTACCCAATTCAAAAGAAAAGGATTATCAAGAGCTGACCCAATAACAACTAGTACTTATTTTCCAAAAATATGAACTCAAGAAGACAGCCTTTAAGAAGCTCTTCCTCAATGCAAAAGAAAGGAACATTCACAATCAAGCAATCACTAATACCACTCATAGATAGTTCGAATAAACATGATCAAGAGATTTACTTGATCAGCACTTGCGCATATTTCTAGTCTTATTGAAGGTTTTACAAGTTCTTTTTCTGGAAAAATATTATTTATAAGCTCTTTAGCAGAAGTAGAAAATTTTGTTGCAAAGAAGCTTACGGCCTCAAAACAAAATTGTAGGAAAGAGGCATATGACAAAGATATGTGCTAATTATATTTCAACATGTCAGAGCAACCCTATTAAAAATAAATAAGCACCTGCAGATCTACACAGTCAACAGATAGACTTGCTGAGATAATTGCACCCAATAAACTTCAGTTTACCACAGTACATTATGACGCAATTGAGGGGAACTATTCCACTTACCCAACAGAACGATGAAAAGCACATTCCTATGTACAGCCAAGGCACCAAGACACCAGATATATCACTGCTCTCATATGTAAGAACAGAACCTGTAAGCCTTGGAAAATTATTCAAGTTCCACCCTGAGTTCACATACTTGGTGTCAGAAGAGCCTACTTGATGGTCATGTTTAGGGAACCCACTTCCAAATACTCCAGTTTCCAAGTCAGCCCCATAAAGCACCTGGGAAATGATGACAAAGGAAGACAGAAAGGAGGAAAATGTTATACATCCTAGATGGTTTCCATAAGAAGAAAAAAAAAATAGCCAACGACGAATGCCACCTCAATCTCTTCGGTGGGTTTCTCGACCATCCGCCAATATTCACCCTCAATGTTCTCCAATGAGGGACATTGTCCTTCACTTTGCCTGAAGTACTGGGCCTTAAAATCATCTGCATATTTCTGAAATGCATCCAGAGTAAACTCTGGACCAGGTTCAAATCCAAACCTCTCAGCATCACCAAGGTTCCTGTTGTCAACACTACCATTACCCAGGTCTACTCCAGGTTTTGAGCATCTTCTTCTTTTCTTCTTCTTATGAATATTAGCTTCCCACATCCTTCTCATCGAATCTCGATTCTGAAGTTTGTCAATCCTCTGAATACGGGTAGCAAATTTGGATTTCTCCCATATAATTTTTTCCTCAAGAGGGCATGGAGGTTTCCACGAAGCAGGTGGTACTATGCGACAAATTCCATATGCCTCTGCTTTGGTGCGTATGCTAGCCATATATGTCAGGGTATCTTCAAATTCCTGGAGATTGGAAAAAGTTGTTGAGAAAACTTGACCAGACAAGACTCAAAAAATTTCCTTCAACTTATGGGATAACAAAAGTGAATGTGTGGTGTGTTTAGGTAGATATACTGAAAGGAGTTAATTAGCCAATTAAAATAGGACCTCTTCAGTTGGATAGAACACTGGAGCGTCCACAAGATCGGGCCTAGAAGCTTCCTCTGGCCGCCATCTCGCAGTTACCTGTTCCAAGCTTGAAACTTTAAAACAGCATATACATGTAATAGACCTACAGCTCTCTATGTTGTCTCATATCTCCTATAGCTTTATGTTTGTGAATTCAACTCCATTGGCAGCTAAACACTTTTTGGGACCAGAGTATTAAGTGATGCTCTTATGTTAATTACCAAAACGCTTAATTAAGATAGCCATAATAGGCTGATAAAATGAAAAGCAGTTCACTCCATATACTGACCCTTTGGCAATTGAGACACCCTTCACATCCTCGGATGACCCCTTTTGGAAGTGAAGGCCTTACAGAGGTATTCTGCACAAGAGGAAATATGAGAGGTGCGGAAGTAAACTTTTTGGAAGTAATAGGCTAGCTACTCAACCTGATCGGAACCAGATTCATCTTCTGAGCTTTTCTCATATTTCCCATAGTTTACCCCAGGTTTACGCCTAAGTGACTTCATCATCTTTCCATCTTCATGACCTTCAATACTTGTTTCTACCTGACTTCTATGTGATTTTGACTCACTCGCTGTGGATGACTGATTAACCATTAGTCGATTATTTTCCACCTGTTTTAGGGTGAAGGGTGCAAGTGACTCAAAACCAGGTGGAATTGCTGAAATGTCCATATCTTCTTCTTTGATGCAATGTCTAACAAGTTCAGTCCCCATCCTCCAGACTGCGAGAAATCAATAAACATGTCAGAAATCAAGTCAAGAGACTGCACTCTCTCAAGTTCCCTTCATAAAATATGGAAGAAAACCGAAGGTGTACATGCAGACTCAAGAAGAACATATAGCTACTTGAGACAAAAATCAGACAGCCCGAACTGAATGCACAAATTGACAACTATGATTATTCTCTGAGAATCTTTTTAACATATGAATTCTCCCACGTGAAGCTTAAAATCCATGTAAAGAAAACAACCAAATATATGATAATCTTTCAAGAGTGGTTGCTGCTTGTGCACAAATATATACATACAAATACACAAAAGAACTCTTGAATCAGTCCACCAACTTTATCAGACATAGATCCCAAAAAAAAGTACAGATCTACGAAAACAGTGAAATGCAACAACATGAAGGCATAACCCGCTAGAGTTGAGCAAAAAACAGTGTTCTGCATCTGACCTGAACAATGTGGTACAAGCAAGTTGTCGTTCGTTCAAGAATTATAATGGAATTAGAAAAAAAATTCCAATATAACAGATTTATCTAAGGAATTTACCTAAGTAGAGTTTTCAGCCACAGCATATATTCATTACTCAGTAATAGCTTTGCTTAAATTAAACAACAAGTCAACGACAACAACATACCTAGTGTAATCCCACAAGTGTGACCCAGAGAAGGTAGAGTATATGCAAACCGTACCCCTACCTTGGGAGGTAGAGAGGTTGTTTCCGTAGAAGCATATCAAAGCAGAACAAAAAAGAAACAACTAAAGTGAAACCCTTCACAGCAAAATACAATAGAAAGCATGACAAAACACTCTGGAAGAAAAAAACAATAGCTACACTAAAAGGTGTGATAATCAAAGTACAAGCAACAACAGCTAGTAACAAACAGTAAAACACCCTAATCAAAATTATGATCAATTTTCAGATGATCATCAACTCACCAAAAATTATCCAATTAATCAAAACATTCATTCATAGACACAGTAAAATCACCAAAATAACCTTTCTTAGAAATTCAGAACAGAACCATATATACTTACATATTCTTGATCCACTGACCTAAGAACCTTCAACTCCAGTTCTCTACATCCATTCAAAAAAATAAAAATCAGTACCCCAAAAAAAAAATCAAATCACAAAACAACAACAACAAACACAGTATAATCCCTCAAGTGGGGTCTAGAGACAGATAACATGTAAGCAGACCTTACTGCTACCTTCATCAAATCACACAAACAGCTCAAACAAATAATTACATAAATTTAAAACAGTAAAAATCAAACACAAACCAAATATTCATAATCAGATTCAACAGATCTAAGCTTTAATCATATGCACAACCTTTAATTAAAAATTAAATTTAAAAAAAAAAAAAAAAACTAACCCTAACCCAGTACTGAAACAAAGATGGTACCCACCATAACAGCTCCTGGTCAACAAAAAAAAATCCAATCCACTTGTAATTTGCTTTCAATTTCTCACCCAGAATACCAAAAAAAACCTAATTTTTTAGATGAATCTGTAATCCAGAAAAATTAAACACTAAATTATAGATTGTGAAAATAATTTAAGAAATCCAAACACAGATGAATGAATCCTCTTTTAATTTTTTTCTTTTTTTTCTTTTTTTTTTCTTATTTTGGTAGGGCTAAATTCAGATAAAAGATCGGATAAAGGTACACCGCTTGAAAGAATTATTTTTGATTTACCTTAAGAGGAAAAATAAATTGTGAAATAATAATAATAGTAACAATAATAATGAAAAGAAGAACCTTAACCACTATAAATGAACAGATCGGTGCACTAAGACTCTCGTTATGTATATGATTTGAGAAAAGAAGTCGAGTTATAAAGACTTGTAATGGTTGCGTTAAAACTCTCGATATGAGTAAAATTTGAAAAAGAGTCAAACTATGAGGATCTTTAAGTTATCGATATGTGTGAAATTTGAAAAAGAGTCGGAACACAAGCATCTTAAACTCTCGATACGTGTGAAATTTGGAAGAGAGTCGAACCACGAAGATCTTACTTTTATCTCGTAAATAGGATAAAATTAGAAATTTTTTTAAAAAAATGTTGGACAATATGTTAATTTTCTGTGTTCTATATATAATCTATGGGCAAATTTCCACCTTGAAACTCTACGCGTGTTTGAACGTGCCCAATTTCTTTAGTGAAACGTTTTGTATTTAATTGTGTGAGTGTACAATTTGTTTACTTTATATTTATTTAAAAAAAAAAAAAACCATGTAATAAAAAAAGGTTGTTATTCCAAGTACTAGAAGGACATGGTTGAGAATTTAATTGAGTATTAACATACTTTGTGGTTTGTTGGTGGAATTTTTTTTTTTTTTTTTTATGAGCAAGAATGATAATAATATTGTCAGTATAATTTAATAAGGAAAGTCTAAAATAGTATAATATACATAGAAGTTATCAACAAAAAAGAATGATAATAATATAGTCAGTATAATTTAATAAGGAGAGCCTAAAATAGTATAATATACATAGAAATTATCGACCAAAAAGATATTTTCGACATACTTTTAACTTTTAAAGAAAAGGAAATTAATATTTTAAAAGACGTTTAGTAAAATTTAAATAAATTATTTTAAAAAGGGAAAAAATGAAAGAGTTAAAGAATTATTCTTACCGATGATTATTGGCATGAATTGTGAGGGGTAAGAGAGAGGAGTGTGCTTTATTGGAAGTGGAACCTTTGATTCTAAGTTTTATAAAAAGCATATAATATATGCATTATATGTGGATACATATTCTTTATTTATAGAATATATCAAGGAAGTGGGCAATATTTTCCTTTGTTTAATAGGATAATGAAAAGTTTTACAGGACACTTTTTGCAAAGTCAAAATTGGTTATGGGCTTAAGCCCAATTGAATTAGGATTTGGTACTTGAGCTTGCTTTGAACATGAAAATCAATTGGATTGTTTAGGTTCGCTTGATAGAGTGTATTAGCAAAATGTAATATTCTCTTTGTTTTAATTTATGTAGTATTTTTTATTTTTTGAGAGTCAAATAATTTAAATTTGATCGAAAATTTGCGTATGGAATCTTCAAGGTTTTTTAAATGAAATTTATATATTTGTAAACTACATAAAAAATATTATAAATCACAATAAATGACAATTCAATATATTTAAAAGATATATGATAAATACAACGGTCAAAGATAGACTTGTTTAAATCTCGCAATACAAAAAGTTTCACATAAATTGGAACGGATAGAGTAGATGTATTGGTTTTGTATGTTAGTAAAGTGGGGTCTTGGGGAGGGTAAAGTCTGATGTGTCGTTTTTGTAACTTTACACGCGTTTAAAGAGAGTGTAATCACTTGTTGTGCCATGTGTCATGAGAGGGGTGTGTTTAAGCTTAGTTTGTCAAGTATAAGGGTGTTTTTAAGTCAATCAATAGTTCAGGAATGAAACTAATAATCTGTATCAAGTTCAGAGGTGTGTTTTAATACTTTGATAAGCACATAGTTAACCTACTCTTATATTTCAGAACCATTTATGACATTTTCTCATAATTGTTACATTGGTGAAATAAGTGGATACATATTCTACTTTAGCGAAAATGACATAAATGGTCCCTAAACTATGACGGTAGGTTTAAAATAGTCCCTAAACTATACACTTGACGGATTTAGTGCTTTAACTATCTAAAATATTGTCAAGTTTGATCTCTATCTACTTTTTATATAAACACCGTTAACAAACACTCAAACACCGTAATTCAGCTTCTCCCTCTTGATTTTCTTTTTCCCTCAACAAAGTGACGTGCTCTCATGATTGATATAGTTTGGCGTAATTTGATTTATGCTGCAAATTTACATTCGAGTGATAATTTTATGTGATTAGTTGTTGTTTTTTTGTTGTTTTATGTTATTTTCTTTAGCTGTTTTTTTTTTTTTTTTTTTGTGCAGTTTGGGGTAGATTGGTGATGTTTTTTGGTGCGATTTTTGTGTAGTTTGGCGCAGTTTCAATGATATTTTTCAACAGTTGTAGACACGTAATTTTGATCGAACTTTGATGTTTTATACAAATTTTAGTGCTAAAATATTTCTTTTATATTTGAATTAAATATTTTGATTGTTATCTTATTTTGGTTAGTTTATTTTAAAATATTTGAAAACTAGAGTCACATTTTAGGTTAAATTTTAGTTTTAAAATAAAAGAAAATTTACGAAAAAATATATGCATTTAGATTGAATAAATAAACTAGTGTTTCTTAATTATATTTTTAGATAATCTATTTAACTTTTTCTTATACTTTTATTAGTTCAAAATAATTAGCTAATATTTTTATTATAATAATTTTTATATATATTTAATTTTTGCACACTCTCCACTTATCCTAACTACTACCAAACCCCCCTATACACATTCCCCATTTCCTTAAACCTCTCACCGATACCCACATTTCACTCCCCTCCACTCTCCTAATATTATTAAACACCTTACCCTTTATTCTACACATACTATCTAACCATCCTTAAATAAAAAATATATCAAAAACTATCCTAAACACACAAGTAAAAATCAAAAACAACGCCAGACACTATACTACACAAAAATTCCACCACCACACAATAATATACACACACCCATATCCAACCCACTCACGCAGCAAAAAAAAAAAAAAAAAAAGGACACGCACAATAGAAAAAAAATGGTTGAGTTTGAGGTTTCGAGTTTGTGATTTCTGACTGTGGTCTTTTTTTTTTAATTTATTTTCACAAAAGGTAACACTTGATCTTCATTGTATAGCTTGATTTCACAATTATATAAGATATCATGATTATAATGTTATGAAGTTGTTTAAATGCTATGTGTGCTTTAATATTTACATTATAATATTGAACATATGCTTGAACCTGTTATATTATTAAATTTAGGGTTAAATTGTATAACATGTTGTTATTTGTTGTATATTTAAAGGTCCATTTCCCATTTCTTTTCCTTAATTAATTATCGAAAATTTTGATGTTTGTGCGTTACTAATTTTGATGAATTCTTTGTTTAGTTATGTTTAGATAAGTGATATATAAGTTATTTTGTTCAACAATATTGGTGTTGATTGGATGTTTTGGGACATTTAGTTAGCTTTAGTATTTTCTTTCAAAAAAGGGAAGGAAATTTCAATAGGTTTACTAACTACCGTATATTATTATTATTATTATTATTATTATTATTATTATTATTATTATTATTATTATTATTATTATTATTATTATTATTATTATTTTTATTATTATTATTATTATTATTATTATTATTTTTATTATTATTATTATTATTATTATTATTATTATTATTATTATTATTATTATTATTATTATTATTATTAGTTTAAATAACGAGAGGTTCATAATATTATTTTGAATTAACGAGATAGTTCGGCACTACTTGATCCACACTCGAAGAAAAATTGACCAACTAATTTTGGTAGGCAAAAAATTTAATCACATTTTTTAAAATGGTTTCATTAGAAAATGTGGTTACACATCTATTTTGAGACATTTGAAAGAAATTCAAGTATGCACTGACGCACCTTGACCAAATTATTTTTAATAATTAACTTTCATTTAATATAAACTAAAATTTATAGGCAAAGAAAATTAGGGATACACTCGAGAGAAGAAACCAGTTATGCTTCTAAGCTATTGTATGTCAAAATTGAGAATGCAGTTATGCGTCCGGTTTAATACCAATAAAATTCAACAATAAAAAATACAGGCGATCAATGACCTATAAACACAATTTATCCAAAAACAATTTAAGTTAAGTATAAGTTAATAAACGCGATCGTGCTAAAACCACGGGACTCGAGTGGTGCTTAATACCTTCCCCTTGGTCATCAAAATTCCTTACCCGAATATCTAGTTCGCACACTATAATAAAGAGTCATTTCCTTTTGATGAGGGATTAAAAAGAAAATGTGACTTGAAACACCATAACTCAATTTGAAATGGCGACTCTGAAAATAAAAATAATCCCTATTCAATACCGTCACTTAAATTGAAAAAACCCTTTGTCGCAGTCCGAAAAGGGGTGTGATAGCAGTTTGATACTGTTTAGTGGTCTAATGCTGGTGTCTGTGCAGCAATTTTGTGTTATATTTTGTGCAGTTTGTTTTTGGAGCTGATTTTTGGTAGTCTAATGTAGCAATTTGGTGCGGTTTGTTGGTGCTGATTTTTTGGTGGTTTGATGTTTATGTACAGTTTGGTGCTGATTTTGCAATGTTCTGCTGATTTTTTGGGTGTTTTGGTGCAGTAGTTTGATCAAGTTTGATAGCTTCTATGTTTTTGCAGTTTTAAGCTATTTTTTGTACAAAACTATTGAAAACAGGGCATTATAGTTCAGTTTAGTTGCTGATTTTTAAATTTATCTGCAATTCTATGCGATTAATGACTGATTATTAACATGAAAATATATTTTTTGCGCATAATATTTGCTCAATTTTGTTCATTACTTTGCATTTCGCTATAACTCGAATAAAATAATAACCACAACACAATTACAACGAGACAATGCAGAAAAGAAGTGGAAAAAAGAAAATCAGGAGAGAAATTGAATTAGAGTGTTTGTATCAAACTTGACAATATTTTAGATAGTCAAAGGGCTAAATCCGTCAAATATATAGTTTAGACACTATTTTTAAATTAACTGTCATAATTTAAGGACCATTTATGTCATTTTCTCTTTTATTTTCGGCCGAACTATTTAATCCAATCTCCCTCCTTTTCAGAATTTACTCAATTCCCAAAATCAACGATATAGCGATCGGAAAACCTGTTGCAATGTCAACTGTGCCTTCCATGTCGGAGTAGCCAGAGAGTAAGTATAATTTCTAATTTTTTTTCTTTCGATAGTTGTAACTTATCGTGTCATAATGTATGATATTGTATTGTTTTAATAAATACAATGTTTGAACAAAAATTGTATTGCTTCTCGTTGTTGCTTAATGGCACACCTCACTAATTTGAAGGAGCAGGGTACTGGGTAGAACTATTAGAAAAAGGATTGGGTGATGATAGATTTAACGGTATAATACAATAAAATTTGTGTAACAATAAAAACAAATATGATATTTAAACTAACAACACGGTATAATAGGTAACAATCATCCAAACAAGATATTAGTATTCTGTTGGTTTGTGTGTATTAGTTTATTTCTCTCCCATTATAGTCTTTGATAGTTTTAGAGAAAATGATCAAAAGCCCCCTAATATATAGTCGGATTTTCAACTACACACTCCTACTTTACGAGGCAACATTTTAAAAATAGAATATATAACTCCTTAATAACTCACCCCCAGATTCGTATCAAGTAGTGCTGGACACACGCCTGCCATGTAATATATATTTTTTTAATGTATAAAAATCAATTATTTTGTTTTCTTTCATCTCCAGGCATGGCATCAGCCACCGGCCGGATATTTTTCATCCATTTTCATCCATTTTCATCCATATTTCTCTTGATTCAATCTTCAAAAATCCCCAATTTTTTTTCAATAATTGCCTAATTACCCTTCAAAATCTCAAATTTCTACACCATTTCCTGCTTTTTCTCTCGATATTGAAGAAATTTCACTCAAAATCATTAACAATTTAATGCTCCAAAAAGTCGGTGGTAGAAATCTTTAAAATGAAGATATTGTAAGATTTTTGTATCCGATATTTATTGTAGATTTGAAAGTCAAAGCTTTATCAGATTTGAAATAGGAAGGTAGATGCAATGCCTAACTATTTAAATTTTGTGTTTATGCTTGAATCTGCATCTCCTACTTTAAAAATCTTGAAGCTACAAAGGAAGTGGCAATGGTGATTCACAACGAAATTGATGGTTGATGGGTCTGTTCTCACATAGTGGAAAGCCGATGAAGACGAAGAATTGGTGATGGATGAGTGAAGTTCATATGGTGCCGCCGCCTCTGCAGCCCATGTTGTTGTTGCTGGCGTTTCTTGTTAAAGAGAAAGAAGGAGAAAGAAGAAAAGGAACGTTAAAAGTAAAATAAAACAAAACACAAGGAAACATTAAAAAAAAAGTAGAAAATTAATAATGAAATAAAAGAAACACTTAGTATAAAGTTATAGTTTTATGATTTGTTTTTGCTCTCACTCTCTCAAAGAGAGTGAACTACACATTTCTTGCCACCTCAGCACATAGGGTACAAATAACTCCATTTTAAAATAGTCTAAGGGGGTAATAGGATCACCTTAAAGTATGAGTGTGTAGTTGAGAATTCGATTATAGTTTGGGGGGGGGGGGGGGCGCTTTTGACCATTTTCTCATAGTTTTATGCATCATATTGTTAGGGAACAAAAACAATGGACCCACTTTAGTCCTACAAGTGGGTCTAGGGCGGGTAGGAACCTGTCATCGTTGAGAAGCTAGACAAGTTATTTCTGAAAAACTCTCGACTGAGCAAACAATGGTATCGCGGGTCATTTCCTCGATGAACTGAATATGTGACATATCGTGCCTAATCACCTATCCTATTAAAAATTGTCTTAGTTAAGTCATAGGGCATTTTTTCATCATTTGTGCCTTTTGCTGTTAGAATTGGTGCAAATCCTAATATAGTGAATTAACTTACTGTTCGAATGGTGTTACAGATGATTATCGTCTACTTTGTGGTAATCTTGGGAATGAGGTCAATGATGATGTCCTATCAAAAGCCTTTTCAAGGATTCCAACCTTTAACAGGGCTAAGGTATGTTCTGTTAGATTTTGTTTTATTTTCTAATACGCGTACATTTTTATGCTTTGATTTTGATTGATATACATGAGCTCTGGTAATTTTGGTCATTAAGGGAGAGAGACTTCTCACTGTTTTCAAATTGGAGTTCAATAACTTTGAAAATTAAAGACACATATTAGCAGTATCATTGTAGGACCAAAAATTTTATCCCTCAGGTTGTATCTTTGTGTGTCTTTTTGCATTCTTTTCCTCTTATGATGGGTATAGTGCAGACATGCATGTTGACTCAGTTCTATATGTCCTCGGTCATGGATCTAGTTATGGGACACTGCAGGATAAAGTCTGAAGTTTTCTTTTTTCTATCTATGGTGTTGGTTCGTTAAGAGAGAACCTGCGATCTCTTGAGTTTGAAGTACTCAAAAACTTGACTAATTCAAATAACATTAAATACAACATTGGTGGATTAACCACCCATCTGAAAAGAAGGGAGTAACTTCCTACTACAACTTAAATGAGAAAGTGGAGAAATAACCTCCTTGCTGCAACAACTGCTACACAAAAATAGGAAAAACAAGTAACTAAAAAGCTGTAGTAATCTATTGCAAACAGAGATAAAAATAAATAACTTCATTTCCTTAAATCTTCCATCTGTAAAACATTGGTAGACTAAAAGGGGTGCTAACGTTACTCCCCTCTTCAAATCGCGCTTGCCCTCAAGCGCTAAGTGTGGAAAATATTAGTATTTTCCTCTTTTCCAACAAATTCTTCCTCATCGTATATAGAGTCAATCCAAAACAACTTCTTGCACTGATGACCGACCTCGAGTGAATGGTTCATCACAGTTGAAACAAAGTCCCTTAAGTCGCTTTCCTCCATTTCAGATCTGGTCAGTTTCTTTACAAATCTGACATGTTGTTGAGGTGAAAAATCTATTGTCTTTGATTTGCAAGCATCTAACAATTGCGAACAAATGGGTTGTTCCTTGCGTTCATAAAGTCGGGATTAACTCATCGCCGTAGCCAAATCTGGAGGATTATGCAACTCAACCTCAATTGCTATATAATCAGTAAGACCGTTGATATAAAGTTTAATTTTTTGTGATTGTGTGAGTGTACCAGCCTGCGAAATTAACTGCTCAAATGTTTCCTGGTAATCTGCCACAGAACCGATCTAGCGTAGCTTAGCCAATTCTCCCAATTTTTTACTTCTGATTGGTGGCCCAAAATGAAGATTACAATGACGTTTGAAGTCATCCCAAGACAGTTAAGGCAGATCTGTCTCTAGTTGAAGAAATCAAAGTTGTGCATTGCCCTCCAAATGAAAAGAAGCAAGTCCAACCTTTTCTTCTTCTAGAGTTTGTTGGTGTTGAAAGAAGTGTTCACATCTGTTCAACCATCCCAAAAGGCTCCTCTTGACCATTAAATCATGGAAAATCCAACTTTGTATGTCTAGGAATGATGAAACTTCCTCCTACTTCTGCCTGTGACCCTCCTGCCACTCTATTTTTACCCTTCCAGCCACGATTCTGACTAATATGTTCAGTTGAATCAGAATCGACCTTCGAATTTGCTAAATCCTTTGTGAGTGCATCTAAGCAAGCATTTATTGCTTATTGTCTCGCTGTATTGACTACACGTTCTTCTTGAAACAAGTTCACCAATTGTGTCAGTTGATGTTGAATTTGATCTCCCATAACATCCGGCTCTGATACCAAGTTGTTATGATCCTGAAGTTTTCTTTTTTCTACCTATGGTGCTAGTTCGTTAAGAGAGAACCTGCGATCTCTTGAGTTTGAAGTACTCAAAAACTTGACTAATTTTCTGCCTATCATTTCAGTAAATACAAATAACATTAAATACAACATTGGTGGATTAACCATCCATCTGAAAAGAAGGGAGTAACTTCCTACTACAACTGAAATGAGAAAGTGAAGAAATAACCTCCTTACTGCAACAACGGCTACACAAAAATAGAAAAAAACAAGTAACTAAAAAGTTGTAGTAATCTACTACAAATAGAAATAAAAATAAATAACTTAATTTCCTTAAATCTTCCATGTGTAAAACATTGGTAGACTAAAAGGGGTGCTAACATATTCTATACTAGTAAAGGCAAGGATATCTTGTTTTGACCAACAGATAAACATTTCTATTGATCTCATATATAACCTTGTACAAGGACATACTGCAACCATGAATGATATTGTTCGTCCCCTTCCATAATTGCCACAAAATGAAAGCAGGAAGTGCTTTATAGATAGGCTTTAATTTAGTTGAGCAGTTTGTTGTCCACCACTTTTGCACAATTTGATAAACTTGAAGGAAAAGGTCTATGTAGTCCTACACCAACTGCAAAACTTGTCGAGACTCTAGCTGTAAAGCTGCATGTAATAAATAGATTATTAGTAGTCTCCTGGTATGACTCTGTGCAACAACAACATTTGGAAACCATAGCAAATCGCATCCTTGCTAGTAGATCGTCTATTCGAATCCTCTTCTTCCACAGTCTCCATATGAAAAAAGGATACTTTAGAAGGCACACCTTTTTTTTTTTTTTTTTATAACCGAGAATCTGTCTGTGACCCACCTTTTGGACCAATCACAGCCTCCTAAACTCGGTGGATAATGGCCCGCCCCTCTACCCAGTGGCGGATCCAGGATTTAGAGTCCGTGGGTGTCAAATAGACCTCCAACCATGGCACCACAAGCCAATTTTATTCACTGGGTGCCACGCTTTATATTTATATAAATATTATATATATATATACCTATGTATATGTAGAGTTTCCGTCGAAGTCGGGGGGTGGCGTGGCACCCCCGAGGCCTTCATAGATCCGCTCCTGCCTCTACCCTTCTCCACTTAAATACCGGGCTTGGCTTTGCATGGTGTGGGGCTTGAACCTGCAACCTAAGCCACAAATCCTCCACCTTTTGCCACTTGAGCTAGGCCTTGGGGGCTACTTTAGAAGGTACAGCTTTAATCGAAATATCACTAAAGTGTCGTTGCAGCTCTTCCCTCTGTCTCAGAATGTCACAAGCACTCCTAACACTAAACTTGGCCAGAGCTGTTAGGCGTCCACCAAGGTTTGTTGATTGAAGAACATCCGAAATTACCCAGATTAAGGGTAAATGAAGGACAAGTTGTAAAGTTGTATTTCTGTTGCAAGGGATTGAACCAACAAACTATGGTGATTTGTTAAAAACTATTCTGCTATTTTATAATAAAAGTAGTTGCTTCCTGATAAGCAGTAATTAGTTACTCTTCAGCATTCTCATATATATATTTTTTAACTTATTGAAGTGACAACAACAATCTGTCTTACCTTTTTCTGTTCAAATAAGAATAATATATCTAATCCCTTATTGTGCATAACTTGCATACTGTTGTCACTTTATGCATCTTAAGGTGAAAGTTCTCAGCACCATCTGAATTTTCTATCCCGAAACTTCTATCTTGATATGTAATTCAAAAAATAAACTAAAATATGAAACTATAAAAGAGAAAAAAATAAAAGATGATTTAATGCAAAAAAAAAAAAAATTAAATAGTGAAATCAACGAAACTTGATACCTGAGGAGCCTTGAATTACTGTATAATCTCCTCCAATTGTCAACGCGCATGCTCTGTCATCTGCTGGAACATTCACAGGTTTTGAGACATGCGTTGCGATCCTACAAAAGTGGATTTGCTGACATTTGAAAATGGCGGCCATCTTCGTTGAGATATGCGTTGCTAAATATGGGAAGGAGGCGATTACAGCCCAATATTGCGACACAAGGAAATGAGGCGTTGTTTTGGTAAACTATGGGAACCTTTTTATTTTATTTAAAAGTTGATAAACAATAAATATAAATGCGCGCTTTTGAGACATGCCACAGCATTGTCTAAGGATCCTCTTTTATATATTCGTCTTGCTTTCTTCAAACTTTGTTGTTTAATGGTATGTTGTAGCTTACAAGGTTCAGTAACAAAGAGTTTCTATTATGCATGTTGACAGGTTGTGAGAAACAAGCAGACTGGTAAGACCATTTGGCTTATTGTGCTGTGGCACTTACAGAAATGAATGGTGAGTCTCTTATTGTGCTTAAACAATTATGTGATCAGCTTAGAGTTTAGATCTAACAGTTCCCTTGACATGCCATTTGGCTGACCGCTGATGCCATGTGCGGGTTTCTACTTTCTTGGGTTCCATCTTCTTCGATGTCTTTCATGTCAAATGATTCAGGTTGATATAAAGAGTTCCTCTATTATTTCAGAAGTTTGGTTTCGTGTAGAGTTCACCAAGTGCGGATTACATGAATGTGTGAAGTGACAGTAGTTTTAGTTATTGAATTGGAGTAATGTTGTTCCCAGATGCCTAAATGAGGTTGCAATTCGTGTTGTTTCCAGGGAAGTACGTTGGAAATCGACCAATTATACTTTGCAAAAGCAAGTCCAGGACTGACTATGAAGCTCTAGAAAGACGCAGGGCAAGGACTTGATTGTCCTATGTAGTATATGATTTGTTGAAGTCATAGATTGACTTGTTAGACACTGTCAAATAGCTTTATCTCGTTGGAATTTGTAAGAAGACGATGACGTCCAACGTTCACTTCAAATTAATAGATGCAAGATCAAAGACGTATATCATATGAAGCTTAAGATTTGATGGACAAAGTTAGTCACAATTCCACTATACTCGTGTCATTGAAAGGTGACAACGGTTAAATGTTATGTATTTTTCTTTGAATTTTTAACTTTCGAATATTGATTATTTATTTTTTGTTGGAAAACTCTATCATGCCAAATAAATTTGTTGTCGAATTGATTATTTCGAAGACGAAGAAACAACACCATCAAATTAATGCCTAAAAGAAGATACAAAACTCTTTGTTTTAGTAGATATCCCTTTTAACAATATTATTGTCCTTAATAGAAAAAATATTTTAATCAAAATTTAGACCTCATGTTTGTATTTAAAAAAAAAAAATAAAATTGCATTATATTTCACTTTGTAATTCAGACATGTGATTTATGTCTCTGCATATTTAGATAAAAAAAACTTTAGATATTTTAGCTTTTCTTTAAATAAGGGTCCTAAGTTCGGGTATTTGGCATATGCCTCGCCTAAATTTTCATTGTTTTAGGCTGTTGAGATTTTTTTAAAAAAAATAATTACATATTGTCTCACTAAATAATAATTTTGTAAAAGATTTTATGTTAAATACATTATTCCTTCATATTCCAAGTCAGATGTATGTATCAAAGATACTAAATACATGATCTTTGATACCAAATATATTATGAAATACAGATACACAGTAAGAGAGGAGCGAGCAAGAGTCGATGTGTATTTTTTGGTACTAGATGCATGTATCTTTTTAATACTAGATACAGAGAGAGGCAAGCGTTATATGAGAGAGGCGAACGAGAGAGTGAATGTATCTTAGACAAATGTGAATCAAAGCTCGGATATAGTGTATTTTGGAAAATATTACACTTGCATGTATCCGTGATACATGTATGATGTATCTGAGTGCGACGAATACATCTATATTGCAAAGTAAATGTTAATTTCGAAACTAAAGTTAAAAGACAAATAATTATGTCCTAAACAAGTGGAATTTGTAGTATAGAAGGTAATTTCGAAAACTAAAGTAAAGACACGTAATTAGGTCCTAAACTAGTTTTGGGCCTTTTCATTGTTTTGGGCTTTAGCCCATTTATCCAGACTATATATTCAGACATATTTGTTTCTAGATTTTCATTCACCCGTATTTGATCTCTCTCCGTTTTTCAGAATTTTCAGTCACAATAATTCCCAAATCCCTAATTTAGCGATCGGAAAATCCCAATTCACCGGCGTTGCGATGTCTTCAGTGCCTTCAACGTCGGCGGCAGCTACTTCATCGTCGTCGCAATTCACCTACTCGAACGGCACCTACTTTCCGACGCCTTTTCATCTCCAACAACAACCTCCTCAGCCCTACATAGGTGCTGCTCCTCCGCCCGTTCAACTTCCTTCTCCTTCCCTCTATCCTGCTCCTGCTGCTATTCCTGGCGTTTACACTTTGCCTCAGTTTCAACAAGTAAGTATTTCAACTATCAGCAAATATTGATGGCCTAAAAGGACAATAAACGGAAGTTATAAACACTTGTATCTGAATTTCGCTGTCTGTATATTCGTGAAAATTTGAAATTGGTTGTCAATCCTTGAGTTTTGATTGCGTTAGAGTCAGGCTAATATCATAGAAAGTTTACTTATATGTTAAGTTTGCATTTTTCCCATCTAAACAAGTTGCTTATAGCAGTGTTTTGTAAATTTCCTGTGAAATTGTTGCGATAATTTCCTTTTAAAAATAAAATAAGGGTGTTGTCCAGACCAGCTTGCTTGTTGAGATCATATTTGCTTCTGTATGTGTGAATATGTGCTTGATAAGATATCATGACAGCCAATTATAAGCTTGTTAGTTTCCTTTAGGAGGAGAACAGACAATTTCTGTAGAAGTATCTGCAGATGGCCTTTGTACATATTTAGCTTTGTCAAGGTAAACTAGTGAGCTTGTTTTGGAAAAAAAGAAGGTAGCTTTTGTCATGTTTGTAATATATGTAATTCTTGTGGACAGGCTCAGCAGTTATTCCAAAGAGACGCACAAACAATCACACCTGAAGCACTTGAAAATGTGAAAGCTGCACTTGCGAGCAGCGAAATTGAGCACAAAGCTGAGGCCAAGAAGAAATCTGTACCTCGTAAGGCAGCTGGACATAGTTGGGAAGATCCTACTCTGGCAGAGTGGCCCGAGAGTAAGCCTAATTTCCTATTTCTTTTCCTTTCCTTGTCTGTGTGTGCCTCATGCTTTTCAAGTCTATTTATTATTCTGTTTTTTTTGGGATTACTCTAGTTCTCTCTCCTTATAGTCTTCGAAGTTTTGGGCATCAATTGAAATGGATACTCGTGTACTACCTTGTGCTGAAGGGTTTGGCATTATAAATTTGGTTCAAAGCGACCCGACAGTCATACAATTTGGAATTTTAGGAACAATTCAAAGACTTCAGATCTATTTGCCTAGGGTGAAGTGCTTAAGATTATTGCAGAACTCGCTTTTCAGGATGATGTATGCTTGAAAATACACTAAATGAATTTGTGTTGGTTAAGTTGTGGGGAGTTTTTGTCTTCTCTTTTTAATTTCTTATCTTTTTCTGCCTTTTCTGGAGGTTTTTAGTAAAAAAAGAACTCTGCGAAGTAATCTATCAGATCTTGCTTGTTTTAGTATTATGCTCTTTTTTTTGTTTTGTTTCTGATAAGATGTTTTAGTATTATGCTTTGTTGGTCCGCTTTCATGGATTATGGCTTGCTGCTCTGATCGTTTTTCTTACCCAATTATCTATTTATCTTCACTAATGATTCTCTTAGGCACTTCATCCTGTGATGGCTGTTTGCACTTATTTGTTCCTTTGTTGTTAGAATTGGTGCAAATCCTAGTAGAGCGGAATAACTAAGTTACTGTTCTGATGGTATCACAGATGATTATCGTCTATTCTGTGGTGATCTTGGGAATGAGGTGAATGATGATGTCCTATCAAAAGCCTTTTCAAGGTTTCCAACGTTTAATATGGCTAAGGTATGTGCCGTTTATATTTTCCAATAATTTTACATATTTATGTTTTTGATTGTTATTCATGAGTACTGGTATTTCTGGTCATGAAGGGAGAGAGAAATCTTTCTATTTGCTTAGACAGCTATTGATAGTGTGTGGGAACATCGAATGTGGTGTGCATGCATCTAGTTTGAGAGACTTCTCCTCACTTTTAACTGCTTTTAATTTGGACTTCAATGACTTTTTAGTAGTATCATTGTAGGATAAAAATTTGTATTCCTCAAGTTGTCACCGGTCCGATAATCTCCTTCTCTTCTCCGGCATAGAATCTCACCGGCGTCTCATTCCAGATGTGGGTAATATGCCCTATTCCTTCGAATTCAATTCTCACTTTCTTCGGAATGCTATTTCCCCCACCCTTCACTGAAGTTCTCGCCCATTTTAGGTGATTTCAGAGTTCTGTCTCCTCCTCCGTCCTTATCCATCCTCCACAAAATTCCCCTACTGACATAACAACCTTGTCTGATCACATGTGAAGAGGTAAACATACCTGTCTGATCCAGGTCTGTTTGATGGCTGCTCTAGATTGGATAGCACCAACAGTTGGTGTCCACCATTGGAGTTGCAAGCTCTGTTTCTTCCACGACCAATTACCTCTGAGTGCATGTTCTGCAGCTTTCATGGAGGCAAACTCAAAAAGGAATCAGGTTTTCCCCATTTCATAGATGTTCAGACCATGGAATTGGTTCCAATTCGAATTAGCCCATCTACGAATTTCCGAGAGGGTCGGGATTTCAGCCCCATTAACCTGACCATTAAGGCTCCTGCTCAAAGCCTCATAGTGAGATAATTTGGTGTCATCATCAATACAGATTATATCTCCATCTTGTTTGGTGGTTGCAGCATCTAATCCTCTGGAGATCCATTTATTTCTCCCACTGTTTCAGCATACGGAATCTCCTTATCAATCAAAGTGGGGGGTTTGTTGGTTATCCTTGTGGCTCTATAACAAATGAACCTCTCTATTTGTTAGCCAAATCCCACCAACCTACATTGAATGCTGTTTCTGGAATAATTAATACTGCTCTGTTTTTTCCCTATACACTGATTATACTTTTATAGCTCCCCCTATTGTTGAAATTTCTTGCACGGAGAAGCTGGGTAGATAGTTCCTGTCGTTTCCATCTGCAAACAGTATTGCCTTTGACCTTTGAAGCTTCTTTGAGGTTCCTGCACAGCCATTCCATTGTGTTCTGACTAAAACCTGACCTGCTCATCCTATCTCTTCCACGTTCAGCCCAGTCATACCAGCTTTCTCCGCGAGAGATGCTTCTCGAGATGTCAAAGGGTTTGAATTCCAACGCAAAATAGATTATGTTGTTTTCCACGGTATGAGTCAAGGAGAGAGAAAGAAGGGGTTGATGGTTAACCATCAATCATCAACCCCTTTTTTTTTAAATTTTCAGTTTCAAAAAAAGAAGGGGTTGATGGTTAACACGTAAGGTATTAACTGAGGTACGGAAAGGAAAATTTTCCGTTGCCAAGGCCACCGGAAAGGGTGTTTCTTTCCTCCTAGGAAGTAGGAGATGGAACCATCTCAGTATTCGTTTCTGGGAGCATTTTTTACACAATTTCTTCTTCTCTGTTTCTTAACACACACATCAATTTTTTTCAAGAGCCTTTTCAAGATAAAGATAATGTGATCTAGACTTGCATCTTCCTATCTAGCTGTGGATTACATTTTCCTATCCATCATGGTTTCTATTCCTATGGCAGTTACATTCTATGAGAAGTATTTTATTTTATATTCTGTCTCGCTCTCGTGAATCTTTATTGTATAATTGTATGCTGTAGCTTGCAAGGTTCAGTAATAAAGGGTGTCTACAATGCATGTTGACAGGTTGTGAGAGACAAGCGGACTGGTAAGACCAGGGGATATGGATTTGTCAGTTTTTCCAACCCATTGGATCTTGCTGCGGCACTTAAAGAAATGAATGGTAAATTATGTGTTAATCATTATATAAATGTGTAGGCTCTTAGTCTCTTTAAGATATGGCAGCATAATCATTATTTTAATATATAATCAATATTTTTTTATAGTTTCTTGGTTCCCTTCCCCTTTTCTTTGATATCTTTATGTCAACTGATTTAGATTAGTAGAGTGACATCTATTGAGCCAATGGTTTTTGTATTTGAACGTGTAATCCCTCGCCCCCTCCCCTCTCCTCTCTCCACGAAAGAAGGAATAGTGGAGGAAATAAGTAACAGAACTCTGTACTGAGGATACCATTTAGGACTGCTTTTGAAATCAGTTTAGGTAAAGAAAAAATTAGTGAGGAAAAGAACAACATCAACCAAACTTGTATGAGAGAATTTCAGAAGTCTGTTTTTTGTGGAGTTTGTAAAGTAGGGAAGTTCATCAATGTCTTAAGTGGCAGTTGTTTTAGTTATTGAATTGGTATAATAGTATACCTAGATGCCTACTAATGATGTGGTAATTCATGCTATTTTCAGGAAAGTATGTTGGTAACCGGCCTATTAAACTTCGCAAGAGTAAGTGGCAAGAGAGGATCGACTATGAGGCTGTGGAAAGTCACAAGGTGAGGTTTTTTGCATGGTGATTGTCCTACTTATATTATATTACATCTTGATAGTGGCATTAACTGACTACTTTTTTTTTTTGGATGTGTTGGATCTTGTGGCAGAACCGATCACTTAAGAAACCAAAGCAAGCAAAGAAGGGTATATTTCACAAGTGAGCATGCACCAACCATGATAAGGACTCAATCAGCAAGATACTTGAAATGTACTTTTAATGTGTATTAATCAATTTCTTTACAATTGTCCCTTCCTGGGAAAGAAGGATCAAAGTATAATCCCAGGATGCAAAGAGGCGATTTCAATGTCTGCAATTTGTTATTCACAATGGTATAATATCCATCAGTTGCTGGTTGATGTATTTCTTCCTCAAGAACTCTAGGAGGAGAGCTCTGGATGATCCTTTTACCAAACCATACATTGATGGATTGAGAGAAACTAGTTGTGGTTTGGAAACTTTGGTTTCATACTTAGGTTAATAATGTACTTGTTGGATATTAAACCTAATGTAGGTGTACCAAAGATGATTCAAGTTTTATATTTAGATTGTGGTTCCATTGCATCATTAATAGGATCGTTTGGTTTGCGGATTAAATTATCTTTGGGATTATAGTATGAGAAAGAAAAATACCATAAACCTTGCTGCTAAACTATGTAAACATCATATAGGATCTTTTGATACATTTTAAGAAACTCAAAATTTATTATTTCAGAAACTGAAGTCCTTAACTTCACCTAGTACGAATAAACTCTGTTACCTTGCTTTTTGGTATATTTATATTGTGGAATTTTATAAGTACACCAGTTTAGGAGCTAATTATTTAGGTACATTTTAGTTTTTAATATTACGTATCTTTCTAGATTTTGGTGTCTCCGTATACATGTATCTTGAAAAGATGGAGTCAAATTTAAGTGTAATTTATTGTGGGTATATAGTATCCAGTGGATTCACATGTATCGGGATGCATAACAAATCTCCCTCGCCACTCTCCCATGTATCTAGTATTCCAGATACATGTGAACCACTCCAAATACATATATATATTTGTGATTCGCATGGGATGCATAGCAAATCTCTCTCGCCTCTCTTCCATCTCTCGCACTCTCCCATATATTTGGTATTTCAGATACATGCGAATATATCTGGTAGTCCAGATGCATGCGAATCACACTAGATACATGTATCTATGTGATTCACATGTATATGGGTACGTACGAATCTCGCTCACCTCTTTCCTTGATAGCAAAAATACATGTATCTAAGTGTAAGGTACATAGAGAATTCTTAATTAGTGGTAAAATACATAATATTTTTTTTAATATATAGTTAATAATAGTATATACAATAGTTATGTAGTTTTCGTATATTATAATGTGAGGATTATAAAGGGGTTGTGTTAGCAACCTAATTAATATGAAGTAACAGTTGATCACACTCATCTTTTTGACGTGGTGTTAATATGGTCAGTGTTTATGATTTGCTATAACAAGGTATGTCATGTTTAGATTTTGTATAACGAAGAGTATATTTAAACTATTTCTTATAGTATAGGGATAATTTGACCCTTTTCCATATAAAATAACTAAATGCAACAAGAATCCGGTATGGACGACTAGATATGCTATAAACACGAGAATAAAATCATAAGATGCGTTCAAAATTCGCTAGCCAAACTTCAAAAATCGTATGTCCGAAGCAACTTGCCAACAATAGCAAGCATTCTCTTAGTTGGTGAAATTTACAAAACTCAAAAGTACAATTACGTATTCACAAAAAAAAATTGTTTGTTGTCATCTTTGACGCCCCTACACAACACACACTCATCTCTTCAACCTTTCAACACTGAAAAAATTCCTCAAGATGTACAAAAAAACTGCAACCCTCCATTACGCTACTTTTGGTGTTCACGTGCCTCATAAGCTCCTGCACAATACATGAATGATTAAGAGTCTGTTTGGATTGACGGAAAAACAAAAAGTAGGGAGAGTCTTTTAAAGTTGTTTTTAACTTTGTCACACTCCCAAAAGTTATAAATGATTTAAACGTAGGTTTGACCAATTTTTAAACCAATCCAAATAGGCTCAAAATCATCTAGAATATGGACAAAGACAAAATGTCAATACAACAATCATCAGTGCAAGATGGGGGATATCACATGTTATTTAGGGAAGTGAAAGTATATGATCCAAACGTCTTTTCCTCCGCCAACCCCATGGTGGGATAAAATGAGACCTTTGTAAAGGCAACAATTTCATAAATATGTCCTGCACTTGGAGTGACACAAGTATACTATCCACTTTTTGGTAAGAGGAGCACAATGGAAGAAACCTTTTATTTTTTCTTGGTATAATATGATGACAAAATGAACTGAGTTTACATGGAAGCACCATTACTATCTTGCTACTTAAGAATGGAAACAAAATGAAGCCCCAGCTTCAAACTATGCTGACACAATCAAATGGTCTAATGCTTTTCCGAAAAAGTAAAAGTTAACTAAAATAAAAAACTTGACAATAATAAAAAAAGAAGCTAATAAGAGTGCAAGGAAGCAAAATGATAAGTAAGAGGTCATCGGAAACTTACAATGTTCCAAACAAATAAATTCTTTGAACTCTTGTAAGTTCGGAACCATACTGATTGTCCTCGATAAAAATAGTCACACTGGTCCAACAGCAATACAAAAGATTAATGCCATTTTACAAATGAATACTTCAAAATATGGAGACAAGCTATTTAAGCATACCTGTGAATGCTTTGAAACTTAACTTGATTCAACTTAACTGTTGTTCCCTACAAAAAAAAAATAAAAAAATAAGATACTTGAAGAATGAATATCGAACCTCCAGGGAAAATCTTAACAACTCTACCAGCACAACCCCATTAAGTATTTTTTATTAACACATAACTGAAGAAGCAGAATTCCTGAACCAGGATTGGCTTACCCTGAGATTATCTTCAGATAAAATTGCTGTATCTCTCGGAGTGGTTTTAGCAGCATCACTGCAGATAGGTCCAATTCAATCAGCGAATACACATGTTAAAGGTGAAATATGCCCACAGATGGCTCAGTTCAGGAAAGGACACCAAATATTAAGAAACTACAGAATTCACCTGAGATCAAAGTGCCTTTTGTTAGTGAACAGCTTCACAGTTTTAGGACCTTTAATGTAGGAAAAAATGTGTTAAGGAATGGCATCAGTTTATATAGACTTCTTATAGAGACTTTAACAGAAACACCAAAGAGCCATTTGCACAGTAAGTATGGCATGTGTGACAGCAAAGTGAAAGACATCAATCATAAATATCAATCAGAAACTATTACTTAGACAGCATTAAAAACAGCACGTAATCATTGACTCGCGACATCAAAATGTCAACAGATAATCTACCACTCAACTGTATACATGATTGATCCATATCTTTAACTTTATGCCTATACCAATACATAAAAGAGAGCAGAGCAATTGGTGAACCCCATTATAGAGAAGCCTGTCACAAATTTCTTCCTGAACTGCACTCTCTGGCTATCCCACTAACAAGAAATGAAAAAGATTTTAAAAGGTCACTGCAAACTAGGTAGTTTTACAAAAAATCCATTTTTTCTTGCTTTCCGTCAGATTTATGCATAAATATCATCAAGATTTTACTTAACAAGACATAGTGGTGTATCCATCAACTAGTTGATGCATCATTTAGCTACATATCCACAAAATAAATTATGAACACATGCCAGAGTAAGAATTTGTTTATCTAAAACAGTAGACCTACAAAGGTAAATCTTCCAAAAAGCTGAAAATGCAAAGAGGTTAAACTAAAGGTCTTACGCACCTAATAAGAGATTACCGAGGGTAAAAAAGACACGAAACCCATTGCCTACCTTCCTCCTCGGGTCCTCCAATAACCAATGAATGCAAATTGATAGGCTGCATAAATGGTACGTAAATCAAATAGCTGCTCATCTGCAACACTCTCCAAGTTCAATCCATTGAACACTCTGTAATCCTAATTTAAATATTCAAAATAAAGTCAATGCCATTAGTTTAAATAAAAACAAAACAAGGCAACCTACATTGGATGAAGGAGGTTTCATTGATAGCATCAAGTAGAAGCAGAAGCTACTACAAAAGATTATGTCAACTCCAATTTATAAGAGACTAAGCGAGTTTCCATTAAAAAGAGCTTAAGCTAAAATTGTGGAGCAAACAAAATCCAAAATAATGATCAGTGATATTTAAGCATGACAAATTGATCAAGCTAAATAGATCTTATTTATACAAAAAAACAAAGCAGATACAAATTGATCTACATCTAATATACTGTTTCTTTGATTATAATTTTATCCTATCCTATTCACTGCTCAATGTAAAATTCCTCAACTTGAAAAATATATGGAAGGCAGAAACATAATCAATCCCAAATTTAAGAAATGAACAAAATCTTCTCCAAGAGAATCTTCTCCTTTTTTACTTAGTTCATTAATTGTACCTTTTCTAGGGCATTGCTAATACAGTGGATGCGGCTTCCATTAAGGCATTGAACATTCCGCAGGTCCACAAAGTTCAACAAATCAACCTGTTCATCACCCAGAAGTTACAAAACATTTATATATGTTAAAACTTACATATGATAAAATGGCCTAGAAAACGAAAATATGAGGATCTCTAAAATAGTTAATACATCTTACTTTATATTCGGGAATTTTTACAACCAATGCATCCCCCTCAACTTCATGTTCAATACCGGTGTTTGCACATTCATCAGTATCCTCATATTTATCTCAATCAATAACACCATGAAGTTCTTGAGGTTGAACCTGAAAACCAAAAGGAAACTATTTTAGAAAAAGAATAAAACAAAGACAATATAACTGGCGTATGCACCATAGAGGTAGTACCATCAGCCCATGTAACCTCAATGTCGCCATCTTTGAAGCCAATTATACTCCCAAAGGAGGACAAATCAGAATTTTCAGCTTCTCTTGTTATTCGGCGGAACACCAAGTTACCTAGGTGATAGTTAAAAAGATGGTGTCGATTCAGGTGGCAAGAACTAATGATCTCCTCATTTGGGAGATTTACCCATCTAAATGTTGTGGTTTTCTCCTTGTGATCAACAGATTTAACGACTCCCAAACCTTCAGAATTATCCAAAACCACATATTGACCGATTAAGAAATCGTGAACTCCAATATCAGAAATGGGTTTCAGTATTGGTGGTGGTAGGTTTTTTTCAGTTGACCCATTTTGCCAAGTCACATCAACAGAAGTTTTGACATCACCAAGTAAAAAAACAGTTTCAGGTTTTAACAGCACATGCTGGCATACATTTCCATATTTCCAAGTGGAGCGAAATGAAAACACTAGTGTCAACCTGTTAGGATCTTGTTTAGCAAGGGGAGGGGAGTCATCATTGCCATCAGAATTAACGATCCATTCAACATATACTGATCCATCGACCAGTTTTGTTACTGTACATGTCTGTTTCAGGGAAACATTCACCTCCTGTCCAAGTTGTAGTGGAAGACCATCCCGTTCAACATGTGGATGAAGACCCATCCCTCCTTTAAAAGTGCGTAAAGATTCATTCTTGAACTTTACAGTAACATCATGGGTAACAAAATCTACCTTACCCAACCAATTGTCAAGGACTACCAAATCTCCCTCCAAGAATTTTGTTACACGCTTCAGTTGGTTAGATGGAATGTATTGCAAAGAGTTGAGCGTTTTAGAATCATACAGACGAAACAATTGATTAATTTGAACTACTTGTCCAAGTGTCTTATCTATATTAGAAATGTGAGCAACAAAGTCCCCCTGTCTAAACTTTCTTCCCCTGTCATTCTCAAATTCTTCACCGGCATTGTCCGATACGGAGTCATTGTCAAATGGAAGGCCCGAAGAAAAGTCTAACTTGGCATTATCTTCACCTTCCATCTAAAAATCTAACAATGTGACATATAGTTAATCACAAGAACATTAAGTAACTACATTACATATAAAACTTAACCGATTCACAATAACCTCAATAAAACAGGCACAAAAATCGTATTCATAATAACATGCATGTCAACTGTGAGACAACCAATCACTATTCATCATAATAATAACAAGACAGCGGCAAAGCTCGAAGAGACAAGCGCAACAGAGTACAAAAACTCTACCCTAAATTTTTTTCAATCACCATCAAATTCCAATTGCGAAAGAAGTACCGAGTAAAATCATATAAAATTAACAACAAAACTCAATAATACAACACGGTAAGGCTGAAGATACAAACTCATGAACAGAGTACAAAAACCCTAACGTATAAATTTTCACAATAACATGCACGCTTTTCTTCTCAAACAGCATTTCATAGAAATTAATTAAAACCGAGAGCCAGCTTAACATGGTCAAAACGTCACAAATGGGGAGGCCGTCGGGCGTCGGGTCCAACGCAAACACAGGGATAGGAAAATGAGAGCTAAGAAGAAAGAGAAATAAGTACAGAGAAAACTTACAGAGGTGAACGGAGATGGCAGTCGCCGGCGAGCAGTGAACGGAGAGAAGGATCGGTGCCGTGGTGAGGAAGTAACAAAATAGTAGAGGAAATGATTTTAAATTTTTTGACTTAAGTCTGTTTAAGTATAGCTAAAGAAGTCAGTCAGTTAATTAGCTAAGATCCTAATCAGTTAATTAAACTAAGTTAGTTATAGAAGTTTCCATCATGTATGTACCCCTTATTAATAAGGCACGGTTGGGAGGACGAACACTGCAATATGTGTTTGTACGCAAAGCAATTTAAATTGTACATAAAGTTGATCTAAAATTTGTGAATTGATTTAGGGATAAATTTGTACTTTCACTTATGCTTATCAGCTTATGCAAGGTAATCCTTCTTTCTTCGTGTTTATTGTCTTAGTCATTGATAGGGCACATTATAATTTTCTATGAAGATTGAAGCTTAAAGGACAATCAATTTTGTTTTCAATGAATTCCAGTCAACTCCAACAAGAATTTTGTTATTGTTACTGCTGATCAGGTAGGTGCATTTTCTAATAGATTTTCTTCACTGATTTATCATTTTCTCTATTTCTATTGTTCACGATATCTTTTTGTATCTAACTAGATATAATGAATTAATAACAAGGCAACAATAATTGTGGTATCTCCTCCCTCTCTATTACCCTGTTTAAGTTAGATCTTCAATGTTTTAGCCATTGCTAGAAGTTGTGAGTTAATTGCAAGAAGCAGTTATGAAAAGGGTATGTAACCATTTAGACTTTGTTACTTACTGTATTAGTTTTTTTGAGCTTATTTTACAAATTTATTTCTTATTTAAACTTTATTTGTAATCTTTGTTTGTTGGGTATTAATCCTTCCCTCTTCTTCCTGTAAATTCTTTAATTTTTTCTATTTTTCTGTAGTTCCTTATAACAATTGCTGCTACAGAATCTTTCCCATTCAACTGTTGTTAATTTCTGGTGGTTTTCTTTTTTCAATACTGTACAAGTATCTGACGATATCTCTTCCGAATGCACAAGTAGCCAGGATACCCATGGTTTTGCATCTAGCAAGGATGGGTACACTCCAGAAGATGCAGTTTGCTCATATGCAGGAAGAAATACAGCATTGCGGTCCAGGAACCTGGAATCATAAACGAACAATGGCATGCCATAGAAACATGTTATGTCATGCTAGATATGTATAAATGTCGCAGGTAAATTCTATCACAACAGCGAGCTAAAAGAGTTGAATCATAAAGGCGGTGAGTCTTGCAACAGTCAAATGATACAGTGTCTTCGTCTGAAGTTGAGTCATATGGAAATCAAAGTGTACTTCCAACTTTTAATCCTTTGTTAGCTAGATAAAAGTCGGAAAAAAAATTCACATAATGTCGCTTGTGTATATATAGATATACTTTCGTACATAAATTTATTTACTACCATTTACACTACTTTCTCTCCCACTATTTTGCAGGACATGCATACTTCCGCGGCTACAAAAACAACTGCTTGCACCTCTATCTTTGAAGTAGGTGAGGCAGGGGAATTGGGAAATTTTGACTAATCTAATAAGTTCGATGTGTCTAAATATTGTTTGTCTGAATACTGAGACTAATATCAAGTAGATATGATGCAGCAGAAAAGTATTTTCCACTCCCACTGATTACTTTAGATAGAGGTATGTCTATTTTGCTAAGTCGGCATCACACTAACTTAATCTGTTTACAAAGTAATTATATTTTACCATCTACATGAAAAAAATGACTAGAAATGAATTTTCAGAATGGTACTCTATTGCAAAAGGAAGACTATGCAAGACACAACAAGGTTAGAGTAGCTTACATTTCATTTCTATTAGTCCAATTAAATAGAGTACTTGCTTTTAAAGTTGATACAAATCCTTAATTTGAGGGCGCTAGAATGATGGATGAACACTCCATTGTCAAAAATTGATCTTAGAAAATATAATTTTTTTCTTATTTGCATGTATGATTAAGCTTTGAAAATGAAAAGCATAAAGGTCATTGACCCTGACACGAGTGCTGCAATAAAAAGAGACAGAAAAACTTTGATTCGGCTACATATATAACAGTATAAACTAAAAGACACACACATATGCATATATATAAAATTGATGTTATTTTCTCCTCCAAACTTTTTTCAGGAGCTTTAGTGGTGATATATGTAAATGAACTAAAGCTATTTTTTTATTTTTGCTCCAAGTTATATGTGCTGAAATTGTACGAGTTTCATATGAAACATTTGAATTTCCACCTATTTTGGAGATAGTGATGATATCAAGAAGCTTGAGGAGGAAAAGGTATTGTCATTAGTTATTAGTTTTTGCTTGATTTTGATTTTTTGTGTTTTCGGTTACGGAAATCTTTGTTTATCTGCAAATTCAAAGGTTATCTCTTTTTCTATATTATGGGTGGGTCGTGGGGGTGAGGGAGGATTAAATTGAACTGATTATTTTTTGCTCAAAATTTTCATACATATGTTGCTCATTTTGACCTGATTCATACTAGAATTTTGCTCAAACTTTTCATACATATGTTACTCATTTTGACCTGATTCATACTAGATATTGAATTCGCCAAAAAGCTCTAGCCCTATTTGGAGTATTACATTGCAATATTGAAGAAAGTTTTGGAACAGATTGGAGTGCTCTGCCTAACTTTATGACTCAGCAGAGGAAACAAAAAGGAAAATGGAGGAGAAACAAGAGCTGCAGATCTATGTCATTCCATGGAAGAAAATGATCAAAATAGTCCTTCACGTATAGGGTTTGAATTATTTTGGTCCTTTATCTATACCATCTTATCTAAATAGTCCTTAATGTATACATAAAAAGTATCATTTTGGTCCTAGCCCTAAAAACTAACTAAAAACATAAAAAAAATGTTAAGTTTAACTATGGGTCCCACACTCTTCTTCCTCCCTCTTTCTTCGCCATTGCTTCTCCTTCATGTTTTTTTTTTTGCCATGTCTTCTACGATTTCTGCTCCCAAAATCCTCTCATATTCGGCAATGAAAGCGATAATTTGTATACCTGGTAAATTTTGAGGATGTGTATAGCAGATGTCATCATCCTCATCAACAGTTGGAATGAACTCATCAATAGAAGGATGGGAACTCCGATCACCACCTTCAACTTTTCCAAGTAAGTGCCAAATAATCTCTTGATCAGTTGGATCAAATTTTACACCTCTTGGCAATCTTGGCCAGTCATGGCTGACCTGGAAAGACCAACTTAAATGTTTCAGTTAAAGGTACCATAGCTACCGATTCCCTTAAGTTTATTTTCCTTCCTTTTCATGGAGGGGAAAGGGGATCTTGACAACTTTTCAAGGAAGCTAATTACAATCAATCACAAATTATCGCTTTCATTGCCGAACATGAGAGGATTTTGGGAGTATAAATCGTAGAAGAAATGGCAAAAAGAAAGAGCATGAAGGAGAAGCAATAGCGAAGAAAGAGGGAGGAAGAAAAGTGTGGGATCCACAGTTAAACTTAACAGTTTTTTTTTATGTTTTCAATTAGTTTTTAGGGCTAGGACCAAAATGATACTTTTTATGTATACATTAAGGACTATTTAGATAAGATGGTATAGATAAAGGGCCAAAATAATTCAAACCCTATACATGAAGGACTATTTTGATCATTTTCTCTCATTCCATGGTGACTCTGGATTACTTTTAAGATCGGATTCATTTTTTCTAGATGTATCGAAAAAGGATTACCTTTAAGATCGGATTCATTTCTTTCTAGATGTATCGGAAAAGAGGCTCAATGAACCTACACTTGATTTATCATATCTTCCAAAGCAGACTTGTAAACCTTAATAATATAAAAACGACCCTTTTTATTTTCTCTGTAAACTAATGTTGTATTATTATGCCTATGTGTTTGTTGTGTACTTCAAAATAGTTCTCAACATTTTCCCTTTTCTCTTTTGCTGATTTAGGAGAATAGTTATGTCCACTTCTTTTTTTTTCTACTGTTTTGAACTCGGTGATGATAGTTATTAAAAATTTTATTAATCAAAGTTCTTATAATGATGCAAGAAAATCAATAATTTAGTTAATTGTTTAATCAAAACTCAAGAATGTTGGGCCCGTGCTAAGCACGGGCTATCACTGATCTAGTATAAACTAGACGAGGGTGTGCGTGCTAACACTGTACTAAAGATGATTTAGTTTTAAAATTTAGTTGGTGGTTGGTTCCCTTGCAATCTGTTTTGGGATCTTTTTTACACCATTCATTTTTGCGAAAATTGGGTTTTGACAAAATAAATCATCTAAGCTGCAATCATATCATGTCTGGTCTAATATGCTCATGAAGTATAAATACATTAAGCTTAAAAATTCATGAATGAACTTGAAACAACAATATGAAAAGGACTTTTTTATGTCTCAATTCTCAAGAACTACACCAAGTGGGGTTTGAGAAAAATGGAGTGTATGTAAGTTTTATAATTATTTTTAGAAGTAAAAATGTTGTTTTGATAGACCTTTGGTTCAAAAATAAATGAATAACAGAATATCATAATTGTTTTAATAGTGTTACTTGGTCATATAGTTAGAAGGAAAGAAAAATATGTACATTTTTATACATTTAGGAGTTGTTTGCATACAGATTGAGGTGTGCGAAAACTGGACCGAACACAATGGTCATTAAATAAAAAATAAAAATAAAATATATCCAACATAACTAATTTTCTACAATTGGTACCAAAGCACATATTAAGTCATAAAAAGAAGAGTCAAATGCAAATATCTTCAAATTTCAACCCTAGTTATTAACGTCCCACAATCTCACTTTATAACAAACCCCCGTAATCCTTGAATTCATAATTTTGCCCCCCAAATACTGCATCTGCTCTGTTTTTAACGAAACATTCTGCAGGTATGTTCATGGCTGATTGCTTTCTTTATACTTTCTCTTTGTTGGGTTCTTCCCCCACCCCACCCACGTACATACGTACCTGGGTGGGGTTGGTTCTTTCTCATTTTTCCAATATTACTACTGTTTAATTGTTAGCTAAAACTTCGTCATTACACTGTGTATGTTGTTGTTGTTGTTGTTGAATTGTCAAGTAAAATTTGTTGTATAAGGTGGACATGTTGAATTTTAGCTATGGGGTCACCTCATTTTTTCACAAGGTTTAGTTATGGTTTTGGATATTAGGTTGTTGAATTTTAGCTAAATTTGTAGTAAATGTTGAAACTTTTCCGTGTTATCATATTTTCACAATCTTAGTTATGGTTTCGGATATCAGATTATTGAATTTTAGCTAAATTTGTTGTAAAAGGTGAAACTTTCTGGGTTAGTTTTTTTTATCATTTTTTCCACAAGCTTAGTTATGGTTTCAGATATCAGATTAGTGAATTTTAGCTAAATTTGCTGTAAAGTGGGGTTAGTTCTTTTTATCATTTTCTTCACAAGCTTAGTTATGGTTTTGGATATCAGATTGTTGAATTCAGCTAAATCTGTAGTAAAAGGTGAAACTTTGCCCCGATAGGTTTTGTTATCATTTTCCCACAAGCTTAGTTAGTTTTTTTTCTCATTTTTTCACAAGCTCAGTTATGTTACTTTAGTGTTTCCTGAGGGATTGGTTCCCCCCCCCCCCCCCCACCCAATTTTTCACAAGTTTAGTTATGGTTTCAGAAATCAGATTGTTGAATTTGAGCTAAATTTGTAGTAAAAAGTGAACAAATTGATGATTCCATCCCGTTGTGTTTTCCATGTGAGCAAATGGTTTGTGTGTGATGTTACTGTTTGCATTTTGAATGATATGGCCTCACATAGAGCTGAATGGTTAAAGATGATTTGTATAGCTGGCTCTAACTAGTTTGGAATTGACATGTAAGTTGATTGAGTGATGTTACTGTATGGCATTTTGACTCTCTTATGAGTGATGGGATGAATTTCCTCATGGATCTCCTTAACTGATACTCATTAATCTTTTTCTTTTTTTGAGAAGTGTTTCAAATCAAGTCAAATTTGAATATGAAGTTCTTTTTTCCGAGTGTAGAGTTACTGGTTTGGTAAAAGAGTTTTTTTTTTTTTTTGATAATGAAAAGATATTGCATATATATGTCCAAAAACTACAAGGGAGCACGGTGTGACTTAGACACCGAAGAGTTACAAGTACTTAGTACTATAGTAGGCATTATAGATACATCTGGGACTAGACTATCATTAGCTTCTAAAGAATGCTCTCTTTCAGATATAAGTTTAAATGTGGAGTATCTAAAATGATTTCCTGATACAAGATGTTGAAGATAAAAGATGTTAAGTTTCAACCTTCCCACCAAAAAGTTGTCTTGCATTTGCTGTTCTCTCATAATGGTTTTTGTTCGGAAGACGATTGTCCTCTTACATCCCCCTGACCTCTTCCTACCTTTTCAGTTAACAAGACTGGGATCAGTGGTGCTTCAATCTTTTTCAGTTTGCCTAAGATTGCATGCCACCTTGAAGATATTCAAGTATAGCACATATGTCAATGTGATCCTGCTTACCTCCATTTCACAGGAATAACACAGTAGTTTCTGAAGAAATGCTCTTTTTCTCTTGAAGGTTGGTGTTATCGTGAAGAAAGCAATGGCTACACTTGTCCCGAAACTTATGATTGGAACTTCTGCTCTACATATACAAAACTCAAGCTCCAGCCAAATAGACCTCCAAACTGGAAAGAGCCAATCCTTGCTAATAAAAACTCCAGCAAATCTGCTAAGACATTCATTCAGGGGTAATTTTAGTAGTCAATCTTCTCTGCAATGGCATGGTGTTCTTGGTTCCGGAAAAACTGGTTCCATATTATCCTGTAACAAGCAGGGAAGTGTCTGCCTTGATAGAGTTAAAGAGGGTACTAATGGGAGCTTAAATAGAGATGTTGAGAATAGATCAAATGAACAACAGTTCAAGAAACTTTCTAGTTCCTTGAGATTGACTTTAGATGGACCATTGGTTGAAAATGATGAGACAACTAACAACAAAATCCTTAGAAGTTTTTGCAGTCACGGGAAATTGCTCGAAGCATCAAAATTAGTTGACCTGATGACTCGTCGATACCAAATTCCAGACTATCCTTCCTGCATAAACTTGATTAGGGGCCTCGTCAATGTTGGACAGACAGACAAAGCAGTGAATGTTCTACAAATCATGGTTATGTCTGGTGGGGCTCCAGATATCATCACATATAATATGTTAATCAGTGGTCTCTGTAGAAAAGGGCTTTTGAACTCTGCCATTGATTTCTTGGACTACATGAGCTTGAGTGGTTGCCTTCCCGATGTTATCACTTATAATACTATACTGCGTGCGATGTTTGACCGTAGCAAATATGATCAAGGAATTCAGTTTTGGAAGGATCAGTTAAGAAAAGGATGTCCTCCTTATCAGATTACCAGTACAATTCTTGTTGAATTAGTCTGCAAACATTGTGGTGTTATACGTGCCCTTGAGGTAATGGAGGACTTGGCAGTTGAGGGATGTTCTCCAGATCTCGTGACCTACAATTCCATGGTAAATTTTTCTTGTAAGCAAGGGAACTTTGAAGATTCAGCTTTACTAATCTATAATCTTCTATCGCATGGCCTTGAGCCCAATGCTGTGACTTACAATACTCTTCTCCATTCCTTTTCTACCTATGCATGTTGGGACGGAGTAGATGAGATCCTTTCCATTATGAATGAAAGTTCACATCCTCCTAGTGTTGTGACTTACAATATTTTAATCAATTGTTTGTGCAAGCATGGACTTCTGGATCGTGCAGTTGACTTTTTCACTCAGATGGTCTCTGAAAACTGTACACCTGACATAATCACATATAATACACTTCTACGTGCTCTTTGTAAGGAGGCAATGGTGGATGAGGCCATCCAAATTGTTCATTGTTTAGGTTATAGCAGTTGTTCTCCTAGTATAATCACTTACAACATAGTCATTGATGGCGTTGCGAAGCTTGGTTTGATGGAGAAGGCTATGGATTTATACCATCAAATGAAAAGGCATGGGACTTGTCCTGATGATGTTACATATAGATGTCTAATTTGGGGATTCTGTCGAGCTGATCTTATTGAAGAAGCTGTGGAGTTACTAAAAGAGATGGGTAATAGCAGACACAGGGTCAGAGATAATTGTTACAGGTTTATTATTCACAGATTTTGTCAAAATGGTAAACTGGACTCTGCAAAACAAGTGCTGAAAATGATGATATCAAGTTGCCACAAGCTAAAGTCGACCGTATATTCCAATATAATTGCAGGGATAGCTGGTGCGGGTATGAATGAAGCAGCTATGGAATTGCGTGAGAAGTTGAAGGAATGGAAAATTCTCAAGGAATAGATTTTCTTTTCCCAATTAGACAGTATCCTTAACTCAGTGATTGTTATTGGTAGCATGGCTGGTGCAGATATGAATAAAACAGCATTCAGAAATATGGTAATAGTTGAGGGAATGCAACTCTCGAGGAATAGAGGTTTTTATATTGGAAAGAGATTATCATTCGACATATCACCTCAGCACAAATGGAAATTTTACTCCTTTATTAGGTTTCTTTCCATGTCCATTGTCTGTTCTATTTTGTGCTTGGTAAAATTTTTGACCGTGACATGCCTGATTGACAGAGTTTTGGTTAGTTATTTATTCTAATTCATATGGCGACTTTTTTATTTCTATATTATTCACATATAGAAAAAGCTATGGATCAGTGCATTTGAGGCATATTTTATCATGTGCCATGAATATATGTGGCCTTGGGTTTTAGTACAATGTCTGTGAAATTTCCCAGCATTTCTGTTATCAATATGGACTTGTATTCTTCTAACATCTTAAATTCCAAGTTTTTATCTCTTCTTTTTAGTTGTGCAGCTCTACTAGCTATTTGTATTTCCATTACCACTGCCCATATTAAGTTCATGTAACCTGTCCATATCTTGAGCTTTTTTGCCCCAGGAATTCTTAATGTTAAGACCCTTAGAAGCTTGTTATTCACTATCTATTTCACCGCTCCGAAGCTATGGCCTAGTAATCAGTGAAGTGGTGGGAGAACCATGAGATCTCAAGTTCAAATCTCAGCTAGATGATTTCTTCTCATGTGCTTGTCTTGGTGAACATAGTTGTCTGGTATCTATGTTGGTGAGGAGGTAGTAAGCGCCCTGGAATAGTGGAGGTGTGTTCCAAGCTGACCCCATGGAATAGTGGAGGTGCGTTTCAAGCTGACCTGGCCACCAGGGTTATGAAAAAAGTTTATCATCCCTCTCTCAGTTAGATGATTTCTTCTCATGTGCCTAAACCTTGGTGAAAGAGTAGTCTGATGCCTACCTATCTTGTGAGGAGGTACCAGGTGCTGCCTAGAATAGTGGAGGTGCATTCCAAGCTGACCCGGACACGACCATCATGAAAAAAATTCTTCATCCATTCACCAGTCGACCTCTTTTTATAATAAAGAGGATGGTTTCTACTGATTTTTGTAATGAGCAACTTTGATGTTCACGGACTACTTTGCTTGGCATATACTCACCATCTTTGTAGTACAATTGGAAATCTGCTACTGTATTCATTCATCTATGGCACAGATCAAGGGCTGGTGGAGACTGTTCAGCATTATATTATAGCTTGTGATTTGCAAGATCACGCAAACACGTAATGGTTTTCTTTCACTTCCAAGAGAACCATTTGATGCTTATAGGAAACAACCTCTCTACACCACTCTCTCCCGACTTGTGGGATTACATTGAATATGGTGTTGTTGTGTTGATGCTGTTGTGGTAGCAACTTATCTGATTGGAAATGAAAGATATCCATGTGATGTGATCAATTTTCTTTTAGTACTTTGGGCATGTATTGAGTGTAAGAATGCTTTGTGCATCGAGGAGTCCTTTGTAGCAGCCTTTTATAGATGATTATCAGTTAACTTCCAAGTATTTTGGGAGTAAATACTGGCAAAAAGTTCCATCATTCCCCTAAGCAATACCGTGCTTTTACTCTCTTGGTGGTCTTACCCAATGTGAATCTGGATTAGTCAGACCAATGAGCTTCAAATATTGAATAGTTAAAACATAATCATGAAGTTAAAAAATAAATATTGGTTGCTATTTGCCTACAGTAAACAGATGCCCTTGATTGTTGTCAAACAACACAAATTTGGCACATAGATCTTTAAACTATTTGTCAAGTACAATTTCAACAAACAAAATACACAAAGTCCATCAACTGAATAAAAATATCTCTAAAAACCAGAATGTACTAATACATTTCTGGAACTTAAAATCTTCGAAAATATTATATGTACAAAAATACATCAAACGGATACATACTTGTTAGTTTACGGATACAATGTAAAGAGTGCAGACACAGAAATCTGATGTCTTTGTTACTGTCATTAATGTACAAGTATTGAACATTGATATGAACGAAACCTGTCCCTTCATCACTTCGTGGACTATTATAAAATTGGAACGATACAGAGAAGAACATATCAGAAACAGATTCAAGAAACTACTTTCTGGTTTCTAAGCTAGTAGTAATATCTTTAGTATAAACATCAGGTACTTGAAAGGTTTTTCTCAAACGTTGAAGTGATTCTTTCGAGATAGCATTCTTATGATAAATCGCGCTAGCCATCTCCATTGCTTGAACTCTCCATCCTGAAAAACCAATACCTTCAATCAACAGAATATACGTTGTTTCATTTGGACGACGCCCCTTTTCTACCATCTCTGCTAGAACTTCAATTGCCTCAACAACTCTATGAGCTTTGCATAGTCCAAGAAGAAGAATGTTATAAGTTGTAACAGTAGGTGGAAAACCATTCCCTTCCATGTCTCCTAACAAATCAAGTGCTTCATTTACCATCCCATCTCTACATAAACATGAAATCAATGCATTATAAGTTATCTCATCAGGATCAATGCCTTTTTCTATCATCTCTGATACCATTTTCAAGGCCCTAGCTTTCCCTCCATTATTCCATAACCCGCTCATCAATGTATTATAAGTGCTTACATCAGGAGGACATCCTATTTCCGCGAGCTTCTCAAACACTTCCATTGCCTCATCGGCTTTCCCCTCCTTACACATTGTAGAAAGTATAGTGTTATAGTTCACTATATCAGGCAAGCATCCGTTCGAGATCATGTAATCCAAGAACTTAATAGCCAAATCTAATCTCCCTCCTTTGCAAAATGCAGAAATCAATGGATCATAAGTAAATGTATCAGGTGTTAATCCTTTATCAATCATTATCTTTAACAAGTTAATCGCTTCGTCTAATTTCCCATCTCTACATAAAGCACTCATCAATATGCTATAAGTAACCACATTTGGTTCACATCCTGCAGATAACATCTCATTCACTAGCTTCTCCCCATCACTCCATTTCCCCTTATGATGCAACAATGCCCTTAACAGAATGTTATAGGAAATCACGTCAGGCTTGCATCCCTTAGATGGCAAGCTCCTAACGAACTCGTAGGCTTGATCCATCATCTTTTCTCTACACATTCCCCTGATAATTGCATTATAAGTGTACATATCAGGTTGAAGCCCTCTCGATAACATCTCATCGAGAAGCTTCATTGCTTCATGAATTCCGCCTTCAAGAATCGTTGCCTCTATCAAGATTGTGTAAGTAATAACAGTAGGCTTACAATTGTTTTCTTCTTTCAACTGATCCAACAACTTCAATGCTGATCCTAGTTTCCCTCTATCACAAAGACTACCTATCAAGATATTATACGTAACAGAATCCAGAGGAAAGCCACGAACTTTCATCCGATTCAACACCTTATTAGCTTCTTCAATCTTGTTCATTTTGCAAAATCCACTAATAAGTGCATTATATGCAAACACATCTGGTTCTCCAAATTGCTCCAAAATTTGCATAACTTTCACCCCTTTATCCGAATTTTTCGAGTTGCAAAACCCCTTAATGAGTTTTGTACACAGAATCACATCAGGTTTATAACCACTCTTCACCTTACATTCAAGTAGATACAAAGTTTCATCATATTTGCCTACTTTACATGACCAATTTAGCACTTTCATATCATGTGTAGGTCTATTTTCACTAGAAATTTTGACCCTTAAAGGATTTCTAGTCTTTACTTTACTTTGATCATTGCTATTACTACATCTTACAACAAAATTATGCTTTGAAGATTGAGATTTTGGTTTCAAATTATTGGAGAAAAGGGGACATTGAGGAAATATTTCAGCTGGAATAATCCTAGTCATTTAGTCTCTCAAACACTAAATCACAATAACAAAAAACCACGCCTCGATCCCAAACAAGTTTAGAGTCGGCTATACAAGACTTCCCGACCCCTTAATACAACTAAGTCTTAGGCAAGTTGGAGTCGGCTATATGAGCTTTCGAGACAAATCATGTTTGAATTGAATTAAGAAGAGAAAAAAGTACCTTTTATTCTTGTTTGTAACTGTGAGAAAATTGAACATGAGCCATGAATTGAAGTATGAAAAAAAAAATGTTGAATTAGAGATGTTGGTATTTTTATTTTATTTTTTTGTACATCTCAAAAATCTTGTTATAGATTTTTTTTGGATAACATAGTAAAGTTCAGATAAGGCCACAAATGGTTAACCCATTGGATAAACCGGGTCGGTCTAGTTTGTGGCTTGCACTTTTTTGAAGATGTATAGTTCTTGAATTAATGGGAGAAATATTTACTAAAAACATTATATATAAATCACAAACAAAAAAAAATGATTGTTATAAGGAATTTACCTTTTAGAGATTGTAATATGAGGATTAATAATTACTGGATTAGTTGTGCATTTACTTCTATTAGAGGATGTTTATATAAATTTTGTATTAAACATAGAATATAGTGGATGTTTTTTAATTTCTTTTTAAAGATAGTAAGATGAAGTAATTTTGTTTTTTTAATAATTGGAATGAAACAATTTTTTTTTAATTCCTCCGCAAGGCGCTAACATCATGGCGGCTGAGCCTTAGGCTCATCGCCGTGCCTTGCGCCGACTGCCCTAATTTAAACGGTGTCAAATTCACAGTTAGAAAGTTGATGTTTTGGTTCAATAATCAATTTTGTTGCCCTTTTGAAATTTTTGACAAATTTTTTTACCCTTTCGACTCCAAACTCGTTAGAAAACTATATTTGTATTTGGTTCCCTTTAGAAGTATTTTTTAAAATCACAAAATAAATATAGGAAAAAGAAGAAAGGGATTTATGTGAACTCAATGTTTTATAATTCAAAATAGAGGGTTACTTATTAAAGAAAAAATATGTTCTTATTAATGGAGTTTGAAAATTAAAAAATTACTCCATAATTAGTTGACTCATATAATATTTGCGAATTGTTATTTTCTAAAGGGAATAAGTCATAATATTATTAATGGATCAATAAATATTTTATTTTAGTGGACTTAAATCTTTTGAAATAGAATAAGAGATATGTGAGCGTGCATAATTTCTTCTTCTTCTTCTTCTTCTTTTTATCTTTTAATTGTATTTTATTTTTCACAATACTTTAAAGAGATTTCATGTCAACGATTGAAAATCAATGTATATCAAAATGAGGGACTCAAAAACCATTCCATTTCAATGATATTCTTTTCAAAAGATGAAAACTTTAAAAATTTACATCTACTTAAATCAAGCGGTTAATAAATAATTATGTTTATCTAATATATTTTCATAATTATGTGATGCTAATTTTCATAAATATAATTTCTATTCGATTTTAATCCTTATGGTAAATACTTTCTCAAAATCTATAGAACTTTGAAAGAAAAAAAAATTGATTTGGGTGCCCTATAATTTCACATTGTATTGTGATTGCAAGGCCATGGATCGCAAATAAATCATAACATGATTAGCCAACCTACAACTAGAAAAAAAAAAAAACCTTTAGGTGAAGTGATAAAAAATATTGAAGATTGTGATACAACACTTAAAAAGAATGATAAATCAATAAGTACAAAATTTAAGTTTGTGATTCAACTAAAGAGACAATGATTGCAAAATTAAATAAGATGATATTTTTCTCAATGAATTTCTTCAATTCTCTAATAATAGTCAAATGCCTCAATGTCCTTCGATGACTGTTAAATTAGTAAGGAATTAAGCGTGGATTTTGGGTAAAACAAATATGGGTTGATTAAATTTATGTGAGTATTTTAGTTATTTTATTTATTTATTTACTTTTATCATTTTGGCCAAATTTTTTATTTGTTGAATTTAAATTGATGACGTGACACTTTTCACTGATCACGTGAAAAAAATGCTATTTGAAAACCAGTCATATTTTCTGTTAATATATAGTGATACAAATAGACACTTTGGATATCACCATTGATATATGTGGTGAGCACAAATTTTAACAAATGACATTAGGGTTGCATATCGGTTGGTTAGGTTTAGTTTTTAAATTTATTGGTTCCACTTATTGGTTATCAATTTGTAGACATGCTAATTCATTATAAAAATGATATTGACTTTATCGGTTCTTGATTGTTATTGATTCAACCATTAAGATTTGACACAACAAACATTGAAAATCACTTAAAAACAACGTGGCAAACCAAATGAACCATGCACATGACAGATTGCATCTTGCTCAAAAACAATTGCCATCACACAGTAGAATAATCAAGAGTTTGAGATAATCGAAAATAAAAATATGAAACTAAACTCTAAGCCAAAGACTTCATATACAAAATAGTATAAATATAATTATTTAATTTACCATTAAGAACCAACACCCTAATAAAAAAAATCAAAATTATTACCGAAACCGCTATACCAATAGCTTTTTTTGGTTCGAATTATCAATTATAAATGAATCTTTCCTTAAAGTTCGATGACATGCTTGAGCTAGGCTCGTTAATTCAGAACATTTGTTCATGTGGTAGTCACGTGATGAATATACAATTGTATTTTCGAGTCACCTTTGGGTGTGCTTCTTTTTTGTGGATCATTTATTTACGTTTATTATACTCTTCTCTTCTTCTTCTACATCTCTTCTTCTCCTTTTTTTTCCCTTCACACAAAACACAATACTTTGCTTCCAGGGTTTCGTTTTTCTCCTCTGTAAATTCTCTCCCCTCCGATCTCATTCAATTTTCAACATCTGAGGGTTTCGCGAACTTCCGATTCGCAAAGATCCGGTTACATTTTTTGTTTTTTTGGTTGTTTGGTGACGGAACCCTAATTTTATTGGGATTTGGAAGATTTCATGCGATGCGAAGAGCAATTGTGGTTCGTTTAGGTATTTGAAGATCTTGCGGTTTTGGTTTGGTTCGATTTGATTTGATTTTTGAAAAAAAAGAAGAGGTATCGCGATTCGCGATGGATGTGGATTTTAATGGTGATGTAGCGAGTTTGGATGCTGAGCTTTTGCAGCTACCTGAGTTGTCTCCTTTGGCTATTAAAACTAATCCTTTTGTTGCCGAGAAGCTATTTGATCAATGGCTTTCGCTTCCTGATACTACTGCTTTGGTAATTTACTGATTTATAATTTCTTAATGTTTTTTTTTTTTTTTTGATGTAGTAGGATTTAGCTGTCAAAATTTCAATTTGGCTTTGCTTGTAGGTGGGTATATTTATTTGGAAATGTGTCATACCTGTACTGTGTGGGAGTACTTACTGTTTTATAGGTTACCACTGGTTTGGTGGTGTGCTGTATAAAGAAAAAACTGATCTTGGAGTAATACCCTGCACTACTAATAAAATGCTTGGCTTCCAGTATAAACTCTGCATTAGTGACACCTTGAAAACTTATGGTGGAATCTACATGTTCTATGTGGGAGAAAATACGGTAAGAATAGATGTATTTGCAATACTAAGATAAGAGTACATGAAATGTTTTAAAATACCCTTAAAACTTATTATTGAGATTGCTATTGCAATCTCACATAACAATATATGTATTATTATCCTATTTGAGGGCACTAGGTGATTAGCATTGGGAGTAGATTAAAAGTTACCAAGTTTCAAAAAAAAAAAAGCATTGGGAGTAGATTACCTGGTAGTTGTGCTAGTGGAAGGTATCATTTATGCGGTAGAATAGTTGAGGGGTGCACAAACTGGTCTAGACACCTGGCACCACAACATTTATTGAAAACATGGCTGTTTTCACAACATGGTAAACTTCACATTAGAATCTGTATGAACCAACCAATCATTAGTTAGGCGGCCATTCGGCATATCCTTTTAGTTTTCTTGAAGCCATTTTTATCGTTTTACACAAGAGGGTTCTTGTATGCTGTGAATATGCATTAAGGTGACTGAACTCGGTGGATTTTTCTGGTTGTTTCCACTTTCATAGTTCAATTATATGCCGAATTCTGTGGGTAACATCTTTTAATAACAAGTCTAAATGACCTGGCTCACCAATTGGTACCGCAAAAGAGCGTCACTTCTTTTAGAACATAACCTACAAATACAATTGTCTAGCTATGCTCAGAAAACTATGGTAGCAATTTATGAATTCTATGCACGTATAAACTCAGAGAATTGCTCTCAGAGATGGGACACCTTCATTTGGCATTATCTTTACTCCAAAAAAGGGATTGGACAGTTTGTCTTAGTATCAACTATCAAGATAATTGGAAGTGATCAAAGCATGGAATCTTCATCCATTAAGAATTTTCAGTTTGGTCGGTGAAGCTGTTGGGAACAGAACGTATCTTTGGGTAAAAAAACTTTACTTGTTTATCTAAAGTCTCCAAAATGTGAAAAGGAGCAGTGTTCCGATAAGTTCAGAGATGCTTCCTTATTCTTTGACCACTTCAGCTAGTGACAGCTTCTTTCAGAGTCCTTGAAATCACCAATTGGGCTCTGAAGTGATTAAGAAACTGTCAAGCTGGAGAGTGGAGAGTAATGCAGGAACGAATGGTTTATGGGCTTCACGGACTTCTCATACACCACTGCAAGTGATTACCACCTTTCCTGCAGATTATGGATGGATATCCAACCAAAGCATACCACTTATAGTGGAGCTTTATCTGATAAAAAAATTTACCCTGATCTAAAAAGCTTTAGTGGGGCTTTACTTTTCTTCAACATTCTCTTGATAGTTATATTTCCACCAATTTTTGTGGTAAGGTAAATAATTTTATTAATAATTGTGAAGAACCTACATCATAATATGGTTCTCAATAAAAGAGGTCCAATCCTCTACAAACATGAACACCAAAAGGAAACTAGAGACAAAAAACTACTTTGCAATTTTATAAAAGCTTGTCCACTCCTTCAAAAAAGCCCCCTTATTTCTCTCTTTCCAAATAATCCACATGATGGCTAACAGGGCCACTCTCCTTTCCCTTGGGCCTTTCTTCCTTCTCATATGAGTCCAACTTTGCAAAACCTCCTTCATTGTGCCCGGCATCACCCGTTGCATCCCAAACAAAATAAAGTGCCATGACCTTTTTGTTTTCCCTTGAGAGCCTAGAAATTCTGTACCATAAACCTTCTAGAAGTAAGAAACTTCATAGTCCATGGTAAGTTGTGAGGATATTATGGAACTTTCATTTTTGATGTAGTAAATTTGGTATGTCATTAGTCTACAATAGCCACAGAGTTTATCAACCAAGTGCCGAAACAATGGAAATAGAAGGTTTTAAAGCTTATTGGATGGGAAAAAAGGATGAACTCTTGACATTCCAAAGGAAAAAGTAGTCGGTAAAGTTAGAAGTCTTATAAGGACAAGAAGTGTGCTATTTCTTCAACTGTTCACAACAAAAACTTCCACAAAATAAAGATGGTTTAATCATGATGAAATGTCCAAATGCATCAATTGACACAGAGGATAAAACCAAATAAATCGTTCCAGATTGTTTGGTTAATGAACTGCGTAAATTCCAACTGCATAAGCAACTGTAGGTTCTATGTGATGATTGAAGGTGTTAAACTGTAATGAGATAGACTTTAAATCATTTAGATAAATTGTCTCGAAAAACCACTGTTGTCAATGGCTCTCTTAACACTGATGAGGCACAAAACATGTTGAACGCTTCGCCTTGCATCATGGACACTTCAGTGTCATCATCAAGATTCAAGGCTAAAAGTCACAGTTTTTTTTTTTTTTGACTAAAAGTCGTAGTTTTCCTTGCCAATGAGCATAATCATGAAGAGGCGACACTAGACAATTCATATTTCACTTTATCGTAATCTTTTTTTCAATTTCTTGTCCATATATTTGTTATTTTTTATTACAATTATTTGTCTTGGACTACACGTACATATTTGTATTTTTTCCTCCATTTGTGCCTTTCTTCATTAACTCACACACTTTATTTGCGATTTGTGCTTAAAGCATCAATGGACCTTAGAGCTTTTTTCGCTTTTCACCTTTGAAAATTCTTGGAAAATGTATAATTTATAATCAGGAAAAGCAGATTTAGCTAAGAATAAAACATAATGGAAGCAAAGCAATACGAATTATGGTTAAAGTTCTTTTTGTTGGAACACTTATATTAGGTCCTATGTTGTCTAATGTCGTTTTAGCATATGAGGGAAGGTTATGCCTGTGTAGGTACAAAGGTGATTTAGCAAATTTCTAGTTCTGGAGAACCTCTAACCTAACTTAAAAGACATTATTGAGTGTTGGAATGAATTGTGCTCATATATAATGGAACATGTGTAGGGTTTCTTATTGTTGACCCTGAATAGTTTGAGATTGAGATGCCGTTTTTTTTTTGTTTTTTGGGTGAACTATAGAATTTTGATATGCTCATCATCTACCTACTAGTATGGAAGGCTTACCAAGAAAAACATATACAATTTTATTGCCTAACTTGTTAGACAAGTAGACTTTTGGATATAATTATGTTCTTAAAAAATCAAATTGCTTACTTAAGACTCGTTGATAGAGTGCGTTCACCATATAGAACTATAGAGAGGTACTTTATCGGTGACTTGTTTATCTCATCATAATGATATGCATAGTGCTTTTACCAAAACCATGTCTGGTGCATTTTACTCCTTTCTCATTTTTTGTTATATTGCTGATTTCTATCTATTGGTTACATAAAATATTTGTTTTGTCCACATGCAGGTGAAATCTTTGCTTAAGAATGCCAAAGGTGGTGGTCCGTTGAATGTGTCTACTACATCTTCTGGGACAAATGTCACGGCAACTAATTCTTTGCCGTCCATGTTTCCTGCTGGAAGTACACCTCCACTTTCTCCAAGAAGTTCATCTGGTTCACCTCGAATCTCAAAGCACAGGGCTGGACCCTCTTCATTGGGGTCTCCTCTGAAATTAATTAATGATCCAGCAAAAGAACTGATACCACAGGTATGGAATACCTAATTCTGAGTGGTTCTTTTATTTGCAAACTGTTGAGATTGTAGGTGTGATGTTTGCTCGAAAATGCTTATGATGGCAGTTTTACTTTCAAAATGGCCGCCCCCCTCCAAATGAATTGAAGGAACGCTGCTTGTTTAGGATAAACCAGTTCTTTTATGGTCACACGGATGGGCTACAAATGAATGGTAAGTTGTACTTTACGAATTGATTTCTATGAAGGCTTTTGCGATGATTATGGATATGTTAGCGACCTTCCGATTTGAGACTCCTTGTTCTTAGATTAAATCCACTTAAACTGTTTTCTTTTGCAGAAAATATGGGGTGGGGGTAGGGGTGGGTTGATCTGTGATGGGATTTTATTCACTAAACAGTACCAACTAATTGCTAGTTAAACACAAAATTGCTAAAAATGAACTGTCTCCCTTTTAACTGAAGTTCATCATAGTATATAGTGCTTTGAGTTTTGAACTATGTGCTTCAATTCTTCCTTCAGAGCATCTGTGAATCCTTTTTTTCCCATACCACCCACAAGATACACATTTTTATTCCAGAAGTTTCTAATGGACCGCCACAAAAATTAGTTGCAGCGACATTTGTGCCAGAAGATGTGATAGACACATTCAATGGACCACCCACCTTTGACATTCTTAAGCCAAAATTTCACCTGCATTTGGAGAAAATATATACTTCCTGTTGCCAATCCATTGAGATCAACAATCATGAAATAGAAGAAAGAATAAAATGCACCAGGCATGGTTTTGGACTGGTACAGGGTTATATAGAGCACCATGCATAGCATTATGATGACATAAACAAGTCACCGATTAAGTACCTCTTTATACTTATATATTCATAATATTTTACCCTCCAAAAACAAATTAACTTAAGTTGAAAAAAGTAGAAACGTGTATCCTGTGGGTGGCATGGAAAAAATAAGTATCCTTCCCTTTGAGCTTGTGAGGGCATATTTCAATGTTCTAGGCATTACCCACTAAACTTCAAACAGGTATAGAAATATGTTTTGAGTCCGCATGTCTTCAGTGTCCTTCAGAAAATTTTGTTCCTCACCCTCATATATGTAACATCTATCCCAGTCAATCTGTGGCATGTTCACTGCATTGCAATCCAGCCCAAGCAGTGTATTCTAAAGATTGCCCTGAGGAAACATATAGATCTTGACTATGTTATCCATAATATGTGGGAACTATTGACATCAATTTGTTATTTATGGCAATGAGATACCATTGATACAAAACCAATTCCCGTAGACGCATTGGAGGGTCCCATTGGTGTGCATCCATGGGAATTGAACCCACCAATTCGCCAACTATGAGTTGTGTGCTGGCATACTACCTGATAGTCCCCAATCTGGGAATGTCCAGTGCCGAAGTTTGCCACCGTTAGAGGTGCATTGCTCTTCTTTGCCCATTTCTGTTTTGCTACTGTCAGGTTAGACAATATGTTGTGGCATGACCTCAGAGTAAAAACTGCCCCTATTCTCTACTTCCGTACAATGAGTCTAATTAAAAGTTAGCTCCTCCAATTTCCCAAGTTGAGCCAATCTGTCCATTCTCTAGTCCTGGCAGTTATTGCCCCAGCTTATCTGTTTATACTGAACTGTGACTGCTTCGGCTGGCAAAAGTGGAGAGAATCACAAAGAATATCATTTACTTTAGATAGCAATTATTGTGTTAGTCAGGAGAACAATACAGAATTTTCTGAGTATCACCACCAAAAAAATTAAGAGTATTTTTTAAAAAACAATTCGTCCATAATTGAAATCCCTGAGAATTGGGAACCTTATTCATGTAGACCAAAACTCTATTCAGGAGCCCTCTTGTATGTTGTTAACAAAACCAATCCGATAAGAAGTTTCTTTCTCTCATTTTCTGTTTTACCTAATGTTTCGCGTGCTTCAGTTATCACATTATTTTGCTCTTGATGCTATGTTATGCTTTCCATATTATTGCTATGACTTAGTTGCTATGTCCTATTGAGTGCTGTATCTACCTTTTCAACTGTTTTGTTATGAGTTACTTGAGTCAAGGGTCTTTCAGAAACCTCTCTATCTCTCCGAGGTAGGGGTAAGGTCTGCGAACACTCTACCCTCCCCTGACCCCACTTGTGGGAATACACCGGGTATGTTGTTGTTGTCACTCTAACCTTTTCATGTCCTTACATAGATTATTCTTTTATCAACTTTTTTGATTTCATCGGAACCTTCACCTTTGAGTGGCATCTCAGTCAAAGTTAGTCCCCTGGAAGAATATTATTTTTGGGTGAAAGACTGCTATGTGGAAGCACTACATTGGAATAATTGCTGCATTTTATTGGAATTTTGGAACTAGAGCAAATTGTTTAATGCTGAAATTTTCAATATTGTTTATAATTTGCCAGTGCTGGGGTTATGCTGTTGGAATGAAGACACCTGATTAAAGAGACCTTTGTTTATTTGTTGTGCATTTGAGTTGTAACTTTTAACACTAATTTATTTTTCATTGGTTGTTAGAGTTTAAACCAATTACAAAGGAAATATGCAAGCTGCCATCGTTCTTCTCTGCAGTCCTTTTTAAGAAGATTGATGTTGACAGCACTGGCGTCATAACCAGGTACATGTTTTTGTCTTTTTGAGTATCAAGATGATTCATTTACTTTCTGGATACACATCCCAAATTGGAAGTCCCAAATTCGAAGTGCAATCCAAAATCCATCATTTTAAAATTTAGATCCGAGATTCAGTCCATAATCCTACAATTCAAAACAAAAAGCTCAAAAAATTGCATTTTGGTTCTGATTTCTATTTTTCCCAAACTATGCCCACCTGAATCACCTTCGTAGTGTGTTATATTTGAAATGAACATTTAAGAGGCAGAAAGAAAACCCATGAAATGAAACCAAATGTATCAGAGTCACGTGCAATGTGCCTGAGGCATTTGTTAATTGATGTGAAATATTTCTGAGCACTTGAGGAGTGAGTTGAAATGCAATTTGCTTCACATGGCTGCAGGGATGCCTTTGTTGATTATTGGATACACGGGAACATGTTGACAAAAGATATAGCAACTCAAATGTACACAATGTTGAAGCAGCCAGACCTTAGATACCTTGTGCAGGTACTTTCTCTAGTTCCTGTTGATGTTTAAAATTTCTTCTGATTCATTTGCACTGTATTTTCTGTGTCGTAATTCAGAAGATAGAATGATTTTGGTTTGATTATAATTCTGTGCGCACAAATCTTTTAAGGCGCACTAAGGTTTTTTTGTGGATTCCTAAATCATCCTCTTCTTTTGAAATTAAATGATGGGGATTCATATAGCTGTCCCAACTTATTTGGGACTCAGGTGTAGTTGTTTGGAAAATAAATTGTCCTCTTTTTTCCAATGAATTCTATCTATTGGATTGCAGGATGACTTCAAACCCATTCTTCGGGAACTTTTGGCAACACATCCAGGGTTGGAGTTCTTACAGAGCACACCTGAATTTCAAGAGCGTTATGGTACCTTCTCAGTCTCACATGCTGCATTGATTCACTGCACTCATAATCTGCAGATAGACTTTTTGGGCTACAGAATGTTTATAACTATTGTTAGAAGTTATCAATAGAGATTCTGATCAACTTATTTCTTGAGAGGACTATAACCCCCCCCCCCCCCAAAAAAAAAAAAAAGAAAAAGAAAAGAAGAAGAAGAAGAAGAAAAATGGGCTGGTGCATAATTAATTCTTGAGGAGGTTGGCCTTTTGGGATTGGGAACTGGATCAGTGGAACTTGAATTGAGTGAATGTGTAGTCACGCTTACTGGATGTAAAGAAGGTGATGAAGGACATAAGGGTTCCCTTATTTTTTTATTTATAAAATTTTATAAAGGTAGTGTATGGTCCATCTTACATGCATCTAGACTATGCCACTGGTAGGAACTACCTCTCACCCGCATAAGAACCTGGTAAATTTGTCTACCAAGCTTGGGTAAGTAGGAAGATTCAACTAGTGTTTTTTTGCCTCAACTGAGATTTGTTCCCTGGTCTTCTATGATATTGGAGAACACAGGGTGGATATTTATTACCAGCCTCCAGCACTGATAAATAAACTGCTTTTGACAGATCCATTTGTATTCTTTTGTTTCCTAACTGTTTCATTGTGTGTTCTATATTGTTTCTGTTGCGTCCATCTTTTATGTCATCTGATGTTACATCATAAATGAACTTTTGAGACGGGTAGCAATTACAACATGTTTGACTTGCTTGTACTTGAAAAGCTGTTTCTTGTCAAAGACCTTTTAGGAAGATCTTTACGGGAATTCCATTTGTATATAAGTATTCTACGACATCCCCAGTTAATGTTTTTATTGAAGTCCTTGGGGATTTTCATTACTTGCTCCCATCATAGGAATCATCTTCCAATTAAATTTAGCTAACTTCTTCTGCCTTCACTTTTCTGTCTTTTTTATTTTTAGGATAAGTCTGCCTTCATTTTTCTTTCTGGCAGCAGACTATTTTCTTGACAGCTAATTTTGTTGCATTTGCCAGCTGAAACTGTAGTATACAGAATATTTTATTACGTGAATCGATCGGGTAATGGCCGTCTTACCCTCAAGGAGCTGAGACGTTCTGACCTTATTGCTGCAATGCAACATGCGGATGAAGAAGATGACATTAACAAGGTCCTAAGGTAATCCTTGCTTATAATATGGACATGAAATAATTGCAAAATTTATTTGTGAGAAGTTTAAGAGACTCTGTTCTTTTACATCATTTGATATCATTTATTCAATATAGTTTCACCATGTAATTATTCAAATGTCTTTTCGGTTTAGTTTAATTACAAGCATGTTTATGAGACACTGATTGTAGGAAACCATACTCCATAGGATGTGTCAAAAACAGATACACGGAAAAAGGCATTATATGCCACTAAAATTGTAAAATTCTTTTTGCCACCCAAGTCTTGGTCTAGTGTTAAGAGTGTAGTTCGCAATGTGTGGGTTAAGAGTGCACTTCACGGGTTTGGATCATTCCATAGATAAAAGTCTAGCATTTAATTGTGGAAGGTAGAGGCACGGGCTCATTATCCGTCAAGTTTCGAACCGTGCACCATTAATACATGGAAAATTGTCGGTTATTAAAAAAATCAAACAATAGTTTGAAAAGTGGGTGCTAGAAAACTACATAAACTATGTTTTTTGTAGATTTCTTTAAAATATTGGATTTTTGCAGCAGATATTAATTACATTCATATTTCTTCTTGAGTTTGATACACACTTAATCTAGCTTGACATCTTCTCTATTAAGTTCTTGAGCACTTTATTTTTGCTACAGGTACTTCTCATATGAACATTTTTACGTGATATATTGCAAGTTTTGGGAGCTTGACACCGATCATGATTTTCTCATTGATAAAGAGAACCTCATTCGATATGGCAATCACGCCCTTACTTACAGGATTGTTGATAGAATATTTTCTCAGGTCCGGGTCTTTCATGTACTGTTTGTTGTTTGCAGTTTTATCTTGCCTGTTTTGAGTTTATAACTCTTGTATTCTTAAGAATGCTTTGCTTGCTCATCACTTCATAAGGTGTTCTATGCTTTAATTTGCTATCAGGTTCCAAGGAAGTTCACCAGTAAAGTTGAAGGGAAGATGGGCTATGAAGATTTTGTTTATTTTATATTGTCAGAGGAGGATAAATCATCAGAGCCTAGTCTTGAATATTGGTCAGTTTCGAATTGACATTCAAATTCCTTACAATCTTTGCACTTTTAGTGACTCAAGACTTTGGTTTCTGCTGAGAGGAGATTATGTTACCGAGGAAATTTCCTTGTGGAAAACCAATTTGTCATAACCACCCTTCCCAATAAATAGTAGTGACTGATGTTGATTGTGGATTCACTTCTGTATTGTGCTCACTAATTTGTTGATTATGGAAGAGAAGAATGATGGTGGAATGTTTCGTAAAAAGGATATTTCTCTGGAATATACAATTGTCCATCATTTGGTTTTCGGAAATACCTGAAGGTGTTAGATAATGGATGCAGTTAATAATAGTTCCTAACCATAGTATGTTTGAGTAACTTAGATATCATAATTCATAAGGATTCGTAAGAGTTCCTTGCAAAAATGCCTACTAATGGGTGCTATTATTTGCTTATTTAGATTCTGAGATGCATCGAATAATCCTTATAGGGTGCAAGATTGGTTTATGATTGAAGCACCTTTGGAACCGAATTGTTATAAGCTTGCAGATGACAATCCAAGCAATTTTTAGTACTCCATCCATCCCAATTTATGAGGCATACGTTCCCTTTCTCGTCCCTTTAAAAAAGAATGTCATACTTATTTTGAAGCAATTTAACTTTGGAATTTTCATTTTATCCTTTATGAGATTATTTTTAGCCACACAAATGTCTAATTTTTGTTTTAGATCACTAGTTTGAAAAGTTTTTCTTTCTTATACGTCGTGCTCAGTTAAACACCACTACATAAATTGAGATGGAGGGAGTATCTTAACCACCCACCACCTCCACCCCCCACACACACAAAAAAAAAAAGAGGAATGTCATAGAAAATGCTAGTGGGTATATAATTGAGACATGAAATGAAGTTGTTAATCAAAATATTTGCTGTATATGGAATTTATAATGTATAAAAAAACAGTTAATTTCCTTATGATGGAATTTTTGTTACTTTCCGGTTCATTAATGTATACACTGTCAAATAAATTAACTATTTTTTATTTCTTTTTGTTCTCAAAGAATAGGCTACTCCCTTCTTCCCATTTTATGTGACACTGTTTGATTGGGATAGAGTTGAGAAATTAACAAGGACTTTTGACATGTAAGCCAAATATATGTTACGTACAAAATTGTCTTTTTAAATGAGTGGGCATGAGGGATCTCATCAAGTAATGTCATTTAGGGTAAATTGAAAGTTTAAAGTTAAATTGCTTCCGAAGATAGGAAGGTGCCAATTTTTGGGACACACCAAGGGGGAGTGGTTAGTTTTTTTTTGATTGTATGTTCATTAATTATCCATAAAGCATCACACAAAACTTTTGAAGCAGATGATTTGATAACCAAGTAGGATTTTCTATATTAAATTACACTAAAAGTATTGTTGCAACTCTCTTGTTTGTTCGTGTTGAGTGTTGGCGAAACATTATGACTTGTTTGAATGCACTTAGTTAAATTGCTGGTTCTGTACTGCTGATCTTGGGTATTTCCTTGTATACTTGTTGCAACCATCAGGCAAAAGCTCGTTGATGTGCGTTAGGCTGAGTAGAGTTGTTACAGATTGGTCAATTCACTTCAGAAAAGTAGTTTTTGGGAAGTGTATAGTTATGTAATGTACGCACACATGCCCTGTTGACACTGCTTCTGTTTGTTTGTTATTTTCTTTATTGATCAGGTTCAAATGCATAGATATGGATGGAAATGGGGTTATAACTAGGAATGAGATGCAATTCTTTTATGAGGAGCAGTTGCATAGAATGGAATGCATGGCCCAAGAGCCAGTGCTTTTTGAGGATATTTTGTGTCAAATAGTTGACATGGTCAGTCCAGAGGTAATTTTGGAACTTTTCACATTTCCTATCCTTTCTTATCTTGCGTCCTTTCCATGTTGTAATTCTTGCTCCATAATCATCTGATCTGTATGAATACTTACAATGATTGGACATTTTTCATGCCAAGTTAAATTTTGTGAGCAAGATTTGTCTAAATAATCCCTTTGGATGTGGTGAAAGGTTGTTTTAGTTGTATTTAGATTTGTGTTTTCATTAATGTTTGTTGGTATTAAGTACACCCTCTTTTTTTTTTTCTGGGTGTTTGGCTGTTTGCTATATGTTTTTTTTAATTTGTTAAGAGGATTTGTATGTTAATACTTTTTTTACAGTGGGTATGTTTGTTGTATATTAATACCAAATGTAGAGAATCTCAAATTCTCTAGTACTATCCTAATTGGGTTTAAAAGACAAATTAATTGAGTATTGAAATGAAATGAGGCCCAGATGGAGCAGAATGAATTTTGAGGATTCATATAGCCAACTCCGACTATTCTGAGATTGAGGTGTAGTTGTTGTTGCTATTGTTGCCTTGAGATGTATGTTATGACTACTTGAACTTGTTAGATTGTTTGACAAGGTGTACTATATGTTAAAAAAAACATGTAGTTTTAATTTGTATCATCTGCTCTTTTTTCCAAGTACAATAACTGGTATAATTCAAGTTTCTTTGTTGCAGAATGAAAGCTACTTTACATTACGTGATTTGAAGGGAAGCAGGCTCTCCGGTAGTGTTTTTAACATACTTTTTAACCTCAATAAGTTCATGGCCTTTGAAACCCGCGACCCCTTCCTAATACGTCAGGTAATTGAAAGGCTAATATATAGTTTATAATGTAGTTCTGGTGTTGCTTGGCTGTTGTTACCAATGGTTGACATGAGTTTCTTCTTGTTTCCAGGAGCGTGAGAACCCAAATCTGACTGAATGGGATCGCTTCGCACACAGGGAATATATTAGGCTCTCAATGGAGGAAGATGCAGAGGATGCCTCCAATGGAAGTGCAGATGTCTGGGATGAATCACTCGAGGCTCCCTTCTGAGTTCTAGTCTGTGAGATAGAATGGTATGGAGAATGCAGTTACTTAGAATAACCTAAGGCTGCATCTACATACATCGATAGTTCTGCCACCCATTATTTCTTCTCATGCCATGTCTCCATCTCTGATGATGCTGTAAAACATTTTGTTCACTGTTGATGCATATTACTTTTTCTGGAAGAAAGTCTAATACTTGACTAGATTCAACTTCTCTCTGAAAATAGCTAGTGAGAGTTTCTTGGCATTTACACAACCGTAGATGTAAGATGCATGTTTGTGGAGTTGCATATAATGTTAAAGCATGCTGTTATAGTAGAAAAATAGATGCTTTTGCCAAATTACTTGAATATAGGAGAAAAATACATACCCATGACCGAGCATCAGTTTCAAATGTGAGAGTTTCTTGGCATTTACACAACCGTAGATGTAAGATGCACGTTTGTGGAGTTGCATATAATGTTAAAGCATGCTGTTATAGTAGAAAAATAGATGCTTTTGCCAAATTACTTGAATATAGGAGAAAAATACATACCCATGACCGAGCATCAGTTTCAAATGCTGTCAATTACTGAAAAACTCATGAAGCAGAATGTATTGTCATTTGTCACCCAAGTTAATGTGAATCCACTTTTATAAGAGAGATTTTAGGTGGCTCAGGATAGTATCCTCATTTTCTTGATTTTTCAGTCGACACAAAGTACATCTATTGTTCATGCCACATTCGGGATGCAGTTAGTTTATGTGGCATGTAGAAATTTTTATGACTTGGCCTCTTCCTGCTTGTAGATATATTACCACTTCTTATTTGATATTTTAGTTGTAGTTGGAAATGGCCAAGGTAGACATGATGTAATATTGTTTTCTCCATTTGTTAAGCAGCCTGACCTTATGCTGTTCTTAAAAGCTCTGTTCTTTCTCCAGCCAGGTGTGCCTATAGCAAATCTTGTTTCAAGCTGGCTATTGAGTTGCAAAGAGTTAATTTGCACGGAACAGTCAAGTGGGACAAGCTTATCCGTGTGTGTCACCAAGATGTTTTTATGAGATAGCCGAGGAGGAAATGTTTGTTTGATCTGCATAGAGCATGCTCTCATGAAGTATAAGGGCATGCTAGTGTTGGAAGCTTCTGACTTGAAATATCAAGGGCTTTGCAAGTGCGCCGATTGGTGATAGATGATTAAAATGAAAAACTAGATTCCAGTAGTTCATAACTTCTCTATGCGCTTGTTCCCTCTTTAGCTGTACGAAGTTCATATTCTTATTTATTTGTTCTAGTGCCGATTTTTGAAGAGGTTTAGTATGGCTAGTCCCACAGTCCATGACTCCATGTGATCAGCTTTTTGCTCCTTTTATTATTCTTTTGTGAATTAGACTCTTCTTGTAGTGGCATGTGAATCATGGTAGTTCTGTATCGACTGTGTAATGATATGGCTTCTCTATTTCTGTGTGCCTTTCTAATATGATGTTAGAGGATGGATACATACATTTAGTTGAGTGATGGTATTTGAACAGTTAACAGGCCATCAACGCATCCGCGTCAAGATTCACTCAGGACTAAACAAAACAAGCATATTCATGTATTACTGTAGTAAATCCAGAAACAACCTCTCTACCTTACAAAGTTAGGGGTAAGGTTTGCTCAGATTCTATCCTCTTCAGACTTCACTTGCGCATTGGGTATGTTGTTTTACTATAGTAAAACTGCATCGGCATCGTAAGGAGGTTGAAGTATCAAGAGATCCAAGTTTAAACTTTGAATTATAATGAGAATATCCCATACAAAGAAGAGTGAGGAGAGATTATGTTTTGAAGCTTGCAAATTAAGGGTTGAGCTTTATCACATGTCAAGAGGAAAACTGGATGATTAAATTTGGCTAACATATCAATTAGCCAAATAACATAGAAGAAAAGGTCATAGCATAACCAATAACTAATATTCCCACTGTTCTAAATTTACGTAATAGTTCATTGAAGCACTAAGTTAATGAATGAACAAAAAAAAGCATTTTAAAATTTGCAATCTAAAATGTGTGTGTGATATTTGTGTAATAATAAATTATCTCATAAAAGTAAGCTAAGAGTTCTAAAGTTAATTTATTTGTAAATATGGAAAGACAATATTAACAAACTAAAAAATAGTGTATTGAGGCAACAAGTTTTTAATTAAATATACATAAGATTCAAAAAACATATTAGTATTAAACAGCTGACTAATCATCTTATTGGTCCGTATGTCAAGCTAATGTCATTATAATTAGTCAAAGTTATTACTCCCTCTGTCTCTAATTACTTGTCCACTTTTGAATTGACACACCTATTAAGAAAATAATTAATGACATAGTGAGTTTACCATTTTACCCCTATTAATTTTGAAGTGGATGAAAAGTTCTACATTTTTTAAAGTAATTAGTCATTTAATTGAGGGTATAATAGGTAAAAAAAAATTGTCCATTCTTGATTTGTCAAAATGGACAAGTAATTAGGGACAACTATAAAAGCAAAAGTGGACAAGTAATTAAGGACATAGGGAGTAGTGTATTGAGACAAAAAATGTTTTTAATTAAATATAGATAAAATTAAAAAAACATATTAATAGTAAGCAGCTGACTAATCATCTCATTGATCCATTTTTCAAGTTAATGTCATTATAATTAATCGAGTTACTCACATGCACTTAGTTGATTGACTCAAGAAACGGAGCCGTCACAAAACCCAAAAAAATCCACGCAACATCGTTTACTTACTCTTTAGTCAAACAAAGAAAGACAAAAAAAAATAAGCAGCACAAACTCCCTTCTTTTTTCAAAAAACCCTACTTCGCCGGCGCTATCCTGTCGGAGACGGAGACAGGTTACTGGCCGGAGGCGTTGTGAAACAATATGAAAGTCGTTGCTTTAGTCAGTGGCGGCAAGGACAGTTGCTATGCCATGATGAAATGCATTCAATATGGTCACGAGGTTCTCAATTTTTGTCTCTTTGCCTAAGTGTTTGATGATTTTGTCGCTTGTTATTGTGCTCTTATTCTGGTAATTTTCAGATTGTTGCGTTGGCTAATTTGATTCCCGCGGATGATGCAACCGATGAGCTTGATAGCTACATGTATCAAACAGTGAGCTTTTTTCTTCTTTTCCCTTTAAATGCTGAAAAATCATTTATTTGTTGCATAGTTAAGCATATGGTGACACTTTTGTAAGCAGGAGCGGAGTTATCCTTTGGTTATGAGTTCGGCCAAAGCTAGTAACTTTGGTCCAAACCCTGAATTTATATTAAATTTTTCATTGAAAATGTACAAATAATTACTCCCACTTTCAATTTGTTTGTCTTAATTTCCTCCATTTCAAAAAGTATGTCTCTTTCCTTTTATTTGGGCAACTCTTTAATTCTAACTTTGCCCGTGGCATGTTTTAAGACCACAAGGTTAAAGATTGTTTTGGTACATTCTACATGTCTTTTGTTTAAGACCACAAGATTCTAAAGTCTATTTATTTTCTTAAACTTCATGCGAAGTTAAAATCAGCAAACAAAATCCAATCAGAATAATCTACTGCCTTAATGAAATCAGTATAATAGTAACAAGACAGCTAAAGAGAGGATGGCGTAGACAAGAATCAACAAATTAAAACGGAGGGAGTAATTTAGAACCTTGTAACTTTAGGATTAGAATCCTGAATGCATAAACTTCAAATTTTGTCTCCAGCTCTGCCTCTGCCTCTGCTTTTTAAGTCCCAACATATGAATTCCCTATATGCATAACATTCAGAGGATCTGTCATAGTTGGATTATTTTATTGAAGAGGTGTTGAATTAGAGAAGTTCATTATATATGAATGTGAAAATGGAACTAATGCTTAAGGGGAACATCCTTCTTGCAAAACTCAATCTGATTGAAGCTTATCAAAATGAAAAAAAATGATCTTTTGGTTAGTTATAAGCTGCTTTTTTATCTTCTATGATAATGGTGGTGTCTATGCTGTCTTGCGCACCTTGAGGTTGTAAGCTGCATCAGAAACTTTCTATAATGTATCTGCTAGAAAATGTCTTTATGTATTTTTGTGCTAAAACAGTTGTGATTTGTGAGAAAATCAATGTTATGATTGTTGGGCTTGTAAGCCGAAGACATCCACAGAGAGAAAATGTTGTAGAAGTTCCAATATTAAGATGGATGTGCGGTCATGCATGCTTGATAAGAAATAAATGATCACATCCAATAGAGGGTAAAAGTTGTATATCTGGAGGATAAAATGAGTGAATGTCCCCTTAAATGGGTTGTCGATTGGCAGCAATAGATGAGATTGAAACAGTCAGAAGGTTCACCCCTCACCCTGGTGGAGTGGGGAGTTGAGACTTCCTTGCTCTTTTTCTTTGAGAAAGTTAACATTTTATAGACAACAATACACCAATGGTGTATTTCAGTAGTAATTACATCAGGAGTATACAGTAAGCAAAACCAAAAGAACTATCATCTATACGACTATACCCCTCCTAAACTATCTAAAAAGTGAGTAGTAGCCTCCACCTCTTTGGGAAGGACATGGTTACACCAAAAATAAAGGGTTATAAGGCAGTTTGGAAAGGGATGCTCTTGTTTTTGAAGCATCTCTGGTTCCTTTTTTTTAAAATTGTCCACTATATGCAAGCAAGGACAATCTTTAATCTTTCCTTGTGACCTGATGTATTCATTTCTCTATTCCAACATGCTAGAAAATCTGAGGTGTGTCTTGGCATGGACCAACTGATTCCCCTCAAATTCAAAAAGACCTGCCACAATTTCTCTGTCACTCTGCAATGGAGGAAGAGATGTTTTGTTGTCTCTGTTTCTGTTTCACAAAAAAAGCACCTGGAGCATAACTATCTTCCCTTTTTCATTTGATTGTCCGGAGTTAGTACTGCTTCCCTAGCTACCAACCAGGTGAAACAAGCCACTTTGTGAGGTACATTAATTTTCCATATCATCTTCCAAGGCCATGGTAGAAACATTTCAGCTGGCCTGTCAAGATGTCTATAAGCTGATTTTATTGTGAACTTCCCATTATTGGCCCTCAACTATTGTAAACTATCCTCATTTGTGTCGAGGTTTTTTGCCTGCTCCAAAGACTTGTAGAAATCTGCTAATTTGACTATTTCCCAATCATTCAACCAGTGGCGGACCCAGGATTTTCGTTCAGGGTTTGAAAAATAAAAGTATAAACGTGTAAATAAGCCAACAAAACAAAATTGCAAGGAAGTAGTAGTATATAGTTTAGTGGAAAAAGAAAAAAATGAAACGCTAACTCAGGGAGTCGAACCCTTGAAAGTAAAACTTAATTTCTAAGAGACCTGCCGCGGGGCCATGAGTTTTTCCTTGTCATTGAGGGGGTTCAAAATATATATATCCACATAAATACAGAAAATTTACCTAATATAATTGTAATTTTTTATCGAGGGGGTTCGGGTGAACCCCCTGGAACCCACGTGGGTCCGCCCTGCATTCAACCTTCTCCTAAAAGATAGGTTCCATCCTTGGTTGTCTCTGACTTCTGCTACTGTTGCTTCCTTCTGTTGGTTGAAATTATAAATCTCAGGATGCAACTGTTGTTTCAGGGAGTGTTGTCCAACCCACACATCATTCGAGAAGAATGTCTTCCTTCCATTTCCTATATCAATTTTTGAATTTCCCCATATTTTAGACCACAAATTCCTGATTGTTATCCATAAACCAACCCCATAAAGGCTTCTATCTTCCTTAGTAATCCATAAGTCATCCATTGCAAATCTGGAGATTATAACATCTTTCCACAGACCTTGTTCTATAGAAGCAAACCTTCACAACCACTTCAAGTGGAGACTCTGTTTTTGAAATTTGAGATTCTTTATCCCTTCTTTTTTATTGTTTAACACCACATCCCATTTCACCAAGTGATAATTTCTTTTCCCCCCTCTCCATTTCCATGCCATAAAAAGTTTCTCCAGAAGGATTCTAACTTCTTTTAAACTCTCCCTGGCATAGGGAATAAAGACATCATGTAGGTTGGCATAGCATCAAGCACACTTAATTAGTTTCAATCTTTCACCCAAGGATAGGTATTGGCTTTTCCAATTTACCAGCTTTTTTTCACACTTCTCCACCACTGCATTCCATATGTTCTTTGATTAACTGTTTGCTCCTAGAGGCATCCCTAGGAAAGTGGTAGGCATTTCTCCCACTTTACCTCCTAAGATGCCAGCTAGTCTGTTGATTTCTGGGACTTCATTCATGGGGTAGACAAAACTGTTGCCCTAGTTTATATGTAGTCCAGAGACAGCTTCAAATAGTATAAATATGATCCTTAGATGCTTTAGTTGTTCTTCCTCTGCACCACAAAACACTAGGGTGTCATCAACATACTGCAAATGGGAGACAGATAAGCCCCTGGTGTTACTATCATTTATCCAGGACCCTCTGATCATGTTATTTGATTGTCGTGTTTTCAACATGTCACTTAGTCCTCCCATAGCTAGGATAAAAAGGAAGGGGTAGAGGGGATCCCCTTGCCTTAATCCTCTTTCAGAGGGAAAGAAACCAGAGGGGGTACCATTTTTTAAAACTGAGAATTTGACTATTCTCACACAATACTTCAACCAATTTATCCACCTATTTTCAAAACCCATCCTCTCCCGTGTTTACCACATAAAGTCCCAATTGAGGTGATCATTGGCCTTTTCTATGTCCAACTTACATAGAATTCCAGGAACTTGAGTTATTTTCCTCACATCTACACATTCATTGGCTATAAGTATGGCATCCATGATCTGCCTACCCTTGAGGAATGCCAATTGATGTGTATCCACCAGCTTTGATATCACTTTCTTAAGATTTCCTTGCTCTTAGGCCTGCTGTAAGGCTAATAAGATCAGGAAGAAGGGGATTTGGTTCTTCTTTTATTTAGACAGACTCTAATCGTGATTTTGACTCTATTATGATACCTCCCTCTGTTGCAATAGAAATCGAGAATGGAGGTGACTTCGCTACACTTGTTTATAGTTGGTAGGGCTGGGCATTCGGTATTTCGGTTCGGTTTTTTTTTTTTCGGTTTTTTTGATTTTCGGTTCTTGTACAACGTGTACCGAACACCGAACGAAATAATTCAGTTCGGTTCGGTTTTTATTATTTCGGTTCAATTTATGTTATTTCGGTTCGGTTTTTGTTAGTTCGGTTTTCTCACAAACTAACTAGTAACAAAAGCAAAAATCAGCAAGAAAAATAAATGGAAGAAGAAATATTGACAACAAAAAAATAATGGTGGTCGCCGGAAGTGGAAAGTGGTCGGCTCACGGCTGGCACCTGGCTGTGTGGAAACTGGAAAGGTCGGCTGGTCGCTGCTGTGCTGCGTGCTGCTGGTCGACTGGCGGCTGCTGCTGGTCGCCGGAAGTGGGAACACCGATTTTCGTGTGCTGCCGGAAGTGGGAACGCTGATTCACTGTAGACGTGGGAAGTGGAACGTGGGTCTGTACTTTGTAAAGTGTAAAGTGGAAAAGTAAGAAAAAAGTTTGAAAAGACAAACTTTTGACCTACTTTTGTTTTTAATTTTAAATTATAATATTTCTTATTTAATATTCATAATTAATATAATATTAATATATATTATTATATAATATATTTTGGTAAACCGAAATACCAAAAAATACAAAAACATACCGAATACCATACCCATACCGAAATACCGAAATAATTCGGTTCGGTTTTTCGGTGTTTATGCCCAGCCCTAATAGTTGGAAATTCCAACTCGAAGGCCCTAGTACTACTGACTTTGTCCATGTCCTATATAAACCTCTAGATGCATTGGGTTATTGATGTGATCATTTGATGATTGAAGATTCTAAAAGGACTGAGTGTACACCTTAAGTGACAGAGAGGTAAATTGTTTCAGAATACAAATATCTCAGAATCAGTGTGGACCTAACTAAAAGCAAAATGCAGATGAAGTAAATTATCTCTATAGACTATTATAATAGTTGAGTTGGTCAGTGTAACACTTACAGCATGTCTAGTGTTTTTCAGGATTCCTTTTATCCTGGTTAGACTTGTATGTTTCTGTTGCAATAGTATGAGACTGACATAGAGAATCCAACATTTGCGTAAGGGACAAATTAGTTATAATGGAATGATAGAACCTGACTGCCGAGAATTTATATAGCCACACCGGAACTAATTTCAGGTTGAGTTATAGTTTATTGATCCGCTTTATAGCATCTTCATGTCTCCCATCTACTAGTGGAAATTTCCTTTCTTATTTACAAGAATTCTGATCATAAGTTTTGTTAATAAGAAAGATAAGTGATATTCTCCTCCTCTCCTTAATACCACGGTTTCATTTAAAATGTTCGGTAACTGTATCTTCAGGTTGGGCACCAGATAGTTGTTAGTTATGCTAAATGCATGGGACTCCCATTATTCCGGAGGCGAATTCAAGGATCCACAAGGCAAGCCTTTTTGCAGTCAATTGCTTAAGTTTGAAAATTTTATTACTGGGTTCTTATTAAAGAACCGGAGAGGTGACATTTATTTCTTGTTGAAGGATAGAGATGTGAAGTTGTCTTAATTTATATATATATATATACAGATAGAATGGGCAAATGATGTTTTCTTAATACTTCTACCTGAATAATCTCTGTAAAATGTTATATTAATGTAATTGTTAACTTGCATATGCCAAAGATAAAAAAGTAGCTTCATACCTACATCACAATTTTTTTATTTATAATGTTCTATTTATAACTTTTCTAGTTGGATTTCGCAGGCATCATGACCTAAGCTACAGTATGACTCCGGGTGATGAAGTTGAAGATATGTTTATATTGTTGAATGAAGTAAAAAGACAGATACCCTCTGTTACTTCAGTATCTTCTGGTGCAATTGCATCTGACTACCAGAGATTACGAGTGGAAAGTGTATGCTCAAGGTTAGGGCTCATTTCATTGGCGTACCTATGGAAGCAAGATCAATCATTTCTTCTGCAGGAAATGGTAAATTTGTGTTAGAAATAGAGAAAATATTAATTGTTATTATAACTTTATTTTGAAGTTCTCTTCTTTTCTTTTGTCCCTCCACTCCCATGGCAGATAAGGAATGGAATTATTGCAATAGCAGTGAAGGTAGGAATCTGTGAGGTCTTTTAATTTGAGATTTCACATGTAAATATTATACATGTAGGATTCGTGATTTTTTTTTGGTCACTCTATATAAAATCAATTGATGACTTGAGAACCCCTCAAAACACTAAACTCTATACTTCTGAATCTTTTCAGGTTGCTGCTATTGGACTGAACCCCTCAAAACACTTGGGAAAAGAGATAGCATACCTGGAGCCACATCTCCACAAGCTAAAAGAGTATGATATGGTTAGCAAAAATTGGCTTTGTTTTACTTCACTTTTTTCGCATTTTTATTTCTCTTTTTGGCAGGTTATATGGAATAAATGTATGTGGTGAAGGTGGAGAATATGAAACATTAACGCTTGATTGCCCTCTATTTAAGGCAAGTATTCCATCTCTCTCTCCTTTCGGATGGACTGCATAGAGAATATATGGTTGTACTATGTGGTCTCAAAAAGTAAGATAACTTAACTACTACTTCTGTGATGAGTATCACCAAGCACCTTTGGAGAATATTTATCCATCTGATCCATGATTTTTGTTTATGTTGCATTTTCAAAAAATGCATTTTCGTGGTGTGATAGTACATCCTTATGCATTTATTTTTGCATTTTTTGTTGGGATTAATTATTTTCTAAATTTTGGTGGGAAAAATTAGAGTGTAGTCCTCTAAATGGATTTAGTAAAGCTCATTGTAACCTTCAAAAGTTAAATGAAGCAAAAAGATGTGAGACAGGGAACGAAATTTGGTGCTTTAAAATTACGTACCTCTTCTTTCTTTATCATGTTTAATTTTTCAACTCTCCCAGATGTTCTGATTGAAAGCTAAAATTGACATTCAAAGTCAACTGAAGCAAAAATGATGTGACGTTGAGTATGAATTTAGTGCTTAAAAGTTACATCCCTCTTTTTCTATCACTCGTCTAATTTTTTTAACTCTCCCAGAATGCTCGAATTGTGCTGGATGAATTTCAAATCGTCTTGCATTCTCCAGATTCCATAGCCCCTGTTGGCATCCTCCACCCCCTGGCATTCCATCTGGAAAATAAGGTAGAGTCAATATCTTCAAATGGCATTGACGAAGCCAGCAATTTGGATACAGTATTTGAAGTGGAAGGAGATGTCCAACAAGAACGTGAAGCTGCTAGTGAATTTGTGGCTAAAAGCTCTGAGCGGTCAGGTGTTACTAAACAGGAGCTCAAAGTTTCTAAAACAATGAAGGATAATGTCTTCTCTATTTCTTGTTGGCTCCAAGACTCCAGTAAAAATTCATCAGGTAAAACATTGGAGTTACTGTAGAAGGTTAATGTTATAAGTGGAATCATATTGGATATTCTGCTATATGTTAAATTTTCTCTATGATCTAGTTCCTCTTTCGTGTCTCTTTTGGATCTCTTTTGTTTTCAATGCTTTTAGCCTTGTTATTGCCAGATCTGCAGGAGGATCTGGAGGTTGTTCTAATGAGAATTGAAGCTCTGCTCGTGGAAAATGGTTCCTCTTGGGAAAATGTACTGTATATCCATCTTTATATTGCTGATATGGATGAGTTTGCCGTGGCAAATGAGACCTATGTCAGATTTATTACTCAAGAGAAGTGTCGTTATGGTGTACCATCACGGTCCACCATTGAGCTCCCTCTATTGCTAGTTGGTTTAGGGAGGGCGTATATTGAAGTTTTAGTGGCAAATGATCCTACTAAAAAGGTCTTGCATGTACAAAGTATTTCTTGCTGGGCTCCTAGCTGTATTGGTCCATACAGTCAGGTACTGATCTTCTTAAATAGTAAACCATTCATATTGTTCTGGGACCAGCATGATTATCATTTTCAATCTGTCTTGCTTTTGACTTGAATATGAAGCATATAATTAACTAGATCTTTCTAGCTTCTGTTACTATCAGGGAGAATAATCATCTTGAAAATTTGCTTCTGATTTATTTGCCACATCATTATGTTGCAGGCGACTTTGCACAATGAGATACTACACATGGCAGGACAGCTGGGGCTTGACCCAGCAACTATGTTGCTCTGTGAAGGAGGTCCTGTTGCGGAACTTGAACAGGCACTGGAAAACAGTGAAGCAGTTGCTAGAAGCTTTAACTGTTCAATATCTACATCAGCCATGGTTTTTGTGATATATTGTTCAGAATCTATAGAAAAATCAGAAAGAATTATTGTCCAAAAGAAAACAGAAACACTTCTTAGGCAAATGAAGTCGAACCATGCCGGTGGCACAAAGAAGTCCAAAGTCCTAGATCCAATTTTCCTATATGTTCTTGTTCCTGATCTGCCAAAAAGGTAATTTGTGTCGGCGGTGCTCCATTGACCACAGTATAAATGACACTCTAATATTTGTGCCTCCAAGAACTGTTATGTGAATAGTTAGCTGTAGTTTAATTGGATATCTGCTATCATCATTTTAATTCTCTTTGTATTTGTGCTTCTTGTTATGCCATATGTTGTCTATCTCCAGTCAGTATGACATGAGAATAAAATGGGCCTATTATTTTTCTGTCTTTCTCGTAAAATAAATTAATTGAGTGCACTTTCTCTATGTAGAGCACTGGTTGAGGTAAAGCCTATATTTTACACGGGAGAGTATTTGTCGGGTCCAAGTGACTTAGCCAAGCAATCACAATCCACAGAACAAGATTATTGGGGGCATGACATTGGCCTTCAGAAATGTGTTGCTTACGGCAAAATATGCACAGTAATTCTTTCAGTTACTGAAGAACTTGCAGCAAAAATTTGCTCCCTCGCTAGTGTTGCATGTCCTGCCAATGTTATGTCCAAAGGTCTTGTTGAAAAGGAACAAGTTATATCGATCGCAAGATTTTGCATTTTCCGTCTCGATAAAGTCCTTTCGGAGAATAATTTCTCTTGGGACGACGTAATGGTTAGTTTCTTTTTCCTGGCCAACTGTTTTATTTCACAAATTTTCCTGGAGTGATATCGTACTTCTACTTATAAATCTGTGCAAGGTCTCCTTGATTAAATAGCTAAATATATTACTTTCACTTTTCTTTCAAGAAATGACCAGGAAAAATACTTGTCAGGGGCGTTATTAAATAAATACTTCTCAGGGAAAAAAAGAGACTAAGAAGGAGTCTTTTCTTGACCTTATTATGCAACATGGATAAAATTGTTTGTAGTTGATAAACTACATAGGTGAAATTGGAGTGGCTGCGGCGGAGTATATCTCTTTTTTTTTTCAGGGTTAGGAGGTTGAAGAGCAATATCCGGGAAGAACTTCAATAGCTAGTCGCTCTTTGCATTAGACATGTTATTGAAAATATGTGGAAGTTCTCTGTAGATGCCTACACGGATTTTTTTCAAAAAGAGATTATGCCTTGAGCAAATTATAGCTATTACTATGAGTAATTAGCTGTCTAAGCTGAAGGTGCTGAAAGGATGAGAAAGTGGTAGAAAAAAGTAAACAGTGGAAAAAGAACTCTCTTTTCCTTCCAATCCATTGAAATAAAACTGTTTGAAAGGCTTGGTTACTTCTTAGTAGGGGTGGTAGAATGGGTAATTTATATGGGTATCCACTCATATTTACCCATTTTAAATGGGTTGGGTAGCCAACACATTTAAAATATGAGTCGATTCGAGTACTTTATCCATTTTTGTTTAACTCGTTTTCGATAGACTCATTCGCCTTAACTCGTTTGCCACTCCTACTTCTCAGTAATGGTAGGGAGGAATTGACAAAGATTGAGCCACTAAAGCTGGGGATTTTTCTCTTATAGTCTGCACTTTAAAAGACCTCATTTTCTTGCTTTGCTATTCTTTTTCCTAGATGAAGTATTCTAGTCCTCTTAACACCTTCTCTCCTTTTTTGCAGAATTTCCGGCTCTACTTTGCGAGCAATCTTAATATATCTCATGGAACATTGTCTGAAATCTTCTTTGATGTGTTCAATGAACTTGTTCAGATGAGTCGGAGAAATAAAGTAGACGCTGAGCCTATTTTAAATATAGTTCCTGTCTTGGGTGCCGGGCGTTCTTTATCAACCTTGGATGATATATTCACATGTGAACTCATTGCTAGCAAATGTTAGTTCTCATTTAAATTGGGGAATGATATATTATATGTTCAATTCAGTAAAAGAGAGCTTTGAACTTGACCAAATTCTTATTATGTTTTTGCCATACCCAATTGTTGCAATTTACACTTAGCTTCACACGAAATGAATATATGAGTGTTTCGACTCGAATTGAAGAGATGGTGACTCTTGACTGTTCCTTGATGGGAAGATTTCAGACTTGGAAGAAACGTTTCTAATTGCTTTCAGTTCTAGTGCTCAAGTTTGTAAGTTATATGGTTTGAAGGAAAATATTTACGCCAAGCGTTACTGATGGGGTTGAATGGAAAAAACTTTGAGACTATTTCACCCCCAAAACACCCCCCCTACCTGGCTACCTCCCAAACTTTTTTTAATAAATATTTGAGTCCTATTTTTTAACTATAAAAACCCCCAAACCCCTCATTATTTTTACTCACAAATTTTCTTCATCTGCATTCTACTTTATCAACTCTCTAGTCGTTTACTCTCTAATCTCCTATTAAATTACTAATTTTATTAGTTTGAAAGTTTCGGTGGATTACTTTTGAGCAATCTTCAAGTTTCAATTTTCATCTATCAATTTTTGGCTTTTGGTTATACACGTCTACTTTTACGTAGACGTTTGGTATATTCGTTCCAACTTTCATCTATTTAGTCTTTACTTATTTAGTTATTTATATTTTTGGCATTTAATTTTCAAATTATATTTAATTTGCTTATTTCTAATATGGATTTTGGTAAAAAAAATGTTGGCAAAGGTAAAGAAATATTTATTGGTAAGGTCACTAATGTATTTACCAAAAAAAAATAAAATCGATAGTTCTTCTAAATCTAAAACTAGATAAGTAGCTCAATTAAGAATAAATACGGAAGATTTTACGCATGTCGATGAAACTGTTTTTCATATTGATAGTAATACTCAATTAGATTGTGAATCTTTAGAAGCAAGGTTTGGTAATTTTAATGAAGAATTAGAATATGATAATGTATATGATGATAATAGTACTTATGATGATGATGATGAAACAAAGCCACATACGACTACTGGTCCCACTCTCACTCGCGCTCTCATACCCCCAATACATCCTAGATAGGGCTAAGTCCAAGATTGAACGTGCTAAAAAATCTGTTGTGTGATAATTTATGACTCAAAGTGAGTATAGAACTTAAGTTATTTGTAATAAATATAAACATTTAAGTAATCATTTAATGGGATGTTGTAAAAATGAATTTTTGCAAGCTAAAGCAATAGCCGAAGCTATAAAATACGGTACTCCCTTCCTGAGCATCTGTAGGAGTAGGGGGCTCTAACGTGGTCCAAGCACAGTTTAACCCTTCTAGTGTTTCTGGTCTTAGTACACATCGCACATATAGTAGAGAAAGAGATCTTGAAGAATTAGCTAAAATGATTGTTGTTACTGGCTTGCCGTTTAGTTTTGTTGAAAATCCCCATTTTTTTCATTATACTCAAATTGTGTATAATCCATCTTTTAGAGGGTTTTCAAGAAACGCAATTTAAAATACTTTTTTTTGATTATCAAGGTCAACATTTTCATTATCTTCGTTGTTTATTTTATTATAATACTTGTAAATTGACTATTACTTCTGATATGGGTCGTAGTGTTTATGAAAATGATTATTTCACTATTATTGGCCATTGGATTGATGAAAATTGAAACATGCAAAAAAAGAATTTTAGGTTATAAATGTTGTGAAATGCATAAAACCAATAGTTATATAGCTCAAACAATTATAGATATTTTAGAAAAGTATGGAATCTGTAATAAAGTAATTAGTATCACCCTAGTTAATGCTTCTAATAATACATATGCACTAAAATCGGCACTTTGCCCTATTTATGTTGATGGTTTTCATATTAGGTGTGTTAAACACATATATAATTTGATCGTAAGATATTGTATATCAATGTATAATAATGGTTGTTTAAAATGTGAAATTGCATGTCATTTTATTTTTAAATGTCAAGTAAAGGCTAGACGTAAATAATTTGAAAGCCATTGCCGTGAGTTTAATCTTTCCCCTAGAAAAATTCCAAAATCAGTGTTTACTAGATGGAATTCTTTATTTGAAATGCTTAAAGTTGCTTATGAATATGGAAAGCCTTTACAAACGGTTTGGAATGCTCATAATTTAAATATGATATATAGACTTACTGATAATGATTGGGATGACGTAAAAGATCTTATAGATTTTTAAAAGGTTTTTATTTAGCTACAAAACAAAATTTCTAGACTTTATTAACCAACTATTTGTTTATGTTACCAAATATTTGTGCTATTTCTAATAAAATTTTAAATACAAAGATAATCCAACGTTTCAAGAGTCTGTTAAGTCAATAATTGAAAAAGTTAAAAAATATTTTTTTTCCTATTCCTCAAATTTATTTAACCGTTTTTTTTTATTTTTTATCAAACTCAACTTACAAAGAAATAGGTGCATCACGCATGGTTGAAAAAATATATTTATATTTAGATATTTAAGATTACGAATCACCTAGCTTGACAACAGTTAAAAATAGTATAAAAATTGAAGCTAGAAAATTTTATGACTCGTATAATTGTCATAGAATAAATGAAGTAGTACGTAATGAAGAACTTGAAACTTAGATATGAAGATAATATTAATGATATGCTAGAAAATTATCTTGGTCTAACTTCTAATGAAAATAATGATTTTGATGAATATCTTATCAGGGAACGAAAACTATTAAGGATGGACAAGGTTTACCTCAACTTTTAGATTGGTGGAGGAATCGCGGCTGGTTCGAGATGTGCTAGCTATTCAAGCATCTTCAGTAGCTTCGGAGGGTGCTTGTAGTGCAACAAGATTTAAAATTGGAGAACATAGAGTATTCATTAGCATCATACAGCTTGGAGATATCTGTATTGTTTAGAGATTGGATCAATGCCGAGAGAAGGAATTATGGGTGTCCAACTTTACTTGCCCAATTCAAACTTGATATAGATGAAATGTTGGTAGATTGTAGTGACGACGACATTGATGCATTGGAGGAACACGCAGATCAACCAATTCTAGACCATGTTACTAGAGAAATGTTTGATGATTTAAGAAAAGACTTTTATGGAGCTTCAAATATTAGTATGATAATTTGATGTTTAATTAAAATAGAACCCTTCCTAGAAGGTGGCTGCGTAGATTAGGTCTTCTACTAATATTTATAACACAAATTGTACTATTTAATTTTTATTAATAAAATTATAGGCTATTTGCCTTAATTATTTTTTTAATTCTCTTCAGTTTAATACAAGTCTTTTTTATATATTTCAATTTTCAAGTGTTTCAAAGTTCAAACTTAAGTTATAATTTGAATTTTAAAAAAATTGAAAATTAAAACTTGAAAGTTTGATATACTTTTAAAAAGTTTCAAACTTAAGTAAGTAAGTTAGTTATAATTTGAAAATTTAAAATTTTAAGACTTAGGAGTTAGGAGTTTGAAATTTAAACTTTAGACTTTTAAAGTTTGAAATTTAAACTGAGTTTAAAATTTTTATTTTTTTAATTTTAAGTTAGACTTTTAAAAGAAATATTAAATAAGTTATATATTTTGATTTTTTTTAATTTTAAGTTAGACTTTAATTAATATTTAATTTAATTTTATTTTTTTTATAACGGTGAAGACTCAGAATACCAGTGTTGTACCGGTCCGGTCCCGATATGTACCGGTTCGGGACAGTATCGTCCTAATGTACAGGTATGTTCGGTACCAGTTCCAGCCGATTCTGGAAAATATCGATCCGACTGACTCTGTCCCTGTTCCACTGCTAAGCTTAGTATATGTACCGGTCTGGGATGGTATCGTCTTAAGGTACCGGTACGTCCGGTACCAGTTCCATTCGGTTTTGGAAAATATCGGTCCAATTGTCTATGTTCTTTTTTTAATGCTAGGTTTAGTATGAAGACTTACCAACAACCATCAAAAGCTTGCTAGCTATCGATAGACGGCAATTCCAATCATTTAGAGTCAAGATGAGAAAATCGGGAAGGCTCCAATATGAGCCTCCTTGATGCTTTTCCTTTGCCACAGTTTTGGGCTAACTTTTTTTTATTTCCGTTATATGTATACATCTTCTATAGATGGCTAGGACTAGCCCTCCTTCTTCATATGTAATTAGATTTCAGTTGCAATAAAAAGAATGTATTTCATGGATTGGTATAAGCATTTGGTGCAAGTAAGATTTTACTAAGTTGAATGATGATTTTGGTGCATGTAGAAGCTAGATGGTGTAGTGGCTCCTTTTTAAATTGGTTTTAGTAGTTTGAAGTAGGAGTATGTTCATGGTTTGGTTAAAAATTGATTCAAACAATTAACTACAAATACATCGCAGTTTGATCCGACGAGCCATATTTTGAACAATAGAGGTAAGAGTTGAAGCTTGTTTCTAGTAATTTTGATTATTTCTTAGCTAGATATTTTAATGTATTTATATTCAAAACAATGAACAAAGTAATATAGTCGTACAAAGAAATTACAATCTTAAGTCTATCCAACTTCAATCTTAACTCAATAAAATAAAATGAGGATTAAAGCCAAAATTTAGAAAATAATGTTAATTTTATTTACTTATTTTAATACAATTTATTTTCATAAATTCTAAAAATATATTGCAATTGATTATAATTTAATAATTAATTTTTTTTAATTTAGCGTATAACATTTCTCGTAATATTTAGTAAGAGAAGAATAAACATATATACATTATTGTATGTTACATAACAATACAAATGTTTAAATCTCTCTTATTGATTATAGTTTGAAAAACTTATTTAATAAAATCAATTATTACATAAATTATCAATGTTATTTTAAAAATGTTAAAAAATATCATTTTTTTACTTATATAATATTTTATAATACATTTAATAACAAAAATCAATATTGTAGTGCTTGCAATCTTTACAAGAAATTCAAAATTAAGACAATAATTTTTAAAATTAATTATTTAATAATATAATTAGTTTGAGCTTGAAACATAATTGATTCAGTAACTATAAATTTAATTGTCTATCCCTTATAATTATAATTACATCAATAATAAAATTTTAAGAATATGTGCATAATCATATATATATATATATATATATATATATATATATATATATATAAAATTAAAAAAAAAAAGAACCGTAGGCCCACCTACGTGGCGCCACCACAGACCAGAATTTCCTTTTAATCTATTTATTTCCAAAATTAGCCTTCATATTTCATGAAAAGTTGTGCCTTTTATGAAAAATTGTGATTTTTATGAACAGTTGTGACTTTTATGAAAAATTGCGACATTAATGAAGAGTTGTGACTTTAATGAAGAGTTGCGACTTTTATGATCAGTTGTGACTTTTATGAAAAGTTACGACTTTTATGAAAAGTTGCGACTTTAATGAAGAGTTGCGACTTTTATGAAAAGTTGTGACCTTTCCGAAGGGTTGCAACTTTTCCAAATAGTTGTAACTTTTCTGATAAGGCACAATAAACATTTGTTCACACTAACCTTTGTTGTCTATAAATAAAGGAATTTCCTCTCATTTTAAAACAACGATAATTTTGTACCACCTCCTCCCCCTCTTCTTCTTCCTCTTCTTCTTCTTCACAATTAAATTTTTGTGGACGTTGCTCCTATTGAGTGGCTCACTGACACCATTGCTTATGTTACAGATCCTAGTATGTATTTTTAAAATCATTAATTTATACTTATGTTATTAAGGATAATGATAAGATGTAATAATTATCATTTTTCTTTACATTATTAATGTTTGTTACTACATAATCTTGGATGTAAAATAATATAATGTTTTAATTTTAATGCCTAACAGGTTTTAAGTATTGTTTTATTAATTTTGTGATATTAAATTTCCGCGCAAAGCGCGGGTAATTTTACTAGTAATTAACAAGAGATTACCAACAAACTATTAAGAAAATTTAGTAACAATATTTATAAAATTTTTTTTATATAAATATTCTTACTTAGGGTATTTTGTTTCTTCCCGGTATGCTATTGCTTAATACGGTGCTTCTAAGCCTTCATCAGATTTTATGTATGTTTCTTCTTCATCTTTTGTCTGCTCAGTGCTTTTGGTTCTTCGTTTAATCTTGCCTATTGCTCGAATTGTGGTGCATCTTCGGTATGTTTTCGTATTTGAGCTTCCTTTTTCGAACGGAATTTGGGGGATTTGTAATTTTGAGGTTTAAAGCCACTGCTTTAGTGGTTTTAGGGTTGAACCGGCCTTACGGAGTTTGATGGTCTTGAACTTTGATCCGCACTTGCTTCATGGATAAATCTTCAAGTTCAAAACTTTTTGAACTTGAAGCAGGGTTAAAAGGTTCCAAGACCACCCATTTTTATGGTAATTGGGGAGTTAATTGGGTGTATTTGTTGTTTTTTGAGTTCTATAGCTTCATTAACATTGTTAGCTGCTTCTGATGTGATAAAATGGCTCAAAATAACCTATGATGATGTACTATTTGGCCTCTAAGTATTGGGTGAAAGTTATTTTTGTAAAGTGTTTTTACTATGTCATTCTAATAATTGAATTGGTGGAGTTGAAATTGGTTTGACTTAAAGTAGCAGTTTTATTCGTTTGCTTGCTGATATGGACTCTTGTTACCTGTCATGATGTGCTATTCGGTCTCTAAATATGGGGTGGAACTTGGAAGTCATAACCTTATTAAGTATTTTTACTGTCATTCTAATAATTGAATTGGTGGAGTTGAAATTGGTCGACTTAAGGTAGCACCTTCATTCGTTTGCTTGCTGATATGGGCTCTTGGTGTTTTTTTTTCTTGTCCCAGTTACCATTCTTGTGGTATTTTATTTTCTAGTTCTTTGTGAAGTGAAAGCTTATAGATGGTCTTAAAATTTGTTAGTAATAAGAAGCTGAATAAGGTGAAAAGATTGCTCCTTTCCTGTGTTATTAGCAAGGGAAATGTATGATAGTTTGTGAGGAATGTGTGTTATAATTCTTTTCACTGCTTCCTTTTTTGAAACTAGAAAATAATAGTAATGCTTGTCTCTGCTTTTCATTCCCTAGCTCTCCCGCAATGGTTTTATATCTGAAATTTAAGGGTGTCCAATGTTGCTGTGTTCCTCCATCCCATAAATTTCAAAACTATTATGGTTCCATTATCACCACTCGTGAAGTGGAGAAAGGGATCTAATTAATTCTATTTAATGTACTTATTAAGCTGTGTTTGAGTGTTTGTTTGACCTCAACAGGATTCAATTAGACAAAATGGAATTTGGGTATTGTTTTATCTTTTTAGTTTATTTTTATTTTTCCTTTTCATAGTGTTCTTACTTTGTACCTCTAAATATTTTCCGGATTGCTCTTTTGCGTATATGGAGAATAGCTATTTGAAGAATGTCTTTCTACTTAAGCTTTCACTCTGATGCTTTTCAGAATATTTACTATTATGTTTTACAATTTCCTGATAACAACTTGTAGTGCATCACATCTCCATCTCTATCTGGTTTCTGCAACTCTATATTGACACTACTGACGTGTATGAAATGATGCTGATGGTTAATGTTTCTTTTTAGGTTGAACCTTGAAAGAAATGGCTGAAGGTGGAGAAGAGGACTTGCCAAGGGATGCAAAGATTGTCAAAACGTTGCTAAAATCAATGGGTGTTGATGACTACGAGCCTCGAGTTGTGCATCAATTTTTGGAACTGTGGTATCGCTATGTTGTTGATGTACTGACGGATGCTCAAGTCTACTCAGAGCATGCAGGGAAGGCTTCCATTGACTCTGATGACATCAAGCTTGCCATTCAGTCAAAAGTTAATTTCAGCTTCTCACAACCCCCTCCACGTGAGGTACCAAGTCTTATTAAATCCTTCATTGTTGTGCTGGTATTTCATTCTTCCAAGAATGAACTCTTATCTTTCTTAGAGACCTTTTAGGTGTGTGGTGAAACTGACAACCTTTAGCCCTCTCTTGTCTAAGAAAGATAAGTAAAATGGAGACTCTCTGAATAAAAAAATTATATGATGTAACTAAAATTTTTGTCTTGGAGTCTTATGTTGTTCTCTTGAAACGTGTTTCAGAACTTCGGTTGTCATTCGGCATAATTATATATTTTAAGTTATTACTGAAAACAGTGAAAAGGTATCAAACTAATAGGTCATAGTTTGGAAGTTACCTATTTCAAAAAAAAAAAAAAAAAAAGGTCATAGTCTGGTGCTATCATATGCGGTTTATTACCGTGACTTTGAAAAGTTGAACAGGAGGTATTGGTGGCTGAATGCTGGGGTAGTGGTGTAGAAATTTTCAGCCTTGTGCAGAACAGAAGATGCTGAAGGTTCTACAGGAAATTTTTTAGGGTGTGAATGAGTTCTGGCAATTGGAGTTCTTAACAGTTTGCTTTCTGGATCAACTTTCTGATGTTAGCTGGCTAACCATTTTTACCATTCAAAGTATTACAGGATTGGTTAAAAAGTAAAATAAACACTTTTAATCTGCATAGAATTTTCTAGAATAAAGTCGCCAAGTTAAAAATATCTGCATAGAATTTCCTAGAATAAAGTTAATCTGCATAGGATTTCCTAGAATAATCACCAATAGAGGGCTGGATAGACACTACCAAATAAGCAACGACAACTTGACAATACTGATTCGATCCAAGCTTTCTTATTGAGAATGAAACCAACCAGCAAAAAGCATTCGCTGCGAAGACCAATGCCCCAATCACTGTACAGTAGAGTTGTATTTTACTAGTTATACCAGATGCTCTATTTCACGAGCAACTAGCAGTACTATGCATGACTTCTCTTGCCAACATGCTATATCTGTCAATTCTTTGGTTATGATGGGAATGACTCCTATTTCAAGGAAGAATACAATTGTTGAACATCTTCTCCAAATATTTCTTTCTCTGCTGATGGATGAGTCTTCTCAAGTTCGTTTGAATATTATTAGTAAGCTAAAACACGTGAACCAGGTGATTCGAATTGATCAGCTCTCCCAATCCTTTCTGCTAGTTCTTGTTGAACTTACTGAGGATAGACGCTGGATGGTTCAGCTTGCAATAATATAGTTCATCCCTCTATTGCTGAGTCAATTGGGTGTTTTCTTTTGCAATGACAAACTTGCTGCTCTTCTTTATGCTATACCAGTTCACTACCTAGTTGGATTAACACATTTTACATCGAAGGATTTTATCCTCATATCCTGGCTAGTGCGCACTATCCAAGTTTATTTAAGTATCCATTTGCATATTTCTTCCTTAATGAGTCCGAAGGAAAGAAAGGACACCTATAATGCATACAAAAATTGGATGTAAGGCTATGAAAGGCTACTGCTCACCAGTGTCTCTTAGTGCTCGCTGGATTCGACTGGTCTAGCAACAATCTGCTTCCTCCAGATATGTTGCTGTTGTTTTATTTAGTATTCCCTGGAAAGTCAAAGGTTCCTCCAGACATCATGTTCATTGGATGACTCCGCACATGCTATTTTTCATCTGACGAACTATATTATGATCCTCAATGGGGTTGTTTCTTTTCTTGGATTGGTAATGTGGCACGGTCTATCTCAGGTATTAACGGGTTCATTTATAACTTGTGTTTTTCTGGGGTGTTCTTTCGAGCGATACAGTATAACTGGCTAGGTGGATTTTGGTGCATCACTAGCTATTTTTGGTCAAGTTGCTCATGATGCTACAGATGTGAACAAAGGGGCCTCTTAGGATACTCGAAACTGTTCTGAAATCACTGAGACACTGGACAAAGTTATGGAGATTATTCATTCCCTCTTATTCGCAATGATGAAATTAGTAGAAGAAGATATGCCAAGACATGTATCTGTTGCTTTTGAGAAACGAGGAGGAAGAAATGTGCTCGCTGTGATGCTAGAAGAAATGACCATTACTGGTTCAAGGTTTGATATTACCAGAATGATCCAGGCACTCATCATGTTAGCGTGGGGCCCCATTGAGAAAAAGTCCAATAGAATTACAAACAATGAATTATATTAGTGAAGGTTCAGTAGTGTATTATGGTGCTATGGTGGCAGATTGTGCCTTGAGACTTCCTTGGCATGAATTCGATTCTGGTGATGTATTCACCATGCACAATGAAGCTGAGAAAACTCATGAGTATGAATTCCCTGAATTGAACCCTGAGGACAAGGTTCTTATTGAGGGCGCGAGTATTGTTATGAACTCTACTCAAGGGTTGGGCCTGGAAAGCATGAAGATCAACTTGGGCCTGCATATAAATTCAGATGCAGTACTAGGGCTGACAACCCAGTAAAAGATTAGTAGATTATGATGAGGGGAGCCTGGTTGACTACACATGACTTGGGCTATAAAAGGAAAGCAACCACAGATGGCGGGGCATTTTGTATCTTTATTTTCTTAGCTAAAGTTTTAGCCATCTGGAACTTCCCTTTTCTGTTTCATCTTTTACTGCAGTAGTCAAAATCATCTGTAACTACTTCAGTAAATATGGATCCATTACACAGAGCTAGCTTCATCTAAACATGTGACACCTTCTGACACCTTGATGAATTGAAAAATTGATTTAATCATCAACTAGCATGCACTTGGTTGTTCATGGAGTTCAACTGACCATCTAGCTCCAATAAATCCAGTTATTACTGCCCATTGCATGTATGTATGTTTTCTCTTTCGGAAATGGCAGAGCGTAACCCCCTCACCTACCCCAAAAAAATGAAAACAATTGCCTAGGAAGTCCTTTCGGAAACTTCTTTTCATGACTTGAACTCATGATCTTTTGGTTGGAAAGGAAGTGCTCTATCAACTGGAGCAATCCCACTTTTCTTCCCTGCTCAATTTTTTACTTCTCTGCATTTCAGAAATTATAATATTCTCTTGTTATCAGGTCCTACTGGAGTTGGCTAGGAACAGAAACAAGATTCCATTGCCGAAATCAATTGCTGGGTCTGGAGTACCACTCCCTCCTGAACAAGATACATTGATCAACCCTAACTATCAGCTAGCTATTGCAAAGAAGCAAACTAGCCAACCAGAAGAAACAGAGGAGGACGAAGAAAGCGCTGATCCCAACCCAGCTCCAAGCAAAAATCCAAGTCTTTCTCATGAAAAGACAGACGTACCTCAAGGTACTCCTCAACGAGTATCCTTTCCCCTTGGCGCTAAACGTCCAAGATGATGTCTTATGCTTGATGAGCTTTAGTCACAAGAGCATTTGTAACCGTCTGCTTATGTATTTTATCAAAGGCATTGTATAATTGTTGTTTAAACATGAAGTATGAAACTTTAAGATCCTTTTGTAACAGTGAGTATTAGTTTAAATGCTCCTCCTTCCAGTATTTATTATAAACAATTTGCAGAGAGTTGAGCTGTGAAATGAAGAATTACCTTGGCATTATCAATAGTTTTCCAACATGTTCATTTGATAATGGTCATTCTGTAGGATATGCTTTATACTGTGTATATTGTCTAGTAGCAATCTATGGATGAATTGTATGATGAAATCAAATCTTTTATAACTATGTTTCATTCAACATGATCACGAATGAATTCAGGGAATTGCATAAAAAACTAAACAAACAACCATTATTGTTGTAGCACAAGTGAGCCAAAGGTCCTATTGTCTAATTTCACTACTGGCTGCTGCAAAAATGAAAGCGAACACTAGCACTTGAAAGAGGATTTCGCTCAAGTTTGGCGTTTGCATCACTTCATCTTTTCTTCCTTGAACAAAACATGACAATTCACACGAGGATCAAACTTTCTAAATTCAAGCTTCGTCTGATTTGTTATAAGTGTTTTAGTCTTCTTCTTCACATAGAAAAATCCAGTTCCAGCAGTTGAAACAAGCCTCACGAATAGAGCACCAGCCTTCTTCTTGTCACCCATTAGATTATTTGGTAGAGACAACTGAAAAGAGAACGAAGTTTTAGTTTTCCAAATATATAGAGCTAAATGGCTGAAAACTAACAATTATCACAGATAAGTTTACACTTACAAAGAATCTTCAGTTTGGAGATGGTCGTTCTCAATGGTTTAGGTTGGTAAGCACTAGGCTGGCAGTGGCTCAAGAAGCTACTCAAGTGTTGATACAACACCAATAACAACTATGCCTCTGTAGTCTGGCCCAAACAAGTTAAGGTCGAATACATGAACCCTCACAGCAAAATCTGTCTAATGCCAACCCTTAGGACCTACCATAAACCTTTGGAACTCAGCATAACAGGCACACCCTTTTACCCTTCACCACTTAAATACTAGGTTTAGCTCGCATGATAACAATATTATGCAAATACAAATAAAGCTGCTTAGAGCGTTGATGGCCAGAGAGATTTTACTGCTTAGTCAATTATCATTTTGCATTCCAAAACACGGAGACCATATATCCAAACATGCACAAAAACACGTTTGAGAACTTCTCTCCTATGACCATATACAAGAACACACAAAATAACAAAACAACACCAGCATTATATAGTAAACAATCACAAAGATGCACAATCATTGTAGTATATAGAAAGAGTCAGATTCATTTTAGCATTTTCACAAACAGGTAGCGGGCGAATGCTCTTCACATGCTAAAGTATCCATCCTCAAAGTCATTGCTTTACTCGGGAAAAAGGGCGACCTCATACTCAAGGCTCGAACTTAAGAGGTACCTTGTTTGTCAGTGAATATTATTTCAACTACCCAATGCTAAAGATTACATTTTGCTTTAAGAAACAAGCAATCTGCAGATATTACAGTTCTACTATTAGAGTTTACTCCATAGTTTTCAAGTTTTAGTTGATCTTATTCATCTTTGAGCACACTAAGAAAATCGCCGCCGCAGCAGCACATACAACAACTACACCCACCACCAATTCTCACCAAAGTTTTAATTTTTTTCAGACAGTAAACCACTAAACCTTACTATACCGAATCAGCTACAGGAGAAACCAGAAAGCACCAAAAACCAAACCGAATTCACACGTTCCAGGTGAACGAATCTCAATTAGGAGGAACATATACATCTAACACGCTAGAATCGCACATCAATTCCCAAATCGGGAAGAGGCAAGCAACATCAAACACAAAAGGAGAATTCAAATCAAACCATAAAAACCAAAACAAGAGGATTCATAGGAGAGAACTCACCGATGTTAAACGAAGAAGAACCCTAATGAAATCACTCCAAAAGACGGAGGAATATCTCAAAATGACCGCTCGACACAGCTTGGAACCGGCCCAATATATATGTTACTCCATTTTTTTTTAATTCATGTGATACACATAAAATTTCGAGTGAACAAAATTTTTTATATACTTATGTTTCAAGTTGATAATTTTATAGGTTTCGAATTTAAATTGTGATTTATAATAGGTTTACCTCATATAGGTTTAGTATGCATTATATATAGGTTACAAATTTAAATTTTGAAAATTAAATTTCGGGGTGACCCAGTAGTTTGGATTTGAGACTTTCATATTCGAACCCTCTTGCCAGAGAAAGCAAGGAGTTTGCCTTCTGGGTCGAGTTCCTCGTATCAGGTTTGCCTAGTGCGGGTTACCTCTCTTATGAGATTTGCGAACTACTGAATAGGAGTGAGGTTTTTACCTTGTGCGCATCCAAAGGATAGCGGTTGCGGGTTTCTCTTGTCATAAAAATATGTGGAAGTAGTTATTAATACTTGCATAAGGTAGTAGATTGTCCATATCACACTTCTTGTGGTGCAATCTTTCCTTGAACTCACATTAACGGATCCCATGCTTTCTGCGACGTCAACAACCAACTAAATCTATACTTCTTCACTACTCGTACAGGCTTGACGGAGTGAAGTTGTATTGAGGAAATCATTTTGTCTCAATCAATAAGAATGAATGCTTTATGCATCGAATTATCAAATTTTATTATAGCTTTTGCTTATTGCATTTATGTGGAGGCAATAGATATACTAGAACAATCACAAAGAGTTTCTCCATATTTTGATTTATTTGGTTTATGTCATTCATGTTGGCTTAAGTCTTTAATTTGGACTTTATTGGGGCATCCTGTGTACGGAGCAGAGCTACATTAACAAAAAGAATTCAGCCCAACTCAAAAGTTTTTGCTTATTTCTTGTATTTTATACTAGAAATTAGAAAATATACTAAACATGTGTAAATGTTAATTATAAATTCAATAATTAAAATAAGTTATAGATTTTGACAGCAAATTCAAAATGCGTAAACTTCAAATTGTAATTTCATCTCTACATGTGATGTGAGTCAATTCGTATAAGTTTAGATTTTCTTAACATGACTCATTTAACAACTCAATACATGAACGAATGTCACAAATTTATGGACATTGTATAAATAATCTTTTTTATATTAAGCTAAGTGTGTAGTTTGTCTGTTCTTTTATATAAACAATATATTTTAAAATCTTTTATTTCATTTTTTTATTAAACAAGCATAATAGTCTTCAACTTACATATATATTACTCAAGCTCTTAAAAAAATTATTATCGCATCACCCTTCGGGGTGGCCCAATGGTTTGGGCTTGAGATTTCCATGTTGGAGGTCTCAAGTTTGAAGTCCCTTGCTAGCGAAAGCAAGGGGTTTCCCTTCTGGGTTTCTTCACATCGGGCTTGCCTAGTGCGGATTACCTCTCCTACGTGGTTTGCGAGCTATTGCATAAAAGCGTAAGTTTTACCCTCTGTCAACCCAAAGGATAACAGCCGCAGATTTTCGTTGTCATAAAAAAATAAACATTATTGTATCTGTGTTGAATAGAGAGTTTATAACTAGTCCATCACTAACCAAACAAAATGACGCCCAAAAAAATGGCAGAGTCCATAGACTCAAAGCTCCAAATAGTCATGTTCTCATGGCTTGCATTAGGCAATATAATCCCATTTCTCAACCTCTCCAATGAACTTGCTAAAAAAGGGTCACAGAATATCATTCTTATTACCCAAAAATGCACAAATCAAACTTCAAAATCTCAATCTTTACCCTAATCTCATCACTTTCCACACACTCAAAATCCCTCATGTCCATTGCCTTCCATATGGAGCTGAAACTACAGCTGATGTGCCTAGATCTTTGGAAAGTTTACTAGCAACAGCTATGGATGAATTGTATTATGAAATCAAATCTTTTCTTCAAAACCTAAAACCCCATTTTGTTTTCTTTGATTTTGCTCATTGGGTTACTGAAATAGCATTAGAAATTGGGGGTATCAAGACTCTTTGTTATAGACTTGCTTCCCCTGCTACATCAGCTATTTCATTGATTCGATCTCCGGAAAAGAGTGTTTTCATGGCATCAACTGCAGCTGAAAAAGTTGGGCCACCACTAGGTTATCCTTCTGCCCCCTCCCTCTCTTTTTTGTTCGGGTAATTTTCAAAAATAGCTATAGTTTGAGGTTTAATTAACCATCATAGTGGTAATTTGGATAACTCGCTCTGTATCAGTGATACAAAAGTTTTAAAAAACCCGTGAATTGTTGTGACTACATAGTAACCAGTCCTTTACACAAGACCTTTTCTTCCTGAGCCTGAAAAGAGGCATTTAGAAGAACATCAATTATCGAGTTGGCTCGAGAAATTCGAGCCAGGATCAGGAGTGTTCTGTACATTTGGGAGCCAATTGAAACTTGTAAAGAGGCAGTTTTAAGAACCTGTCTTAGGCCTTGAACTAACTGACCTACCATTTCTTGCAGTTGTTAAACCACATGAATCCCTTGACCTACCAGTTCTTATTTTAGCATTATCAACAGTTTTCCAACATATTTAAGTATTTGACCACACTTGATGCGAAAGTCATTAAAAGAATAACAATTTTTCGTGATCTATATATAAGTTACGGATTCAAGCTATGAAAACAGTTATTAATGCTTGTATTAGGTAGACTAGACTGGCTACATCACATATTTTGTGGTGCATTCTTCCCCCAAACTCGCGTTAGCGGGATGCTTTGTGCCCCAAACTATCTTATTCGAAGCAATTAGATGTCCAATTCGAGCCTATATGACATGACCGATCAATAGATCCACCTTTGTCATATATTTCATACATCTATAGCTTTTGATTAATTGCATTTATGTGGAGACAATTATTATAACCACCATAGAGAGTTTCTCCATATTTTGATTTATTCATCAACTTTGATGGTTCATGTCATTGGCTTAAGTCTTTAATTTGGACTTTATTGGGGCATCATGTGGGGAGAGCGGAGCTACATTACCAGAAAGGAACCAGAGAAACTCAATTTTTTGCTTATTTCTTGTATTTGTATTAGAAAATAGGGAAAAAGGACAAATATACCCCCGAACTATATGGTATGCAGATACCCGTCATATTTTTGGGACATTGGTGCCCCTGCCGTCCAAAAACTAGAGCATATATGCCCTTCACTCTAAGACTAAATAGGACGTGGCGCAATCTTATCAGTCGAACCGATATTTAATAAATGTCGGATCCATGGTTAAGATTATGACATATGTATGTCTGTTAGTATAAAAGGTATATATGCTCTAGTTTTTTTACGGCAGGGGCACCAATGTCCCAAAAGTATGACGGAGGGTATCTGCATACTATTTACGATAGTTTAGGGGTATATTTGTCCTTTTCCCTAGAAAATATATTAAAGATGTATAAACATTAATTCCAAATCCAATAATTAAAATGAGCTACGGGCTTTAATTGCAAAATTCGTAAACTTTTTAAATTCTAGTCTCATCTCTACATGTGAGTCAATTCATATAAGGTTGGATTTTCTGAACATGACTCATTTGACAACTCAATACATGGATGTCATAAATCTATTGACATTAAATAGGTAATCTCTTTTTACATTAAGCTAATTATGTAAAGTCTGTTTGTTTGTTCATATAAACAATGTATTTAAGAATCTTTTATTACTCAGCAAGATAATTCGAGTCGGTCATTTTAGTATTAAACACGCATGATAGTCTTCATTCACCTAACATATTGCTCGGGCTTTTCAAAAATATTGTCTCATCTAAGAGACTAAGACCATCTCCAAGACTCCAACCTTACTCTATTTTAGTCTCTATTCTCTATATTTATAAAATAAAATAGAGAATGCCCTCTCCAAATACTCTCTATTTTACCCTCTACTCTCCAATTATAGAGAGTTGAATTGTAGTTATCCAAATTTGGAGAATTACTATTCATACTCTCTATTTCACTTTTTGAATATTTTATTATTACTTATATTATTTTGTAATTAACATATTATTTTAATATAAGGATATTAATTAAATTTCTAATATTCATAATTTTTTGAAAATGCAATATAACATTTTAAAAAATATATTATTTAGTATATATTACTTTCATCCTGAATAAATAATATTTCAAATTTTTTTAAAAAAAATTTCGTCACTTTAAGTGAATATAATTTGATATTATTATTAATTTTTACTATGAAGAATGCACAAAATTTAATGATAAAATGAAAATTTAAATAAAAAATACAACACATAACATACTAAGTTAAATACAAGATAGCAATACTACACAATACATAACACAATTATTTTAAAAATCACAATAATAATTTAATGATCCGGTAGGTCCTTTCCAAACTTAACAATATTCCCAAAAAAAATTAATGTATGATCCAGAGAAGTTGTGATTGTGGTTGTGCTTGTTGATTTCTTTTTTCTATTATTCGTAGTTATTCTTTAAAAATTTAGAATAAAATATAAATCTATATTATATAAAGAATTTGAAATAAAATAAAATTTTATATTACATCTAAATTATATAGGGTGATTAATTGGAAAGAAAGAATTTTAAAGATAAATAATAATATAATATGGAGGAGAGGGAAAAAGATTTTTTTTAGAGGGTAAAATGAAGAATTGAATTGGAGTTGGTTGTCTAACAAAATAGAGAACTTTATATTTGGTGGAGAGTTAAATAGAGGGTAGGGTTGGAGATGCTCCAAGGCCAAAAAAAAATGGCAGATTCCATACACTCAAAGCTCCAAATAGTCATGTTCCCATGGCTTGCTTTTGGCCATTTAATCCCATTTCTCAGCCTCTCCAATGAACTTGCTAGAAAGGGTCACAGAATCTCATTCTTGTTACCCAAAAATGCTGAAATCAAACTTCAAAATTTCAATCTTTACCCTAATCTCATCACTTTCCACACACTCAAAATCCCTCATATCCATGGCCTTCCATATGGAGCTGAAACTACAGCTGATGTGCCTAGATCTTTGGAAACTCTACTAGCAACTGCTATGGATGAATTGTATGATGAAATCAAATCTTTTCTTCGAAATCTGAAACCCCATTTCGTTTTCTTTGATTTTGCTCATTGGGTTCCTGAAATAGCAACAGAAATTGGGGGTATCAAGACTTTATGTTATAAAATCGTTTGCCCTGCTACATCAGCTTATTCATTGATTCGATCACCGGAAAAGAGTGTTTTTATGGCATCAACTGCAGCTGAAAAAGTTAGGCCACCACCAGGTTATCCTTCTGCCCTCCTCCCTCTTTTTTTCCAGAGAATTTTCAAAAATAGCTATAGTTTGAGGCGTAATTAACAAACATAGTGATAGTTTGGATAATTACTAATGCAGCTCTGGTTTGTGAGATTCGCTCTGTATCAGTAATACAACAGTTTCTGAAAATTCGCTTTGTATCATTGATACAACAACACATACAAAGTGAATTAATCTTTGGTGACTACATAGAAACACAATTTGAAAAGTCAGTCCTTTACACAGGACCTGTTCTTCCTGAGCCTGAAAGGGGCCTTTAGAAGAACATCGATTATCGAGTTGGCTCGAGAAATTCGAGCTAGGATCAGTAGTGTTCTGTAAATTTGGGAGGTAATTGAAACTTGAAAAGAAGCAGTTTTAAGAACTTGTCTTAGGCCTTGAACTAACTGATCTAGCAATTCTTGTAGTTGTTAAACCACATGAATCCCTTGACACAAGAAAATTTTGTGTATGATGACGAGTTAATGGGGTTTCAAAAGTTGTTTTAGGTCACAAGTTTGAAATTCAGCTATTTTTTGAACTCTTTATATAAAAACCTGACCAGGCAACTGCTTCCCCCTTGTTCGAAAAAACAAAGAGGGAACTGTCAAGCTTGTAACTTTAGTACCTATATTATGCATCATATAGTGCCATGATTTGCTAGTAAATTTGCAACTTTATTATGCTCTCTAAAATGTGCTCAATTGATGGATCTCCAGGCTACCCTTCTACTACTGTGGTGTTGCACGAACACGAAGCTAAGTTGCTAGAGTTTCTGTTTCAAGAATATGGCAAGGGAGTGACAATATATGAACGGTTGACGAAGGGAATGACACAATGTGATGCAATAGCTTTGAAAACATGTCGAGAGATTGAAGGAACATTTGGTGACTACATAGCCACACAATTTAAAAAACCAGTCCTTTACACTGGACCTGTTCTTCCTGATCCTGAAAAGGGGCCTTTAGAAGAACATGGATTATCAAGTTGGCTCGAGAAATTCGAACCAGGATCAGTAGTGTTCTGTGCATTTGGAAGCCAATTGATTCTTGAAAAGAAACAGTTTCAAGAACTTGTTTTAGGCCTTGAACTAACAGGTCTGCCATTTCTGTTAGTTGTTAAGCCACCTGAAGGAACAAAGTCAGTAGAAGAAGCCTTGCCTGAGGGATTCAAAGAAAGGGTTCAAGAAAAAGGATTGATTCTTGATTGTTGGGTGCCTCAATTGAAGATTTTAACTCACGAATCAGTTGGTTGTTTTGTGTCACACTGTGGTTATGGATCAATGTGGGAATCTTTAGCATTGTGTGATTGTCAATTAGTACTTTTGCCAAGTGCTAATGATCAAACTTTAAGTGCTAGGCTGATGGAACAAGATCTTAAGGTTGGTGTTGAAGTGAAGAAGGATGAAAATGGTTGGTTTTCAAAGGAGAGTTTGTGCAAGGCTGTGAAATGTGTCATGGATAAAGATAGCCAAGTTGGTTGTTTAGTGAAAGAGAATCATAGAAAATGGAAGGAAGTTCTTTCAAGTCCTGGTTTCATGAGTAACTATATTGATAGTTTCATTCAGAATTTGTATGAACTTCTAGTTAAATAGACCTAGAATTGGCAGGCCTTTGAAGTTACGGGTTAAATATGTATAATAACATATCCCGAACTCATAAACTTAAAACTCTGAATCCGCCTCTAGTCGGAGACAAATGTTCGTACTTTTGTCATACAGCATTTTCTGAATAGATGTGTTGTAGTACAATAATTGTACTAATGTTGCTATCATGACCACCTTGTGGTGATTTGATTTATTAATAGTTCTGTTTAGTCCTGATTCCATGGGGAATTTTGAATTTTATGCTATACATTTGCTTCTTGATATTATACATCCCAAAATCAAACAATCTAATGATATACCATTGTATCTGGATCGGACGTTTTAATTTAGTGTTTTTGCAAGTTAGAGATGACGTTTCGTCCAAAATATTTTCCACGGAAAATGCTTTTCTTCGTACCAAACACAACCTCTGAAAACACTTATAAACGCTCAAGAATTTTAAGTGTGAAAGGTGTTTAAAAGACGAGTATGTAGAGAAGAGCGTTTTATCTATCATTGGACTTGATTAGGTCTCAAGTCACAGTTACGTTGCCTTATTTATTTTCTCCAATAATATTGATATTTAAGCTAAGTTGCAACAACATTTCACCAATTATTTGTTACCTCCAACCAACACATATACTTTAACAACTCTACTTATCAAAGCTTAGGCAAATGAAAAGAGAACACCTTGTGTTTTTGTCTCTGCCAGAGCTTGAACTCTGACATTGCCAAGTTTTTACCAACATCATTGACCATTAAAACACACCCTTGAGTGCCCCTCGTGTGCCACCAACTACAACTGAACACTAGCCAACAGGTAATATGCAAAAAAATACACTTCAGATCTCCTACTAAATGCAACTGAGTTGTGCAGGCAGGGGTGTGTGAAAAGCATACTTTAGGATTACAGGTATGCTTCTTAACTGCCAAGTTTCATGTATGCAACTGATATGCTGTACAAATCAAAAACTCCTTTTAAAGTTCACATCATTATGAATTTTCTGCTTGCAGACTTGGTGGTTCCCATATATACAATTGTCCCCTAAACATGAAGTCATGGGGGAGTTGATCACTGCCCACGATCTACAATGATGGAAGTCCAATGAAAACAGAAACTCATGAAATGTAAGCCTTAACAAGTTCTGTGTAGTTGCAGGTGAGGCCTGTCCTAGGACATGTGATTCTGCCATCATTCTTCTTCGCCATTTCTTCGAGTGCCTGCCGTCACATAGATACAAGTCAGATTATCGCTGAAGGAAGCACAAATGTGGAAGCAAATAAAGGCATACCTTGGTGCTATAGACATAGCCATTAGGCAATACAAGGGGTGGATTTTCAGTATCCATCAGTTCTTTGGTTATGTAGCAAACAAGCTTCGAGTGATGCTGCTTTGAATACGGTAGCGGCGATGCTAATTTACGGAAGCTCTCCTGTGACAATGGATCCTCCTTTGTACAATCATCTTCATAACAGAATCTATAGATTCGGTCAAGGAGAAGTCATGGAGCAGATAAATTTAAAATTTTCCTTCGGTTCCTCTTTTCCTTTTCCCAATGAATATTAGGAACTTTGGCCATCAATGGCAGAGGGAGTTGGAAAATATCAGCAGTTAGTAAATCTGAAAATCATTATCAGCTGTCACTTCCTAGTTCCCACATGTAAAGCAGATCACCCTCATTATACCGTCACGTATGTAATTGATCATTTATATCAACTTGATTCTTAACAGTAAACTACAAATTTGTATGGTTATCATCTGTACGCAATATTTCCCTGGCAAAAAATCATGTGTTAAAGGATACGGAGTTTTCAGTGCAGACAACCCTGCTTGCAGATATATATTCAGCAAAGGCTCAAGAGTCATGCCATATAACTTGCAGAACTCTTGTTTGAATTGATCAATCAGGTAATCCCACTGCTTTGATTCAAATAAAACCTGTAACAGAAACTGAAAACTGTCAAGTAACCTCCCGTTGGTGCATAATTATCTTGAACTGCTCGTATTCTACTCAAGTGTGATTCTTCATATAAAGCAGACAACCATCTCAGTTCTCACAAGATCATAAAGAAACACTAGACCAATGAGGGAAAGTGAAAGCAAACAGACATAAGAATTTCCATATATGATATCTGAGAGTTGCAGAAGCAATGCATAAAGCATGCATACATTATTACAAATAATAGAATAGTCCATTTTTCTTGTAACTCATTGCTCTAATTTGTTCATATGCGACAAACTTATACTGCATCAAATTATGAGTTACTAGAAATATGGACTATATGTAATAATTCTTGAAAGCGTTGATGGTGAAAGAGTCGAACCAAATTGAAGAAACTAATTAAGAATTCTAAACTCATAACATTCCACAAAAAAGTGCAAATATACAGAAAACTAGCACGAAAAGACCGTAACCTTGTAAGTTGTACATTCAGTATTACTCTTGAAAGCAAGTGTCGCCAAGACCCGCTGCAACTCTTTCATGTGGGTAGAGCCCCAAGGTGCAAGATATTTCCGAGCATATGTAATGGCCCGCATCATGTTTTCAGCTCTTACCAACTCTATGAACTCTTGCAGTCTCAACTGGAATTCAAATTTGCTCTGTCAACAAGAAAAGCAATCAGCACCTTGTATTTGCAGGACAATGATCCAAAATGCAGCACTACTAACAAAATCCTTAGAGAACACTGTTACCCAAAGATACAACTCCCAAATTGGAGTTGAAAAAAAAAATCCTCTCCGTCTTCAAATGCTTTACATGTTCTGCCTTTTCACCATTTTGAAATAAGAAAAATTGCAACTTATTTTATCTTTTTGTATATCTTTTTAATATCTACATTTTAATAAAAAATAATTAATCAAGAGTATGTAGTTTCAAAAAAGGGTCAAACTGATCATTGATATAGCAAAACGTGTCGCATAAATTGGCACAGGGGGGGTTAGTTATACACACAGATACTTTACTCGGTTTTAGCTCAATGATATGTAAGTTGTGACAACATTCTGCAGTAGCCATCCACGAACAGAGCCTAACTTAGAGACTCACAGGACCTAGTCGACAAGCAAGATTACTTTCATGACCATTTATCCCTTATTGCTTGATAAGTTTCATGATCATTTATCCCTCTGACATGTAAGACTTGAATGAAGCCTGGTATAAAAGGAAGAGCAAACTTTGTAGATACATCTTTTATAGTATGCCGAGAACAGACATAAGAGACCACCTAAGTTCATGGCTCTCTAAAGCAACTTCATCCAACAAAAAGAGGATGGATTTCCGCATTACAAGCTCACAGCTCATACAACTTTATATCCAGGACAAATGTAAACACAATTCCAAGCAATCATCCAGTTACATCTCAATAAATGAATCTAAAGTATTTAAACCAGTACATCCTCTCTCTTTTAATAAGGTTAAGTATAATTGAAACAGGACCAAGAAGGTACACAGGGATACAAGAAACAAAACAAGACCCGACCAGAGAATCTGCTTTTCTTCTCTACTTAACAACTCCAGAAAATCCATGTACATCCTGATCAAATCATTGGAATGACAAAAGGAATGCGGATTTCCTATGGTTAACAATTTCAATCAAGACAAAGACAGTCCACTATAGTTGTTACCAGCTGCAATTATGCTTTGTACTACTAGTTTAAAATGCAACAGTTATTGGTATTACTACTGTCGTTATACCTTCACAACTCTGCTATGACTACTACAATCGTCAACATTTGAAATCAAAAGTTATTGCATTGTAACAGCAATTAATGCATTTGATGAACATCATCCAATGGCAGATACTCTTTTTTAAGCTTTGATCTCCTGAAGCATGAAGTAGCTCATGAAATTGTATCATGTATAAAACTATTCAATTGATAAGAGAAGATCAAGTGCTCTACCCATTGGACCGCTGCTTTAAACGCGAGACATTAACAAAATGACAAACCAAAAGTTTTACATCACGCAAGCAGTCCATCCCTCAAACATTATTCCAAAACTGTGTAAACGAAGTAATGCATAATGATAGTGATATACCCCCAAACCCCTTTTTATGCTATTTTTACATCAATAATACCTACTTTACCGATAAAAAAAAGTGAACCCCAAACCCATATGCTTTCCTTTGTGGATCTCATAGCAATCTGTGGACTATGCTACAGTAAAGAGGGCAGATGCAGAGTCCTCATGTATGCCTTGCCAAGTCAGAATTAAATCCCAAAGCCATCATACCCTGTATATTGGTCAAAGATTACCCCACCCTAACTGACTTCACAATATCCAAGAATATGATAGCTCAATTCTGCTGGTGTGCATGCTAATGTATGCTTCACGTGCCATGTTTCACAGATGTCTTATATTGGACAAGATTACCTCTGACTGACTTCAAAATATCCAAGACTATGAATAGTTAATTCTCCTCATGAGTATGCTTCACATCTGATGCAATGATCAACAAGGAAACTAAAACCAGTGGCGCCATGGATAGACTGCTGTTAGAGAACTCTTAAATATCTGTTCTCCACAAGATATACCAGGTCAAGAAGATCCACCTGCTTCTAGTATCACCCAACAGATAGTGGCCCGCCCCAGGATTGCATTAAACCCCTTTTATCAATTGCCCTCTCTCTCCCCTCTCACTCTCTCTCTCTATCATGATTGTTGTTCATGTCAAGGGGTTGGCAGTACAGATTGATGTTGCTTTAAGTTTCAAATTACACAACAAAATGGATATCATTTCTTTTAAGTAACAGAATTTAAGATCCATTTAGATGCTCAATGTACAACACATTGCACATTTTCTTGAGCTAAAAATCCCTTGGGTAAAAAAATCTAGTACTTGAAGATTAAAATCAATCAGGCATCATTAGCTGGCTGCGTATGACCTTTTGCATTGTATGGTCAAAGTTGAAGAGATATTGATGACACTTCACAGAAAGGTGCAGAAGTATTATTCTCTTCATCACTTCGATCTTTCTCAATCAACATGTGGAAAAAGGTTGTAATTATGAATTCCACTAGTGAATTTATGAAGAAAAGCACACTGAACCTTTTACTTTTTGGTTCGGTAAACATGCACACTGAACATCTCAACTGGGTTTACATTTGTCGCAAGTTCATGCTGAAGAATATTAATCAGTATGTTGATCAAGATGGCCCTTCCACAAACCCATGCATAGGAGGAGCTTTGTGCACCGGGCTGCCCTTTTTTGTGTTAATCAAGATGGCAATGAGAAAATACAGATATATCAACAAGCAATTTGTGATTCCAGTTGTCAATAAATTTTCCTCCCTTATTGTTACTTTCTTCAAGAAATCCTTTAAGGGAATATATTCTTATTCCGTTGGTAAATAGAGCACACATTTGACATTCCTCCCTTTTTCAGGGAATTCAGAGAGAATGTATGCTGATGATTATGTAGTTCCTCATCAACCAATTGGGTCATATGCATCCATTACTACAATAATCAATTAATCATGTTTTCCATCTTCACAAAAGCAGTACAGTGATTATCCAGCTTCATGATTCAGAAATCTACCATACTAATAAAGAACAAAACTTTCTGGTCTAAGTGACCACTCAATCTAAGAAGCAACTCATAACCTTCCACAAGAGAACACTCTTCATCTACACCTCTTTTCTGACGTAAATTTCTGCAACTCAACTTAATGAAATTATTTGCCCACTGGCAGCTTTCACAGTCTTCCCTAACTATTCCCAAATAATACCCAGATTAAAGTTTCCATGATCTCAGCAGAGGAAGGATTTGAAAGAATAACCTAATCCACACAGCAAAAGCATGCATGACACAGCTGACATTTATTCTGGAATCCATGGCCCATGAGAAACTCAAGAGGTGACGGTCAAATTAAGGTTTCCATTATCTCGCGAAGATGCGGTCCAGAATGGACATCCCAATCTTTACAGCAAAGCAAGTATGGTATAATTAATTTCTGCAATCCATTGCAGATGAGAAAGCTGAAAAATTTGACAATCAACTAAATCTAAAATCTCAATTGACGTGCCTCCATCTTATAACCTTGCATCGACATAAACAAAACTAATTTGTCCAGAGAAGTTTCTTTAACCCATGAAAAGCAAAGTACAAGAGTTCAAAACTCACCGTTACTTTAAGCATATTATGCTCAAGATATCTTTTTTTTGCTGAAGGGGGCTTGAGTTGTCCTTCATCAGAAACCATGAAATGAAACAAGTAGACCAAGCAGAACTTCAGTTCACTCTATTGGTTTCAAAAAGGGATATCTGAGGCTTTACAAACGCTAACAAACCATCAAACACAGTGGAAATGCCTTTCTCAATAAAAAACCATCAGGCTTCACATAGGATTTCACCCTTTCACTAACTTTTATCTATGTTCTGCACATTGGTAGCCCAAAACGTCTGCAGTCATCGAAATGCTATCTTTCTCTGACATACACTAATCGACTCTTACGTCCATCATATTAGTCAGAAGGAGATTCACTCAACCCAGTAAACATGATAAGAGGCAGATATGAAACTTTTCATGCTTTTCCAAATTTGAGCTACACGATTGGATAACATCTTCTTGAAACCAAAATTAGTGGTTAGCCATATGAAGAAAATATGTAATATTAAATTAATGTTATACTGATGGATACTCTGGTTCTTTACAAAAATATGTATAGGACTAGAATGAATTATCAATTGTGTCACTGATTACAATACAATCATAGGATTGTCAAATCAGTAATAAGAATATTGAAGACAAAAGCTCAAAGAAACAAAGATAATCGTACCTTTGATTTCTTTAACCTGGATTTGTTATCAGCACACCAGGCTAAAGCAGGAGTTACCTCCTTGTTTTGGAGAGCATCAATGACCTTTTTTGCTTCATGAAAGACATCAATGTCAACAAGATCCTAGAATAGAAAAGATCAAACTTAATCACAATGGGTCAATGATTTTGCAGCTAAAGAAATTCACAAGCTCAATCGACTCAACAGAAAGAAGCATCAATGCTGGGTAGATCACATAGTTACTGCATTATTCAAGTCAACACATTCAAAAGTTAGATTAGGCCAAGTGAGAAAACCAGTTCAGGCATTGCATCACCTAAAAGCTGTATTAAAATTTAACTACACGGCTTGAGCCTTTAGATACTGTATGGATTAGGTTTAAAATGTCCATATTAAATGTCACAATGAGGTCACAGTGGAGTTCTCAATGATAGAAATATTGCTTCACTGATGAAGACATGAAGTTAACAGTTTGTTGATGTGATGGGAGTAATCCACATACAAGGGTGTATGACAAAGATAGGAGAAATTGCTATCAAAATGATAGTTGACTTATCATCAAAAGTTCAATGATATTCCAAAATGGAATATTTGTTGACTACATATGACAAAACCCCAAAATACTCCTAAAATATTATGGAAGCATGAATTACTCTTGAGTAAAAAGTTTGGAAATAGTGGCTTCTAGTTTAGAACACACATTTTTATAATAATGAGGAGATGATCATTACTAAGGATAAGAAAACAAGAAGGTGTTGAGAGGTAGCGAATTGACACAGTAGACACAACAAAGCAGGACTAGTGGATTCATTTTGGTAAAGACAAAGCAGGAGTAGAGAATTATAGGCCGCAAGGATGAATACACCGAGAACAGACATTATAGAGCATGTCAATCATGCTCACTTAAAATCCTTGTACACCCTACAGGCAAACAGATGATAGTTTGGCACCACGAACATATTATGCTAGTGCCGTGAACCATTTGAGAAAGGAGTTGGCACCATTGCAATTTAACCAAACTTGCTACATGGTAGCTTCTATAGGCAGAAGAACCAGAAAGCAAAACCACTTAACTATAGTTATATGCTAGATCCGAGAAAGTTCTCAAATAAGGGGAGCTTGTGTGACTCATAAACTGGAACAACATGACCCTTTAACCATAATAAATGATACCACATAATAAAAGGTAAACAAACAAAGAAAACCCACCTGGATGTTGCTGCTTTCAGCAAGCTTTACAGCAGTGTTATAATATGACATCCGCAGCATGTAATCCACTAGTATCCGGTTCAAACGGGTGTTATGCCAGTCTGATAAATTTTCTGGATCAGCAGATTCTAGATGATCTAGCCGTGCTCTGCATCTTTGCGCCTGCAGGTTCTCTGTTCGACTCCCCTCTTCCGACTAATTGCTCTCACAATACAAAACCATATGAGACATCATTTTTAACTGATTAAAAGGATTACTGAAGCTTTCAAAAAGTTTCGTGTAGGGTTGTTTTAGCTTTTCAAACATATTAGTCACTGACCAACTAACTAAATGAGTAAATGGGATACATTTTAGGATCCAATATTCAACAAAAAACAGAGAAATCAAACACACATACACACCTACAGAAGTTTCGTTTACTTTATCCAATCTTATACAGTAAATGATTCTTCTCACAATATAAAACCACCTTCACCTAATTTGAACTGGTCAAAAATCAATCTGAAGAATTTCAAAGGTACCTGTTGGAATGTAATCAACTTTACAACAGATTAATCACTTCATGCTCTCTCTCTCTCTCTCTTTCTCTCTCTCTCTCTCTCTCTCTCTCTCTCTCACACACACACACACACACACAAAATATATATATAGAGAAGTTTTGATTTTGTCATCCAGTATCCAATCTAATACCGTCAAAGTATGATACACAGTTACAGACACACGTGTTTGGGTAGAAGTTTTGCTTCCTTCATCCAATCCTATGCTCTAATCAAATCTGATATATACACAACAAATAGGGGAAATTTCGCTACCTTTAACAAATCTTACATAGTAACCGAACAGAATAACATACCTAATTATAGAAGTCTAGCTTCCATTAATCAAAACTTATACAGTAAACAAACAGAATATCGTAATTGAGCTACTCTAAGTACCTTCCTTTTGAGACCTTGCAATCTGGATACAAGTGAATTAAGGTGATGTACAGCATCATCACGGGACATGTCAGATTCAGTAGCATCTGAAACTCCATTAATAACAGCGGAGAGTTCCTTCTCAACAATACGATGATTAGCTCGGATCGCCTTCTTGAAATGCTCGAAGGGAACACGAAGGAACTGGTGCTCCAATTTGAGCGATTCGGACAGCTGGTTCAGTTTTGACGAAGGTGCGTTAGGTGAGATGGCAGCAGCGACCGCCGCTGCGGATGCGGCGGTTGTAGTGACGGCAGCGTTGGTGGTGGTGGTGGATGACGGCGAACTGCCGTTGGGAACCGTTTCCATCTCCATTAATGGAAGAAATCAAGCTAGATCGAAGACGCTAGAAGGAGAAAGATTATGGAAGAAGGAAGATTTTGCTTCGTTTCCAAATAGATAGAACATCGAAAGGGTACAGCACTACGGCGTCGTTTTGGTTTAGGTAAATTATTTTATTTTTTCTTTTAGAGTAGGTGGGAAATAGCATATCCATACCTCTTAAATTTGTTGATGTATTTTGTTCTGATACTCGAATTATTACATATTTTAATCGAGCATCTGAAAGCATGATAATGTGATGCAATAATCTTATTCGTTAGACATTTTTAGCTCAATTTTATATAAAAGAAACTTTAATTTGTATTTTTAAACAAATAAATTAAGGAAAACAACATTTTTATTCCTTGAGTTATTGTTACATTCCTAGTTTAATACTTTTGATCATGTGACTTTTCATCTTTAATTGAAAAGAGATTTAAATCTCATATCTAAAAGGTATATGTTGAATGAGTTGCATGGGCTTCTAATTGAAAGCATACTTTAAGATTACAATTTATCGGGGCATAATACATAAACATGATCCTTAACTTGACTTTTATGTACAACTATACCCTCCAACTTTGAGTGTGCACAAGTAGGCACTTAAACTTGTATAAAATTGAACAAGTAGACACACATGTTCTACATGGCATAATACATGTAAGACGCCACATAGGACACAAAATTTTCATATAAGGTGTCATGTAGGACGAATGTGTTTATTTGTTCAATTTTATACAATTTCAAGTATCTAGTTGTGCACACCCAAAGTTAAAGGTCATAATTGTCCGCTAGTGCCAAGTTAAGGGTCGTGTTTATGTATTATGTCATTTACAGGTATGCTTCTTAACTGTCAACTTTCATGTATGCAACTGCTATGCTGTACAAATCAAAAACTCCTTTCAAAGTTCACGTCATTATGAATTTTCTGCTTGCAAACTTGGTGGTTCCCATATATACAATTGTCCCCTAAACATGAAGTCTTGGGCACTGAGAAGCGCCTAGAGCAAGTTTCTTGCTTGGGAGTTGATCACTCCCCACGATCTACGGTGATGGACAGTCCGATGAAAACAAAAACTCATGAAATGTAAGCCTTAACCAGCTCGGTGTAGTTGCAGGTGAGGCCTATACTAGGACATGTAATTCTTCCGTCATTCTTCACCATTTCTTCGAGTGTCTGATGTCACATAGATACAAGTCAGATTATCGCTGAAGGAAGCACAAACGTGGAAGCAAATAAAGGCATACATTGGTGCTATAGACATAGCCATTAGGCAATACAAGGGGTGGATTTTCAGTATCCATTAGTTCTTGAGTAAAAAGTTCAGAAATAGTGGCACCACAAACAGATTATGCAAGTGTTGTGAACCATTTGAAAAAGGTGTTGGCACCATTGCAATTTAACCAACTTGCTACATGGTAACTTCTATAGGCAGAAGGACCAGAAAGCAAAACCACTCAACTAGTACCCTATCGTTGAATTCCTTCTTAGACTCCTGGTTGGGACCTTTCCCCGATGGATGAGATGTCCCCAGATCACCATCGTCTTCTCGCGACTTGCAAAAAGCATAGTCCGGCTGGCCGTCCCAATTTCACTACAGGTTTCGATCTTGTCAAGGAAGCCTCATTAATTTCTCAAAAATAGATCTAATTAGATTTACATATCTATCACTTCCTTCTAATTGCACCAAACATTCAAAAGTAAATTATTAATCCTCCATCTAAGAAAAGTAATACAATATAGATCCATTTCTTTACCCATACTATTCCCTTGATGGTTACAAACACAGTTCTAATGTATCTCCGAAACAACAAACGATCAGTGAAAGTTAAGATCTTAGGTAAATTTTTTTTTTTTTTGATCAGGTAAACAATGTCATTTCGTAAATCAGAAGGCCAAGATCTGTCGTATACAAGTACACCAAAAAGTAACGAACCGAGATCTTAAGTATAGACATCCAAGAAAGTTCTCAAATAAGGGGAGCTTGTGTGACTCAAAAACTGGAACAACATGACCCTTTAACCATAATAAATGATGCCACATAATAGAAGGTAAAAAAACCACCTGGATATTGCTGCTTTCAGCAAGCTTTACAATAGTGTTATAACATGACATCTGCAACATGTAATCCACCAGTATCCGCTTCAAATGGGTGTTATTCCAGTCTGATAAATTTTCTGAATCAACAGATTCTAGACGATCTAGCCATGCTCTGCATCTTTGCACTTGCAGGTTCTCTGTTCGACTCCCCTCTTCCGATTGATTGTTCTCACGATACAAAGTCATGTGATACATCATTTTTAACTGACTAAAAGGATTACTGAAGCTTTCAAAAAGCTTCGTGATGGGATACATTTTAGGATCCAATATTTAACAAAAAAACAGAGAAATCAAAGACACACATAAACACTTATAGAAGTTTCGTTTACTTTATCCAATCTTATACATTATGATTGTTCTCACAATATAAAACCACCTTTACCTAATTTGAACTGATCAAAAATCATATATGAAGATCAATCAACTCTACAACAAATTAATCACTTCATGCTCTCTCTCTTACACACCACACAAACTATATAGAGAAAAGTTTTGATTTTGTCATTCAATATCCAATCATACACAGTTACAGACGCGTGTTTAGGTAGAAGTTATGCTTCCTTCATCCAATCTTATCCTCTAATCAAATATGTGATATACACAACAGATAGGAGGGAATTTAAAAAATCTTACTACATAGTAATTGAACAGAATAACATACCTAATTATAGAAGTCTAGCTTCCTTAATCCAAACTTATATAGTAAACGAACAAAATATCGTAATTGAGCTACTCTAAGTAGCTTCCTTTTGAGGCATTGCAATCTGGATACAAGTGAATTCCGGTGACGTACAGCATCATCACTGGACATTACCAATATCATGCAAAAAAAAATATTGTGAAAGTATAACATAATTTATATGATATTTTTAACAATCTACCAAACCAAAAGAGCATAAGTTTTTCTAACATTTGATTTGAATCAAAAGTATTCAATAAATACTTTATGCAACGATATTAATATATAATCCATTCAAATACTGATATAACATAACATGATACAGTAAGAAACTATAGTTTAAAACCATCTGATAAACATATTTAAGACCGAACAAATTGAAAAAAACCAAAAAAAGCATGACATAAATTTTCAAAACAAAAAGATGTCATTACATTTTACATTTGTTTCTTCCATCTGTCCTTTGTATTCCATGCTAGGTTTACTCTTCAAACTTTTTTGGGCGCCAGCATCCACACGAATGTTTTCGATCGTTTGTGTTTTCTATGAATTTCATGGAGCTCACCGAACGAACGAGATAATCGGTTCAAGTACTTCGCAATGGCGTGAAAATATCCAGCGTAGGCAGTTTCGTCGAAGACGAAATTTGATATAACGGAAGCTGCCTTAAAGAGAGAGGTCGGCTTCGTTTTCGTCGGCTTACGGGAAACTATTTTCATGGCGAATATATGTAAAAAGACTGCGAGTTTGCATGTGAATGATGATTGGATTTAACCCAAACTAAAAGGGTTGGACTGGGCTTTGCTTGATTGTGGTAAGTTTATGGAATTTCTTGGCCCACATTATATAACATAATACTACATAAATAGGCAAGTCATTTAACTGACTCCAACCGAACTAAAAGGGTTGGACTGGGCTTTGCTTGATTGTGGTAGTTTATGGAATTTCTTGGCCCACATTATATAACATAATAATACATAAATAGGCATGTCATTTAACTGACTCCAACCGACATGAGTAAGGGGCGACTCAAACTAATTAGTGGCCTAAACTCAAAAATAAATTGGAGACCTTAAATTTTAATTATTTTTTTTATATCTGAGATTCAAAGTTATTTTTTTTCACTTTAATAATTTTTTTTTATAGTCTTAAACTAAAGATATATATATATATATATATATATATATATATATATATATACCAAAATATTTTTTAATCTTATGGTCTTAAACATATCATGTGGAAGTTAAATTTAAAAATTGATTCATAAAAAAAACATTCTTTAATGTTTTGAAACAAACTAAAAAAAATTCAAATAAATTAAAAAATATATTATATCTTTTTTGTTAAAAAAGATTTATAATAATTTTATTATTACTAAAAAATGAGGCCCATCGATTTTGGGGGCCTAAGGCGTATGCCTCATTTTTAAAGGCATTGAGCCACCCCTACTTTGAGTATGCGTAAGTAGACACTTAAATTTGTATAAAATTGAACAAATAAACATTTATTCTACGTGGTATACTACATGGCAATTATGTGTCTTATGTGGCGACCGACATGTATTATGTCACGCAAAACGTGTATATTTGCTTGTTCAATTTTATACAAATTTAAGTGTCTATTTGTGCACACCCAAAGTTGGAGAGCATAAATGTCAACTGAAGCTAAATTAAATGACATATTTATGTATTATGTCTTTACATTAAGTTGTTTTCAAGTATAGAAATGTGATGTTTATTTTGAGATAGACTAAAAAAGAAAGTGTTCTAAAACACATTGGGACAGAGAGTATATGTTCTTATTCTTTTACTATCTTTTTTATTTTATTTTATGAGTATATATTGTTTCCTTTGTTTTAATTATCATATCATTTGTTATTTCTATTGTTCTCTTCTCATTTATTTTTTAGCATGATTTTTTAATCACTATATTTTATTTTCATACTTCATTTCGACAAATTTACTGAGTCAATAATCTGTAAAAGATACGTTCAACATTTATAAGATACAAAAAATATAAGCATGATAAACGTAAGAGTAACTTTCACTTATAGCAAACATAAAAATCATATTTGTATGTTCTAGCTATAGTTTGCATAATTGCGCTCCATAGCAAATTTTATGTTTGCTATTGAGCTTTTGATTTGTATAATTCGCTAGATACATCCAATTTTATACAAATTGTTCAATTTTGTATAAATTCATTTACACATTGTAATTTATATAATAAGATCTGTATTTGTATAATTATAAGTGTATAGGATGAAAATATATGTATTTGTAGTTGTATATACACTTTTCTCTCGCTTTATACAAACATAAATGCATTTATACATTTTATACCGAAATATATAAAATAACTAATTATATATCGAAAATGGCTAATTATATATCGAATCAGGCGGCAAAAAAATGAGATGTTTGCTGCAAATTACAAATAAAATAAACTATGGCTATAACATTTAATTTGAATTAATAATTTGTAATTTCATACAATTTTCCCTAAATGTAAACGCACCAAACAAAATAATAGCAACAAAAAAAAGTTGAAAAAATAAGCATGGGCATAAGCCCACCAAAAAAAAGTTGAAAAAGTTCATTACTTAGCTGGTCCAACCAGACTGGGCCCACTAGAATCTTCAAATGTGATTTTGATCTTTTAAGGTTATATTTCTTTTTAAAAAGTAAAAGTTACGCAAAACAACAAATATCTAGAGTATATTGTGTAATATAACTATAGTTTCGATTATTTTTAATCTATGATTACAATTTCGCAAAATTTTGCTATTCGATTTCCTATTTATATGAATTCAGGATTTGTATAATTTGGTTCCTGATGGTATAAATATATATTTTATATAATTTGGTTCCTCATTGTATAAATCCAAAATTTGTCTAGCTTACCTAACTATTTGTATACGATTTATGAAAAATTCATAATAAATTACCATGTTTGTATATTGACAAACGAAATATACAAAACGGAGTTCTGAATAAATTTTAAATGTATAAATATACTTATTATGTATATTTACCTTGTTTGTATATTCGCAAGCGAAATATACAAATCGCAACCTTCATGGCAAACAAAAGTATAACTATAAAGTGCAATTATCCAAACTATAGTCATAGAGTCTTATTATGTCTATTATCTATGCCAATTCTTAAATTTTCTCTTAAGAAAATCTCCCATATTTTAAAAATTGAAAATTTCGTAAATTTATTTTATTATGTTTCAAAATGTAGAAGTAGTTTGATTTCAAAACTTAGCAGAATGCATTTGCATATTTGCGCGCATATAATATCTTATTCTAGTGGAAAAGCATTTGGATATATTATTGGATTATAATTATATATGTATGTTTGATCGATTATATATATGTATATGTGTTCTCAAAATAGAAATTGAATGTATGCGTAGCTAATGATAATTGAAAATTTTATATAGACAACTATGTACACTGATAGAAGATAAAAATATGAAAATATGACTTTGGTGATAGACTTATATAAAATTTCTCATGTTCAAAAAGAGAGGAAATTTTGTAAAATGCTTATTAGTGTCCATGTTTTATATATAAAAAAAGTCATTGAGGTTTTGCTATGTTTTTCAATATTTAGAAGCATCTTAATTTTAGAATATAATAAAATATATGTACTTGCATTGACTAAGGAGCGTTTATAATTAAAAAATATAATTGAAAGTCAATAATTAAGGAGAAAATCGTGCTTATAACAATTTTAGAGGATCTGACATATCACAACTCCTAAAAAATAAACAAAACAATCAACAACCTCCTTTTTTTGACGGTTCAACAATGTTTAGATTCTTAACTTGAAAACATGTACACTTTAGCAGATGCACATAGTAAGATACCGTGATAAAAATTAAATAATGTGTCAGATACATGCTAGCAACATGTATTGTCATATACATGAACTCTTGCTTAGACCTCATTTGTTTTCACTAAGATTAAGACGTTTGAATCTAAATGCACAACTGAATGATTAAGATCTTGTCTCTAGATCTGAACATTGAATGATTAAAGATTGTTTGTTATTAAACATCTAAATATAAGAAAATAATGCCAGTCTTTGATAAACGTTAAGATATTTAAATTATAAATTAATATTTTAACTTTGATAAAAATAAAATGGAACTGCATGGACTATATAAATAAATTATAATAATAAAAGTAATTGTTAGAAAACAATATAGTCTTTTTTTTTTTTTTAATTTCAAAAAACACATATTTATGAAGTTGTTTTGCACTTTAGTCAAATAAAAAATTTACAATAAATTTTATCAATTTTTGGTAAACAAGCCGCAAGAATAAATATGAAAAGCATAAGAAAAATAATTTGGATTATTAATAAAGTTGGAGAATAAGAGAGACTTGTTTTTTTTTAAGAAAAAATATATGGGGCTCAATTTTTTTCAAAAAATAAAAGTGTCTTTAAAAAGGTCTAAATGAGAATAAGAGATCTGATTCATTCACACCCATTAAGAGATTTTTTTAGTAAAAAAAACAAATGCACTTAATGTCCTAATGTCTGAACCATTCAGATTCAGACATCCATTAACTGCAAACAAATGAGGCCTTAGATATAAGTATATATTTTGTCATATACATGTTCAATTAGTCATATACATTGATAAAACTAGGTACATTATGTCTTAACTCATGACACATGTACACTTTATTATATTCATGAGCTCTTATTCAGATGCACACATATATTTTATCAAATACATATACACTTAATCAAATATATTAATAAAAATTAGATACATATGATATTAACTCAAAAATATACCAGATACATCAATAATGTGTCAGATACAAGCGTAAATCTCCACTTATTATTTCCACAAACAATTTTTTTTGACAAAAAATATTCATAAGTTTTATCTTTATGCAAACTTTAGAATATCCTTTGTCTCGTCATCAGTGACATCAAAAATCATAATCAATCCACTGTAGAAAATAATCAATAGTGCAATTTTAGTGTTGTTTTTATAATAATAATAAGCTTCGAAGTAGGACTAAAAATGATCAACAAGGATAATCCTTCAAAGGCGTTGAAGAATCTAAAAGGCTCGTGCCTTTTGATGCTTCTATAGCATTCATCGATCTGATTAAATCGATCTTCAAAATACACTATCAATAATCATATATATGCGTATATAAACAAATTTATGTAACAAATTAGTGAAAGGAGAGAGCAAAAATAATATTAGTCTCTTTCTTTGTACTGAAAATGCAATAATAAAGGTGCGGGAGAAGAAGGAGGGAGGATGCTGAATAAAATGTGGGAGAGAAAATTTAGAAGAGAATGTGAATTGATTTTCAGTAAGTGCATAAATTATGGAGAGAATTGAATGAATAGATCATTAAATTAATTTTAAAGAATGAAGTATCTTAATGTATTTAACTTCAAATATGATACGAAATTCTTAATTAATGAAAATACATATAATTATTTCCGTATAATTATTTGAAAGTACAAGCAGAATCAGTACATATGGTATGAACATGTAATTTTTTCTTGAGAAAAAGGATCTTTCAACCAAAATAAAAAAATTACTAAGAAAAAAGGAAGTAAAAACTGCCATTAATTAAAAAAGGGAAAAGAACTTGAGATAGAGGAGAAATAAAGGGCCATAAATAAGAGAACTTTGCAATTATTGAAAAATCCACAAACCCTAACTAAGATTTATATATATGTAATTAAGAATAAGAATTATCTCACATTATACTATATACTATAAAGAAACATGAAAGAAAATTCAGCAAGTAAAGTCTTTCTCCCCCTTTTTTTATCTCTGTTTTTTTCACTCATTTTTTCCTCATTCAATACACTTTTTGCTGTTTAAGAACAAAGAAAAAGGTTCTCATTTGCTTCCTACACACACATATACCAAATAAAGTCGTTTAAATTTTCAATTTTAAAATAAGGATTTAAATTAAAATAAGATAGTGGGATAAGATGTAGTTGTAAATTATGTTGTAAAATCCTACTCAGTACTCCTTTTCCAGTTCCCTTATCTAGTTTAGTAGTTTGCGGTTTACTAAATCTATATAATTTCTCTCAATTTTATATATATGTTTGCTATGTAATTGTTCCTTTTTTTTTTTTTTTCCAGGTAAAGCTTTGTTTTTAATTCGAATTTTGTGTTTTTTTTTTATACCTGAAATAGGATTTGATTGAGTGATAAAATTGGTTTTGTTGTTATCTATGGAGGTTTTATCGATATGGGGTTTTATGGAAATTGATTAGTTTTTGGACTATTTGACTGTCTTTATATCGTGTTTGTTGATGGATTTTGTGTAGAGCTGGAAAATCGCCTTAAGTTTTAATCAACCAACACCTATATATGTTCAATCAATCAATCAACTACGCCTCAATCCGAAGCTAGTTGAATTTACTGGTAATGGTAGGATTTTTCCATCTATTTTGCAGAATTCTGATGATTTTTGCTGATTTTCCAGTAATTTAGATCAAGTGGTATGAGATTCGAAACCAATTAGTTGTTAATAGCAAATTAGTTTGTTTGATTTGTTGTTTTTGGAGGGTTGTTACCCTTTGTATTGTATTGCATTGTTAGATATAATATTTGTTTTGATTCTTTTATGTTTTTTATTTTTGCGAGTAAGAATGTTCTTTTTCTCTTCTTTTGTGTTGTATTGATATTTTGAAATATCTGGCTGCAGGGTGCTACTAGAGGAGTGTGATTTAGTGTTTGAGTTGTGTTTTACTACTCGATTTGTACTTGATTGCTTTCGTCTCGAGATGAAAAAAAAAGCTTTAGCTTTAGCTGATTCTGGAGTTATGCCAGTTTCCAGGGACGAAGAGGTCTCAATCTGATTTCTTATTTGCTGCTGAAAATAGGTCTAACTGTGGCTTTGTTTTTTAATATTAATCTATTTCATCATGTATTTGCAGCCTGGAGTTCTTGCCCGGCAGTCTAGTAACCCTTCATGTCTTCTTCCTTATAAGAAGAGGTGGTACTCTTTGCTCTATCCTCGTGCACCTATCCATCCCGAACGTTCTTTTTCTAATGAAAATAAATCCAAGACCAAAGATTCTGGCTTGGGACAAAGATCAACCTTGAATTCTTGTGATAGTACAGGTAAATCTGTTGCTCCCAATAAGTCTCTTCTAGAGGTAAAAGAAGAAAGGCCTTTGGGTGTGAAAGTTGACTCTCAGCCTACTATGCTACCATTTTTATCTGTATCCACGGAAATGAATCCTTATACTAGTTCTGATCCTTCAAGAAATGTTGACGATCTAGTGAAACCAGCATTGGCCGTAAAATTAGCTGGCCAGGAAGCTATAGGTACAACAAAAGTTTCTGTCAAGAAAGAAGTCATTGTCAAACAAGGGGAAAGCCACAGTAAACTTGAACTTCCTGCCCATTCAGGGCACGTTGAACTGTCCTTAGGCCCAAAGAAACCTCCTGTTTCTTCTTTGGTTGATCCAGATACTAAGGAGAGTTGTCTGATGAGTGGAACTGTAAATCCTTCAATGCTTTCTCTTTCCTTGAATAAAAGGAAAGACATTTCCAAGGAAGGAAGTTGCAAGAATGGATTGAATAGCAAGGATGCTGATGATACTGCACACACTGATAGATCTAACTGGGATCTGAATACTCCCATGGATTCATGGGAGGGTTCTGGTGATGTTGTTCCTGTTCATGATACAAGTCAAATCGATCTGTTAGGTAAGACATCTAGTTCACTAGACAGAAAGCCGCCTATTAGTTCTGCTTCTGTTATTGGTTTTGATGGTGATGGGAAGCAAGCTGTTGGAGCAAGTGAGCAGGAATTTAATTTTCCTATTTCATCAATACATCCTTGCCTACGACACAAGTCTGCAGATGTGCTTCGTCTTAGTCTTGGTAGTACTTTACGAGGGTTTGATTCCTCAGCACTGCAGTCATTGTATAAAGTAGATCCCAGCAGGGTTAGTCCAAACTCAAGTTTGCTGAAAAATCTAGCATTGGATAGAAACATGAATCCCCCTACTTGTAAAACTGTTAAGTCAGAACCTGTTGTAGAAGCCTTAGTACAAGCTAATGCTGGAACTGCGGTCCGTACAGCTGGAACATTCGAGGCTAATGTTGTAAAAACTGAGGTTGTGAGGAAGAATCTGCAGTCTATTGAGTTATCAACTAAGGGCCCTCTGGAATTACTTGAGCAAAAACCAATGAAATGTGAACCACTCCAGGAAATATCCATGACATCAGATGTGATTGTGCCCCAATCAGTTGGAAGGGTTTTGCAGCTTCAGGAGAGTTCTTCTTCTTCTTCTACACTGCCAATGCCTTTGACCCAATCTTCTAGATTGTCTACTTGTTCAGATTTGTCTGTGAGTGGTGGGGACTTGTCTACTCCATCTGAGTACTTTGTTCATACTAATGAACCTAATAGGAGTAAAAATGCTCTAGATCAGGCAAATGATGATATTGCTGCTCAAAATGCAGACTTTGACCTCAAAGAACTAAATGTATGCAGTGTTAAGGTGGAGGCATCTGTTTCCGGGAGCATGAATATTGAAGATCGCACGGTATACAAAAAGACACAAGACTCACATAATTTGGTTGCAAGTGGTGGGGGATCGGCAAATGATGGGGAAAAGATAAGTATATCAGTTTGTACAGAAGAAGAATGTTATGGTTCTGATTATGAATCTGATGGTCATCAGGCTTTTGCGGGACATGTTGACACTGAGAGTGTGGGGTGTGTCAGAGAGGATGAGGAATATGAAGACGGCGAGGTCCGAGAACCAATGATGCAGTCTATTGTAGAAGACCCAATTGCTGAGGGGATGAATTCAGGAAAAAATAAAAATGATCATAAAGACATTAATCTGGGAGGTCCATTATTAGATAAAGATGAAACAACCAGAGATGATGAGCAGAGGCCTGTTAGAGCTATTTACCAAGGATCAGTTGATCAATCAGGAATAGCAGATGTGCAGGAGGGATGTGGAAAGGATGTCTTATGTGTCAGACCATCTGCTGGGAGCAGAGGAGCTGTCAGGAATGTTTGTGAGGCTAATAATGAGTATATTGGAAGATCTGATATGTCAGCAACAGCCCTTTCATCTTTGCAAAATGCTGAAACACCTGTTAATACTACCTGTAGTAAAGATTTGTCAAATTTTGGAAGCAAGAGCCGGATCATCAGTTTACCCCGTGCATCCGATGTGACATCTTCTAGTGATTTCAGACCTGTAATGGGCAGGTCGTTGTCTTCAAGAAGTGGAAGAGAGAGGTATTCTTATGCGGAGGAGGAGAAATTCCATCTACGAAGGAATAGGTGATTTTACTTTTTATTGTTCTGTTTGATTTGTAATTTTTTTTATAATGCTGCTCAACTCTTGACTGTTTCTTACTGCGCTTTTTCCAGAGATGAAATCTATGGTCATGGTTCTAAATTTGTGCTAGATAGGTCTCCAGACAGTTCATTTGGTAGCTCAAGGGGGAACTTCATGCATGGAAGAGGGAGGGGCTCGGACCGATTTCACAGATCACGTAGAGATAGGGATTCTGGGCGTGATTTTGAAAGCTATGGAGGTGTAGCTGATTATCGCTTTAGACATAAACGTACAGGTACTGTTGGGGAATATGAAAATGAACGTAATGCCTATGATAGTAGACTAGATGGTGCTGCCTTTGGTAGTAATAGGAGGAGGAAGCCATTTAATGATGACTTGCCTTCATTTCGACATCCACCTGCACGTCGACTGTCCCCCAATGGAAGAGAAGATGCTGCTGCAATGGGCATTCAAATGCTTCGTAGAGCTCCCAGGAATATCAGCCCAAGCAGATGCACTGGTGAAGATGGCTCTGAGTATGTTGGTCCTTGGCATAGTGAGAAGTTTGACAGAAACTTTCCAGCAGATATTAGTGATCCTGTTTATAGTCACCAGCAATCTATGTATGATAGACCTGATGCTCAATTCGTTCAGGGTAATACAAGGTTTACCGCGATACAGAGAAGAGATTTCCCTCGAACTCAGTCTAAATCTCCTGTTAGATCCTGTACTTGGTTGTCTCCTCGGAGGAGATTGATGGAAGGATTGAATGGTCATCAAGATTCATCTCAGCACAGGTCTCTGGTTATGTACAGGGAAGATAGAATGAGGTCTTCTCCACAAACTTCTTTTACTAATGAAGCAATAGCTCCTCAAAGGCGTGACTCACCATCTTATACTGCTCATCGTCTGAATGATATGAGGGATGTGGATGCTGTACAGGAGCACAGGCATCCCAGGTCTCTTTCTAACAGAAGAAGTCCACCTGATCAGGTATTTACTAGTACCAGTAGGAGAGCTGAGATTTTAGATCATCGGGAGAGGGCTGATGGTGATGCGCACTTAGATGGGCCGATACACACTGGTAGGTTTCCTGAGCTTCACAGTGGTGAAAGTACTGACAAAAGAAGGAAGTATGGCGAGAGGCAAGGAGGACATAGGCAAATAAGAAATGCTGAAGAGCAAGATGGTGGTAATTTTAGACAGGGTAAACAACTTTGGCATGAAGACGAATTTGATGTCTCCAGATTGAAGAAAAGAAGATTTTGACTTGATATCTCACTGAACCTGTACTATTAGCAGTTGCCATGGGAAACACTGTTTTACAGAAGATGGGTAACAGTAACATGCTCTTGTATTATAGAGAAGAAGAGAGAGATTTCTGAAAGCATCTTGATGAATGATAATTGTAGAAGAGAAAGAACGCGACTCTAGACACAGTGGGGTATCTCCTTATCAAAAAACAGTTTTTGACTTAATAGATGATCTAACCTTGAATCTATGGGGAAGTACGCATTTATACATGTTTTTTGCTTCATTCTTGTTGCTAGTAGGCTGTTCAAGGAGCACACTTCGTACCATTGCTGCCTGTACTTTGTTGTTCCAGAAGGAGTAAAGAACTAGTTTAAGTTGCTCTACTATGCTTGGCATGAATACTGGTAGTTTATGTTGCTAATGTGGCATGCTGGCTTTGTGGATTGCTTATAAGGCCTTAAAATGCTGCATCTAGTCACCCTTAACATAACTTGGAATGGAGCAGAGAGACCATTGGAGAGTTAGGGAAGCTTAGAATTCGTCTCTTGAGTTCTCTACAACTTCAACATAAGACTGATGAACACTTAAATGGACTGCTAGCAATAACAACTTGGCAACACTAATCGCGTGGGGTAATATGACAGGTTTATAGGATAGTGTGTATGCAGACGGTACCCTACCTTCCAAGGTAGAAAGACTTTGCGGTAGACTCAACTTTAGAATATGCATAATATAACGGTTCAAGAAAAAGGAATAAGTCATAGTAAAATACTAAAAACATGACAAAACATTCTTAGGAATAGTAACTACAATAAAATAGGATAATAGTTTAAGTACAAGATACAATAAATCAAATAAAAGAAACTACAATAGTATTACTATCACTAGAGTATGACAAGATAAAGATACACCATACTCAACAACCTACTAACATTCTAGTAGTCTCTTTCATAATTTTCGATCTAAGGTGATTCTAGTCATCTCTTTCATAATTTTCGATCTAAGGTGGACAAACATATGAAAGTAGTTTGGTTAACTTGTATTCGTGCATAAAGACAATGAAAGAAGTGACATATTTTTAAATATAAATTAATAATATCCTTTGATAGGACATATAGTATTAGTTAAATCAGATGATCAATTCTTACTAATTTATCTTTTATTTATATTAAGGCACATTAAGATAATTTATGAAAAATATGCTTAATAATATAGGGCATATGAATAAATATCATTAGAATAGATATAAAGTAATTATTGAACTCTTGAAAAAGAAATGTTTTTTTTTTTTTTTACCCCTTTTAGGATTTTCATTTTTATTCTTTCTAGTTGACTTGAACCTACCATCTGCACCCTATGATAGAGGGTGTCATCTGACACTGCTTTGTTGGAGATTTTACAAATATTTTACTATTACTAGTCTCTCTGCTCCTTAAAAACAATACACAAAGCCAGCATGCACATTAGAAACTTAAACTACTACCATTCATGCCAAGGAAGTTATTTTCAAGCCAGCACAGTAGAGCATCTTAAAACTAGTTCTTTTCTTCTTCAAGAAAGACAAATTACAGGCAGCAATATTAAGAAGTGCGTTCCTTGGACAGCCTATTAGCAACAAGATTGAAGCAAAAACATGTATAAATGCATAGTTTCCCATAGATTGAAGGTTTGATGAGCTATTAAGCCAAAAAATGCTTTCAATTAGGAGATATTCTGTGTCTAAGTCGCGTTCTCTCTTCCACAATTATCATTCATCTAGATGGATTCAGAAATCTGCCTCACGTCTATAAACAAGAGCATGCTGCTGTTACCCTTCTCTGTCTGCTAGGAACAGTGAGATATCAAGTCAAAATCTTCTTTTCTTCAATCTGGAGCATCAAATTCTTCTTCATGCCAAAGTTGTTCATTCGGTCTAAGATTACCATCTTCTTGCTCTTTGACATTTCTCATTTGCCTAGGTCCTCCTTGCCTCTCGCCATACTTCCTTCTTTCGTCACTACTTTCACCACTGTGAAGCTCAGGAAATCTACCACTGTGTATTGGCCCATCAAAGTACACATAACCATCAGCCCTCTCCTGATGATCTAAAATCTCAACTCTCGGCCTATTAGTTCTAGTAAATACCTGATCAGGTGGACTTCCTCTGCTAGAAAGAGACCTCGTATGCCCATGCTCCTGTACAACATCCACATTCCTCATATCATTCAGACGACGAGCAGTATAAGATGGAGAGTCATGCCTTTGAGGAGCTGTTGCTTCTTCAGTAAAAGAAGTTCGTGAAGAAGACCTCATTCTATCTTCCCAGTACATAACAGAAAACCTGTGCTGAGATAAATCTTGATGACCATTCAATCCTTCCGTCAATCTCCTCGGAGGAAGGGACCAAGTACGGGATCTAACAGGAGATTTCGACCAGATTCGAGGGAAACCACTTATCTGCATCGCAGTAAACTTTGTTTTACCCTGAAAGAAATGACGATCAGGTCCATCGTACTCAGACTGTTGGTGACTATATACAGGATTACTAGTATCATCTGGAAAGTCTCTATTAAACTTCTCACTATGCTGAAGACCAGCACACACAGAGCCATCTTCACCAGTGCATCTGCTTGGGCTGATATTCCTGGGAGCGCTATGAAGCATTTAAATGCCCATCATGGCAGCATCTTCTCTTCCATTGGGGGACAGTCGACGTGCAGGTGGATTTCGAAATGAATGCAAGGCGTCATTTAATGGATTCCTCCTCCTATTACTAGCAAAGGCACTACCATCTAGTCTACTATCATAGTCATTACGTTCATTTGCAGATTCCCAAACAGCAGCTGTACGATTATGTCTAAAGCGATAATCAGCTATACCTCCATAGCTTTCAAAATCATACCCAGAATACCAATCTCTACGTAATCTGTGAAACCAGCCCCAGCCCCTCCCTCTTCCACGCATGAAGTTCCCCCTTGAGCTACCAAATGAACAGTCCTGAAACCTATCTCGCACAAATTTAGGACCATAACCATAGATTCTCGCAGAAACAGATGCCTCCACTTTATCACTGGATACATTTAGTTCTTTGAGGTCAAAGTCTGCATTTTTAGTAGCAATATCAGAGTACTCAGATGGAGTAGACAAGTCCCCACCACTCACAGACAAATCTGAAGTGCATCCCTGTTGAGGGGCCAAAGGCATTGGTTCACATTTCATTGGGTTTTGCTCAAGTAATTCCTTAGTCGACAACTCAATAGACTGCAGATTCTGCCTCACAACCTCAGTTTTTACAACATTAGCCTCAAAAGTTCCAGCTGGACGAACCGCAGTTCCAGCATTAGCTTGTACCAAGGTTTCCACAACAAGTTCTGACTAAACAGTTTTACAAGTAGGGGAATTCATGTTTCTATCCAATGCCCTATTTTTCAGCAAACTTGAATTTGGACCAAAACTGTTGGAGTCTACTTTAGCCAATGAGTTAAATCCTCGTAAAGTACTACCAAGACTAAGACAAAGCACATCCCCAGACTTGTGTCGTAGGGCAGGATGTATTGATGAGATGGGAAAATTAAATTCCTGCTCACTAGCTCCAACAATTTGCTTCCCTTGTTTGGCAATAGCTTCCTCCGCGACAGAAACTTTTGTCGTACCTATAGCTTCCTGACCAGATAATGATTGTTTCACTGGATCGCCAACATTTCTTGAAGGACCGGAACTAGTATTAGGATGGATAGGCGCATTGGTTTTGCATCCATTTTCATTAGAAAAAGAGCATTCAGGATGGATAGGTGCACGGAGATAGAACATAGAGGACAACCTCTTCTTAATAGGAAGAAAACACGAAGAGTTACTAGACTGCCGAGAGTAACTGCCTAGCAAGAACTCCAGCAACAGTTTTACAAGTAGGGGAATTCATGTTCCTATTCAATGTCAGATTTTTCAGCAAACTCGAATTTGGACCAACACTGCTGGAGTCTACTGTAGCCACTGACTTCAGTACTGAGGAGTCAAACCCTCGTAATGTACTACCAAGACTATGACGAAGCTCATTTGCAGATGTGTGTCGTAGGGAAGGATGTATTGATGAGATGGGAAAGTTAAATTTCTGCTCAATAGCTCCAACAACTTGCTTTCCTTTATCACCATTAGAACCAATAACAGAAGCAGAACTAATAGGTGGCTTGCTGTCTAGTGAACTAGATGTCTTACGTAAAAGATCAATTTGACTTGCATCTTCAACAGGAACAACAACTTTGGTCTTGGATTCATTTTCATTTGAAAAAGACCGTTCAGGACGGATAGGTGCATGAGGATAGAGCATAGAGTACCACCTCTTCTTAATAGGAAGAACAGGCAAAGAGTTACTAGACTGCTGGGCAACAACTCCAGGCTGCAAATATGTTGTGAACCGAGTGGGATATGTAAGGGCCTATGGACTAGAATTGGTGGAGACTAATTTAGTTGGGATTATTGGGCCGAGTAAAATGTTGGAGTGTTTTATTTGGGATCCCGGCCCAATTAGCATTTGGTTAAAAGGGCAAATGAGTTGGAAAGAAGGGTTTACACATATTGTGAAACAAATTGTCAGATCCTCTCGTCTCTTTCTAGAGTCTAAGGTTCTCATCCCCATTCTTATCTCTATCTTTAGTTACTTGTTATTTCAGTATTTTGGATTGTAATTCAATAGTTGAACTGTTGCCGTTGTAATTTGGCTATTAGTAATTATATAATACTTTAGTATTTCAGTTGAGAATTCAGGTTCACTACAAAATACATGATGAAATAGAGTAATATTAAAAAACAAAGCAAGCATTACACAGTTAGACCAATTTTCAATAGCAAATAAGAAATCAGATTGAGACCTCTTCGTTCCCGGAAACTAGCATGATTCCAGAATCAGCTAAAGCTAAAGCTTTTCTTTTCATCTCGAGACGATGTCAATCAAGTCGTAGAACACAACTGAAACCAGATATGCCAAAATATCAGTACAATACAAAAGAAGAGAAACAGAACATTCATACTGATTTCAATCTCAGCTGCTCAATTTAAAAGAAACGAAATTAGCCTCCCTTACTTTACTTGACTTCGACCCTCTACAACTAGTTTGTTTTATTGGACTTCTCAGATCATAACATTCCAGCTCCCATGAATTCATCCTTGACCTCAAGGATCAACAATCAAACCCCGGAAACTTTGCCTTAAGGAACTGGTAGTCCTCCCAAGTTGCATCTTCCGGAGGAAGATTAGACCATTGCACCAGTACCTTCACAACTGCAACAATATTTCTTTTAACCTGCTGTCTTTGAAGAATAGCCACTGGTTTAACCTGAAATTGACCATCTTCTCCAGTAGTAGGCAAATTAGTCTGAATTACGGCTTTGTCACCCACCGTTTTCTTGAGAAGTGATACATGGAACACCGGGTGAATCTTAGAAGTAGGGGAGAGTTCCAACTTGTAAGCTACATCACCAACCTTAGAAATCACTCTATAGGGTCCAAAATACTTGGAGCTCAGTTTTAAATGTTTCCTCAAAGCTATCGAAGATTGTCTGTATGGTTGTAATTTGAGGTAGACCAAGTCATTCACCTGAAATTCTCTTTCTGATCTCTTTTTGTCGGCATAGAACTACATCCTTTCCTGCGCTTTACTGAGGTTATCCTTCAATAGTTGAAGCCATTGTTGCCGCCGCATTACCGCATCATCAGCTGCAGGAACCATGGTTTCAAGTAGAGGACCAATTGACACCTGAGGTGGAGAGTAACCATATAAAGCTTCAAAAGGTGTGCATTGTAGACTAGTGTGAAAATTCGTGTTGTATCACCATTCAGGCAACCAGTGACTCCATTGAGTAGGTCTGTTGGCAGTCATACACCTCAAGTAATTTTCCAAACATCACTCGCTCTGTTTGGCCATCACTTTGAGGGTGATATGCAGTACTATAGTTCAGCTGTGTACCCAACAGCTTGAACAAGGACTGCCAAAAGTTGCTCAAAAAAAATCTGTCTCTGTCAGTAACAATAGACTCGGGAACTCCATGCAAGTAGTGTATCCTTTCCCAAAATACATCAGCTATAGTGGCAGCAGTATAGGGATGTGAAAGTGCAATGAAGTGAGCATACTTGGTCATCCTATCCACCACCACCACCAGTATGACCTCCTTGTTTCTAGACTTCGGTAATCCCTCTATGAAATCCATACTAATATGACTCCACGCTTGATTAGGGATCGACAACGGTTGTAAAAGCCTAGGGTAGGGCACATTCTCATCTTTGTTCCTATGACAGACATCACAAGAAGCTACAAATTGTATCACCATGTGTTTCATATTTGGCCAGTAGAATACCTGAGATAGCCTTTTAAGGTTCCCAACTAACCTGAGTGGCCTCCTAAAGGAGAATAATGAAATTTGCTCATCAGTTGGAGTTTGAGGTCCCCATTACCTCCCACATACACCTTTCCTTTTTTTTTTTTTTTTTTAATAAGGCCACAAGAAAAATGCCATAGACTAGGATCTTGCTGTCCTACAGTAGTCTGAGCCAGCAACTCTAAAGCTCCCTCATAGCTATTGGTCACCTCTTGTACCCACATAGAAATTGTGGTGCTGATCGTCATCAACTGACCAGTCTCTTGCATCACAATATCATATACACTCTCCTTCTGCCTAGAAAGGGCATCAGCAACCTTATTTTCAGCACCCCTTTTATATTGTACTTCGTAGTCTAACCCCATTAATTTTGTTAGGCCCTTCTGTTGGATGGATGAAGTGACTCTTTGCTCCAATAGATATTCAAGCTATAATGGTCAGTTCTAACCACAAAATGCTTGAATTGGAGGTAATGTCTCCATTTATCTACCACATTAAATAGGGCCATATACTCTTTCTCATAGATAAACTTACACTTATGTTTAAGTGCTAAAACCTTACTAAAGTAAGCTATAGGTCTGCCTTTTTGCACGAGACAACACCAATACCCCCATAGCTTGCATCAGCTTCAATAATAAATTCCTGAGTATAATCAGGTAAGGCTAACACTGGGGTAGAGACATCTCAGTTTTAAGAGCATTAAAAGCTGGTTCTGACTCTGTACTCCACTGAAATTCCTCCTTCTTAGGTAGATCAGTTAGGGGTCTGCAGATAGTACCACAGTGAGCCACATATTTTCGGTAATAACCTGTCAAACCTAAAAAACCTCTAAGAGCCTTCACTGAACGTTGCCTAGGCCACTCCACCATTGCCTCATTTGAAAATCTCTGAGCCTTCACTGAACGGTAAATTTGGTCATTCCCGGGCCTCATTTGATTAGATTTTGGACTATTGACTATCCAGAAAAGAAGAAAAGTAGAATTGGATGGTAGCACCTATATATGTGTGGGGTGTAGGGATGGGGGATTCTATTTTATTTTTTTGTGAGTATGAATGTTCTGTTTCTCTTCTTTTGTATTGTACTGATATTTTGGCATATCTGGTTTCAGTTGTGTTCTACGACTTGATTGATATCGTTTCGATATGAAAAAAAAACTTTAGCTTTAGCTGATTCTGGAATCATGCCAGTTTTCAGGAAGGAAGAGGTCTCAATCTGATTTCTTATTTGCTGTTGAAAATTGGTCTAACTGTATAATGCTTGCTTTGTTTTTAATATTACTCTATTTCATCATGTATTTCCAGCCTGGAGTTCTTTCCCGGCAGTCTAGTAACTCTTCATCTTTTCTTCCTTTTAAGAAAAGGTTGTATCTTTCATGCACCTATCCATCCTGAATGGTCTTGTTCTTATGAAAATAAATCCAAGACCAAAGATGTTGTTCCTGTTGAAGATGCAAGTCAAATTGATCTGTTACGTAAGACATCTAGTTCACTAGACAGCAAGCCACCTATTAGTTCTGCTTCTGTTATTGGTTCTAACGGTGATAAAGGAAAGCAAGTTGTTGGAGCTAGTGAGCAGGAATTTAATTTTCCCATCTCATCAATACATCCTGCCCTACGACACAAGTCCATGGATGTGCTTCGTCTTAGTCTTGGTAGTACTTTTCGAGGGTTTGACTCCTCAGTACTGCAGCCATTGGCTAAAGTAGACACCAACAGTGTTAGTCCAGGTGGAACATTTGAGGCTAATGTTGTAAAAACTGAGGTTGTGCGGCAGAATCTGCAGTCTATAGAGTTGTCAACTGAAGAGCCAATCCAAGAAGTTAGCCTGGAAATATCCATGACATCAGATGTGATTGCTCACCAATCAGAGGGCGAGTTCTTCTTCTTCTTATACACTGCCAATGCCTTTGGCCCCTCAAAAGGGATGCACTTCTAGATTGTCTGTGTGAAAAAATTAAAGTTGATTTTTTGGAAGTACAAAATATATCATAGATATTTAGTAGAACTTTCTAGAGTTTTATAGAGTCATCTTTAGTATTTGTTGTATCTAAGAAAAGTCTAGATATTCTAGAGAATTAGATATTTGTAGTTAATCTAGATAGTCTAGAGTTTTAGATATTTGAGGAAGATATTTGTAGAAGAGGTTAGAATAATCTAGATTTTGTAGTATCTAGAACCATCCATAGGTTAGTATAAATATGGGATGGTATTGTACATTTGTAACCAAAAACCCAAAAGCATTCTAAGAACAACCCAATTCAAGAGTCTTCTTCCATAATCAAGTTCTCCCTTCTAGCTTCCTCTTCCTTAGTTGAATCTTCCGATCTTAGTTAACGATCTTGGGCTAGCAGAAGGTTTCCTGATTATACTTTTCTTCTGCTATTCTCTACAGTCTGTGAGTGGTGGGGAAGCTGATATTGCTGCGAACAATGCTCTAGATCAGGCAAATGCTGATACTGCTGCTAAAAATGCTAACTTTGACCTCAAAGAACTAAATGTATCCAGTGATAAAGGGGAGACATCTTTTTCCGTGAGCATGAATATTGAAGATCACACGGTATACAAAAAGACACAAAACATACGTAATTTGGTTGCAAGTTGTGAGGGGTCAGCAAATGATGGGGAAAAGATAAGTATATCAGCTGGTACAGAAGAAGAATGTTATGTTTCTGCTTATGAATCTGATGGTTATCAGGCTTTTGCAGGACATGTTGACACTGAGGGTGTGGGCGTGTCAGAGAGGATGACATCTACGAAGACGGTAAGATCCAAGAACTAATGATGCATTCAATTGCAGAAGACCCAATGGCTGAGGGGATGGATTCAGGAAAAAAATAATGAATCTTCAAGTAAAAATGTTCATTCTTCTCTTTGCTTCACTAATGAAGAAAAAACTTGCAGTATGCCACTTCATACTGAGTCTTATGATGACTTTGTGAAAGCCTGTGATGAGAAAGATGAAAAACTTCATCAGATAGACAGTAATCTGCGAAGTCCATTATTAGATAAAGAGGAAACAACCTGCGATGATGAGCAGAGCCCTATTGACGCTATTTATAATGTAACATTTTCTAGTAATTACAGAATGGGAAGGTCGCTGTCTTCAAGAAGTGGAAAAGACAGGTATTCTTACATGGAGGAGGAGAAGTTCTATCTACAAAGGAATAGGTGATTTTTCTTTTATTTATTGTTGTTTGATTTGTAATTTGTTTTTATAATGCTGCTCAACTCTTGACTTTTTATTACTGTGCTTTTTCCAAAGATGAAATCTATGGTTATGGTCCTATATTTGTGGGAGATAGGTTTCAGGACCGTTCATTTGGTATCTCAAGGGGGAACTTCATGAATCATGCGTGGAAGAGGGAGGGGCTGGGGCCGGTTTCACAGATTATATAGAGATTGGTATTCTGGGTGTGATTTCGAAAGCTATGGAGGTCTAGCTGATTATCGCTTCAGACATGAACGTAATGAATATGAAAGTAGAGTAGATGGTGCTGCCTTTGCTAGTAATAGGAGTTGGATTCCATTAAATGATGACTCGCCTTCATTAGTTATCCACCTGCACGTCGACTGTCCCCCAATGGAAGAGATGCTGCTGTCATGATGGGCATTCAAATGAATATCAGCCCAAGCTGATGCACTGGTGAAGATGGCTCTGAGTATGTTGGTCTTCAGCATAGTGAGAAGTTTAATAGATTCTTTCCAGCTGCTTATAGTCATCAGCAATCTATGTACGACGATGGACCTGATCATCATTTCGTTCAGGGTAATACAAAGTTTACCGCAATCAAGAGAAGCTGTTTCCCTCAAATGCAGTCTAAATCTCCTGTAAGATCCCGTACTTTGTCCTCTCATCGGAGGAGATTGATGGAAGGATTCAATGGTCATCAAGATTCATCTCAGTACAGGTCTCCAGTTATGTACAGGGAAGATATATAGAATGAGGTCTGAAGAAGCAATAGCTCTTCAAAGGCGTGACTCTCCATCTTATAGTGCTCGTAGTCTGAATGATATGAGGGATGTGAATGCTGTACAGCAGCACGGGCATCCGAGGTCTCTTTCTAGCAGAGGAAGTCCACCTGATCAGGCATTTACTAGAACCAATAGGAGAGTTGAGATTTTAGATCATCAGGAGAGGGCTGATGATAGATGTCCTGAACTTCACAGTGGTGAAAGTACTGACGAATGAAGGAAGTATGGCAAGGGGAGAGGAGAACCTATGCAAATGAGAAACGTCGAAGAGCAAGAAGGTGGTAATTTTAGACAGAATGAACAACTTTGGCATGAATAAGAATTTGATGTCTCCAGATTGAAGAAAAGAAGATTTTGATTTGTTATAGCTCACTGAACCTGTAATATTAGCAGTTGCCATGGGAAACACTGTTTTATAGACTTATGTGTGGCTTAGATAAATGAAATTAAGAAGAACTTACAAGTAATATTTATATATAATATGTTTTGAAACACAACACCTTGTATCATTGCATCATCGAATTACATAGTTTAAACATATCTTTAGCATCCTATATGATCAACTTGGAAAAAACTTCTCCAATAGATTTCTTTCAACAAAGAGATAATTGAAAATCTAGCTAAACTATCAGCTATTATGTTCAAACACCTAGGAATATAAATAAATTTGACATGATTGAACATGCTAATGTCTTCACATATCACTTTATCTCTCATGAATTAGTCACTCGTTTCTGAATCATATCAACAACATTTTTAGCATTAGATAAAATCTTCACTAACTTCCGTCCCTTGCTGATAGCATATTTAAGAGTTTTCCTAATAGCAATTGCTTCAACAGTCATGACTTATTCAGGAAAAGAGTAAGCATTTAAAAACAAGTCATATATACTACCGATAGTAAAATCAGTAATATTTTCAATCTTAGTCCAATAGGACATTGCTTTCACACAAGTTGAGACTGAAGACATTTAAATAACATATGTTCTATATCTTTAGGTCCAAGACCACAAATTCTACAAGTATTATCCACATTGTTTAGTCTTTTTACTAAATTACTACGGACAAGAAAAGAGCTAAGCACACATTTTCTTAAAAAATATATTTTAAGATTATTTTTAACTACCAACTTCCATAGGAAGTCCCAAAAACGTTTAGGAAAAGAGTGACAACTCGCTTGAGCTTCCGAATTTTTCACTGTCCCAAAAACTTCATAGTTTCATGTTATTGTATGGTGTCATATTAATCTATCATTAGAACCTATAATAGAAACTGGGATGGACAACACAACATCGACTTCTTTAGCTTTAAAAATCGAATGTAGCTCCTGTATTTTTTATGTGTGCATATTCTCATCAATTAAATCGGAAATCACAAAATCTAAATTTGATATCCAAGGATCTATCCAAACACTAATATTTTTCCATAAGAAATCCCCCACATTAATCCTTTAGTCAAAAGATCTCTTCCTTACAAAATTCCCATTTATATCCATGATCTAGAAGATGATGTTGATGGTATCAAGTAGTAAACGTGAATTAGTTGTTAAAAATAGGGGTATGAAAGTAAAGGATAGCCGTTTGTAAATAGTTTCCTTTATGGGTACAAGTGTTCTTCACCCCCCCCCCCCCCAAAAAAAAAGGAACAGTTAAATAGCACACACTTTACACTGCTTTTCTTATCGATTGCTATGTTTTTTTCATTGTTTTCTCTTTCTTTCACTTGGGTTTGATGCACTTGAGCCAAAGGTCTTTCGTAGATATATTAGGTTGGATCTAATTTAAGTAAATAATTTACCTAACAGATCCAATTTGTGTAGTTTTCCATTTTTTTTGGCTTATGTGGTTGCAGGTGCTACTAGCTAGAGGAGTGTGATTTATTGACTAGTGTTTAAGTTGTGTTCCTACGACTTGATTGATATCATTTCGAGATGAAAAATAAAGCTTTAGCTTTAGCTGATTCTGGAATCATGCCAGTTTTCGGGAATGAAGAGGTCTCGATCTGATTTCTTATTTGCTGTTGAAAATTGGTCTAACTGTGCAATACTTGCTTTGTTTTTTAATATTACTCTATTTCATCATGTATTTGCAGATTGGAGTTCTTGCCTGGCAGTCTAATAAGAGGTTGTATCTTCGTGCACCAATCCATCCTGAATACTCTTTTACTAATGAAAATGAATTCAAGACCAAAGATTTTAAGACCAAGGACATTTGAATAACATATGTTCTATATCTTCAGGTCCAAAGTAGTAAGTAACCTGATTTAGCTTCATAGTTTTGTGTTGTTGTATGGTGCTATATTAACCTATCATTATAACCTGTAATAGAAATCGGGATAGACAAATAGCATCGACATCTTAAGCTTAAAAAATCGTATTTAACTCTTGTATTTTTCATGTGTGAATATTTGTTGGGTTTTAAAAAGTGTGAATGGAAAATGAAGAGTTATGACTTTTATAAAGAGTTGTGATTTTTCCGAATAGTTGTGACTTTTATGAAGAGTAGTGACTTTTCTGAAGAGTTGTAACTTTTCCGTAGAGTTGTGATTATTTCAAAGGGTTGTGATATTTTCAAAGGGTTGTGATCTTTTTGATAAGGCATAATAAACACCCATTCACACTACCCTTGTTGTCTATAAATAGAGGGGTTTTCTCTTATTTTTCAACCACGAATTTCTAGACTTCTTCTTCTTCTACTACTAAATCTAGTATTCTAAGTGTACTTTATTGCCGTTGAGTGGTTCGCTGACACCGTGATTTTAGGTACCGATACACTGATGAGTAAGATTGTTCTATATTGGGAGGATATATTTCATTAACCTCAGGTACTTGAGGGGAAAAATTTCTTTAAGGACACATAATGCATTCAGTGGGATTGATTTTTTTCTTTGAGAAATTTTGTATATTATTTCTAATCTTTAAGTTTTGTTGTTTCTTACCAAATTCTCAAAATGCATCTTTCTTTTCTCCTTTATTTCTCCCCACCAGTAATTTGAAAAGAGGGGTGTAAATTCCTTATACAGTCGATCACGGAGTTGGAAACAAGACAAAGCATATGTAAGGATCGCTGCTAGTACAAACTTAAGCACAATCTCTTTTCCTGCAATACTTGAAACATTTAGCCTTCCATCCTTTTATTTTTGTCTTGACTCTCTCCTTCATAAACTCTAGCATCTTTTCTTGAAACGTCCCACAATAGTCAGGAAACACAAATACAAAGCCATGTCATTTATTTATCGTTGTCCAAGCAACAACGATATCTCAACTTTCACCTCTCTCACATTTTTACTAAAACAGATAGCTTATTTATCTAGATTAACCACTTATCCAGAGCTTCAATTATACTTCCTTAAAATATCGGCAGCACAACCTGCATTTTGATTGTTAATTGAACAAAATATAAAGGAGTCATCGACAAAAAGTAAATGAATTATGCTTAGACCATATCTATTCAACTTTAGCCCTTGGATTTCATTTTGTTCCTCTCATATAAGCATCATAGAGAAGACAAAATTAATATTTGCTTGAAAAGACTTATCTGGATAATTAATTAATGTTCAATGATAAATTTGGTAAGAATATCTATAAGATTCTCTACAAACCCTAACTAGGATATATATATATATATATATAAGAAGAATTATCTGACATTATACTAAAAGGAAACATCAAACAAAATTCAGCAAGTAAACTCTTTTTTCCCCTTTTTAGTCTATGCTTTTTTTCACTCATTTTTTGCTCATTCAATACTCTTTTTTGCTAATCAAGAACAGAGAAAAAGATTCTCATTTGATTCCTATATATATATGTGTGTGCGCGCGCCATTTAGTTGTTCCTTTTTATTTGGGGTGTTTTTGATGTTTTGTTTCAGGGGAAGTTTTGTTTTTTGTACTTGAATTTTTGGATTTTTACGTGATATACGATCTTCTGAGCGATAAATATTGGTTTTGTGTTACCTGATATAGGATCTATATATGTTCAATCAATCAATCAATCAACTATGCTACAATCTGAACCTAGTTGAATTTACTGGTAATGTTAGGATTTTTCTGTCTATTTTGCAGAATTCTGATGATTTTCGCTGATTTTCTTGTAAGGTAGATCAAGTGTTTTGAGGTTCGATACCTGTTAGTTGTTAATAGTAAACTAGTTTGTTTGATTTGTTTTTCATTGGATGGTTGTTACTCATTAGCCACTGTATTGCACTATATTGTTAGATACAATACTTGTTTTACTTCTTTTATGTTTTTTTTTTCCGAGTATGAATGTTCTTTTTCTCTTCTTTCGTATTGTATTTGATATTTTCGCATATCTGGTTGCAGGGTGCTACTAGAGGAGTGTGATCTTGTGTTTGAGTTGTGTTCTACGACTTGGTTGTGCTTGATTGATATCGTCTCGAGATGGAAAGAAAAGCTTTAGCTTTAGCTGATTCTGGAATCAGGCCAGTTTCCAGGAACAAAGAGGTCTCAATCTGATTTCTTATTTACTATTGCAAATTGGTCTAACTGTGTAATACTTGCTTTGTTTTTAAATGTTACTCTATTTCATCATGTATTTGCAGCCTGGAGTTGTTGCCCGGCAGTCTAGTAACTCTCTTTTTCCTTATAAAAAGAGGTACTATTTGCTCTATCCTCATGCACCTATCCATCCTTCAAGAAATGTTGACAATCTAGTGAAACCAGCACTGGCCGAAAAATTAGCTTACCAGGAAGCTATAGGTACGGCAACAGTTTCTGTCAAGAATGAAGTTGTTTCCAAACAAGGGGAAAGCCACAGTAAACTTGAACGTCCTGCCGATTCAGGGCATGTTGAACTGTCTACTAGTTCTGCTTCTGTTATTGATAAAGGGAAGCTAGTTGTTGGAGCTAGTGAGCAGGATTTTAATTTTCCCATCTCATCAATACATCCTTCCCTACGACACAAGTCTGCAAATGTGCTTCGTGTTAGTCTTGATAGTACTTTACAAGGGTTTAACTCCTCAGTACTGCAGTCAAAGTCAGAACTTGTAAAAGAAGCTAATGCTGGAACTGCGGTTCGTCCAGGTGGAACATTCGAGGCTAATCTGCAGTCTATTGAGTTGTCAACTAAGGAATTACTTGAGCAAGAACCAATGAAATGTGAACCTTTCATGAGATCAGATGTGATTGCGCCCCAATCACTTGGAAGGGTTTTGCAGCTTCAGGAGAGTTCTTCTACCTGTTCAGATTTGTCTGTGAGTGGTGGGGACATGGATAAAGTGGAGGCATCTGTTTCCGCGAGTATGAATATTGAAGATCACAAGGTATACAAAAAGACGCAAGACACATATAATTTGGTTGCAAATGGTGAGGAGTCAGAAAATGATGGGGAAAAGATAAGTATGTCAGCTGGTACAGAAGAAGAAAATTATGGTTATCAGGTTTTTTCGGGACATGTTGACACTGAGAATGTGGGGTGTGTCAGAGAGGATGACATATATGAAGACGGTGAGATCCGAGAATTGTTGATGCAGTCAATTGCAGAAGACGCAATGGCTGAGGGGACGGATTCAGGAAAAAATAAGTCTTATGATGACTATGTGAAAGGCTGTGATGAGAAAGCTGAAAAAATTCTTCATAAAGACATTGATCTGCGAAGTCCATTATTAGATAAAGAGGAAATAACCGGTGATGATGAGCAGAGGCCTATTTATAATATGACATATTCTAGTCATTTCAGACCTGTAGCAGCGGGTAGGTCACTGTTTTCAAGAAGTGGAAGAGAGAGATATTCTTATATGGAGGAGGAGAAATTCCATCTACGAAGGAATAGGTGATTTTTCTTTGTATTGTTGTTTATTTTGTAATTTTTTTTTTTAATAATGCTGCTCAACTCTTGACTTTTTATTACTGTGCTTTTTCCAGATATGAAATCTATGGTTATGGTCCTAAATTTGTGCGAGATAGGTTTCAGGACCGTTCATTTGGTAGCTCAAGGGGGAACTTCATGCGTGGAAGAGGGAGGGGCTGGGGCCGTGGTCGGTATTCTGGGAGTGATTTTGAAAGCTATGGAGGTGTAGCTGATTATCAGTTTAGACATAAACGTACAACTGTGGATTGGGAATCTGAAAATGAACGTAATGACTATGATAATAGACTAGATGGTGGTGCCTTTGCTAGTAATAGGAGGAGGAGTCCATTAAATGATACAAAGTTTACTGCTATGCAGAGAAGCAGTTTCCCTCGAATGTGGTCAAGATCTCCTGTTAGATTCCGTAGTTGGTCCCTTCCTCCGAGGAGATTGACGGAAGGATTGAATGGTCGTCAAGATTTATCTCAGCAGAGGTCTCCAGTTATGTACAGGGAAGATAGAATGAGGTCTTCTTCACGAACTTCTTTTACTGAAGAAGCAATTGCCCCTCAAAGGCGTGACCCTCCATCTTATACTGCTCTTCGTCTGAATCATATGAGGGATGTGGATGATGTACAGGAGCACGGGCATCCGAGGTCTCTTTCTAGCAGAAGAAGTCCACCTGATCAGGTATTTACTAGAACCAATAGGCCGAGAGTTGAGATTTTAGATCATCAGAAGAGGGCTGGTGGTGTTGGGTACTTTGATGGGCCGATACACACTGGTAGATTTCCTGAGCTTCACAGTGGCGAAAGAAGGAAGTATGGTGAGAAGCAAGGAGGACCTAGGCAAATGAGAAATGTCAAAGAGCAAGAAGGTGGTAATGTCAGACCGAGGCATGAAGAAGAATTTGATGGCTCCATATTGAAGAAAAGAAGATTTTGAGTTGATAGCTCACTGAACTGTAATATTAGCAATTGCCATGGGAAACACTGTTCCTTGCAGACCGAGAAGGGTAACAGCAACATGCTCTTGTATTATAGAATGATAATTGTCGAATAGAAAGAATGCGACTTCGACTTAGAATATCTCCTTATCGAAAGCACTTTTTTGCTTCATAGCTCATCAAACGTTGAATCTATGGGGAACTATGCATTTATAAATGTTTTTGCTTCAATCTTGTTGCTAATAGGCTGTCCTTACGCGCTTCTTTCATATTGCTGTCTGTAATCTGTCTTTCTTGAAGGAGAAAAGAACTAGTTTTAAGATGTTCTACTGTGCTGGCTTGAAAATAACTTTTTAAGTTGCTAATGTCCGTGCTGGCTTTGTGTATTGTTTTTAAGGCCTTAAACGCAGCTTTTAGCCGCCATAACATACTTGGGTTGGAGTAGAGAGACCATTAACACTACCTTGGAAGGTAGCGGGATTATTTCTGATAGTGTGTATGCAGACCATACACCTGGTTGGTGTTTTTAAAAAAATGGGGCAGCACAAAAAGATTGAAAATTTCTCTCAATGGATTGAAATGACTTTCAATAACTTTCAATGATTTTATTAAGCATTGAGGGGCTTAAAATAGCCAATATAAAACACATAATCTGCATAATTTAAAATTTAAACAACCTAAAATATCTCAACAACATAATCAAACTAACTAAAATTCAGAACTCAAATTTATTCAAACTAAATAACTTATTTTGCTAAAAGTTACTGCAGTAACTAAATGCAAACTTCAACACACCTACATTCTCAAAGGGACAGTAGCTACAATAAGATAAGAAATTGTTGGACTGAAACAACCTATCCAGTTGTTAGCTCCATGCAAATTGTTGGATTGTACGATGAACTAAAGGACCTACCTAGAAATGATTATCATACTAACCGTAAAAAATAAATATCACTCAAGAAATCAAGAAATCGCTTTTTTATCCCAAAATTAATAATCAGTGATAACTTTGAGAGTCATCTCTTCCAACTTCTTTATATGCATGTGGATGCTTGTTAATACTATATATTCTTCTTTAATAGAATGATACGAATATTCATGTCTTATAAGTTTTGCTATATCCTTATCTTCACCTCATTAATATCTGAATGAATGAATTCGAAGGGGAATAACTTAAACAAGATGAAATCGAAAATTTGTCATTATCCCCTGACATTATTGATTTCATGCAGATTGTGGAATATACCACGAACTAAATTAAATGATCATTGCTAAATAGAAATGTCAGACTAACCCCAAAAAATAACAACCACTCGTGAAATTGCCTTCTTTTATGTTTTTTTGTAAAATTAACTAGAAAATAAATTTGGCGGCAAACTTTTCTTCCAAATGCTTTCACACGTCAACTCTATCTCCCATGAAGTAGTCACTCATTTCTGATTCATATCAAGAGCATTACTAGCATCAGATAAAATCTTCACGGTCTTCCCTCCCTTGCTAATAGCATATTCAAGAGCTTTTCTAATAGCAATCGATTCAGTAGTCACTTTCTTAACATATTAGATTGGGGATCCATGGGCATGAAGCAGTTTCCCAAGGCTATCCAAAGCCACATTACCAATATTTGCCCTTCTATCATCATTCTGCAATCTCGCATTTGTAAACAATAAAATACCGTCTTGCAAATTTGTTGGTTTAATTTTATCATACGATGATTTCTATAGGTACAAGAAGTAAGACTTTTTGTTAGTAAATATTCGTCATCCCAAAAATAGATCTAGAAACAATATATCTTGGTTCTAACTTTCGTCATTAAACAACCGAACATTCCTACCTTTTCAAATTTGCCACTTAGTATTAACGCTCAAGTTTTAACACGTCTATTGATGCAGGAAAAGGTTTAGTATTTAAGATTTAAGAACTAGTCATACCACCGAATATACACGCTCAAAATAAGTGTTTCTGGCCTCCCAACAACAATGCCAAATAGGCTCATTTGTGGTTGTCCAAGCATGCAATAAGGATATCTCAACTTTCTCCTCCTCTCTCACATTTTTACTAAAACATTAACCGTTTCTGAAGGCATGATCTAGGAGTTTACTGCAATGCAGAGAAGCGGTTTCCCTCGAATGTGGTCGAAATCTCCTGTTAGATCCCGTACTTGGTCCCTTCCTCCCAGGAGACTGACAGAAGGATTGAATGGTCGTCAAGATTTATCTCAGCACAGGTCTCCGGCTATGTACAGGGAAAACTGAATGAGGTCTTCTTCACGAACTTCTTTTACTGAAGAAACAATTGCCCCTCAAAGGCGTGACCCTCCATCTTATACTGCTTGCCGTCTGAATGATATGAGGGATGTGGATGCTGTACAGGAGTACGGGAATCCGAGGTCTCTTTCTAGCAGAAGAAGTCCACCTGATCAGGTATTTACTAGAACCAATAGGCCGAGAGTTTGAGATTTCAGATCATCATGAAAGGGCTGATGGTGTTGGGTACTTTGATGGGCCAATACACACTGGTAGATTTCCTGAGCATTACAGTGGCAAAAGAAGTACGTATGGCGAGAGGCAAGGAGGACCTAGGCAAATGAGAAATGTCAAAGAGCTAGCAAGAAGGTGGTAATCTCAGACGGAAGCATGAAGAAGAATTTGATGGCTCCAGATTGAAGAAAAGAAGATTTTGAGTCGATAGCTCACTGAACCTGTAATATTAGCAATTGCCATTGTAAGAGAAGCATGCTCTTGTATTATAGAAGTAGACAGATTTCTGAATCCATCTAGATGAATGATAATTGTCGAAGAGAAAGAACCTGACTTAGACACATAATATCTCCTTATTGCAAGCACTTTTTGGCTTAATAGTTCATCGAACCTTGAATTTATGGGGAACTATGCATTTATACATGTTTTTGCTTCAATCCTGTTGGCAATAAGCTGTCCAACGATCACGCTTCTTAATATTAAGTTGCTAATGTGCATGCTGGCTTTGTGTATTGTTTTTATCTATGTTTTTTTTTCTCCTTTTTTTTGCTCATTTAATACTCTTTTTGCTGTCTAAGTACAGAGAAAAAGGTTCTCATTTGTTTCTAACATATATCATTGTTACTTTTCCTGGGGTGTTATATCTGTGTGCTATTGTTACTTTTTGAAGGGTGTTTTTGATGGGTTTTTTCAGGTAATGATTTTTCATTTTTTTATTCTTGGATTGTCAAACTAATAAAAAAGAATATCTATCACTCGAAATCGCCTCCTTTTTTTAAATTAGCTTTCTTAAATTAACTTGATAATAAATTTAGGAGCAATCTTTTCTTCTAGATTCTTTACCTATGCATAATTGTTAACATTATAAATCCTTTATTAGAATGATAAATAATATTTGTATATAGTAAGTTCGACTCTATCCTCGTTGCTCACCTTATTGATATACCTCATTGTATATAATAAGTTCGAATCTTTTCAAACTCAATAATTTTATTTGTTCTTACTTACTTCAGTCAAATTGTTTGTGACATGAGTCTAACTTTGTGCGCAATAAATAAAAATATCAAGTTTGTGTTGAATCTAAGTATACTAAGCATTCTTATAAATTTGTTGAAAGGAATTTTAACCCCTTGAGTTGATTTACACTGACATTTGTGATATGAAGTCAACACCATCTCATGGTGGGAAAAAACATCTCTTAACTTTTATCAACAATTGCATTAGATACGGTTATGTCTATTTGCTGAATAACAAGGATGAAGCAATAGAAACGTCTAGGCAATATAATTTTGAAGTTGAAAATCAATTGGGAAAAAGATAAAAAGTGATTGGGATGAAGAGTATAAATCTCCTTTTGCAGAAATATGTTTGGAAAGTGGGATTATCCATCAAACTACTGCCATATTCACCTCAATCTAATGAAGTTGAAGAATGGAAAAAAACCCGAAATTTGAAAGAAATGATGACTGCATTACTTATAAGTTCAGGTTTACCACAAAACTTGTGTGGAGAAGCTATCCTTACAAAGAAAGGGAACAACAAAAAGTTTTGTTTGTTCAGGACACAATCTATTCCAAATGAGAAAGGGAAAGGAAGGAAATCCAACTTGAAATATTTCAAAGTGTGGGGGTGTCTAGCCAAAGTCCAAGTTCCTATTACCAAAAAGATCAAAGTAGGACCTAAGACTGTGGACTGTAAAATTAAACTTGAGTAGTCTAGTAAAGGGTCTAAAAGACCTTGGAAAGAACCGAATAATATACTTAATAAAGAGAATCATAGGCACAGTAAATGTCAAAGGACATCTACTTTCTTCGGATCTTATTTTGTAACATTTCCTATGTCTTATGTGGGCTCTTCCAGGAAATAAACGTATGGTTCAAAGTGAATCTTTAAAAGGAAAATGAAAGTTGATGGGACTATTGACAAATATAAGGCTAGACTTGTAGTCAAAGGATAGGGACAAAAGGAAGGTCTCGATTACTTTGATACATACTCTCCAGTAACAGGGATAACGTCTATTAGGGTGTTAATAGCACTAGCTGTCGTGCATGATCTTAAGATCTATCAAATGGATGTTAAGACAACCTTTTTAAATGGAGAGTTGGAGGAAGAAATTTACATTGAAACAACCCGAGGGGTTTGTAGTTACTGATAAAAAAAAGAAAGTGTTGCAAACTTTTAAGTCACTTTATGGGCTCAATCAAACACCCAAACAATGACATGCTAAATTTGACCAAACGATGTTGGCAAATGGATTCAAGATCAACGAGTGTGATAAATGTGTATACATTAAAAATATTCCAAATCATGAAGTCATTGTTTGTTTGTATGTTGATGACATGTTAATGATGAGTAAAAATATTGACGATATAAATGCTACTAAGCGCATGCTGTCCAACAAGTTTGATATGAAGGACTTGGGAAGTGTTAATTTGATCTTAGGAATCAGAATTCATAAAACTCCTCAAGGACTAGCAATATCTCAATCTCATTATATTGAAAGAGTATTGGATAAGTTCAAGTACTTGAATTTCAACGATGTTAAGACTCCAATTGGTATAAGTTTTACATTTCAAAAGAATGAAGGTGAAAGTGACTCTCAATTGGACAAAGCCAGAGTGTTGGGAAGTTTGATGTATATTAGGAATTGTACACGACCAAATATAGCATGTGCTACTAGCAAGCTGAGTCGGTTCAATAGTAATCTTAACCAAACTCACTAGAGGGAAATGAAACATGTGTTGGGGAATCTAAAACATACACAACATTATGCCTTGCTTTATAATAAATATCTTGTCGTGATTGAAGGATATATTGATGCAAATTGGATTGCCGGGTCAAATGAAGTAAAAATTCACAAGAGGATATGTATTTACTCTTGGTGGAGGAGCAGTCTCTTGGAAATCATCCAAATAGACATGTATCGCTCGCTCTACAATAAAATTTGAGTTTATCGCTCTAAATAAGGCTAGTGAATAAGTTGAATGGCTCCAGAAATTCTTGAAAGATATTCTTTTTGGGCCCAAACCTTTGGCATCAGTATGCATACACTTTGATAGTCAAGATGCAATAGGTAGGGCATGGAGCATGATGTAAACGAAAAGTCTCATCATATAAGACGTAGACATAATACCATTAGAAAACTACTCTCTAGTGAAATTATCACAATTGACTATGTAAAGTCAAAAGATAATGTGTTAGATCTACTAACAAAAGGCCTAGTTAGAGAGACATTTGAAAGATCATTTAAGGGAGTGAGTTTACGACTTAGGACAAGTCATCATGACGGTAACTCTACCTAACAGATTGGAGATCCCAAGAGCTAGGTTCAAGGAGAAAACAAAGTTGTGACTGATGGTTTGACATTGTCAACCAACTCAATCTATTCTCATAATGAAGACAATGCTCAGGAACAAGGATAAAACATTAAGGCCCGTTAATGAGTTAATAAAGCTTAAAGTTTTTAATGATTTGCTAAGTTTGACAGATTTAACCAAATAGTGTATCTACGCAATAACACGTGTTAGATATCAATTATATGAGTGTGAAGTGGAAGCCTCTTCAAAGAGAATCATTGTATAAAGCCTATTATCTATACACTCATGAAACCAGGAGGTGTTCATGGATGAAATGAACACAACCGTAAGAATCATAAATAGTAAAGGGTTGATTATGTGACATATGGTTGTCTGTGTATACACCAAAACTCGACAGTTTCAAGGATATCACATCTACCGATTGATCAAGTATATCCAACATATGTTCACTACGGAAAGTTCAAAGGGAAACCTACTTCTCCATATGCAATTAATTCTTGCTTGTAAAGTATACACACTTGTCCATTTCTTTGTCTTTAAGTCATTCCCCACTCATGCGGGGGATTATTGGGTTTTAAAATGTGTGAATGAAAAATGAAGAGTTGTGACTTTAATGAAAAGTTGCAACTTTTATGAGGAGTTGTGACTTCTATGAACAGTTGTGACTTTTTCAAAGGGTTGTGACCTTTCCGGTAAGGAACAATAAGTACCTTTTCATAGTACGTACCCTTTGTTGTCTATAAATAGAGGGATTTTCTGAACTTCTTTTTCTACTACTAAATCTAATATTCTAAATGTATTTTACTGTCGTTGGGTGGTTTGCTGACACCGTGGTTATAGGTACCGATACACCGGTGAGTAAGATCTTTCTATCCTGAGAGGATATATTCCATTAACCTCGGGTACTTGAGGGGAATAATTCCCTTAAGGGGACACTATGCATTCAGTGGACTCGATTTTCTTCTTTGATAAAAATATTTTGTATATTTTTTCTAATCTGTTTCTGATTCTATTTTCTCTACTGATTTTAATTTTCTAGTTTTGAAAATACTCTTTATACTTTGTTGTTTCTTACCAAGTTCTCCAAAATTTTTGTTCCAAGTATCTTAGAAATACAGGATGAACAACAAGCTAGTTTCTGGAAACGGAGAGGTCTCAATCTGATTTCTTATTTGCTGTTGAAAATCGGTCTAACTGTGTAATAGTTGCTCTATTTTTTAATATTACTCCACTTCATCATGTATTTGAAGCGTGGAGTTCTGCCCAGCAGTCGAGTAACTCATCCTCTGTTCTTCCTATTAAGAAGAGGTTATATCTTCATTCACCTATCCATCCTAAATACTCTTTTACTAATGAAAATGAATACAAGACCAAAGATCTTGGATTACAATGGACGGGTAAGGAGTTAAGTACACATTTTCTTAAAAAGCTTAAGATTATTTATTACTCCAAACTTCCATAGGAAGTCCCAAAAACATTTCTGAAAAGAGTGACAACTCGCTTAAACTTCAAATTTTTAACCGCTTCATGGATCAAATTCTTTGCAAAGTAGTTACCTGATTTAACTTTTATCGTAGGTTGCCATATTACCCTATCATTATAACCTGGAATAGAAATCAGGATAGACAATATAGCATCGATATCTTCAGCTTTAGAAGTCGTATTTAACTCTTGTATTTTTCATGTGTGAATATTGTTGGGTTTTAAAAGGTGTGAATGGAAAATGAAGAGTTATAAATTTAATGAAGTGTTATGACTTTTTCGAAGAGTTGTGACTATATAAAAAGTTGCGACTTGTATAAAGAGTTTTGACTTTTCTGAAGAGTTGTGATTGTTGTCTATAAATGGAGGGGTTTTCACTTATTTTTCAACAACGAATTTCTAGGCTTCTACTTCTACTACTAAATCTAGTATTCTAAGTATACTTTACAACCGTTGAGTGGTTTGCTAACACCGTGACCGATACCCCGGAGTAAGATCGTTCTATCTTGGGAGGATATATTTCATTAACCTCGGGTACTTGAGGGGAATAATTTCCTTAAGGACACACTGTGCATTCAGTGAACTCAATTTTCTTCTTTGAGAAAAATATTTTGTATATTATTTCTAATCTGTTTCAAGTTTTATTTCTTTACTGGTTTTAAGTTTCTAGTTTTGAAAAATACTCTTTAAACTTTGTTGTTGCTTACCAAGTTCTCAAAATGCATCTTTCTTTTCCCTTTCAGTTGAAGAGAGGGATGTAAATTCCTTATACAGACCATCACGGAGTTGGAAACAAGACAAATCATATGTTGATAGCTGCTAGTACAGACTTAAGCAAAATCTCTTTTCCCGCATGCAATACTTAATTTAGCCTGCCATCCTTTTATTTTTGTCTTGACTCTATCCTCTATAAACTTTAGCATCTTTTCTTGAAACGTCCCATAACAACAAGTAAACACAAATACATAGCCATGTCATTTATTTATCGTTGTCCAAGCAACAACGATATCTCAACTTTCTCCTCCGCTCTCACTTTTTTACTGAAGTAGATTGCCGATTTATCTAGATTAACCATTTGCCAAGAGATTTGATTATATTTCCTTAAAATATCGGCTACACAACCTGCATTTTGATCTTTAATTGAACATAATCTAAAGGAGTTATCGACAAAAAATAAATGAATTACGCTTTGACCATATCTATTCAACTTAAGCCCTTGGATTTCATTCAATTGTTGATTCCATATAGATTGCTACACCTCCTACCATAAACTAAATAATCATTTTAATGCTCAATGATAAATTTGGTAAGAATATCTTACTACAAACCCTAACTAGGATTTATATATAAGATAAGAAGAATTATCTTACATTACACTAAAATCCAAAAGGAAACATCAAACAAAATTCAGCAAGTAAAGTCTTTTTTCCCCTTTTTTCACTCATTTTTGCTCATTCAATACTCTTTTTACTGTTTAAGAACAGAGAAAAAGGTTCTCGTTTGATTCCTATATATATATATATTTGTATGCCATTTAATTGTTCCTTCTTATTTGGGGTGTTTTTGATGTTTTGTTTCAGCTGAAGTTTTGTTTTTTGTTCTTGAATTTTTATTTTTACCTGATATAGGATATGATGTGTGATAAATATTGGTTTGTTGTTACCTCGTATAGGATCTATATATGTTCAATCAATCAACTATGCCTCAATACAAACCTAGTTGAATATACATGATATAGGATCTATATATAGGATCTGCTGTGTGATTAATATTGGTTTGTTGTTACCTCGTATAGGATCTATATATGTTTAATCAATCAACTATGCCTCAATACGAACCTAGTTGAATTTACCTGATATAGGATCTATATATAGGATCTGATGTGTGATTAATATTGGTTTGTTGTTACCTGATATAGGATCTATATATGTTCAATCAATCAACTTGCCTCAATGCGAACCTAGTTGAATTTACCTGATATAAGATCTATATATAGGATCTGATGTGTGATAAATATTCGTAATGGTAGGATTTTTCTGTCTATTTTGCAGAACTCTGATGATTTTTCTCCGATTTTCCAGTAATTTATATCAAGTGTTTTGAGGTTCGAAACCTGTTAGTTGTTAAAAGTAAATTAGTTTGTTTGATTTGTTTTTCTTTGGATGGTTGTTACTCATTAGCCATTGTATTGTACTGCATTGCTAGATAAAATATTTATTTCTATTCTTTCGTATTGTATTTGATATTTTTGCATATCTTGTTGCAGGGTTCTACTAGAGGAGTGTGATCTTGTGTTTGAGTTGTGTTCTACGACTTGGTTGTACTTGATTGATATCGTTTCGAGATGGAAAGAAAAGTTTTAGCTTTAGCTGACTCTGGAATCATGCCAGTTTCAGGGAACGAAGAGGTGTCAATCTTATTTCTTATTTGCTGTTGAAAATTGGTCTAATTGTGTAATACTTACTTTGTTTTTTCATATTACTCTATTTCATCATGTATTTGCAGCCTGGAGTTCTTTCCCGAAAGTCTAGTAACTCTCTTTTTCCTTATAAGAAGAGGTACTCTGTGCTCTATCCTCATGCACCTATCCATCCTTCAAGAAATGTTGACGATCTAGTGAAATCAGCTTTGGCTGAAAAATTAGCTGACTAGAAAGCTATAGGTACGGCAAAAGTTTCTGTCAAGAATGACGTTGTTCCCAAACAAGGGGAAAGCCACAGTAAACTTGAACTTCCGGCTGATTCAGGGCACATTGAACTGTCATTAAGCCCAAAGAAACTTCTAGTTTCTTCTTTGGTTGATTCAAATACTACGCCGAGTTGTCTGATGCGTGGAACAGTAAATCCTTCATTGCTTTCTCCATCTTTGAATAATAATGACGCTGATGATGCTGTACGCATTAATAGATTTAATTGGGATCTGAATATTCCCATGGATTTATGGGAGGCTTCTGGTGATGATATTCCTGTTCAAGATGCAAGTCAGATAGACAGCAAGCCACCTTCTAATTCTGCTTCTGTAATTGGTTCTAATAGTGATAAAGGGATGCAAGTTGTTGGAGCTAGTAAGCAGGAATTTAATTTTCCCATATCATCAATACATCCTGCCCTACGACACAAGTCTGGAAATATGCTTTGTGTTAGTCTTGGTAGTACTTTACAAGGGTTTGACTCCTCAGTACTGCAGTCAAAGTCAGAACCTGTAGAAAAAGCCTTGGTACAAGCTAATGCTGGAACTGTGGTTCGTCCAGCTGGAACATTCGAGGCTAATGTTGTGAAAACTGAGGTTGTAAGGCAGAATCTGCAGTCTATTGAGTTGTCAAGTAAGGAATTACTTGACCAAAAACCAATGAAATGTGAACCTTTCATGAGATCAGATGCGATTGCGCCCCAATCAGTTCGAAGGGTTTTGCAGCCTCAGGAGAGTTCTTCTTCTTCTACATGTTCAGATATGTCTGTGAGTTGTGGGACTTGTCTACTCCATCTGAGTACTTTGATCATACTAAAAATGCAAACTTTGACCTCAAAGAACTAAATGTATGCAGTGATAAAGTGGAGGCATCTGTTTCCGCGAGCATGAGTATTGAAGATCACATGGTATACAAAAACACACAAGACACACACAATTTGGTTACAAGTGGTGAGGGATCGGCAAATGATGGGGAAAAGATAAGTATATCAGCTGGTACAGAGAAAAAATGTTATGCTTCTGATTGTTATAAGGCCTTTGCTGGACATGTTGACACTGAGGGTGTGGGGTGTGTCAGAGAGGATGAGGAATGTGAAGACGGTGAGATCAGAGAACCATTGATGCAGTCAATTGCAGAAGACCCCAATGTTGAGGGGATGGATTCAGGAAAAAATAATGAATCTTCAAGTAAAAATGTTCAAAATATCGCTGTCTTCAGACCTGTAACGGGTACTTCGCTGCCTTTAAGAAGTGGAAGAGAGAGGTATTTTTATATGGAGGAGGAGAAATTCCATCTACAAAAGAATAGGTGATTTTTCTTTTAATTGATGTTTGATTTGTAATTTTTTTTTTTAATAATGCTGCTGAACTCGACTTTTTATTACTGTGCTATTTCCAGAGATGAAATCTATGGTTATGGTCCCAAATTTGTGCGAGATAGGTTTCAGGGCCATCCATTTGGTAGGTCAAGGGGGAACTTCATGCGTGGAAGAGGTAGGGGCTGGGGATGGGGCCGGGGCCGATATTCTGGGCATGATTTTGAAAGCTATGATAATAGACATAAACATACTGCTGCTTTCTGGGAATCTGCAAATGAACGTAAGGACTATGATAATAGACTAGATGGTGGTGCCATTGCTAGTAGTAGGAGGAGGCATCCACCTGCACATTGACTATCCCCCAATGGAAGAGAAGATGCTGCCGTGATAGATATCAGCCTAAGAAGATGCCCTGGTGAAGATGGCTCTGCCTATGTTGGTGTTCGGCAATATAGACCTAATCATCATTTCGGTCAGGGTGATAATGCAAAGTTTACTGCAATGCAGAGAAGCGGTTTCCCTCGAATGTGGTCGAAATCTCCTGTTAGATCCCGTACTTGGTCCCTTCCTCCGAGGACATTGACGGAAGGATTGAATGGGCGTCAAAATTTATCTCAGCACAGGTCTCCTGTTATGTACAGGGAAGATAGAATTAGGTCTTCTTCACGAACTTCTTTTACTGAAGAAGCAATAGCCACTCAAAGGCGTGACCCTCCATCTTATACTGCTCGTCATCTGAATAATATGAGGGATGTGGATGCTGTATAGGAGTATGGGCATCCGAGGTTTCTTTCTAGCAGAAGAAGTCCACCTAATCAGGTATTTACTAGAACCAATAGGCCAATAGTTGAGATTTTAGATCATCATTCGAGGGCTGATGGTGATGGGTACTTTGATGGACCGATACACACTGGTAGATTTCCTGAGCTTCACAGTGACGAAAGAAGGAAGTATGGCGAGAGGCAAATGAGAAATGTCAAAGAGCAAGAAGGTGGTAATGTAGGACGGAGGTGTGAAGAAGAATTTGATGGCCCCAGATTGAAGAAAAAAAGATTTTGACTTGATAGCTCACTGAACCTGTAAGAGCAACATCGTTCTTGTATTATAGAAGTGAGGCAGATTTCTGAATTCATCTAGATGAATGGTAATTGTCGAAGTGAAAGAACGCGACTTAGACACAGAATGCATTTATACCTGTTTTTGCATTAATCTTGTTCCAATAGGCTGTCCATTGAACGTGCTTCTTAATATTGCTGCATGTAATTTGTCATTCTAGAAGTAGATGCTCTACTGTGCTGGCTTGAAATTAACTTCCTTGGCATGAATGCTGGTAGATTAAGTTGCTATTGTGCATGCTGGCTTTTCTGTATTGTTTTAAGGCCTTAAACACAGCTTTTAGCCGTCCTTAACATACTTGGGATGGAGCAGAGAGACCATTAACACTACCTTGGAAGGTAGCGGGACTATTTCTGATAGTGTGTATGCAGACCGTACCCTTATTTGAATTTTTCAGATCAAGGGACTATAGATGATAATGGGGGAAAACAATCACCAAATTACAAAAACAAAGCGAAACAATCGGTAGTAGTGTTACAATATAAGAGCATTGAATTAGAAAGAAAAAAAAAGGAACAATACCATTGTTGTAGTTACCGGCACATGCTTGAATTTTTGTACAACAGATAGTGTGTAGCCATTTTCGTAGTTCTAATTTTTAATATCTATCATCATCTGTTTCGGCCACTGCACTATTTAGTTGTTGTTCGTAATTCTTTTTATAGGCTTTACACTGCTTCTCTTAAAAGTTATGTTTTCGCCACTCTTTTCTTCTTCTTTATACCTGAATTAATTGCTGCACTTGAGCCAAGAGTCTTTCAAAAATAGTCTCTCTACCTCCACGAGAATACCTGATAATTACTGGAGTTCATCTAACAAACTTTGACAAAAGGGGATGAGCCCCGTCTCCTTTTGCTTCTTAATCTGATAACGAGCCCATTGTAGTCCTACAGCCCCCTTTTCGTTAACAAACTAATATTTACTGAATTTTATTAAAAAATAATACTAAAATAGACTTTTTAATTACAAAAATATCACGTGGGCCTTATTTCTCAGTTGAAAATAGAATGAACTTATAAAAATATATAATCTAAAACTGTAAAGTAATATCATAGCAATTTCTTTGTGATTGACAAAGCATGAAGACTAGACTTCATTGCATTGAAGATAAATAATCAGTCAAAAAAGCAATAATATGTACCATAATAGAAGTAAGTAGGAAATTTATTGGAAATTCTAATGTAATATGCACATAATAGACCACTAAAAGTACAAGCAGATAAATGTGCAAAGAAAAAAGAAGGTTAATTTCTTTGTCACCAACAACATGACTTGACTTTATATATTCATTTTGATTAAAGATAACAACCCATCAAAAATGGTAGGAAAAACTGCTGTAAAACCCAATTTCTTTTGTTAGATTCTTCTTTCCCGTCATCCATAAATTAGGGCCATCTAATCCACTTTTTTCTTTCTTTCTATCTAATTTGTAGCTTCACGGGCTTGTTCTTTTAGCTGTCCATTATGTAGATTAGTTTTAAATAAAACATCTGAAACTAAAAGACTCTCCAAAATTGTCTATCTATGGAGCCTCTACTATATAAAGACGAATGTCGCGACAAGACCCACGACACCTTAAAAAAACTACTATTGACACGGATACGGGACCTAGGATCACGAGTGACCCCAAGCTAACCCTGAGCTGGCATATCATAAGCATACTGGATAAACTGATCAAAGAAAATATTGTGTGGAAGGTTAAAACATCATAAAACTAAAATGATAGGGAATACCCATTACTATCTGAATAAATAAACTGAGATTTTAATGACAACTGAAAGATCAAACTCCAAAGCAAAAACTGAATCTAACTATGTCTGAAATAAAGCCTCTAATTGACTAGAGATGCTGGGACATGCCTTAGCTAAATCTAGCAAAACTAAAATTAAAGACCGAAAGTAGAAAGATAATCATGTCAATCGTCCTCGAAGAATGAGGACTCACCATTGATGCTGCTGAACTGGAGATCGGGAATCGATCTATGCGTGATCTGAATGCTGAGGACCTGAACCTACATCACAAGAAGATGTAGCGCAGAGTATGCGTCAGTACTTGAAATGTACTGAGAATGCAGGATAGAATAAAACTGAATAATATACATAAATTAACAAAGCATACAACTGAGCAATGATATAAAGTGAGCATGATACTATACTAAAAATATTGAATATGAACTAAAATGAATGCAATGACCAAGTTTATATCATGCTGAAACTGAATACTGAACTATAACTGATAACCTGGTCAATGCAATAGAATATGACTGTGGGAGCTACTAATAACCGACATAAAACCACGTGAGCTAAACATGGAGTCCGATGTATACGCCCCATCGAGAGGACCCAATATACCCTGCCAGAGGTATAGAGGCATGACTGGCGTGATCACTAAATTGATGCCCACAGAGGGGACTTATAACCTACGGGGGCACGTAGTTCTGGGACTTGAGGGTGACTGACCCTAGTCCAACTCGATTTAAAGCCTACTCCCAACTGAATATGTGAAAACTATAACATAACTGAAGTAAATTGGATAGCTCAATAATCTGACATGCAAATCTGAAAATGCAACATTTATTTCTGATAATAAAACATTCGAAAACTGAGGCATGTATATCTGGTTATCTATCCTAGCTAATATAATTCATGAACTAAACAAACTACATAACTAGGGTTCTGAGTTTATGTAAGATTCTATGCAAAAGCAATACTAAAACATGATAATCTGATTAAGAACGTTACAATAACTATTTCATGGTAATTTGCTTAAATTCTAGAAACCCTAGGTCTAGATAATATGGAGGAAATCAAGAATCTGACTAAATTCTAGGGACCTAATGGGTGAAAGAAACCCACTAGTGAAATCTCACATACCTGGTGACGGAATTTATGGAGAAATCTTTCAATATTGGGGCTGGAACCGAATAAAACCTTGTTGTGTGTTTTTGAGGGACTACTCGACTTTTCTCTTTGTTTTGCTCTAAGTTTTGCTTGATTTTTGGTGAATGATCGATTAGGGTAAGTTCTAATTAAGTCACTAGGCTAAAACTGACCAAAACCACGTAGTTTAGGGGTTAAACGACGTAGTTTAGGGGTCCAACGCATAAGAAAAAGACCAAACGACCCCTGACTTAAAAGCTGTCGGGGCCAACCGACGGACTGACCCACGGTCTGTCCTGTCAACCGTTGATTAGCTTCAGAGAGGGGCTGTTGAAGGGTCTGATCCACGGACCAGGACCACGGCCCGTGGTCTGACCTACGGTTCGTGGGTCCGGCCGTGGGTCGACCCTTAGACATTTTTATGGACTGTTTCTGGATAGGGCTGCAGGCCATCCATAAACTCCACCTATGATCCATGGGTGGTGCTCGTCTTTGGCACCTGCAACGTCTGATTTCTGCAATTTGGTCTGTCTAGGATACGGGGTGTTACAACAACTAACAACTCATAAAAGATAGAGTCCTCCGAAAGCAAGGAGACCTCACTCAAAAGCTAACAAACAGATGAAGTGATCTCGACGGAACTCTTGTTGAGGATCTTAAGTACTTGAAACTGCATCATAAAAGATGCAGGTCGAATGTTATGAACCAAGTCCAGCCCAATGTAGATACTAATGTCATACAAGTTGTTATTAGGCAGACAAGTGATATTGGGCTGACAACAAGCAATAGGGCCAGGTTAATTTGGGATCCGGGTTGAGTAGTGGGCATAAAACAGTTCCATCAAAAAGGGTAGTGATATGTGATTTAGAGATTATGCAAATTGTTGAGAAAAATGTCTAGTCTTCTCATCCCTTTCTTTGAGTCTATGCTTCTCATCTCCCTTCTAGTTATCTTCTACAATAATTTTCTTTGTTAGTTCCATTTTTCTTTGTAACTTCTAGTTTATTGATTATAATATTTGAATGTTTCTATTGTGAAATTGGAGTTGTTACATTGAATGACATCAGTATATTGAATGTACGAGTATATAAGATAGCTAATAACAAATAACTGAACTGAAAGGATTGCAATATACATAAATATATACCCAACTGAATGTAAAGAAATAAAGGAATGAAATCATTTAAACTTTGCAAATACTTACTCATCTATGAACTTAACATATTAAGTGATATGATAAAAACACACTTTTAACTCTATTTGGGAGACTCTCTGACCGACAACCATCACTATGATTTACGTGATGATACAGTGTCTTGCCCACACTGCCAGAACTGTCCTATATCGTGTCCGGCTATAGAACCTCTCAACTGGATCCAGTAAGCAATAAGAATTCATCTAAAAAGTATGATCATGTAACTATGTTGGCAAGACATGGTTAGGAGGATTTTTAGTTGTTTGAACTCATCTCCATATCGGTGCTCAATAATATACTCATGCTCAAATGTATAAAACATACTCTTTCTCTGTTATGAGGTAATTACTCAAAATAACCTCTTAAAAGAGGTAACTGCTCTGAAATATCTCTGAACTCATAAACTCATTTTAGAAATCAAAGTTTCTTTTTTCTTAATGTAAAAATGATACATTTGGGAATACTTTGTTCCCTTGTTCTATTTCTCAATCATGTATAAAACTCTTCTCAAAACTCATCTTTGCTTTCTTAGAAAATTAGTTTACGACCATTGTTTGGTTAAAAAGGATTCTCAATTATAACTCAACAATAGGGTTCATGCTGAAAAATAAACATGAACAATCAACTCAAGAATCTCAATGCAAGATATAGCAACTCAATAATCAAGGAATGGAATTGAGAAATCATCAAGGAAACTCATCTAAAAAATTATCAAAACTAAGGATGTAACCCTAGATTATTCTTTACTGATCAAAAGTAGACGTAGGGGTGAGAACGAACTCAGTCCATCACTATGATAGTCTTATATACTTGGAAGAACAAGGTTCTTGAAGAAAAAACTTGCTTGGACACCTTGAAACCCTAGCTATGGTGTTTTCTTGAAGTTCTTGAGCAAAGATTATTTTTTAGAGTGAAAGGGTTGAAATAATCAGAACTGATTGACTTTGCCTTTTGAAGAAATTAATAGTCATGGGTTGGGATTTTGGGATGAGGAAATGACAGAAACACCCCTCCTAAAACGTGAAAAGAAGAGAACTAAAAGAATTCTGAAGTAATGTGCGCGGTCGTGCAGCTGAAGCTTAGTTCGTGCGGCACTTCACGCAACCTTACCATTAGCACTGACCTTGCCGCGCGCCGCACGTTGGACTTCCATTTTGCGCGCCGATTTACGCAGAATAATTAGTAGTGCCCAGAAAAATAGGCAAAATTTTTAGCACATAAATTAGATTGACGAACGGTCAAAACTGGTTGAAAGAAGACTCCAAGACCTTCCATATGGTTGGTATTAAGTCACAAAACTCTTCATATGTTATAAGGTATGATTGATTGAAGTTGATCCTTGAATGAACTTACACGAAAAACTTAATCATTGGAGAACCTCTCAATTTGACTTTTTGCTAAAGGTTAATTATGCTCTTAACTCACATCCAAAGCACTTCTAATACTTAGGAATAGACCTTAACATATATGAACAAGTAAATGTTACCCGACCCAAGTTGATACACTTACGACAAATAATTTGGATTTTAAGAGTAGAATTTTTAGGGTGTTACATATAGTGTGTATGCAGAACGTATCCTATCGGTAGAAAGTGTTAGGGTTTTGCCCTGATTTTCTTATCATATTTGTGTTTTAATTTTACCTTGAAGGAAAGTAAAGCATTACCATAATTGATTTTACTTTTCATGAAAGGAAAATATAATTCTCTTCCATATTTGGTTATTCTTTTCTTATAAGAAAAGTTTGGAGATCTATAAATTGGGGATTCCTATTCTCATAGTATAACACAATAGAATCAACAATGTAGTCGTTTAGAGAGTTTTGTTTATGGGGAGATTTTTCTATCAACAGTTTAATATTTTTCTTTTATATTAGTTTTCATATAATAATACTATGTTTTTAGTATAATTTTTGTATCTAATTTATCACTGTCTTGATTTGCAATTGTAAGCTTTCGCATGACGTCATATTCACTTTCGAACTCAAGAAAAGCATAATAAAATAGTTCAAGAAAAAAGAATAACTTGTAGCAAAATATTAAAAGCATGATAGAACATTCTCAAAGGGACAATAACTACAATAATATTCTATTCTAATTCGTGTCCTTCGATCTAAGTTAAACAAGTATATATAAGTGGTTTGGTTAATTTGTACCATGCGTTAGAGGTTGGAAGGAATATTATTAGGATGTTCATTTCTTTGTATATCCAGTAACCTTATGCATTGTTTCCGCGACTTATGTTGTTATTTTATTTATTATAATCATGATGATTTGATTAACTTACCGAAAGTATTCGAGGAGGAGCATAATAGATAAGACAAAGTTAATGATTTATTATTGTCCTATCCAGTTGGTAGCTCCATGGAAATTGTTGGAGTGTACGATGAACTAAATGACCATTCCTAGAAAGGATTGTCATACTAAGTCTAGAAAAGAACTATTACTCAAGAAATCGCTTTTTATCCAAAAAAACTAATAATCAGTGATAAATTTGAGAGTCATCTCTTCCAAATTCTTTATATGCATATGGATGCTTGTTAATACTATATCTTCTTCTTTAATAGAATGATACGAATAGTCATGTATTATAAGTTTGGCTATATCCTTATCTTCACTTGATTAATATCGGGATTAATAAATTCGAAGGGGAATATCTTAAACGAGATGAAATCGAAAATTTGTCATTATCCCCTCCTATTATTGGTTTCATGTAGATTGTGGAATATACCATGAACTAATTAAATGATCATTGCTAAATAGAAATGTCAGACTAATCCAAAAAATAACAACCATTCGTGAAATCGCCTCCTTTTTTGTCTTTTGTAAAATTAACTAGATAATAAATTTGGTGATATACATATGTATATTTATGAACATTAATGACAAGTAATATTTGTATATAATAAATTTGACTCTATTCTTACGCTCGCCTTATTAAACATCTAGAGGGAAGGATTTTTTATTAATTTTTTGAAACATAACACCTAGTATTATTGCAGCAACGAATTACATAGATTAAACATATCTTTAGCATCTTGTATGACCAACTCTCTCAAGAGATTTTTACCAGAATCATTTACTTTGAGAGAAATTATAGTTAAAATAAAAAACTTATTTGGAATTCATTATAGCGATAATTAATTAGTACTCAGGCAATAACTATACACCTAACCTCATTTCCATTATAACAATTATTCCCTTACATGCGTCCCTCTATCTAGTAGTCTCTCGATAGTGTGATCACATGAGTATAGATTTGACATGACATTGATGAAAAGTGAAAACTTTATGAAGAGAGAGAATTGATGATGTTGTAACCCTATATATAGTCTAAAGGGATGTTGAATGACGTTCACGTAAGCCAAAAAGTGTGATGTTTACGTGTGGAAACCTCCTTGCTCAAAGGAGGAAAAACCACGACCTGTCCCACGTGATTTTCCAACTACTCTTTACTATCATAAAGCAACAAGTGATTACAGACTATAATAATCATACAAGGATTAAACTCTTAATCCTACAACCTGTAACAACTCTATTACAAAATGAGCCAAAGCAATGGCTATATATATTGCCTACTATATCAACTAATAACTCTAATACAGCTAACTCTAGCTATGCTCATAGTCAATTGGGGATAAAATAGCACAATCTAAATTCCTTTATAGCTTAGGAATAGAACTTACAAATTAAGACTCAAAAACTCAACTTTCTGATGAACAACTAAAGACACACTTGATAACTTTATCAGGTCCCTTGCAATTCTTGAAAGCTTGTTGATTTCTTGTGAGAGAAAAGCTCCTATTTTGAAAATGCTTGTGTTGGATGAACTAGGTTGTTTCATGTCAACCAAGGTATGTACTTGTCTGAACAAACAACCTAGTGCATTGCCATTGGTTGAGCACTCTTTCCTCTTTTCTCGTGCAACCATAAGAAAAATGACAACTTTTACAGATGTCCTCCATTTGTCCAGGAACATGTGATAATCATGGGACCAGGTCCCATTGTTTGTTAGGATCATCAAAACTACAGAGCTACAAACTTTCCATCTTAGAAAAAAGAAAAACAGAAGAATAGACTTCCAATAAAAAAAATTACTAGATGTATTAGGCCACCAAAGTGCTTGAGCCGCCCCTGGTCATAGATGGTGTTATGGTTCTCATAGATGGCTGAGTTTAACATTCAGTGAACGTTTTAACCTGCAAAATTCACCTTGGACAATTTCCTATCACTAACCTGTTATGTTTTTTCTTGACATGAGTCTATCGATAATAGTCTCTCTACCTAGGAAAGGTAGGGATATGGTCTACATACACAGTTACACACTATATCAGAAATAGTCCCTCTATCTTCCAAGGTAGTGTTAATGGACTCTCTGTTCCAACCCAAGTATGTTGAGAATGGACGGCTAAAAGCTGCGTTTAAGGCCTAAAAACAATACACAAAGAGCAACTTAAACTACCAGCATTCATGCCAAGGGAAGTCACAGTAGAGAATATTAAAACTACTTCTTTTCTCCTTCTAGAAAGACAAATTACAGGCAGCAATATTAAAAAGCGCGTTCAATGGACAGCCTATTGGAAACAAGATTAAAGCAAAAACAGTTTTTCCCATGGCTAATATTACAGGTTCAGTAAGCTACTAAGATATCAACTCAAAATCTTCTTTTCTTCAATCTGGAGCCATCAAATTCTTCTTCATGCCTCCGTCTAAGATTACCACCTTCTTTCTCTTTCACATTTCTCATTTGCCTCTCGCCATACTTCCTTCTTTCGCCACTTTGAAGCTCAGGAAATCAACCAGTGTGTATCGGCCCATCAAAGTACCCAACACCTTCTACATGTTCTGACTTTGACTGCAGTACTGAGGAGTTAAACCCTCGTAAAGTACTACCAAGAATAACACGAAGCACATTTGCAGACTTGTGTCGTAGGGAAGGATGTATTGATGAGATGGGAAAATGAAATTCATGCTCACTAGCTCCCACAACTAGCTTCCCTTTATCAATAACAGAAGCAGAACTAGTAGACAGTTCAACATGCCCTGAATCCGCAGGAAGTTCAAGTTTATTGTGGCTTTCCCCTTGTTTGGAAACAACTTCATTCTTGATAGAAACTTTTGCCGTACCTATAGCTTCCTGGTAAGCTAATTTTTCGGCCAATGCTGGTTTCACTAGATCGTCAACATTTCTTGAAGGATGGATAGGTGCATGAGGATAGAGCAAAGAGTACCTCTTCTTATAAGGAAAATGAGAGTTACTAGACTGTCGGGCAACAACTTCAGGCTGCAAATACATGATGCAGTAGAGTAATATTAAAAAACAAAGCATGTATTACACAGTTAGACCAATTTGCAATAGTAAATAAGAAATCAGATTGAGACCTCTTCGTTCCTGGAAACTGACATGATTCCAGAATCAGCTAAAGCTAAAGCTTTTCTTTCCATCTCGAGACGATATCAATCAAGCACAACCAAGTCGTAGAACACAACTCAAACACAAGATCACACTCCTCTAGTAGCACCCTGCAACCAGATATGCAAAAATATCAAATACAATACGAAAGAAGAGAAAAAGAACATTCATACTCGAAAAAAAAATATAAAAGAAGTAAAACAAATATTGTATCTAACAATACAGTACAATACAATGGATAATGAGTAACATCCATCCAATGAAAAACAAATCAAACAAACTAATTTACTATTAACAACTAACAGGTATCGAACCTCAAAACACTTTATCTAAATTACTAGAAAATCAGCGAAAATCATCAGAATTCTACAAAATAGACAGAAAAATCCTGACATTACCAGTAAATTCAACTAGGTTCGGATTGAGGCATAGTTGATTGATTGATTGAACATATATAGATCCTATATCAGGTAACACAAAACCAATATTTATCACGCATCGGATCGTATATAAGGTAAATTCAACTAGGTTCGAATTGAGGAATACTTTATTGATTGATTGAACATATATAGATCCTATATCAGGTAACACAAAACCAATATTTATTACGCATCAGATCGTATATCAAGTAAATTCAACTAGGTTTGGATTGAGGCATAGTTGATTGATTGATTGAACATAAATAGATCCTATATCAGGTAACACAAAACCAAAATTTATCACGCATCAGATCGTATATCAAGTATATTCAACTAGGCTCGAATTGAGGCATAGTTGATTGATTGATTGAACATATATAGATCCTATATCAGGTAACACAAAACCAATATTAATCACGCATCAGATCGTATATCAGGTAAAAATCCAAAAATTCAAGAACAAAAAACAAAACTTCACCTGAAACAAAACATCAAAAACACCCCAAATAAAAAGGAACAATTAAATGGCACACATACAGGAATCAATTGAGAACCTATAGACAAAAAAGGGAAGAAAAGAGTTTACTTGCTAAATTTTGTTTGATGTTTCCTTTTAGTATAATGTCAGATAATTCTTCTTATATATATATATATATATATATATATAATCCTAGTTAGGGTTTGTAGAGAATCTTAGAGATATTCTTACCAAATTTATCATTGAACATTAATTAATTTTCCAGATAAGTCTTTTCAAGCTAATATTAATTTTGTCTTCTCCATGATGCTTATATGAGAGGAACAAAATGAAATCCAAGGGCTAAAGTTGAATAGATATGGGCTAAGCGTAATTCATTTACTTTTTGTCAATGACTCCTTTATATTTTGTTCAATTAACAATCAATATGCAGGTTGTGCTGCCGATATTTTAAGGAAATATAATCGAAGCTCTGGATAAGTGGTTAATCTAGATAAATCAGCAATCTGTTTTAGTAAAAATGTGAGAGAGGAGGAGAAAGTTGAGATATCGTTGTTGATTGGACAACGATAAATAAATGACAAGGCTTTGTATTTGTGTTTACCGGTTGTTGTGGGATGTTTCAAGAAAAGATGCTAGAGTTTATAAAGGAGAGAGTCAAGACAAAAATAAAAGGATGGAAGGCTAAATTTTTCAAGTATTGCGGGAAAAGAGATTGTGCTTAAGTTTGTACTAGCAGCGATCCTTACATATGCTTTGCCTTGTTTCCAACTCCGTGATGGTCTGTATAAGGAATTTACATCCCTCTTTTCAAATTACTGGTGGGGGGACATAAAGGAGAAAAGAAAGATGCATTTTGAGAACTTGGTAAGAAACAACAAAGTTTAAATAGTATTTTCAAAACTAGAAACTTAAAATCAGTAAAGAAACATTTATCTCAAAGAAAAAAATCGTCCTACTGAATGCACAGTGTATCCTTAAGGAAATTATTCCCCTCGAGTATCCGAGGTTAATGAAATATATCCTCCCAAGATAGAACGATCTTACTCACAGTGTATCGGTACCTAAAATCACGGTGTCAGGGAACCACTCAACGGCAATAAAGTCCACTTAGAATACTAGATTTAGTAGTAGAAGAAGAAGAAGTCTAGAAATTCATGGTTGAAAAATAAGAGAAACCCCCTCTATTCAGTGGCGGAGTCAGGATTTTCAATAAGGAGGTTCAAAATCTGAAAAAATAGACACACGAAGTAGTCGAAGGGGGTTCGACATCTACTATACATACCTAAAAAATTATTTTAACCATGTATAAATCATATAATTTTCCGCCGAAGGGGGTTCGAATGAACCCCTAATGGTAAGGTGGCTCCGCCACTGCCTCTGTTTATAGACAACAAAGGTTAGCGTGAATGGGTGTTTATTGTGCCTTATCAGAAAGATCACAACCCTTTGGAAAAATCACAACTCTACGGTAAAGTCACTACTTTTCAGAAAAGTCACAACTCTTTAGAAAAGTCAATGATGTCTCCAGATCGAAGAAAAGAAGATTTTGAACTTGTAATATTAGCAGTTGCCATGGGAAACACTGTTTCTACATTTTTTTTTGTCGTTAAAAAAGATTTAATAGATCATCAAACGTTGAATCTATGCATTAATACATGTTTTTGCTTCAATCTTGTTGTTAGTAGACTGTCCAAGGAACGCGATTCTTAGAGCCGCACTGTCTATCATGAGAACCAATATCATTGAGAAATTTTGATTTGCGTCGTGTAGGTTCACTAAAGGGGTTTAGGGAGTATAGTGTGTATGCATATCGTACTCATGTCTTGATAGATAAAAAGACTTTTCTGATAGACTTGGCTCAAGAAAAGCATAGTAAAATATTAAAAACATGATATAACATTCTCAAAGGGAAAATAACTACAAAAATATTATATTCTAATTTGTGTCTTCCGATCAAAGGTACGCAAGTATATAGAAGTGGTTTGGTTAATTTATTCCATGCATTAGAGGACTCAATAGAAGTAACAACAGAGCTCTTAATATACTGCCATCTTAAAAAACAATTAACATGAAATACTAAAAAAAAAAGGATTCAAATCCAAGTAATGTAGATTGAATGTCGGAAATCCCAGTTTTAGGATTGGGGTTTTATGGGTTAAATGAGTGGGTAAAATATTTGGAATTGGGTACAAATTAATTTAAATAATTAAATTAGGACGAAATATTAAGTGGAATAAATATATATCCATGTAGGCATGCCACGTATATGCCACATAGGATGATAAAAGATGGGGATATGAGACTTAACCATCCGAGGGCAAATATGTGTCTAAAGTTGAATGGCACGGATATATCAAAAAAGTATAATGAAGGGCAAATATAACCCTTTTCTAAGAGTACAGGGGCATATATGACCCTTTTCCAAATAATTTATTTATATGTAATGAATTTCTTTAAACAAACACCGAATTGGACTAAAACTATTAAGTTTGACCGAACTCGTAACCTATACTTTAGCTCCATCTCTACTTGCATGCATGTTGATTAATTCAACGAGGTATCTTACCTCTCACTAATTGAGAAACCGAATTGTTTTGTTTATTAAAGTGTGAACAGATTGAAAAATATGACTTGTGTTTAAATATAAACTAATAATATTCCTTAACAGTATATCACTACTACTAGATAGGAGGACACCCACAAAGAAATAATTATTGCAATGGGAATGTATCCGCCCTAATAGAAATGAGCGGTCTTATCTCTTCCATTACTGCATTCTTTGCTGCTTTCGAAGTTTCAAAAGCCAAATGAAGATTTGTAGACAAAAAAAAAAGTTGATTGAGACACAAGATGATAGCGCGAGCAACCGACTTTAGCTACTTTTCAGCCTCTTCCAACTTCAAGCTTCTAGGAATCCTAACTTAATATGCAAGCTCAAAAAAGCGAGTTCACAAGCAACTCAACAACAACACGAACAACAACAGGAAAGTCAAAACAACACAATAAAAGTAAAGAGAAACAACTTTAAGATTACCTAATTCATAAAAAAAATAAAAACTGTTGTGCAAAATTCATATTAGATTTACTGATATTTTTTGTCAAATAACTCGAAGACTAAAACTTGATTCTAATGTATTCTCTAAAGACGTGCGGTGGGTTGTAAAATATAGAAAGTAAGTTAAAACAATATAAGAAGATTTTAGTGTCCTTTTTAGATGGCACAATCATGTCGATTAGGTGTGTAGTTATTGCCCTTATCATATAGGGAAAAAATGTATCTTTGAAAGGAGTAACAATTTATTATCGCTATAATGGATCCGAATAAGTTTTTTTAAAATAAAAGTTCCTCTCAAAGTAAATGATTCATGAGAAGATTGGAAGCAATATTTTCTTCTAGATTCTCTACATATGTATAATTGTTAACATTATAAATTAAAAAAATAGAATGATAAGAATATTCATATATAATAAGTTCTACATTTTCTTTTATCATTCACCTCATCAATATTTGGAGGGAAGAATCTGAGAAGAGACTATCTTAAACAAGATGAAATTGAAATTTTTTTCATTATCCTCTGCAATTGTTGGCTTCATGCAGATTAAGGAATAGATCATGAACTAATTAAATGATCATTGCTAATAAGGATGGTTAGACTAACCCAAAATATTACTATCACTCGAGAAATCGCCTCCTTTTCTAGCTTTCCGAAAATTAGCTAGATTATAAATTTGGGAGCAATCTCTTGTTCTAGATTTTCTTCCTATGCATAATTATTAACATGCATTATAAAATCTTTATTAGAATGATAAGGTATATTTGTATAGAATAAGTTCGGTTTTATCCTCAACGTTTACCTCATTGGTATTTGTAGTATTAGGGTTGCATACCGGTCAATTTGATTCGATTTTGAAGTTTATTGGTTATTGATTTGTAGAATACTAAATTGTTATAAAATCATTAAGATATCGATTTATCGGTTTGACCATTAAGATTTCACATTAAAAGAATCACTTAGAAACAAAAAGACAAACTAAGTAAACCATGCACATGAGTTGACAAATTGCAACTTACTCAAAAGCAAATACATCTTCCACCGACCTTGGGCCCACTTTATGTGTCTACTTGTACTGCTCCGGTTCTGAAGGTATAGCTCTCGCCTCCTTTCCTTCTTCTGGTGCACTCGCGAACTCTGGTGAGCAGCAAGCATCACAACTAGGGACGTTCCCCGCCAAAACAGTTCCACAAGCACCATTGGATCTGAAAAGAAATTACATAGTCGAGGCGCTACAGCAGCTTGGAATTAACGTCAGGCCCTTACATTCTCATGTGAATATCTCTCTATTATGAAGTTGTATGGATGAACAATTTAATGTATTGTAAACTAGATTCGTAGACCTTAGATTTGATAGGTTATGGTCTCTCTAACTCTTTATTGATTCAGAGAAAAGTTCCAAGACATTTGATCTGATTTTCAGAGAATTCCTTGAAGTAACTTATGATAATTAACTTTTCCTGACTTTTATTTTGCAACTCACTTGACTTCAAAACATAAAATACAACTATTGATCAATTAACATACGTCATACCACATCCTTCTTAACTTAATAATCACTCTTAGTCTTGTCCTGAAGGTACGAGTTAATTTAGACATTCCGAAAGGGCGGAGTGTTAAATGTTTTGATGTAATTTATTAATATACAATCGGGTTATCGGTTAACCTGTTAAAAAACCCTCAAATCATTAAAGATCTATAATCCAGTATGAAAATTAATCAAAAGTATTATCGAAACCTCTAAATCAATAAGCCATTATCAATGACTTTTTTTTAGTTTGGATTATTGATTTCAGTTCGATTTTAAACCACCCTAATTTGGAGGGAAGTATTCAAGGAGGAGCATTTTAGACAAGCAATTGTTAGCTCCACACAGATTGGTGGAGTGGACCATCAACTTAATGATCATTGCTAGAAAGGACTATCAGAGTAATCCTAAAAAATAACTATCACTTGAGAAATCGCTTCCTTAAATAGAATGATAAGAATATTCATATATTATAAGTTTGATATATCCTTATCGTTCACCTCATTAGTATTTGAATGAATGAATTTGATCGGAAATATCTTAAATAAGATGAAATCGAGAATTTGTCATTGTAATTGGTTTCATGCAGATTGTGGAATGAACTAATTAAACTATCATTGCTAAACAGAAAATGTAGACTAACCCTAAAAATAACTATCACTCGAAAAATCACTTTCTTTTCTGACTTTCATAAAATTAACTTGGTAATGAATTTGTAAGCAATCTTTTTTTACAAATTCTTTACTCTATTTGTTAACATTATAAATTCTTTATTAGAATGACAAGTAATATTCGTATATAATAAGTTTAACATGGGAGATGATGTCACATATCGCATTGGGACAGCATTGATGAAATGGAGGCTTGCCTCTAGAGTCTTGTGTGTTGAGAAAGTACCGCCTAAACTTAAAGGTAAGTTCTACAGAGTGATGGTTAGACCGTCCTTTTTGTATGGAGGAGAGTGCTGGTCAATCAAGAACTCACATGTTCAGAAGATGCATATTGCGGATATAAGGATATTGTTGATGTGGATGTGTGGACATACTAGGAGTAACAAGATCAAGAATGAGGTTATCCGGGAGAAGGTGGGAATGACCTCTCTATGGTGGACAAGATGACGGAAGCGAGATTGAGATGGTTTGGGCATGTGCAGACGAGGGACGCTGACGCCCCAGTGAGGAGGTTCGAGAGGCAAAGTGGTAAAAATATTGATTTCTATTTTTTCTTACACCTTATTAGATATCTAGAGGGAATAATTCAATGAGAAGCATCATAGACAAAATAAAATTAATATTTGTTGTTATTTCATTCAATTGTTACCATAACTAAACAATCATTGCTAGAAAAGACTAACAAGCTAACCTTAAAACTAATGCTCAATGACAAATTTGGCAAGTATCTCTTTCAGAATTTCTACAAACCCTAACTAGGATTTATATATATATGTAAGAAAAATTATCCCACATTATACTAAAAGGAAACCACACTACAAAATTCAAGAGGTAAAGTTTTTTCACTCATTCAATACTCTTTTTGCTGTCTAAGAACAGAGAAAAAAGTTCTCATTTGTTTCCTACATATATATATATATATATATGCTATTTAATTGTTCCTATTTTTGGTGTGTTTTTGATGTTTTTTTTCAGGTAAAGTTTTGTTTTTTATTCTTTAAGTTATAGATTTTATGGAAATTGATTAGATTTTAGACTATTTGACTGCCTTTATATCATGTGTGTTGATCAATTTTGTTTCCTTTATGCAGAAAGAAGAATTGGATGGTTGGACCTATATATGTTCAATCAATCAACGGTGCCTCAATCAGAAACTAAAGAATTTACTGGTAAAGGTAGGATTTTACTGTCTATTTTGCAGAATTCTGATGATTTTCCAGTAATTTATGTCAAGTGGTTTGATGGTCGAAACCTGTTAGTTGTTGATAGTAAACTAGTATGTTTGATTGTTCCTTTTTTGGGGGTGGGGGTGTTTTTGATGTTTTTTTCAGGTAAAGTTTTGTTTTTTATTCTTGAATTTTTGGATGTTTACTTGATATAGGATCTGATGAGTGATAAATATTGGTTTTGTTTGTTACCTGATATAGGGTCTAATGAGTGACAAATATTGGATTTCTGATATGGAATTTTATAGAAATTGATTAGATTTTGGACTATTTGACTGTCTTCCTATATGTGTGTGTGTGGAGGGGGGGGTCATGTGTGGGGTAGGGGGGGATCACTATTTGAATGTTCTGTTTCTCTTCTTTTGTATTGTACTGATATTTTGGCATATCTGGTTTTAGGGTGCTACTAGTAGAGTGTGATTTAGTGTTTCATCTGTGTTCTATGACTTGATTGATATTGTCTCGAGATGAAAAGAGAAGCTTTAGCTTTAGCTGATTCTAGAATCATGCCAGTTTCCGAAAACAAAGAGGTCTCAATCTAATTTCTTATTTGCTGTTGAAAATTGATTTAACTGTGTAATACTTGCTTTGTTTTTTAATAACTCTATTTCATCATTTATTTGCAGCCTGGAGTTCTTGCCCGACAGTCTAGTAATTCTTCCTCTCTTCTTCCTATCCAGCCTGAACGCTCATTTTTTAATGAAAATGAATCCAAGACAAAAAATGTTGTTCCTATTGACGATGATAGTCAAATTGATCTGTTACGTAAGACATCTAGTTCAGTAGACAGCAAACCACCTATTACTGCTGCTTCTGTTATTGGAGCTAGTGAGCAAGAATTTAATTTTCCCATCTCATCAATACATCCTAGCCTACGATACAAGTCTGCTAATGTGCTTCGTCATAGTCTTGGTAGTACTTTACGAGGGTTTGACTCATTGGCTAAAGTAGACTCCAACAGTGTTAGTCCAAATTCAAGTTTGTTGAAAAATCGGGCATTGGATAGAAACATGAACTCCCCTACTTGTAGAACTGTTGAGTCAGAACCTGTTGTAGAAACCTTGGTACAAGCTAATGCTGGAACTGCGGTTCGTCCAGTTGGAACATTTGAGGCTAATGTAGTAAAAACTGAGGTTGTTAGGCAGAATTTGCAGTCTATTGAGTTGTCAACTAAGGAATTACTAGAGCTAAAACCAATGAAATGTGAACCAATCCAAGAAATATCCATGACATCAGATGTGAGTGGTGGGGACTTATCTACTCCGTCTGATATTGCTGCTAAAAGTTCTCTAGATCAGGCAAATGCTGATATTGCTGCTAAAGAATGTTATGGTTTTGATTATGAATTTGATGGTCATCATGCTTTTGCGGGATGTGTCAGAGAGGACGATGTATATGAAGACAGTGAGATCCGAGAAACAATAATGCAGTCGATTGCAGAAGACCTAATTGCTGATGAGCAGAGGCCTATTGGTGCTATTTACCAATGATCAGTTGATCAATCAGGAATAGCAGATATGCAGGAGGGATGCGAATGATGTCTTATGTGTCGGACCATCTGTTGGGAGCAGAGGAGCAGTCAGGAATGTTGGCGAGGCTAATAACGAGTATATTGGAAGATCTGATATGTCACCAATAGCCCTTTCATCTCTGCAAAATGCTGAAACACCTGTTTACCTTAGGTATTGGTATATGGAGGAGGAGGAATTCCATCTACGAAGGAATAGATGATTTTTTTTTAATTTATTATTGTTTTATTTGTAACTTTTTTTATAATGTTGTTCAACTCTTGACTTTTTTCTTACTGCAGTTTTTCCAGAGATGAAAGAGAGAACATCCAGGATGTGCGAGACAGGTTTCAGGATCGTTCATTTGGTAGCTCAAGGGGGAACTTGATGCGTGGAAGAAGGAGGGGCAGGGGCTGGGGCTGGGGCCGTGGCCGGTTTCACAGATTAAGTAGAGATTGGTATTCTGGGCGTGATTTTGAAAGCTATCAAGGTGTAGCTGATTATCGCTTTAGACATAATCGTACAACTGCTGTTTGGGATAGTAGACTAGATGGTGCTGCCTTTGCTAGTAATAGGAGGAGGAATCCAGGTGCCTTGCATTCATTTTGACATCCAAGTGCACCTCCAGTTAGATCCCGTACTCAGCACAGGTCTCCGATTATGTACAGAGAAGATAGAATGAGGTCTTCTCCACGAGCTTCTTTTACTGAAGAAGCAATAGCTCCTCAAAGGTGTGACTATAGCTCTCCATCTTATACTGCTCGTTGTCTGAATGATATGAGGGATGTGGATGTTGTACAAGAGCACGGGCATCCGAGGTCTCTTTCTAGCAGAGGAAGTCCACCTAATCAGGTATTTACTAGAACTAATAGGCCGAGAGTTGAGATTTTAGATCATCAGGAGAGGGCTGATGGTAGATTTCCCGAGCTTCACAGTGGTGAAAGTACTGACAAAAAAAAAAGGAAGTATCGCGAAGGGAGAGGAGAAGCTACGCAAATGAAAAATGTCGAAGATGAATCTGATGTCTCCAGATTGAAGAAAAGAAGATTTTGAACTTGTAATACTAGCAGTTGCCATGGGAAAACACTGTTTCTACATCTTTTTTTGTTGTAGAAAAAGATTTATTAGCTCATCAAACCTTGAATCTATGCATTATTAATACATGTTTTTGCTTCAATCTTGTTGTTAGTAGGCTGTCCAAGGAATGCGATTCTTACCATTGCTGCCTGAAATTTGTTGTTATTTGAAACTGTAAGGTAATATGGTAGCAATTTCTTTGTGACTGACAAAGCATCAAGACTAGACTTTATTGCATTGAAGATAATTAATTAGTCAAAAAAAGCACTAATATGTACCGTAACATAAGTAAGTAGGAAATTTCTTGGAAATTACTTCATCAATTCATTTTGATTACAGATAACTTTTTTCTAATTAGGTCCATCTAATTCACTTTTTTCTTTCCTTCTATCTAATTTGTAGCTTCACGGGTTTGTACTTTTAGCTGTCCATCGTGTACTTCTTACAGGGGATTTTTGAAGTCTTTGAAGGAAATTCCTACTTCCTGAACTTTATAAAACTATTTGTCTAAATTACAACAAATATAACATATCCGGCGTAATTTCATAAGTACAACTTGAGGAGGATAGTGTGTAGTAGACCGCATCAATGCTATTTTTGATAGACTAGGCTTGGTAAAAAGCACAACAAAACAACTCAACCAAATGAAAAAATACATCTTAAAATGTTAGTCAAAATTTATATCGTTTAACTCTGAAAAAAGAAATATGACAACTAAAAAGGGACGGAGAAATATCTCGGAGTACTAATAAATAACAACTATAGTGAATTCAGTAAGTTTTTTTTTTTCTAATAATAATATGTATATTTATTAACATTATAAATTTTTAATTCAAATGACAGTTAATATTCATATATAATAAATTTGGATTTATCCTTATTAATAACTAGAGGGAAGAATCCGATGAGGGGTATCTTAGAGATGACCTCTTCATTTGGCTTTTTTATTAATAAATTAGACGATAAATTTGGAATCAATCCTTCTTTTAGATTCTTTACACATATATTTGTCGATATTATAACTTTCTTATTAAATTGACAAGAAATATTTATATATACTTAATTAATTTATCTTTAGTGTTAACTTTATCAAATATCCGGAGGGAAGAATTTAAAGAATAACAATCTAAACAAAATAATTTAGCGATTTGTTATTATCGCATCCAATTATTGTCTCCATGAAAATTGATGGAGTATACCATAAACTAAAATTTAAGTCCAATCTCTTTCAAATACTCTGCATATGTATATTGTTAACATTTATAAATTATTTATTAGATTGATAAGAAATAATTGTGTGTATTGATTGGGACTCTCCCTTTTCCACACGCCTCATTAATATTCAAAGAAAAAAATATAAGAAATAGAGCATTTTAAATAAGATAGATTGAGAGTTCATCTTTTATCTCCTTCCACGGTTAGCTCCATATAAATTATTGTAATAAATTATGAACTGCGATCATTATCTAAATTGACCCGAATAAGTAATGATCATTCGAAAAATTGACCCCTTTGTGCCTTTCTTAAAATTTAAGCTAGATGATAAATTTTAAAAGCAATCTTTATTCTAGATTCTTGTTTTGTTTTCAAGCAATGTAAAAAAGGACTATGGAACATATGGTTTGCCACCTAACCAACACAAAATTACAACTTGTCCAATTATCTTCACATACAAGAAAATAAAGAAAATAAAACAAGTCAAAAGTGTCATTAATAAAAAAAATAAGAAGCTAAAATTGGCTCTTGATTAGAGGTTTCGGAATTTAAAAATTGGATATAAAATATTTTTAATAAAAAACGCTATCCCAAATAGAGTCCTATTAAGTAACTCCAAATTAAACAAATTCGAATGTAAATATTCTAGACGAAGTGAAATACAAAAAAGAAAAAAAAAAAATGGGTATGGTAGGTAGATAGGCAATAAAGGGCCTTAAATAAAGGAAAGATTGCAATTATTGAAAAGTCCACAAACCCTAACCAAAACACCATTTCCATCACATATACCAAAAGGAAACCACCAAGAAAATTCATAACCAAAGTCTTTCTCCCCTTTTCTTCTTTCTTCTTCTCTGTTTATCACTCTTTTTTTAAAAAAAATATTATTTTTTTGCCTCATTCAGTACTCTTTGCTGTCTAAGAACAAAGAAAGGTTCTCACTTTTCTTCTTTTTATGCTAGATTTGTGTATTTTCTACATGTTTAATTGTTGCTTTATATTGGGTATGTGGTTTTTTGTCAGGTAAAGTTTTGTTTTTTTTTTTTATTCTTGAATGTTTGGGGTTTACCTGAAATAGGGATCTGATGAGTGATAAATTTGTATGTATTGATTTTTTGTCAGGTAAAGTTATGTTTTTTGATTCTTGATTATCTGGGGTTTACCTGAAATAGGATCTGATGAGTGATGAATTTGCTTTTTTTGTTTATCTATGGAGGTTTTTCGAGATGGGGTTTCATGGAAATCGAATAGATTTGGACTATTTGACTGTTGTGAATTGTGAATGGTGGTGGGTATTGTGTTTGTTGATCGATTGTTTCCTTTATGGTCTGCTTAATTTTGATAGAACTCGACAATCGCCTAAATCTTATAGAGAAGGTGGGTGGGTGGAGGTGTTTCTGGGTTTTTCCCCCTTTTGTGTTTGGTGGGGGTGTTGAGGAGGACGTTGACCAAGTATAAGTCCGGTGGATCGTCTTCATTGCTTTGTATATCTGCAATCAATCAACTGTGACTCGATCCGAAACTAGTTTGGGTTTAGAAGATTCATGATTTTTGACTATTGTAGTTTCGCATTTACGGGCAATGGTGGGAGTTTTTGTAAATTTTGCAGAAATCTGGTGATTTCCTAGTTGTTAGTAGGAAATTAGATTGTTAGATTCTTCTATTCTCTGGTCATTTATGTCTTGACTTCTTATGCTTATGAGGTTTAGATGCTTAGATTTTCACTCATTATCTGGATCTGCTCTTGATATCTCCTAAAATAGCTGTCTTTTTTTGTTTTATGTGTGTCTGTGTTTGGTAGTGTGGTGGGGTGTTTTTTTCTTTTTTTTGGTTATCATGAACATGAATGTCTGTTTCTCTTCTTTTGTGTTGTAATATTTTGGCATATCTGATTGCAGGGTGATATTAGAGGACTGTGATCTAGTTCTTCAGATGTGTTGAGCTACTTTGTTGTACTAGAGTGATATTTTCTGGAGATAAAAAGCTTTAGAACCATGCCGGTTTCCGGGAACGAAGAGGTCTCAATCTGATCTCTGATTTGCCGCTGAATTGGTCTAACTCTGTTATACTTGCTTTGTTTTAATATCACTCTATTTCATCATGTATTTGCAGCCTGGTGTTCTTGCCCGACAGTCTAGTAGCTCTTCGTCAGGTATCCCTATTAAGAAGAGGTGGAACTCTATGTTCCAACCTCCTTCACCTATCCGTGCTGAGCCATCTTCTTTATCTAGTGAAAATGAATCAAAGACCAAATGTTCTGGGTTGAGCCAGGGATTGACCTTGAATTTGTGTGATAGTACAGGTAAAACTGACACTTCCAAGAACTCTCTTCTAGAGGTAAAAGAAGAAACACCTTCTGGTGTGAAAGTTGACTCTAAGCCTACTATGCTACCATTTTTATCCATATCTTCGGAAACAAATCCTAATACTACCTCTGGACCTTCAAGAAATGTTGACAATATTGTGAAACCAGCATTGACCCAAAAGCTAGCTAGCCAGGAAGCTATAGGTACAACAGTAGTTGCTGCTGTCAAGAAGGAAGTTATTGCCAAACAAGGGGAAAACCACAGTAAACTTGAACTTCCTGCCGATTCAGGGCACGTTGAACTGTCATTAGGCCCAAAGAAACCTCATATTTCTTCTTTGGTTGATCCGAATTCAGCAGGGAGTTGCCTGATGCGTGGAACTGTAAATCCTTCGTTGCTTTCTCTGTCTTTGAACAAAGGGAAGGACATTTCCCAGGACGGAAGTTGCAAGAATGGATTGAATAACAATGATGCTGATGATACCGCACGCACAAATAGATCTAACTGGGATCTGAATACTCCCATGGATTCATGGGATTCTGGTGATGATGTTCCTGTTCAAGATGCAAGTCAAATTGATCTGTTACGTAAGACATCTAGTTTACTAGACATAAAGCCGCCTATTAGTTCTGCTTCTGTTATTGGTTCTAATGGTGATAAAGGGAAGCAAGTTGTTGGAGCTAGTGAGCAGGAATTTAATTTTCCCTTCTCAATACATCCTAGCCTACCATACAAGCCCGTGGATGGGCTTCATCTTAGTCTTGGTAGTACTTTACGAGGGTTTGACTCCTCTGTACTTCAGTCATTAGCTAAAGTAGACTCCAGCAGGGTTAGTCCACACTCTAGTTTACAGAAAAATCTGGCATTGAGTAGAAATATGAATTCCACTACTTGTAAAACTGTTAAGTCAGAACCTGTAGAAGAGGCCTTGGTACAAGCTAATGCTAGAACATTGGAGGCTAAGGTAGGAAAACCTGAAGTTGTGAGGCAGAATTTGCAGTCTATTGAGTTGTCAACTAAAGGTCCTCAGGAATTACTTCAGGAAAAACCAATGAAATGTGAACCACTCCATGAAGTTAGCCAGGAAATATCCATGACAGCAAATGTGATTGCTCACCAATCAGTTGCAAGGGTTTTGCAGCTTCAGGAGAGTTCCTCTTGTTCCTCTTCTTCTTCTACATTGCCAATGCCTTTGACCCCTCCACTGGGATGCCCTTCTAGATTGTCTACCTGTTCAGATTTGTCTGTGAGTGGTGGAGACTTGTCTACTCCGTCTGAGTACTCTGCTCATACTAATGAAGCTAATAGGAGTAAAAATGCTCTAGATCAGGCAAATGCTGATATTGCTGCTCAAAATGCAATTGTACTCAAACAATCAAATGTATCCAGTGATAAAGTAGAGGCATCTGTTTCAGCGGGCATGAATATTGAAGATCACATGGTGTGCAAAAAGACACAAGACCCACATAATGTGTTTGCAAGTGTTGAGGGATCGGCAAATGATGAGGAAAAGATAAGTATATCAGCTGGTACAGAAGAAGAATGTTATGGTTCTGATTATGAATCTGATGGTCATCATGCTTTTGTGGGACATGTTGACACTGAGAGTGTGGGGTGTGGCAGAGAGGACGAGGAATATGAAGACGGTGAAGTCCGAGAACCAATTATGCCGTCGATTGAAGAAGACCCAATTGCTGAGGGGATGGAATCAGAGAAAAATAATGCATCTTCCAGCAAAAATGTTCATTCTTCTGAATTTTCTGGCGTTGGGGAATCTCATTGCTTCAATAATGATGACAAAGGTTACAGTATACCAGTTCATACTGAGTCTAATGATGACTTTGTGAAAGGCTGTGATGAGAAAACTGTCCAAATTGATCATAAAGATGGTAAGTTGCAGAGTCTATTATTAGATAAGGAGGAAACAACCGGAGATGATGAGCAGAGGCCAATTGGCGCTGTTCACCAAGGATCAGTTGATCAATCAGGAATAGCAGATGTGCAGGAGGGATGTGAAAAGGATGTCTTTTGTGACGTAACACCTGCTGGAAGCAGTGGGGCTGGAAGAAATGCTGGTGAGGCTAATAACAAGTATATTGGAAGATCTGATATGTCACCAACAGCTGTGTCATCTTTGCAAAATGCCGAAACACCTGTTAATGCTACCTCTAGTAAAGATTTGACAAATTTTGGAAGCAAGAGCCGTATAATCAGCTTACCTCGTGCATCCAATGTGACACCTCCTAGTAATTTCAGACCTATTACAGGTAGATCACTGCCTTCAAGAAGTGGAAGAGAAAGGTATTCAGATATGGAGGAGGAGAAATTTCATCTACGGAGGAATAGGTGATTTTTCCTTTTATTGCTGTTTGAGTCGTAATTTTTTAATATTTGAATGCTGCTCAACTATGACTTTTTCTTTCTGTGTTTTTTCAGGGATGAAACTTATGCTGATGGTCCTAAATTTGTGCGAGATAGGATTCAGGACCGGTCATTTGGCAGCTCAAGGGGGAACTTCATGCGGGGAAGAGGGAGGGGCTCTGCCCGGTTTGACAGTTTACGTAGAGAATGGGATTCTGGGCGTGATTTTGAAAGCTATGGAGGTGTAGCTGATTATCGCTTTAGACCTAAACGTAGACCTACTGTTGGGGAATCTGAAATTGAACGTAATGATGGACCGGATGGTCATTTCGTTCGGAGCAATACAAAGTTTACCGCAATGCAGAGAAGAGGTTTCCCTCGAATGCGGTCTAAATCTCCTGTTAGATCTCGTACACGGTCCCCTGGCCCTTGGTCATCTCCTCGGAGGAGATTGAATGAAGGATACAATAATGGTCCCCCAGATTCATCTCATCACAGGTCACCAGCTATGTACAGGGAAGATAGGATGAGGTCTTCTCCACGCACTTCTTTCACTGAAGAGATGGTTCCTCGAAGACGTGATTCCCCTTCATATACTACTCGGCGCCTGAATGATTTGCGGGATGTGGATGCTGTACAGGAGCACAGTCATCCGAGGTCTCTTTCTAGCAGAAGAAGTCCACCTGATCGGGTATTTACTAGAAGCAATAGGAGACTTGAGGTGTTAGATCGTCGGGAGAGGGCTGATGGGGATGAGTACTTTGATGGGCCGATACACACTGCTAGATTTCCTGAGCTTCGTGGTGGTGGAAGTACCGACGAGAGAAGGAAGTATGGTGAGAGGCGAGGAGGACCTGTTCGTTCTTTTCGTCCTTCTTATAACAGTGAAAATGACAATTTCCGTTTCCACCCAAATGGTGGCCCTAGGCCTTTTAGGTTCTATCAAGAAGCTGATGCAGAATTTGTTGAAAGAAGTAATACTAGAGACAGAGAATTTGATGATACTATCAAGGATAGACCTTTACCTAGACGAATGAGAAATGTCGAAGAGCAAGAAGGTGGTAATTTTAGACAGAGTGGGCAGCTTTGGCATGAAGAGGAATTTGATGTCTCCAGATTGAAGAGAAGAAGATTTTGACTTGATAAACCTGAAATATCAACAGCTGCACCATGGGAAACACTGTTTCAGCATCTCTTTGTTCCTGAAAGTGAAAATCGTTGTTCCTTGCTGATGTGTACAGGTGATATGCTGCGTGTTACTGAGGAACAGAGATAGACTTTAGAATGCATCTAGACAAATGTTAAATGTTGAAGAGAAAGAAGGCGACTCTAGACAAAATAGGGTTCTGGCCTGAAGAGGGTTGATATCTCCTCTGTCAAAAAGAAGCAGATCTTGACTTGATATCTCCATTGAACCTCGAATCTTTGGGGAGAATGCACTGATGCATGTCTTTATTTCAGTAAAAAAGAAGTCTTGTTGCTAGTAGGCCGTCCAAGGAACGTGCTTTTACCATTGCTTTCTTTTGGAGGAGAAAACTACTAGTTTAAGATGCTCTACTATGCTGGCTTGAATGCTATTTTTACTAGTTTTAAGTTGCTAATATGCATGCTGGCTTTGTGTAAAGCTTCTGGTTTAAGTGCCTGGTTTCAGTGGTTCTAACCAGCTTGTGTTGGCCAGTTAGACAAACAGGTCGGTGATGGGAATTTGTCCAAGGTAAAATTATGCAGGTTTAAGTATGATATTAACAATAACACCATCTGTGACACCTTTGTCATTGAGATGGATGTACATGCTACCTCATTTGCCCTCTTGAGATGTTCCCGTCCTCTTTAGTGTCTTTTTTGGTTTAACTGTTTGGAATTTGAAGCCACCGGTTTAACTAAACCAGGTTTGCTCCGAGTAGGCTCACTAAAGGGGTAAATCGCGCTGCACCAAAAAGTTATCCTGATTGAGATGGTTGTACATACTACCTCACTTGCATCTCTTGAGACCCGTCCCTGTCCTCCTTAATGTTTTTTTGGTTTCAACTATTCGGTATTTGAAGCCAGTTGAACTAATCTGGGTTTGTGTAGACACTTGCTAAAGGAGCAAGGGCTCTGCACCAAAAAGGTTCAATTCTCACTAATGGTATCAAGTGTTGTGCATAAAAAAAGGTTTTCCATTCTCAGTGTCAAATTTCCGACCTCTATTACTTATCGATTCTCACTAGAGGGGTAAAGTGCTATGCAAAAAAATTGTTTGTTCTCAGGGATCGAAGTTAAATCTCGGGGTTTGAATTCTCGACTTCTATTATTTATCTTTTCTCACTGAAGGGTGTTATGCATAAAAAAAGTATAGTTCGAAGTTTAATCTCAGGGTTTGAATTCTCAACTTCTATTATTTTCTGTTCTCATTGAAGAGGGTGCTATGCATAAAAAAAGTTGTCCATTCTCAAGGTTTGAAGTTTAATCTCAGGGTTTGAATTCTCGACTTCTATTATTTTCTATTCTCATTGAAGGGGGTGCTATGCATAAAAAAGTTGTCCATTCTCAAGGTTCGAAGTTTAGACTCAGGCTATGCATAAAAAAGTTGCCCATTCTCAAGGTTTGAAGTTCAGACTCTTAAGTTTGAATTCTCGACTTTCTATTATTTACCCTTTCTCATTGAAGGGTGCTATGCATACAGAAGTTGTCCATTCTCAAGGTTAGAAGTTCAGTCTCTGGGTTTGAATTCTCGACTCTATATTATTTACCTTTTCTCATCGAAGGGGTGCTATGCATTAAAAAGTTGTCCATTCTTAGGGTTTGAATTCTCGACTTCTTTGATTTATCCATTCTTATGGAAGGGTTGCTATGTATCAAAAAGTTGTCCATTCTTAGGGTTCGAATCCCTGACCACCATTATTTATCCCTTCTCATTGAAGGGGTAAAGTGCTATGCATCAAAAATTCTACATTTACAGGATTTGAATTTGAGAGCTCTATTAATCCACCGTTAAGTCTCAATTATTTGACATATCCTTATTACTTGGTCGATTTAGTTTCAAATAACTAATGAGAGCTAGTAAACAAATAGCTAAATTTGATTTTGAACAAACTATAAAGTTTGCAGAAAGTTCCAATCTACAAATAATCGAAGCAACCCCTTTGCTTTATTTCGAAAACATTTAAGAATCTAATTATATAATCCATATGTAATTTATATGATGAGAATAGTACTCATACGTGTAATAAGAATATAAGGTCTTTTATTTCTAAAAACAACTGATAGTCTGCGTCGTAAAATCATTGCATGAAAATCAAGTCTCTGAATCTCACTTTCAAGGTAGGCGTGGCATGAGGTTCATGGCCACACCGCGCTACAAGAAGTACTAATATCTTTGATACAATCATCAATTCTTTGAAAAATTACAATAAAGATGGCGGGCATCGATTCTCCCAGCAATTACAATTACAATGAAAGAGGGAATTACAATGCGAACAAAAATATTAAGTCATTGATTCTCCTAAGAGGTTACCCATAGTCGTGGAAGAGAGGTTATAATTGCCCCGAACAAAGATATTAATTATAAGAAAAAAAATTATTCATTTTTTTTTATGCTACTTAAACTTGCGATACTTACTCTGTCAAATACAAAATGTTGCGAAATTTATTTTTCCCTACTTCTGTTAGAGAAGTGATTTTAACCGAGTGAGGTTTAAAAAAACATCCAATGTAAATTCAGTAGCAATGCAGCAATTGGGACAAGTAAATTCAGTAGCAATGTAAATTCAGTAGCAATGCACAAAAAGGAAAAGGTTTAATAATCTGTTCAGCAAATAGGAGAAAATCTCAAAGAGCTCAACTCGGTATTCGGTATCTGTTTTTGGGTTTGATTAATCAAAACAAATCGAAAAGTTCCACTTTAGGAGTTAAGTGTTTTCTACCAAAGACATACTTCATAGTTCATACTCATAGTTTGAACACATAACATATATGGTTGAAAATAGAAAAAAAAACATATATGTATATGATGGATGTTTCAATACTTTCTGAATATGATAACACTCAAGAACGTGACCTAATCGTCAACAAAGTCGATGCTCTCAGATCAAGGTTCAAATTCTAATCGAAACAAAAATATTAGGTGTACTATATCTTTTTCTCATTTACCTTAATTTTAGTAAAAGTTACCTAATACTTTTACTGATGGGAGGTGATAAAGACTCGATAAAATAATCTAGACACGCACAAGATGCCTCAGGCAACATGTTACTAAAAGGATTTATAGGACAGCTCGATGCAAGAATCATACACAAAATCCTAGGAAGGTTCGTATCCAAAAAATGTGATGTAAGCAGAGGTGGAGCCAAAATTTCTATTTTATAGATTTCTGATCGTGATATTTTTTGCTAATTGAACTCTGAATATATCATTTATGTGCAGAATACAGTATTTGAGTTAAAACTACTAGCTCCGCCCCTGCATGTAGGTACTAAAGTATCAAATTTGACGACTCAAATAATTAAAAGGAGTCAATTTTACTGTTGCTCCGAGACTATCGGATACTAAAATCAGTAGCATTTAAAACAACCGTGAGAAGTTTATCATACATACAAAATGCACAAATAGGAAGAAAAAAAAAATCTCAGAGAGCTCAACAATGGCAGCTCAACTATTTAGGCCAAACGCTAACTTTCTCTTTCTCATTCTTCAAATACACCGCCGCTACGGCGGCGACAAAATAAACCTGAATGAACACAATCGCCGGCGTATGATAATTAATCACAGTCTTACCTGTTGCAAGCTCCACCAACAGCAATGCGGATAATCCAAGCATGGCGATCCGTCCATTGACCCGTTCCGAAAAGGGGCTAAACCCGAATTCAACGGGTAAACCTTCGGAAACAGGTTCCTTTAGAGGAATTGGTGGTAGAAACACACTCGACCCGGATCCGGATCCGGATGAACCTTTTTTCCCCTTTCGAGTTTTTCGTACCTCCGCTTTCTTCCCTGTTCCACTACGGTACCTGAGACGGACTTGGGAGAGACGATTCTCGAAACTGTCGGGATCGGAGGATGAATCGGCGGTGGTTTGTTCGTCGGTGTCGGAAGGTGAAGATTCTTCAGTGGTGGCGCGTATGGTGAAGAAGGAGTACGAAGGCGCGTGGAATTTGAGAGGAGATTTTGAGAAGAAAGGGTTTGATTTTGTGAGTTGCAGAGTAGAAGAAGTTAAGGTCGCCATTTTTATTTTTTTTGAAGCTTTCAGTGCCTCTGGTTATGGTTAATTAGATAAGAAGCTTTTTTAAAAAAATAAATAAAAAATTTCATTTAAAAGAAAAGAGGAAAAAATATTATTTATTTTTTGTGAAATTTGTGGTTGGCCTTTCTTTTTATTTTGGCTAGATTTAATTTTAAGAAATTAATTTTTTTTTTAAGTATAAATTATTTAGAAATGAGATGAGAAGGATAAAAAAAAAGTAATGGAGAGGGAAAATGTGTCTCAATATCAACCACAAAAGTCCTATTCTGTTATTCAAGGATCAATGATGCTTCATTTTTATTTTTATTTTATGGTGTTATATGTGATAAATTTGTATTCAAATAAAAATGAATAATAAACTCTTAATAAAACTTATAGTAGAAATGAGATGGAAGAAAATTGAGTCAACTGAATTTATAATGTGTTCTTAAGCATTTGAGGTTATGCAATATATCCTTTCAGGATCCTTTCGGGATAAAATGATTTACTTTAGGTAAATAGTGGTGCCTCATATTTGTAGAATTTCATACTCACTCAACAAATTACAAATCACACTTGTATATTTAAGTAAGAAAAGTAGAAATCATTAAAAAAAATTATACTCAATATTTAAGAAAGAATTAGCTATTTATAACCAACAAGAACTGCTTCAGAAAATTACACTGCACATGAGTAGTAATTCTATCCAAAAAATAATCTCTTAATCATTTTTCAAAGTTGAAGCCAAGCAAGCAATGACAACGCAAGACTTGCCTTATTCTCCCGCCTTCAAGAATATGAAGAAGTGCTTTTATATTTAAACACTTGAAAAATTCTTTTTTCATGGTATACTTCTTCCAAAAAGTGAAGTAACATTTTCTCTCTTAGTCAAAAAAATTCCCTCAATTTTCCAATAACTTTCAATGCTAAAAACCCAACATGTGACTTGATCTTGAATTTTTTACTTCATTTATTTTATTGACTGAAATTTAAGTTTAACGAATTATTATTTTGACCTTGAAGACTTGCTCATAAGTAAATAAAATCTAATTTATTTATTTTTTTGATGAAACTTCATTTTTAAGATCATTAAATGTGATTCATTGCTTCAATAGTACAAAGTTTTGAATAGTCCTTTTCACGTTGGGCTAGTTTTTAATATTAATTAATTAGGAAGTTTTTTAAATAATGATAATAATTTAAAGGTAAAGTTAAAAAAGTAACATTTAAAAAATAAAATTAATTTTAAAATTATATTATATATATTATTATTGAATTATTGTTAAATCAGCATGTGCAAGTTTATTGACTTGTTAGGAGCTAAAATGGATCAGGTAAGCAAGTTTTATCATGGCATTGTTGAATAACTATTGAAATTATTAAAAGAAAATGAGGTAGCTTTAGAATTATAGTTTCAAAAGATTTTCTATTTTTTTAAGAAAATTAATATAGACATAATTATAGATAAAACACAATAAATGAAAAAAAAAAATACTCATCTTAGCGATATCTATTGGTTGGAAATATGTTTTAGTCCTGCTAATACGTTGATTTTGAACCTATTATTTATCTTTTGGAATATTGTGATCATCTGTAAAAATATAGAGAACTTTTAATATCTATATTTGACATTGAGGTACACAAATTAAAGTTGAATTTATCATGGACAACTTTCACTATCCAATAGCTGATTTATGTTTCATTATATATATGTGACTTGAGCTTGTTGTATGCTTATTTAAAGAAATTTTGGATAATAGATAGATCTTATACCTAATTAATCCATAAGACCAACTTCATCATGACGAATTAGTTTAGACAATCATCTTAATATAATTAATGAACCCAACCAAACTCTAATATGAGCAACCATTACCTAACTAGACTCGACAATCGTTAGTAAAGAGACGAATTCAGAATATAAGTTAAGAAAATGTAGAATATCATTACGTTCACATACTATTTTATGATAATATTATGAGTATACATTTAGTATAATAGAAAGAGGGTTCATAGTAAGAGGAAATAATTGTTAATTATCCAAAATGTATATTTGTATTGAGATTCCTTCATCGTTAATCAGAGGTCTCGAGTTTGAGCCCTAAAAATGAAAAGACATCATATCAGACAAAGTGTGAATCCAAATTAATCAGATTTTAATGTGATAATTTTAAGATAACAATTAAAATAGGATGGGGGAGTACTATATATTTTCTTTGAATATATCTTGAGTTTTTCTTTCAACCAAATGCTTTAAGATCTAAATTTTTATTTACTTACACTATTCTAGTTATTCCCATCTAGGGAAAGTAAATATTTAGTTGTATTGGGTGGTTATTTTTATAAAAATTAACAAATTAAAATAAATATGTATAGTATTATTTAAGCATGACTAAATAAGTGTTAGAGAGTGCATATGCAAGCTCAAATATCTTATATTTATTAATTGATTTGATATAAATATCCAATAATAATATATTAATTCGATGTAATCTAACATATTACATGTAGAATTTATGGAGGATAGAATATACGCAGACAATCAGACAGAATTTCTACCTCGTTGAGGTAAAGCTCTTGTATTGAGAAAAACCTCATACTTTGTGTAAACGCCCAATATAAATAAAAGTTTACCTTATTTGTTCTTAAAAATAAAAACAAAGGTTGTGTGTGTTGTGGGGTGGGGGTGGGGGTGGGGTAGGCTGGGTGGTCATGAGTTTTGAGGAGGCAACTTAAAAATGATGATTTTTTTATTCAGTGCTCGATATTAATATTGGGATATTGATTAATTCAGATATGCATTGTTTAAAGTCCTTTTAAGAAGAAAACACTTCATATCAAAATTGATTATCTTTTATACATTAAACTCAAACTCAAAACTTCCAATTAAAAATTGAGGGATCCTAACCATCCCATTATAATTTTTTGTGATATGTTTTGTAGAATTGAATAGTGAATTTAACAGACAAAGATTGGTAACCACAATAGTCAAACCCTAATAAGGAAAATTTTAAAAGTTGGTGAGAAATAGAGGATGGTGAGGAAGACTTTAGACCTAAAGATTAATTATTTTTTTCTTGTTTTGTTTTTGTATTCATGCATGTATAATGTTGAATTAAGTCATTCCCATGCATGTGATTGAGATTTGAATTTTGATAACATGTTGTCATATTGTTTAATTGAATTTATTTTTCGATCAATATATTGGAAAAAGATAAAAGAAAACTTTAAAATCTTTCACATGCATGCACGTGATAAGATTTAAATTCGTTAGGTGAAGAAATTTCATATATTTGAACACATTTTCTTAGATTAATAAATTTTCTTTATGATTGTGTTCTTCGTTTGTTAGAAGTCGGTTCATTGATTTACCTCCCTCGAAATATGTTAAAAGGTATGGTATGTCTGATACGAAGGGAAATGTATTTTAGAAAAATAAGAGAATTTTCTTTTTACTTATTTTGATTTCTTGTATTCGATACGTAAATAAAAAATATTATACTAAAGATATTTATATATAATATACTCAAATACTATATGAAGTGGGGGTGGAGGCCGGGGATGGGGGATACGAGGGTGGAAATGAAGATGAGATGAATTGAAGGGTAGAGAGGAGTGAGGACACAATAATATTCATTATGTAACTTGTAGAATTTGTTTTTCCTATAATCATTTTCCTCGTTCTTAAGAAACTTGGCTTCTTAAAGAAAATATTTTTCAAAAAAATTGATCAACCAAGCATAAATAAAAATTAAAAAATAATTTTATCTTTCTTGTACCAAACTATTAATTTGATTTAATTTGTTCGTGCAAAAGAGTTTGAATTATGAATGAATTTAATTTTTGTATACTGATAATATTATAGTTTACGAAGATAACTACAAATAATGATGCACAAGGAAATTAGTTATTACCTAAAATACACTGCAATAAATTTGATACAACAATTTGTATGAAATTATTTATTTATATTTATTCTACAAAATAAATATTATAAGGAATATATTTGCATTAATTTCTTTTCTTTTTTGTTGAAAAGGTGATCAACCTTTTTAACATTAGTAAACCATCTACTTATAGCCTTTTTCTTTCTTGCCTAATTTTTTACAGATGTCAATGGTTACATGTTTATTAGTGCATTAATATTTTTTGAACATGGAATTGGTAGATTAGGGGAGCTAGCAGTTTGGTTTGGGAAAGATACAACTACCGGTAGCTTCTTAAATATTGACCAAACTAATTCCAAGACTTCATACTTACCGATTTCGTCCACTTTTAATTGTTATGTTGTGTTTTTTGAAAGTCAAATTGATTAATTTTTAAAGTTAAATTAGATTACATTAATTTGATATTTTAAACAAAAAAAATAGATATTCAAAAACTATACGAAAAGTACTATAAATTGCAATTTTTTACATATCAATATGCTGAAAATACATCATAAAATGCTAGTCAAAGTTCTTATCGTTTGATTCTAAAAAAAAAACTATGACAATTAAAAGTGAACAGATGGAGTATTTTTTATTTGGTATTTAATATCCGTATTAACATCGTATCAAATACAAATTTTCGAATTGCAAGGTTTATCGACTCTCCAATAGGATCTTTTCTATTTTTAGGAATTTAAATTTAAGACTCTAACTAAAAATGAAGGAATTTCAATTATCCTATCACACGCTATATTGAATTTTTTTTTACTTGTAAATTGTATAGATTCGAAATCCATGACATTATTATAATTTTTTCACATCAAAAGTGGTTACTTTTCAATCAATTTTCAAACATTGGTTATTTAATTTTTAAATAATTGGTCTAAAAAGTGACAAACATGTATAAAACCTTTACGGCAAGTTCATGCCGAAAAGCACGTTTGATAGGAGTTTTTCAAATTTTAGAATTTGAATTTGAGATCTTTAATTGAAATTGGTGGATGATCTTATTTAATTATCTCACTATATTCTTCGATCGTATTTTTTTGTTAAATAATAGTCATACACTATTGACTTGACACATAAATTAAGAAACAATAAATAATATGAATAATATTACTATATTACCCTTAGAATATATTAAATTCAATGTTTTGGAAAATGTATTAGACATTTGAATTCTATATAAACTAAGGAAAAAATAGACACAACATGATAAATTATCTCTTGATTTTCTAAATTAATCAAATATTACTCCTCCATTTTAAAATAATTAAATTGTTGGGATGTTTCACACCCTTTAAGAAAATAATATTAGGAAATAAATTAGACATTACTTTTCATTTTTGTCCGTATTAATTATTCTAATATTAATCTTTAGAATAATTCAAAGCAACTAAAGTTTCTTAAACGCATCACATAGAAAATCCAAATGAATGGTAAAAATAGAAGAATATTCTAAAAGTAGTTTTGAATAGTGAACAATTAAATTAATTTAAAATATGAAAAATATCTCACACAATTTAATTATTTTGAAATGAATGAAGTATTGAACAACTATTTTTTAGTATAATAAACAAATAAAAATGAACGAGGAGTATTTTGCAGCGTGTCCTAAATGGAGAAATATATTTAGAGCTGGCTATAAATTGAGCAAAAGCAACATTAATTTTTAGAGCTGGCTAGTTGACTAATATTTGGGTTCTTGCTAGATGTTACTCATCTTGTTGATTTTTATTTGTCACTTTATTAAATAATGTTTAGTATTAGGTCTAAAAAGAAAAGTATTTATTATTAAGGATAAAATATGGAGAAAGTTAATTTCTCTTTTCTTGATATGTCAAAAGTGATAAGTAAAAATGAAAATTTATTTTAGAAATAAATGACAAGTAAAAGTGAATGGAGAGAGTGTTTTCATTCGGCCAAACTCTAATCTAGATCATAAATATCCTTTAATTTATGTCCAACAATAGTTGTTCATTATTACTTGACATAGAAATTAAGAAGCCGTAACTGATAGGAATAATTTGACGAAATCACCCTTATTAAATATAAGTAATCTAAACATTGAAAAAAAATAACGGATGAAGTCTATAGAAAGACAACGCATATACAGAAATTTATCAACTCCGACCAACCTGAACAATTAGAAATAATTAGCTATGGACAGATTCTCACACATCAATATAAGGTGTAATTAATCTAAATTTATGTCATGTAAAATTCATTTAATATCATATTAATGATAGTTAGAAGGGTAAGGATAGTCACTAATAACCTTCATTTTAGTGAGTGTTGGACTGGTTTAAATAATGGAAAAAATGTGGGAATTTACAATGGTTAAATTGTTTTGCAATACTCACTTCATTTCAAAATAAGTTATATTTTACGTAATCGAGCAGAACTATTTTTTTATTTCAAAATTATATTTATTTTAATATATGAAGTTTTACATCATTAATAAGTTACTTTTTTCTTAAAACATTTAATTAGGGGTGAAATAATAAACTATTTTTTATTTTCTAGAAGTAAGTATTTTTTTTAAAGACGTATAAAAATTAGAAACATCACTTATTTTAAAAGACAAAAAGTGGTTAAGAGGTTGTTAGGTTTATTAATGAGGAGGGGAGGGACTGCCAAACTTGCAAGTAAAACTTAATTACTTGTTCAACATCATTTAATAGCATCATAAATTCTTTTAGTCAACTACTACTATTATTATTAACAACAATAAATTGCCTACAATGTTCAATTTATTCACATCTATATCTATATATATAATATAAAAGAAGAAAATAATTAAAGCATGATAATTAAATTAAATACAAGTTTAGAAATCAGGTTCCATTAACCTGTTGTTTAAAAAATGTATTCCTCTCATCACAAATTATTTATTGTATTTTTATTCATTTTATTTCATATTAACTAAATTTGTAAGGCAATAAACAATTATTACGAAAAACATTTCAAGACATACTTTAAACCATAATTTCCACTATTGCCCTTTGTGAAATTATAAATATAACTTTGTAAATAGTGCAATTTATCTCCTTAAAAATATAAAACTTCAATAAATAAATAAAAGGACAAATATGGAAATAATTTCAAACATTTGTCTTGAATTTTGAACAATGAAAAAAACCTCAAAAATTTAGTTAATATAAAAGAAAGGGAGTATATAATAATTATCTTTAATTAGGTATTATTTTTAAGATATAAAGATTTTTTTTCATATTTTTTTAATAATTATTATTTTTACAAATTATACATGCCTCAATAAATTATAAATATTTGATGAAGAGAGATTATTTCTTAAGATACATATGATAATTAAATATTTAAACTCTTTTCTAACTAATGTATTCGAGTGTGTTAAAAAAAGAAGAGATAATCATACATGTTAATACAACTACATTGAACGAACAAATATAATGTATCTGATAAATATAAAGCAAATTGATCGACACTATATCGAATTTGAGCAAACAAATACAAAAAATTTAAACAAACAGGTATAGCTCCAAATAGTATTATGTATGTTTAAATAGTTTCTTATATAATTATTGTAGAACAGCACTCCGCAAATATTTGACCATATATTTCAAATAGCTTTATAACTTTATTAAGAATTTATTGAGTTAGTTGAGTTTGGTTATATTTTTTATAAAGGATATTTAAAATAATATTCATGTTTAAACGTTTCTAAATACAACTTTAAAAGAAAGAAAAATTAGTCAAAAACAAATTATAAGTTATTGTTTTAATTTAATTTTTTCATAGCCAAATAGAATCCTTATTTTCTAATAAACTGAAAAAGATATTCTCAAAAACAGTACTAATAATAATAATAGTAGTAATTTTTATGACCAGATCCATAAAACTCTTTGATGCATTTTTCTACCCATATATATGTCTTGCGCAAATAGTAGTCTACCTGTCAGTAGATTACCATCCATACCTAAAATACATAAGCCTTATAAGAAATCTGACATGATTAAAAATGATGTCCTTTCCGTCTACTGAAATGGTGTAACCGATGAGACTATTATTTTGTTAATTAGAATTTCAGATTTGAGTTTTGTGTAAGAAAAAAACTCTTAGTAAGGAGTGCTTTTCCCGTCCTGCGTGGCACGAATCGAAAATAGTCGAGCCTCAATGCAGATACCATACAGGCATACATCTAACGAAAAACTTTTAAAAAAACCATCCTTACCGCCTATCGAATAAATTTCAAGTTCGACCCTTGAGTATAAAAAAAATGCTTAGTAAGAAGCGCTTCTTCTAAATGGGCCCCAATATGGTGCGAATTCATAATAATCGGGTTTCCCCTGAATGGGGGCTAATTTATAATAGTCGGGCCTCAAAAAAGATATTAGACACCTCATGAAAAACTTAAAAAAAAACCATCATTACCACCTATAGATGTGTTGGTGCAGTGAATAGTGTTGCTCCTTCATTAACCACAAATTTCAAGTCCGAGCTCTGGGTATAAAAGATTTCTTAGTAAGGAGCTATTCCCCCTGAATGAGACCCAACATGGGACAAATCTGAAATAGTCGGACTTCAATGCAGATACCAAACACCAAAAAGAAAATTAAAAAAGGCCATCCTTACCTCCTACAGATGTGGTGCAGCGGATGGGGCAACTCCATTATTAACTAAAAATTTCAAGTTCGAGCCCTAGATATAAAAAAATCCTTAGTAAGGAGCGCTCTCCCCCGAATCCTTTGTGTCCACATAACCTCAACTTCTTCGAATTACAACTACCCATGTCTCCCTACCCATACCCCAGTAAAACCAGACGTGTAGATAAAAAATTAGGAAATTTAGGTCATCTCCACACCTTATGGTATTAAAATTCTTCCCATCCTGATCCTCCAAAATTCATCAAAGATATTTTATAATATATCCTCCCTCTTAAACCTTAAACCCCCCAAAATATAATATGTATTTATAATAATTCAAGAGATTGCAATTTTTGGTATTAGTTAGTTCAATTTTCGCATTTTTAATACACGTATTCGTATTTTATATGAAATACTTTGACTTTCGATTCAAAATAAATGAACTTTTAGCATTTTTATTCTTTAATGATCTAAAATAAATCATTTTTTTAAAGCTCAAGAAGTCTTTTTTCGAAGTTACATTTTCACATTAATGGTTTCTTCGATTCAAATTCTAACGCTGATTATGGAAAACTAAAAGGGCAATCACATTAAATAATTATTTGATTAGTGAATTAATTAACTCTATTAAGGAGCGCGTTAAATCAAAAAAATTAACTTATTTTGGATCAAAAGAATTCGAACCTAAATTGTACTCCCTTCATTTCAAATTAATTGAATTGTTGAAATATTTTTCATTTTTCAAAATAAACTTAATTGTTCAATCTTCAAGACTACTTTTAGAATATTCTTCCAATTTTACCCTTCATTAGTTATTATAATTAATGTTAAGTTATATTAATCATAAATTTGACAATAATTAATAAGAGAAAAAATGAAAAGTTATGCTTAATTTATGTATATATTCTTTTCTTAAAGAGTGTGAAAATCTCAATAATTCAATTAATTTGAAATGAAAGAAATATTAAATTTATTTAATATTTTAAATTTAGACGTTCGAAAACTATACTAAAAATGTAAGTTGCAACTATCTTCTCATATTAATATGATTATCAATAAATGCATCTAATTAATATATTAATTAAACTCCATACAATTTGACTCGAGAAAACAAAACAAGATAAGTAAAAATAATCAAAAGAAGTACTATTTACAACCGCCAAGCCAACTCCATAAGTATTATCAGAACACACGTAAGTGAAAGGCGATAGATATTTCATGAAATTAACTGAGTTGTCCAAGTTAGCTTGTACACTACAATCGTTATATTAAATGAAAAGAACCCATGCATGCATGATGCAACAATTAATTTGTTTTCATAACCAACCCTTTATTAATTAGTGTAGTAGTAGTACTAATTAATCATAATCTACCTATAGTAGGCTGTCTGCTCTTTTTAATTTTCTTGTAGAGATGAGTAGCTTCATTAGTTTAAATTAGAGGCCAAACTTTTAATTATTTTTCTTCTTTCCATACACAAACTTTTCATCATATAAAAAATGACAAGAATTGTAGCTAAAAATGTATCACCAGTAAGAGATTGCGTACCTCTTTATGATCGGAGACAAATGGTAGAAATGTCGCCGCCGACGTTCGCTCAGTTGTTGAACAACGCCGGAGATCATGTCACCGGGGACGAAACTGAAACTAATTCAGTTCACCAAGTTCTGACAATGGAACTTCCGGTGCAGCAATCAATTCCATTTGTATTGTCATTCAGTAATCTGACGTACAGCGTGAGAGTCCGTCGGAAAAATATTTTTCCGGCGATCTCCGGGCGCCGGACAGATGAACCGCTGAGCACGAGGACGAAGGTGCTTTTGAATGATATATCAGGAGAGGCACGTGACGGAGAACTATTCGCAGTGCTCGGCGCGTCTGGTTCGGGGAAATCGACGTTGATCGATGCTTTAGCTAATCGAATTGCGAAGGAGAGCTTGAAAGGGGAGATGAAATTGAACGGTGAGCCATTGCATTCGAAGTTGCTGAAAGTGATATCGGCGTACGTAATGCAAGACGATCTCCTTTATCCGATGCTTACAGTGGAAGAAACGTTAATGTTCTCAGCACAGTTTCGGCTTCCACGAACTCTATCGAAATCGAAGAAGAAAGGTAGAGTTCAAGCTTTAATCGATCAATTAGGACTCCGAAACGCCGCCAAAACTATAATCGGCGATGAAGGCCACCGAGGAGTCTCTGGAGGTGAAAGACGGAGAGTTTCAATCGGAATCGACATCATCCATGACCCAATCATTTTATTCCTCGATGAACCTACTTCCGGTCTCGATTCCACCAGTGCTTTCATGGTGGTTAAAGTTCTTCAGCGAATCGCACAGAGCGGAAGTATTGTGATAATGTCGATTCATCAACCAAGTTACCGAATTCTCGGTTTACTTGATCGATTGATCTTCTTATCACGCGGACAAACTGTTTACAGTGGTTCGCCGTTGAATTTGCCCCAATTTTTCGCGGATTTTGGTCATGCAATTCCGGAAAACGAGAACAGGACAGAGTTCGCGCTTGATTTAATCCGCGAACTCGAAGGCTCACCTGATGGAACAAATAGTTTAGTTGAATTCAACCGAAAATGGAAAAATATCAATCGGAATTCTGCAACAACGCCGACGAGATATGATTTGTCATTAAAGGAAGCAATAAGTGCAAGCATTTCCAGAGGGAAATTGGTTTCTGGTGCAACGAATGATGCTGCTAATCCTACTTCTATGGTTCCTACTTTTGCAAATCCAATATGGACCGAAATGGCTGTACTGTCAAAGCGATCATTCACAAACTCATGGCGTATGCCGGAGATTTTCGCTGTCCGTTTCGGTGCAGTAATGGTGACGGGTTTCATCCTCGCCACCATGTTCTGGCGGCTCGATGATTCCCCTAGGGGTGTAAGGGAACGGATTGGGTTTTTCGCGTTCGCCATGTCAACAACTTACTATACATGCGCGGAGGCGTTGCCCGTTTTCATTCATGAGAGGTTCATTTTCATGAGGGAAACGGCTTACAATGCTTATCGGAGATCGTCTTATTGTCTCTCTCACGCTTTGGTTTCGATACCAGCATTGATATTCCTCTCTATATCATTCGCAGCAATAACATTCTGGGCTGTTGGCCTAGACGGTGGAGCTTCGGGCTTTCTGTTCTATTTATATGTCGTCCTTGCTTCGTTTTGGGCTGGTAATTCATTCGTCACGTTCCTCTCTGGTGTCATTCCTCATGTCATGATCGGATACGTAATCGTTGTAGCAATTTTCGCGTATTACCTCCTCTTTAGTGGTTTCTTCTTAAATCGTGATAGGATCCCGTCTTACTGGATATGGTTTCATTACCTCTCGCTCGTGAAATACCCATATGAAGCAGTGTTGCAGAATGAACTCAAAGACCCCACGAAATGCTTCGTTCGTGGGATTCAATTGTTTGATAACAGCCCACTTGGGGATGTTCCGATTTCGTTGAAGGAGAAATTGTTGGACAGTATAAGCAAAACGTTGAACGTAAGGATAACAAGTTCCACATGTGTGATGACTGGTGCAGATATATTGGTGCAACAAGGGATAACTCAACTGAACAAATGGAATTGCTTGTGGGTAACAATTGCATGGGGATTTTTCTTTAGGATTTTGTTTTATTTCTCTTTGTTATTGGGAAGTAAAAACAAAAGAAGGTAATAATAAGCTAGATATAAATATCATAATAATGTTTTTCTTAAGATACTTTTAAGTACTACTTTTTTTTTTTTTGTTGGTAATTCATTGTAAGTTGTTTTTTAAATTTGTGTTGTAGGTGTAAAGGTGTTTGCAATTTGAAAACTTAATAGAACTTGCATGACTATAGTTTCATGGCTGATGAATGGGCTTTTAGTAATTTTGGCCCGACATTTCCTAAGATATGTTGTATGACTATATATTGTATAGTTTTTAAAGAGTTAATAGTAAAAAATAATAATATTTTTTGAGTTTTATACTTTAACTATTCATTATTTTATTTACCTATCTAAATCAGGCTGCTCAATGAAATTGATGGCATAAAAGTCAAATCTTAAGAGATCTCAAATATATATATATTCAATAGAATCATGTGCATCTCGCGCGATCCGCGTATATTTCGTGCGGCGTGTATCCTGTTAAAAAAACATTTTAAATTCACACACATACATATATATATACACACACATCTAGTTAAAGCAAAAGAAAGTTGGTGCAACTCAAAAAATGATGAAAGATATAAGATCATATTTCAACTTGATAGTTAAAATTCAAACTGGAATAGTTTGTTCTGAATAAGAGACTATTACTATGAATTATTTAAGAAAAAAAGGATATATATAGATATAATAAGCTAGAGATAATATCATAGTAATGTACACAGATAACTTCAATACTTACCTTTTCTTTTTGTAATTCATTACATATTATTGTTTTTTTGAAGTTGGGATTTAGGTCTAATCTTGAGATTAATCAATATCTGTAAGACAGATCGTAATAAATATAGAATAAAATAATAATTTTATATTTTATTTAGGAATGATTATCCTTATAATCATATCAATTAAATAGCCCATTAAGTTTTATATATTGACATTTGACAGTATATACATTGTATAAATAGTACTCCATTAATAAGTTTTTAAAATAGTTACTTAATGATAAAGGTATAATTGCAATAAACAAATCACTCTTTATTAAGAGAAAATTTATTTTTTGGTATTCTGAATTGTAAAATAGAACATAGGAAATACTTTGCATTTATTTGATTTACATATAAAAAATCTTTTTTAACTTTTAAAAATTTTCTTGCAATATGAATAGTGTTATGGTGTCAATTTGATCCAATCTTTTCTATTAATTATATATCTTTAGAAATTATTAGAAGAAAATATGATATCTACATTAATTTTGTTCATAGCTCTCCAATTATGTTCTTTCTTATTCAAAAAGTTCCAATTCTATACCTCATCATCATTAGAGATCGTAGTACAGTGATAAATACTCTTTCATCTTTAATTAAATGTCTCGAATTTGAGTTGCTTTACTCCTCCCCTCAAAGTGGAACTTACGAGAGCGAATTCAAATTTATTGAACGTCACGTCAAAAATATGCCTTCCCTATAATTGAAAGAATTTTCCTGTCCATTATGTTTATCTATGTTCATACTACATAATTTGAATTATCATGGACAACTTTCACTTTCCAATAGCTTATTTATGTTTCAATATATGTGACCTTTGCTTGTTGAACGTTTAATTGTAATTAATTTCTTTGCTTGTTGAATGTTTCATTGTAATTAATTTCTGGATTAATGATCACATAAACCTAATTAATTAATCCACAGGACCAGCTTTACCATGATCTAATTTAATTAATTAGATGATCATCTTAAATATAACTGAAGAACCAATTAATCAAACAAAATTCTAATTTGAGCAATAGTTATAATTAACCTAACTAGATTCCACAATCCTAATGTTGTGATGACTAGCAAGTACTCATTCATTATAAAGGTTTCGTATTCGAGAGTACTGAAAATAGGATCGCTTTTTATAGGGAACATTTTACTCTCAAAATGAGATTGTTCGGCACAATTTTGGATGAATCATGCACGGATAGAGGATTTTTAACTAGAAAGTCAAAAATATAAATAAGTAAACGCACTAAGAATAAGCCAAGAAGATTCAATGTACAGTACTCCCTTAGTTTCAATTTGTATGTCCAGTTTTGACTTGACACAAAGTTTAAAAAGATAAAAGAAGATTTTTTAATCTTATCGTGCTAAACTGTAAGATATGTAGAATACTAGAATTGATGAAATAACTTTTAATCTTGTGATTTTAAACATGTTACATGTGGAAAATTAGAATTAAAAAGCTGTCAAAAAAAAAACATTCTTTTTAGAATTGACTAAAACAAAAGAAAGTAAGACAAACAAATTGAAACTGAGAATAATATATGCATAAGAATTATAAGAACAAAAATTTCCTTCTTGCATTAGAAATGTTTTGTTCCACGGTATTAAAAAACAATGAGGTCAGGCTACCAAAATAAGACATATTAGAAAACAATGTAACATTTGCATAGAAAATAAGTTAAACACCACCAAAATTAATATAGTTTCATATTTTTATTCTTGATCAGAAATTTGGTATACAATCGAGCTCTGAAGAGGAAATCTCTTTTCATAACGAACGTTTTACATACAGAGGAATTTCCAAGCACGAATTCAAAAATCAAACATGAAAATACAAAGTTAGCACAACTACAAGTGTGTTAACATTATAAATATATCGAGTGTAAGTAAATTTTTTTCAATATGATAAGGGTGCGGGGGGGGGGGGGGGGGGGGAACTGGTGAGAAAACAGGAGAACCTTGGTAACTACTATACTATTTCAGTTTGGCACATTAAAACTAACACATCAACAACATATGCATGTTGAAATATTTGAAATTTGGATGGAGAAGAGTTGAGTACTAGTCATGTTGACAAAGAGTGTAAGTTTAAAACATATATGTGCATGTTCACACCCTAGAAGAAAGATTTTGTGTTCGAGTCCTACTTGAGTATGGAAACAATCACAAATTTATGTTATCCAGAATCTCATTACAAATATTGAACATCGATGAGAAACAAAAATAAAAACATGATATGTTGTTACTTCATTATTTTATATATATGTAAGGGAAGAATAGTTAGTTACTTTGTTGTGAATCCTCATTTGCTTTATAACAATGCGATACTAAGATTTTGTAATTTAAACCTCCAAGACATGGAATTTTTTGCTCTATTGAGGAATTCAAATTTCGGTTTGGTACATAAGCATGCACGGATTTAAGATTACAGAAGATGGATTGGAGGCACTATTATGAAGAAGGTGGATCTAGATGGATACTTGAGATTGAACTCGTGAAAATATGATATTCAAAAGTATCTTCGAGTACATTATTATGATATTATGTCTAAGCTTATTTATTACCTCCTTTTATTTTTACTTCCCAATAACAAAGAGAAATAAAATAAAACCCTAAAGAAAAATCCCCATGCAATTGTTACCCACAAGCAATTCCATTTGTTCAGTTGAGTTATCCCTTGTTGTACCAATATATCTGCACCACTGGTTAAACAAGTGGAACTTGTTATCGTTACGTTCAATATTTCGCTTATATTTTCCAACAATTTCTCCATTATTGAATTCGGTAAATCCCCCAATTGGCTGTTATCGAACAATTGAGCCCCACGAACGAAGCATTTCATGGGGTCGTTGAATTCATTCAGTAACACTGCTTCATATGGGTATTTCACGAGCGAGAGGTAATGAAACCATATCCAGTAAGATGGGATCCTATCGCGATTCATGTAGAATCCGCTGAAGAGGAGGAAGTATCCGAGTAATGCAACTACGATTATGTACCCGATCATGACATGGGGAACGACACCAGAGAGGAAAGTGACGAATGAATTCCCTGCCCAGATTGAAGCTAGAACGACACAAAAGTAGAACAAAAAGCCCGAAGCTCCACCGTCTAGGCCAACAGCCCAGAATGTCAGGGCCACGAACAATAAAGAGAGGAATATCAAACCTGGTAGCGAAACCAAAGCTTGAGAGAGGCAATAAGACCAGTGGCGAATTTATTAACTAATTTTGGGTCATCCGAACCAGTACTCATCCGACTAAACTCGATATATTACTTCTATAGTTATTAAAGAATATATTAAATTAAAACTTGTTGAAACCGTTCTCAAGATAGCTTATCTTTAAAGTAATAGTGCACCCGTTTTCTTGAAATCCTGGATTCGCCTCTGAATAAGACGATCTCCGACAAGCATTTTTCCCTCATGAAAATGTACCTCTCCTGAATGAAAACGGGCAATGCCTCCGTGCATATGTAGTAAGTTGTTGACACTGCGAATGCAATAAACCCAAGGCGTTCCCATATGCCTTTAGGGGAATTGTCACGCCGCCAGAAAATGGTTGCGAGGATGAAACCCGTGACCATTACTGCACTGAGACGAACAAAGAAAATCTCCGGCATACGCCATGAGTTTGTGAATGACCGCTTTGACAGTACAGCCATTTCGGTCCATATTGGATTTTCAAATGGAGGAACCATAGTAGGATTAGCAGCTTCATTCGTTGCACCAGAAACCAATTTTCCTCTAGAAATGCTTGCACTTATTGCTTCCTTTAGTGACAAATCATATCTCGTCGGCGTTGTTGAAGAATTCCGATTAGTATTTTTCCGTTTTCTGTTGAATTCAACTAAATTATTTGTTCCATCAGGTGAGCCTTCGAGTTCGCGGATTAAATCTAGCGCGAACTCCGTTCTGTTCTCATTTTCTGGAATTGGATGACCAAAATCCGCGAAAAATTGGGGCAAATTGAACGGTGAATCACTGTAAACAGTTTGTCCATGTGATAAGAAGATCAATCGATCAAGTAAACTGAGAATTCGATTACTTGGCTGATGAATCGACATTATCACAATACTTCCTCTCTGTGCGATTCGCTGAAGAACTTTAACCACCATGAAAGCACTGGTGGAATCGAGACCAGAGGTAGGTTCATCGAGAAATAAGATGATCGGGTCATGGATGATGTCGATTCCGATTGAAACTCTCCGTCTTTCACCGCCGGAAACTCTACGGTGGCCTTCATAGCCAATTATAGTTTTGGCGGCGTTTCGGAGTCCTAATTGATCGATTAAAGCTTGAACTCTACCTTTCTTCTTCGATTTTGACAGAGTTCGTGGAAGCCGAAACTGTGCTGAGAACATTAACGTTTCTTCCACGGTAAGCATCGGATAAAGGAGATCGTCTTGCATTACGTACGCCGATATCACTTTCAGCAACTTCGTATGCAATTTCTCGCCGTTCAATTTTACCTCCCCTTTCAAGCTCTCCTTCGCAATTCGATTAGCTAACGCATCGATCAGAGTCGATTTCCCTGAATCAGACGCGCCGAGCACTGCGAGTAGTTCTCCGTCACGCGCCTCTCCTGATATATCATGTAAAAGCACCTTCGTCCTCGTGACGGGCGCTTCCTCTTCCCGGCCACCGTATATCGCCGGAAATGCAACTTTCCGGCGAACTCTCACGCTATATGTGAGGTTGCTAAATGACAGTACAAACGGAATAGAGTTCTGCGAATGCATCGTCAGAACTTGGTGAACTGGAGTTTCAGTTTCGTCGCCGGTGACATCTCTGACGTTGTTCAACAACTGAGCAAACGTCGGCGACGACATTTCTACCGTCTGTCTCCGATCATAAAGATGTATACAATCTCTTACTGGTGACACATTTTGAGCTACAATTTTTGACATTCCTTATATATATCAAATCTCTATATGGTTTTCTTTTTTTTTTCTTTAAGAGTTTTCACGGTTTAGATGATAAAATTTTCTGCATGGAACAAGAAAAGAAAAGCATAGTTATATACGTAAAAAACTTATTACTACTAATTAATTAAAAAAATAAAAATGGAACCATCAAATTTATATTTTGAATCTATCTCTTTGTTATGCATCTATCTTTCCGAAATTCTGAATCTACATCTGTTTATGTACCAAACTAAACTAAAAATCCTAGACGCATCATAATACGCATGTTTTTTTTTTGTTTCAGTATTTTAATATTAGTATTGAAGTCTTGAATAATTTAAATTTATGCTGCATAAAAAGCATTTTCCTAATATATATAGAAAATCATACTCAAAATTCGAATTCGAAATTTTTAATTAAGAGTGAAAAGATCCTAGCGATAACTACATGCGTGTTTTAAACTTACACTCTTTCTCAACAAGCATGTGTTGTGGAAGTGTTAGTTTTAATTTGCCTATACTGAAATAGATCGATTGTTAGCAAGAAACTCTTGTTTCTCACCGATCACCCTTTTTATAAAAAAAAAAAAAAAACTACTCACTCTGATATGTGTTATATATTATATCAATTCAATAAATATATAACACATATTTTATTGTTTTATTTAAACTGATATGAGTTTTTATTTTTCGATTCATATCAACTTCACAATTGCTCCTATATATGTTCTTTTAATGTTTGGATATGCTTTTGGAATGCTTTTATTTGAGTAGGTGATCTGTGAGATAAGGTCTAATATGGAGACTAACCTCTTTTGGGTTCCAAAAGTTTTTGAGAACCGGACCTTTTGATCTGTTTGCTTGGAAAAACATGTCTTTTAATTAGACTTTGAACTTGTAATTTCTATATAACGTGAATCTGAATTAGTTAAATGAATGAATTTTGATAGTTTAATAGGTTTAAAGAGAAGTATTGGTGCATGTGATCAAAATTATTTTCATAGCACACGTTATATATGTGATCTATGTACCAGAAGATTATCTTCTACTTTGACATGAATCTTATTACTTGAATTAGTGACTTCTAACTATGTGATTGGTGTAAAAAAAAAATATTTGGTGCATGTAATCTATCCTCTTTCATTACTATTTATTGGATGTGAATTCAAATTAATCTGATAAATTCCGATCGCTTCTTGCATGTGGTAATGTGGTTATGAAAGAAATGTGAAGGCTAGGATTTATTTTTATAAATATTAAATAATAAAGCTTAGAGAAAGGAAAATATAGGAAGAGTGGAATTATTAAATTTATAAATTGTGATCCTTGTCCTTAAAAGATACATAATTAGGATTACACTGAAGCAATATGATTTAATTTGTTCAAACAATTAGTCAAATCACCTCAATTTAATTAATTATTACTTCATAAATTTTATTTTTTCCATGCACTATGGCTGAGTAATTAAGAAAAAAGTCACCAACAAAAATTGTAGTGAAGTGATTAATACTAATTCATTCTTAATTAAAGACTTCTTAGATTCAAATTGTCTTGGTTCTATACTATACATTAAAGTCCTTATGAAAAAGTATTTTGAATAACATATTTTGGTTGCACTTTGATCACTATTTAAGATATTATCTTTTGGTGTAGCAAAAAAAGGACGATAACAACTTGTATGTGGTTGGATTATATTGATTGAAAAAGTCTTAAGAGCCTGTTTGAATTGGCTTAAAAGGTGGTCAAATCTATTTTTAAGTCATTTTTAGTTTTCGAGAGTGTTTGATAAAATTAAAAATAACTTAAAATAAGTTTACAATGACTTTAAAAAAAAGTTAAAAATCAAAAGTAGGACTTCCCTAGAGTGACCTAGTTATAATCTAATCTTAGTCGACTTCAGCTAGTACAAAAAACAGCAACCTAATCGATATAAGTGACCTAAACCTAGAGTGCCTTTAACTTAGTCGTACACGTTGATTGGTTCGTCGTACACGTTGATTGAACCAGATTTTCAACCTGTTTCATGTCTTCAATTTCCTTTTATCTTCAATGCATTCAAAAAGCATTCCGCTACCTTACTCATAGGAAGCAAGAAAGTAAATGGGCCCAAGCACTATCGCATATATACTCTTATGCCCAAGTAAGATTGTATAAATAACCCAATTGCTATTAGCCTACTACTAAACAAGTGAAAAGAAAAAAGGCAACTTTCACATATAAAGCAAACATAAAAATTATATTTATATGTTATAATTATAGTTTGTATAATTGCGCTCCATATTAAATTTTATATTTGTTATAAAGCCTTTGATTTATATAATTCGCTACAAACATTCAATTTTATACAAATTATTCAGTTTTGTATAAATTCATTTATACGTTATAACTTGTATAATAAGATCTGTATTTGTATAATTATAAGTGTATAGGACGAAACATATGTATTTGTATTTGTATATACACTTTTCTCTAGCTTTATACAAACACAAACACATTTTATACCGAAATGTATAAAATGGCTAATTGTATACCGAATCAAATGGCAAAAAAAGGAATGTTTGCTGTGAATTACAATTAAAATAAACTATGGCTATATCATTTAATTTGAATTAATAGTTTGTTATTTTATATAATTTTTCCAAAGAAAAATACTATATTTGTTAGTTTCTCTTCATTTACCTTTTCTTGTTATTTTAGTGTTTTACTTGTTTTTATTTTATAACATGTTATCAACGTAAGCTTATATCATTTTGAGCAAATACTTCAAAAGTATCAAAGTCATTTTGTCGTTTATTGATCTAATTGTTTTTCATTCACTAACTTGTTTGGTTTGAATTCAAATTATGATGGAATTAGTTATGATGTGATAAGTTATGATGGGATTAGTTATGATGGGATAAGTTATGCTAAAATTATTTTTTATTGAGTGTTTGGTTTGTTGTATTCAAAATAATAAATCTTAAGAACAATATATAAGTTTACAAAAATACCCTTCATGGATGTGAAAAGTAATGTCTAAAAAATGTTTAAAGGGACATTTTTGTCATTTAGTCATTTTATCCCGGGATAAGTTATCCCGGAATTACTATACCACCCATAGGAAGGGATAACTTATCCCGTAACTAATTATTAGTATCGGGATAAGTTATCCCGGCCTTGCCAACCAAACAACAAATTGAGTGGCACTATAATTTAATCTCAGGATTATTTTACCCTATCCTTCACACCAAACGACCCCTATAAAGGACAAATATACTTAGTCAAACTTCAAAAGATACACATTAGTAAAATTTATTAATAATCAAGAGACAAAAAAAAAAAAGGCAATATATAAATAAACATTTAAATTTAATATCAATTAACATTTAAATTTTGAGTATTCACATCTAAACATCTTAACTCTCCTAAATTATATCAATTGAACATTTTAACTTACAAAATAACCATCTATGCACCTTCAAAAATTTATGTTTCACTTCATTATCGTAGCATCGAGTGTCTACATGATACAACAGAGACAAATTAGAATGTTTAGTTATCAATTAAAACCAACTTACAGAACGAGGTCAAATTTGAATGTTTGTTTATCCCGATTTGAAAACGACAAATGAAATGAGAGAAAAGGAAAAACTTAGGTGGTCTAAGTGTAATTTACAAAAGTTAGTATTTTCATGGTGGTGGACCATGAATATGTCAACAATAGTGCTCTTCGCACGCAATTCTCACACAAAATCTCAACTTTGTTAAGAGCACAACATCCATGCACGATCTTCCTCTCTATATTATTCACCATAAATAATAATCGCCGAATTGACTCCAATTTTACATCTTCATTCATTCAATCATCTTCTTCATCGGTGTTGCGGAAAACCCTAATTTGAAATTGGAGAAATACAAAAATGTCGTGGTTAAGATCAGCTATGAACAAAGCAGTGGAGGTTGGAAATAGCAACCTCACACGCACTGTCAGAAATTACGCCGATTCCGTCGGTCACGCAGTTGCTGAAGGAGCCAAAATTTTACAGGATCGCATTGTAATTCTCCTTACTAATTAATGTTCATTTCAGTTTTCTTTTTTTTTCTAATTTTTGAGCTTAAATTTGTGCTAGAGTCAAATTTAGAAAACATACTGCAGTTTCCCTTTTTTTTTTTTTCTTCTTCCCATAAATGGATACGAACTGGTGCTCTGCGGTTTATTGTGGAAAATTTGCTGTATTTTAACAGTTGCCGAGGGCGTCAAAATCTTAAGGGATCACATTGCGAAAATCCTTACTAATCGATGTTTATTTCATTTGTTTTTCTGCATTTCGAGCTAAAATATGTGCTAGAATCAAGTACAAAACATAGTGCAGTTTTCCTTCTTTTTCTTTTAACCGCTTAGACTTGAACTGGTGCTGTGGTTTAAATTGTTGACTCTTAACTACTAGACGATTTCCTTAGGGATGAATAAGGAGTGCATTTAAGTGATATCAGTAACTAATAGTTGTCCAAGTGTGAAAGGGGAGAAAATTTGCTGCATTTTTACACAGTGCATTTCAGCATTTGTATAGGAGAAGCTGGTGAAGTTGTCTGATGAGAATTGAAACGGTGTGCTGGTGAAGCTGGTGGAGGATTTGTGGCTTAGGTCGCAGGTTCAAGCTCCACACCATGCAAAGCGAAGCCTGGTATTTAAGTGGAGAAGGGTAGAGGGGCAGGCCCATTATCCACCGAGTTTAGAAGGCTGTAATTGGTCGAAAGGGCGGGTCACAGACGGATTTCTCAGTTATAAAAAAAATGGATTGGTTTGGAGAAATGATTTGATGATTATCGAGAGGGATTGTAGAGGGCTGGGTGGTAAATTCTTCTTATAAAAGAATCAGCTTTATGATAAATTGAATTGCAGAAGAACAAGGAAAAAGGAAGGCACAGTTTGCACGAGCCTTGTCCTCAGCAATAGCAGACTACAGAAACTAATAACTGAATGCAAGTATTAATTTCAATCAGAGAAAATAAACAAATGCATCTAAATAATTTGTTTGCTGTGCTGAGTTAAAAAACTATTTGGTTGGAAAAAAGTAAGAAATGCTACACGGCTATCACATATAAGCACAGAGCACAAATAGTGCTCAATTAATAAAACTTTTGTGAACTGAAGGAACTATCCATTCTATGTCTAGGAACCCTTGTGATTGCACTACATTTCTTTATGTGAGGTAAAGAAATCATTGCTAATTGGTTTGTTTATGACAGGGGAATAGGAACTTCAAAAGCTTTAAACAGACGGTCCAAAGATTGGAAGAAGCTTCTGTTTCCTGCAAGGGACCAGAGAGAGTTCAGTTAATGAAAAGGTGGTTAGCTGCACTTAAAGCAATTGATAACATGTCAGAGGTTTCTGTTGAAGATAAAGAGAAGAACAATGAGCAGCAGCATCCTTCCGAGGAACTAAGAAAACAACCACTCGTGAGTAGATTGATCTTGAATGCTCTTGCTCTGTTATCCTTCTCCTATTACCATGAAACAGGATTGAATTTGTTCCTTGTTGACATCATTTCTCTATTTTTGTCTTTTAATTGCACATGAGAAAAAGACGATCTTAGTAAACTAGTTTTTTCTTCCTTTAAGATTACTGTCTTAAACACCATGCAGTTTGGATGCTTTTTTCACCACTCAGATATTCAGATGAGGTGAAAAGATAAATGTTCTAACAGTTTGTATTCATTGATTTTCTTTGCCGTTGTTTCATCTTATTGAACTTTTGAATGTTCATCTCAGTGTCTATTGTTCTCCTTCATCATGGTTCTTTTGCTGCTTTTGAATTCTTTGCTCTTTCATCCATCTCTATCTGTTGTTTTAAAATCAGTAAAGCAGCCTCTGACTTCACTTTGTCTGCTGTGATGGCTATTACCTTCCTATTTAATTAACTTGTGCATAGTATCAGATTAATGCCCCTTGATTATGTATGCTTCATGCACCAGCTAGATTCATGTACTTAGCTGTTGCAGCATCAAGACACACTATAATGAATCATCCTGTGAGTCATTGGTGAAGCAGTGAATATTTGAGTGTAGCCTCTTCATTATGTGCAAAATTTATTTTTAGAAGAAAATGTGGATCAGGGATCAGATTTTACTTTGAGCTGCTTTTGTCGTGACAAGCTTTATATGAGTTTTGCTGCTTCTAATGTGGGGATTCTTGCTAGCATTATTTACTTGTTGTGAAAACAATCATCTCAAATCATTGCTGAGTTTTAGATTGGGCAAGGAAGAGATAGCACAGTGATAAATACCCTCCACTTCAAATGATAAGATTGGAGAGTTTGAGTCACTGAGAGAGTAAAAGTAGGAATTGGCCACTGTAGGGCTCTTGGATAGGGGTTCTTTTGCATGGAGTTTACCATATCAGAAAAAAATAATCTGATTATTTGGATTGTTGTCTCCCTCTTATCTTATTTTAGTTACAGGTCATTTCTTTATACTTTTGTTACTTAGACATGGAGCAAACACAATCAAGGAAATTTGGTGTTCTTTTGTCTTTTGCATACCTCTTCTTTGCTTGTTGATGCCATTGCCGTTCATCCTTCAAAAATTGCATTCGCAATATTTGGTTTCATGCAGATTGACTTAACCCATATTTATAATGTTATAGGTTCTCTATTACGATTCTGAGATGGGCGGTGAGCCACTGAACTTTCGTGATGTCTTTCTCTATAGTAAAGCTTTGGAGGGCATATTGATATCTATGGTATGCTACATTTCTAAGTCCTGCTTGCTTTCGGCAAAGAAGTTGCAATTATTTTTGGCTTTTCCTGTAACTATTGTTCCTGTTTCACTTTGGCTCAATTTTGATCACCATGATTGCATTAATCTTTTCAAGAAATGTTACAATTACTGTCTCATTTGAGCAAAGACACCTATGGAGTGTTTTATTTATAGAATATTTATAAAAAAATGTTGTATTTGGCTGACTGTACCTCTGGAGAAAAGTTGGTTCTTTATGTTTTGTCCACTAGGTTATCTAATATCTTTTGGTCTTGGACATTTCACATGTACTTTGCTTGTCGTGTGGATCTCAAATTGCTTATCACGTATGTTCACTCTTTTCTGTGATTCAGATTCTTGAAGCGCCAAATGAAGAGGAAATCTCTCTCCTTCTTGAATTATTTGAGTGAGTTCTTTTACTATCATAGTCCATGAGTATATGATTTTCATAGCATGCAATGTGATTTTGATAACATGTAATTAAAGCGTTCTTCCAGTACGTGGCATGTGGGGAGTGGGTACAGTTATGACTGAAACTTTACTGTGTTTGGTCACATGCAGACTCTGTCTCACTGGGGGAAAAGCGGTTCACAATGCAATAATCAGCAGCATCCAAGATCTGGCAAAAGCTTTCTCAAACTACCAAGACGAAGTATTGGTAAGGGGACAATCTTTCCATCTTTAATTAACATATGCCATAACTGATAAGGTCTTGATTTTGGCGGCTCTCTATTCAATCCATTGGCAGGTAAAACGTGAGGAGCTATTGCAGTTTGCAGAAAGTGCCATCACAGGGTTGAAAATTAATGCGGATCTCGGAAGGTATTACTTCTTATAACACCTAAAATTTGACATCTTTTTTATGTGAACCCCAGGGTTGGAGCTAATTATTTTGAAGTGGAATTTCCTTCTTGTTTCAGAGCTTTGGCCGAATGCACTTAGTTTCCTTTTTCTTTAGTCGACGAGTAACTGCATCTTATGATCTTATGATAAGTAAGTGCATCTTATTAAGTCGAGAGACAGGAAAGCTCCTGCTAACTTAATTTATTTAAGATGGAAAAGAAACAACAAGACATTTAAACATGACGTTTGTCAGCCTTTCAAAGAAATGTATTTTTAAACATGAGCTATCTTATTTCTTTTTGATTCCTTCTATGTTAATGAAATGATAGTTGTAGAGCCTTCCAAGAGTGAAAAAAAGGATTCATACAGTATCAAAAGACAGTTCCCTTTTGTGTTAAGTTTTGGAGTAAGAGGGAATATCAGTTTTTTTTTTTTTTTAATTATAATATGGTAGGTATAGCAGAGGTAGCCAGTCCTTGAAACCTGATCTAGAAATCATTTGAGACTTTTGTGATCTTAAATTAGTTTATGATCTAATTCTGTCCTAGACATGCCATTTATGTAAAAGACAGCTCAATTTCAAGGACCTTCTTATCCAGCGAAAAATTCACTTTGACCATTTTAAAACTAGTATTAATGATGGTAAAATACAGGTCACATGTATGATAATCTGCCATTTTAAAAGAATATTCTATTGTTACGGGGAAGGGAGGAGGAAAGGGGAAGGGGATGCCACTTGTGATGTTTGAATCTTTCACTTATTTTTGAAGTTGAGGGTGCTTGCAAGTGAGCTACTACTCAACCCCTGCCATCGATATCTGCTTTCGGCCTAAGGTTTTTGGTTTGGTTGTAATAAATGCTTTCCACCTGCAGAATTGATGCCGAAGTCTCCACATTGAATAAACAACTTGATGAAATAAAAGCAGTAAAGGACGCAAGTGGGGATCATGAAACAATATCCAAAGAGACTGCGGCTTCAATAGAGGTGAACCAGATTGGTGTTCTGTTTTTTTCCTTTTTGTTGCTCCATCTACCCTATTTTATTAGGCACAATCAATCTGGCATGGAACTAAGAAGTTAAATTTAAACACATGTTATATAAGCAGTAGAATGAGAAACTATTTTAGTGGTTAAAGCTGGAGTAATCAATGAATTACGCATCATGATTTAACCTTAAATTGTTAAATGAGTTTCGATGAAAGTCTTATAAAATGTTGTTACACAGAAATGCAACCTCCTCCCTAGGAGGTGTGCTTTTTCTCTTGGCTAGCTGCTAGAGGGGTGATTTTGACAGCGGAAAATCTTAGAAATGGAAGGTTAGTGTTATATGTGCAAGGAGGTGGGTGAGGACATGAATCGTCTTCTTATACATTGCGATTTTACCATGAGGTTATTGTGGGGGACATGGTTCGGTGGTTTAGGATTTCTTGGGCATTGCCAAAAACTGTGAAAGATTTGATGTCTTGTTGGAGGAGTGGGATGAGGAAATGTAGGGCATGGAACGTGGTTCCTCTTGCGATGATGTGGGTTGTTTGGAGAGAGAAATAGGAGAGCTTGTGAGTGGATAGAGTCGAGTTTTATTCAGTTGAGGAGTAGTCTCTGGTCACTTATTTTCTTTTGGTGCACCCATAAAGTTCCACGTGGTTGGAGTTTGTAGAGAATCACGTCTTTTTGTAGATCATTTACTTTTTGGTATACCCTTTGTAGACGGACAGATATTTGGCCCATATGAATGAAATGCAGTTACCTGGTCAAAATAATAAAATAAAATGTTGTTACTTGGATGAAAAAACGGAATGGATCTGGGAAGGTGGTGTTTTACATATGTTAGTATTTGATATACATAATTGGTTCATTTATAAAATGGAAATGTTCTCCATGGACCATAGCAGAGGAACACATGGAGTATTCAGGCGATCCTCTCCATCTATATCCATATCATAAATCTGATCAGTCGTTCAGAATTTCCAAATGTGGTTTTACCCTGTGTTCTAAGATGGTAACATATGTTTCACTTCAGAGAAGAAGAATACTTCACTAGACAGGCTTGACGAGTTATTATCTTTCTGTAGGCCTTACCTAGAAGGAGAAGTTTACATGTTTTTATTTTTCATTGTAGTGTTTGGTCATGGCAAATGATACATGAGGTTACTGCATGAGATTCATTTTCCATTGCATCAGGAATGGACTTCTATACTTTCAAATAATTGATACATAAGTGTGTTAAACTTTCCACAAACATATAATTCTCAAAACCTTGTTATTTTATGAATTAGCTTATTGAAGATGGATGTTGCATTAGGGGCTTTCATTAATCTAGCATGATAAGAGACCAAAAATGAATGAAATTTTCCTAGAACTGCATATATTTGGCCAACCTACTTGTCTTTTGTAATTAGAGGTTTATGACATAGTTGAATGACCATTGTATTTTTCCAATAGGCTCTGAAAGCGGCACTTGCTCATATTCGGGTCTGCTCCAGATTAGAAGGGCTTCTACTGAAGAAAAAATCTCTTAAATACGGGGACTCTCCGGAAATCCATTCTCAAAAGGTATATTATCCCTTTAAGTTTAATCTGATCATGTTTATTTTCTGAAACAAAAGGCCTGGTCTCCCTTCTTGGGGTGCATCATGCTTCTTTTCTGTTTCATATGTTGTCTGTCAAAAACTCGATATATCATATATGTGATGTGCATTAGTGTTTGCAAGTCTTTGGAATGTTTGCCTCAAGGTGATATTGTCTGTCTGTATATTTTTACGCCTTGGGTTGTCCGTCCCGTATGTTTTGAAATATTTCTTCTTTAATTTTCTTTTGAATATTTGATTAGTACTTGCATAGTTTTTTTTCTAATTTAGTATTCATTGGCTTCGATATTGTATGGGCCTAGATATCTTTAAGCTCAAACTCATGATCAACTTTTTTGTAAAGCATGCCATTGTTGGCGGAGTTTACCAGATTTCAAATTTTTACTTATGGGTGATTCTGGTTTCATTGAAATCTTTCCTTTTCTTTTCCTTTTGGGGATTAGTGTTCTACACATTTTTGATGAAGAGCTTAGTGTTATACTGAGTCTGTGCTACTTCTACAACTACATTTTGTGAAATAGCTGCCTCACTTCTTCCCTTACTATATGTTGGGATAGAGTATGGTGGATATCAAGACAGCTCTTTTCAGTTGTTAAATCAATCTTTACACTTCGTTTTATGTGCCAATATGCTTGAAAGTATAAGGTCAGCATGTCCTGGTTCCTTTAGTTCTCTGAAAGCATCATTCTTCTGATGATTTATCTTTGACTAAATTTTATGAACACAAAGACCAGTGGAATTGATGAGGCTAGCAAATATCCATCCCTCTACACAAATACTAGGTGCTTTACATCTTCCCTAAGATTCAAGCAATATTCAACTACTTGCAGGTTGATAAGTTGAAACTCCTATCCGAATCTCTTGTTAGCTCCACCAACAAAGCTGAAAAGGAGATCTCAGATGACAGGTTAAAACAGCACATTTCAGTTTGTCTGTGACTTGTTTGTATAATTTGCAGGAAAATCAATGAATACAAAGCTGCAAATTATTTGATTTGTCACTTACAAGGCCAAGACCTTGGCCTCATATATGTTCCTTTTATAATTTTTCATCTTTTATTTATTTAATTTGTTATGATGGTGGTGTTCTGGCCAGCTTGCGTGCACACTTCCCATCAACATAGGTACCAAACAACTCTGTCCACCAAGGCTAAGGCATATGAGAAGAAATTCCCGAGTACTTTTGCCTCCACTGAGGTCCCAGTTTGAACCTGAGACCTCATTATTCTCTTCCCATTCCATTGATCACTAGGCCACACCCTTGGCGCAAACTTTTCTCATCTTTTATTTGTATTGCATTGCGGTATAATTGCAGGGGTAACTCTCCCTCGAGTGCATAGGAGGTGAATGGAAAGTGCTTGATTCTTGAGTACAATTTAGATCCTTTATAACCCTAAAAAGAACCTTTATATCACCATCTCTGATACATTTATAGATAAAGCGCAATGGCCCCATTTTTGTGAAATTACTTAGGTTTTCTGCTTGGGGGATTGATATCAACTTAGCATGGTTCTGTTTTAGTTAATTTGATAATTTGGAACGAACACTTTTGGTAAGCATGACTAATAACATCATTTATCCTGGGGACCTGGGGAAATATCTGCATCTTGGTTAAAAACACTTATTTTACTTTTCTGAGGTTGGAACTGAATTTAGAGTTTGATTATCCCTCATGTTAGTTGTTCTGTTCTGTATGCGTTCATGATGGAAACTCACCTTAGAAAGGCTTGAAAGAAGAGTTTTTGCTTTTTGAGAAGTTTTCATCTTATATCTTGCTAGATAATTCTTTTTAAAAAATATCTTATTAGATTACTACGCCTCTTTCCCAAAAAAAAATTGTTTGGCTCAGAGAAGCTGGACCTACCCTTGTTGAGAAAAGCATCGAAATTACTGGGCTTGTCATAAACCACAGAAGCTGGACCTACCAGTGTAGCATGAATTTTAAGTGGTTAATAGGACAGCTGGTGTGGCTACTTGTACTTGACCTGATGAATCTAATTTGTTGGTCCTTGAGCAATGGATATTGGACAATTGAAACTGCTTCTCTTTAATATAAGTTCTGTTTTCTGTGGCAAATCAAAGTATATCAATTGAGTTGGTTTTATATAATCATGTGTTTATTTGTAGGGATTATCAACAGTGGCGGATTCAGGATTTAGAGTCCGTGGGTGCCAAATAGACTTATCGATTAATGTGCCAGCTTTTTTCCTTAAAAAACGTGCTTGGAGCCTTTTTTTTCTTAAAAAATGTCTGCAGCAAATTTCTCAAAAAAAATAGGTACAAATGGGATTCGAACCCACAACATTAGCCATCTAAAGTTGCCCTCCTACCGTGGCACCACAAGCCAATTTTGTTCACTGTGTGGCACACTTTATACTTATATAAATATTATATATATATACCTATGTATATATAGAGTTTCCGTCGAAGTTCGGGGGTGGCGTGGCACCCCCACTGACCTTCATAGATCCGCCCATGATTATCAGCATGAAATAGCTGATGATTTCATATACAGTAATATTGTAACACCTTATTCCTTCTATACAATGATGACTTATATCAAGTGTTTTATGCGCTTCTTATTGGAAAAATTGCTAAATGTGTATTGACATATCTAATCTTTCTATTGCCATTTCTTACTGTGGCAGAATTCAGAAAGAGGAGGCACTAAAATTTCGTGTTGCCAAGACCAGTGAAGTGGGTGAAATAGAAAAGGTAATGCGCTTATAGGACATTACATTGTTGTTGGAATGCTTCATATGTTCTAAATGTAGTTACATAAAAGACATGGGTTTTCCATGCATTTGTTGAAATTTCCTGATGTGGCTGCTTTTGATTGTAGTTATACACGTTTGAAAAAATAAAATAAAGAACTTCTAAGAAGAGAATAAGAAGATGAAACACCCTTTTATACTGTGTCTACTTGTGCTTTATTCCTCTTTCACATTATTTTTTGTAATATTTCCTTGTATTTGCCGCATTAACCTTGACAAGTTAGTGAAACCAGTTTGATTTTCTGCCTGGACTAAAAATCTTGAGGTTATGGTTCCTTTGCTTGTGTTTTCAGGAATTAGCAGCTGAGATCTCAGCTCTTGAGAAACAAAGGAATGAGATTGAAGCTCAATTGAAGCAGGTAAGCAGTTGGTGGAAGTCATCGCCCGTAACTTGTTTTTAAGTATTTTAATCATTAACCTATAAAAATAGAACGAAGCCCCTCCTTCATACAGTTTACAACTAAACATACAAGTTGGACGTTTAAGATGTGTTATCGGAACATATGTGCTACCTTTAAAATCTCTTTTTGTCATATGAACTTCAAGTTGTATCTTGAGTCGAGGGTCTATTGGAAACAACCTCTCTACCCTCACAAGGTAGGGGTAAGACTGCGTACACACCACCCTCCCTAGACCCCACTTGTTGGATTTCCTTGGGTATGCTTTTTGTGGCCTTCAAGTTGTATGAAATTTCATGCTTGTATTTTAAAGGAGAATGCAAGACACTATATTTAAGTTAGATTGATGAAGGCCAGAGACCGATCTACAGGTTTAATATGTTAGATGAAGACAAGGTGTTATGATACCTTTGTCTCTCCCTAATCCTGCAATAATTTTTCATGCTATGCCATCGAGCTAATCAAAGAATAAAAATTCATACAAGTATGATTGCATCAATTGCCTTAATGATATGGGGCGACATGATGGAGAGACAAGGTCTCAACAAGAAAAATTATCATCCAAGGAAAGCTTCTAACCTTTTGGAACTCAGAAAATGTTAACTAAGTAAGGTTCCTTCCTTTTTTAGCTTTACTGTTTTTTTTTGGTACACCAAGAATCTTCAATGCCAAACTGATTTTGATTCAAACCCCTTCATTTTATTAAGCAATTTTATAATAAGATATTATTTCAGGGTGAAGCATTAACTATGTTTTTATTATAATCTGCTTTATCAATCATCCCTCTCTATCTCTCTTTGGAACAAAGGATAATAGAATATAATGATGACATTTCACATTTCGCTCTCTTCTAAGTGTTTCCAGCATTGTAGGGCATATGTTTTGGTTAGTTTAAGAAGAGTAATATACCTTCCACAAAAACATATAGGTTTCTTATATAGGCAAACAGTTGACTCTGAAAATGGTGGTGATAAATACTAAATACTCACTGGATGTGTAGGTTCTGGTGGCATAACCTAAATGTCAATGTGCTAGTGATGTGGATAAGTGAAATACATAGTTTTTGAGGTTAAATCTTAATGCATTCTTCACTCAACTTTACTACCTAACAACTTACATGATTATTGACTTGCACCACCTGTTTCCACACAATTTTTCCCATTGTCTCTCAGTTATACCTGTCATATTGAGATAGTAAAGAAGGTATCCATGATAAGTCTTCACTAACTGAAAAGAATTTGAAATAGTTTTAGTTTTTTCCATTTAAATTGTGCTAATTTGCCATGTCACTGTCCTGACTAAACTGGGTACTTTTAGGTCAATATCTCCTTGGCAGCAGCTAGTGCACGCCTTCATAATGCCCGAGAAGAGAGGGACCAATTCTATGAAGCTAATGATCAGATTGTTGCTCATTTAAAAACTAGAGTATGTCTTTTATTTGCTTTTGACAATCAATTCTTCTTTTGCTAAGCTTCTACCTCCAGTTCTAAAGTTGTATCCGATATGGATCTCTATTCTTCTCCTTTACATTTGGCCCATGAGTTCTCTACATTGTCGTAGGAAGGCGAGCTATCTAAGTCCATTGGCTCATGTAGAGTGGAAGAACATGTTGTTAGTTCATGGATCAAATTTTTGGAGGATGCTTGGGTTCTTCAGTCCTCCTATACAGAGACCAAAGACAAGGAAGCCAAGTATGTTACAAGATTTACCACATGATCATTCTTCCAAATTTCAGAAAAGAACCTTTTACTTCACCTAATATTATAGTTTGTCTAAATGGTAATACTTGGAACTTGGTATTTTTTTCTTTTGGTAATTGTTGCTGTCTTGTGTTCTTATAGAGTTGAATTGGAAAGGCATGAGGATTATTTTGTGAACTTGGTCTTGCAACTTCTCTCTGCTTACGAGGTACTTGTTTGAGAAAGTATTTTATGCCGTCCTTTTTTCTGAGAAAATATTTTAAGCAGCTCTTTATCTAATATGTGTTGCTTGCACAGAAAGAGTTGAGGCCTTCAATTGACCGTATTAGAAAATATGTGGAAAATTTGAAGAGTTTGGGTGAAGGGTAAGGCCTTTCTTTGGATTCATAAGCCTCCACATTTTTCTGCTCACGTTCTTAATTGTTTATTTTGTTTTCACTAGCAGCTCAGCAAAAGAAGCTGGTCCGGCTTCTGGTGAATCAAAAGCATTGAGCCCTAAGAAAAGTCTGGAGTTGGAGTACCTGGACTATGAAGCCAAGGTAAAAATTGACCGCTCAAAACCAATCTGATGAACATCATGAAATTGGTATTCCTTTTGAGTCACGAGCTTTAATGTGCCTCCACTCTTTCTGTCCAAGACCTAAATTTAGTGGAGGTCTTGCTCCTTAGTTTGTGATTAGTGTTGAATATTATAACAAGTGCCTTAATTGCCTAGTTTCGAGCAGCTAGACTTTATATTCTAATTGATATTTTATGTTTTTGGTACCATCCTAATCTCTTGAGGCTTGAAGCTGGTGATCTTCACCTTCCCCTCGTTTTGTGAGTTGGAAACCTTCTTTATCCTTCCAAATAACACTTATCCTTACTGCTTCTATGTTTCGATATTGAACTGTTTAATGTTGAAAAGAACCCAGTGCAGAGGCCAGTTGTTTGGTTTGGTCTCCCCTTTTACTTTCTTCCAACTGTCTTGCAATATCAGGCCTGATTCCTAAGGTATATGTCTCATGGTAGTGCAGATTATAACCACCTTTAGTGTAGTCGACAACATGATGGAGCAATTCTATGCTCAACACGGGAAAGTATCCAGGTTTGTTTGATGCTTTTACTGTTTCCGGTAGCTTTTATTGATATCAAGCTCCATCAAGTGATATACATGTTCTCTTTTAACTCAGGAAAGATGATCCAAAGATTAAAGAGCTGTTTGAGAACATTGAAAAATTACGAGAAGAATTTGAATCTATTGAGAGACCGGAACTGGAAATGGAGATCCCGGATGCCCCCACCCAAGAGGGAGATGCTTCATCTCATAATATTCCTGATGAAAATATATCAGATCCTGCAAAGAAGGTAACAGAATCCCTTGAAACTGGGACGGAGGAAAACAAACCACCTTCTACCAAAGCAGAGAAGGTGTCTGACGCCGCATCCAATAAAATGCCAGACAAAATTGTGTCAAGTCCTGCGAGGAAGGCAACAGAAGCCCCTGCAGCTGGCGCAAAGGAGGAAAAGAAACCAGCAGCTACGAGTGCCGAGCAAATGTATGAAGCAGAGTTGGCGAAATTGGAATCTGAGTCTGGAAACATTAACCAGGATTTCTCTGCAGAAGAGATTGGTGGCTGGGAATTTGATGAACTGGAAAATGAGTTAAATTCTGGGACTCGGGCAATCCCCGAAAAAGATAGAAATACATAACGACAACTTAGAAATCTTCTATCCATGTCTAATAATGTCTGGATGTAGTTTCATGTATTTATTCTGTGTAAATTCGCGAACTTGCGGAACTGCATTTCATATCAGAATCATGTAGAAACTTTGCTAGGATGATAATATCCAAATGTAGTCGACTAGATTAGACCCGGCAAGCCAGAAAATATTAACTCACAGGTTCAGATTTTATTTGCGTTACTTAGATTTTACATTATCAGTCTCCTTTTTGATGACTTTATCTAAAAATTATTAGCTTGTCTGTGCATTTTCCTTCTTACTTCTTTTAATCTGGTGTGATATTTTATGTCGTTTAGTAAGCATGCATATTTTGCTGCATAGTATATACAGAAAATGTTGAGTAAGGGTCAGTGTCGAGGGTCTATCGGAAACCTCTCTACCCCACAAAGGTAGGGTAAGGTCTGTGTACACTTCATCCTCTTCAAATCCCACTTGTGACACTATTTTGGATATGTTGTTGTTGTTGAGTAGGGATGAGTCATTTGGTAAGGAGACAATGCACCTTGTGAAATGGTAACTAGGAGTTTTCACCACGGAAGGATATGGCGTAGTAGATGGGGCTCCTCGTCTCTTAACTAGAGATCTTGATTTCAAGCCTTGGATCAGAAAAATTCTTGGTAAGATGATTATATTCGATATCTGCATTGAAGTTTGATTATATTCGGATTATGCATTGTAGTAAGGGCATCGTTCCTAACATGATTTTTTCATATGCAGGATTCAAACTCGAAAGTTCATTAAAACCACCCCATCACAACCATGTTGATAGCCAAGTAGTTAAGGTAAGTAGTCTTGAACTTTCAACCATTATTATATGTGTATCCTATTAATGAGACCTTTCTTTAAAGTTGTTTAATTATGTTAGTTGTGCTACAATCGGATAGCACATCCAAATTAAAGTATATTTTTAACTTCCTAAAAAATACTTATATATAATCAATTATGACCGAGTAATATTAATAATCTAGAAAATAAGGTAGACAACCGTTATAATAGGTTAAAGTACATATTGTTGTACTCTTGTAAGTCATAATTAACCTTAATATTTAAACAAATCTATACAATGTTCAATTTACTTATCAGGAATTGGGATATGATTTGAAAAAAGTAATATTTTAAGTTGAATTTGAAGTTAAAGTTATATTTGATCATAAAAGTTCAGTAGAAATTTTACGAAGGAAAAATATATCAAATGCACCCTTAAGTTGTCCGAATAAATCGAATATATACTCCAACTAATTAGGCGACCTGTTAGCTTCTACACATATCAGAAAGTCAAATATATGCTCCAACTAATTGAGCCTCTATTTCTTTTCTTTTCTTTAAAAATAGATTTTAGGAAAGCATAAGGCCCCACAATTCTTAAAATCTGTTTTTCAAATTCTGTTTTCAAATTTGAAGTTAAAATAACGGACCAATTTTGTATACACATAATTATTTGAAATAATATGTATTTGAGGATTAAATAGCTTGTGATAAGTTAGTAAAAGTTGTTTGCATAACTATCATCAATATATCATTAATGAGTTGGTTAAATTTCAACTTTAAAATTAAGTGTATAGAGATGAGCTAGTTATTTCATTGTCTCAGACATATAGGGTATACTTTTAAGTTTTGTATAGGAAAAAACGACAGAATTAGGTGGGGGTCTGGAAATTATAAATTAAGATATTAATACCATCAACAATTTTAAGTTAGTAATAAATTTTTGCCATATAGTCTAGACTTGTCCCCTTAATTTCTTATTTTAAAATTTTCAAAAAAGGGGTGGCGGGTATAAGGGAGGGATTACTCTCTGAATCGTCGCTAATTATTTACATCATTTTTCTTGTGGATACTTCCGGATAATTCTTCGAAAAACTAATGTCCTTTCAATTCTTGTCTAAGGAACAATATCCTAACTAAACAAGAATTTCTTTAATAATGGGTTGGTTAAAAGTTGTAAAGGAAGTACCGAATAAGTAAAGCAAGCAAGACAACGAGGAAAGTTTTAGGCAACTTAGTTAAGAGAATCTATCAAAGTCGTAGCGAAAACGAGTCTGCATACCTGGATCTTATTCTTTTTTGTTTCACTTTACGTGGCTTGGTTAATGTTCCTTTTAAATCAAAGAACAGTGAAATAACTTATTATAACATGAATTTTGTCCAACATAATAATTCTGAGCTAAATCTTATATATTTTACATCTTAACAAATTTATTAAATATTTACAAATATTTAATTTCAAACTCAGATATTAACTTGAGCAAATCTATCTCTGACTATAATTACTTTATAAATTATCTAACTATATAATTAGGTGTTATACTGTTAAGATATACCACTTAAATTCTCTCAAGTCAAAAAAGATTTTTGACAACTAGAATTGAACGAGGGAAGAGGAAATATATGTATATAATTCTATTCACTGACATCCAATTGTGTTGATAAAGATATATGAGACATCCAATTTGCACTTAGGTCCACCAAGTAAACAATTACTCTCTCAGTCTCAAAATAAGTATCGTTTTAATTTATTTTGTGATCATTAAAAAAGTTAGAAATTATAATTTATTAAGTAATCCTTATTTGTTTGATATTTTCTAGAGAATTGAACACTATAAAAATAATAGTTAATTGATACAATAATGTTATATATATAAAAAGAGATGAAAACAATTACTACTATTTTTTGCCATCACCGACTCTATAGCCACACAATAGTACTTAACCATTATGACATTTGAAACTACTAGTTACAAAAAGTTCTACAACCATATAAATCTTATGACTATAAATCATTTTTAAAAAAAATAATCTCTCTTTATTTAACGTCCAGCTCAGTCGAATAAGTTCACATAAATTCAAACTTAGAGCCACTATATATAACTCATATAATCCTCCTCTCTTTATAAATGATTCTCAAAGCTCAACTACACTTCTTCCTATATACCACTCCAACCCCATAGAGTGAGAGAGAATAATACAATGGAAGATGCACAAATATATGGTCATTCAATATGTGACAACAACAATGGAGAAGAAGATCACATAGAATTAGAGGTAATTGGCTCATCAAATTCCACCATTTCTTTATTCCATTTCAAGAAAATTTCTCCACCACCACAACATGAAGTAGCTAGATCATCAAAATTTGAATTCCAAATGTTGTCTAACTTTATTGATAGAAACAAAGCAGCTGATGAACTTTTCTATAATGGAAAACTTCTCCCTCTTGATCACATTTCTCTTCACAATAATCCAATTACCAACAAATTTCTTCATGTTGGCAAAAATATTGTTGAATTTGAACAATCTTTTAGCACCCCTTATTTACAATCTTGCAATCTTAGTCAAGAAAACTACTTCTTTAAGTACTCAACAAATGATGAAAGTTCAAGAAAAACAAATGTTCTTCATGTTGCCAAAAAAGTTGTTGATTTTGATCAATCTTTAGACACCTTTTTTTTTCAATCTTGTCATGTTAGTAGAAAACTCAATCAAGAAAACTACTCAACAAAAGATGAAAGTTCAAAAACAACAAAAATTCTTCATGTTGGCAAAAAAAATGATTTTCTTGAACAATCGTTTAGCACCCCTTTTTGTCAATCTTGTCATGCTAGTAGAAAACTCGATCAAGAAGATTACTCAACAAAAGATGAAAGTTCAAAAACATCAAAAGTTCTTCATGTTGCCAAAAAAATTGATGATTTTGATCAATCTTTAGACACTCCTTATTGTCAATCTTGTCATATTAGAAGAGAACTCATGAATCAAGAAGAGTACTACTCAACAAATGATGAAAGTTCAAAACTTTTTCATGTTAGCAAAAGTTTTGATGATTTTGATCAATCTTTAAACACCCCTTTTTGTCAATCTTGTCATGTTAGTAGAAAACTCAATAATCAAGAAGAGTACTCCTGCTCAACAGATGATGATCAAAGTAGTTCAAAAACATCAAAAATTCTTCATGTTAGCAAAAGTTTTGATGACTCCAAACAATCTTTTAGTATCCCTTTTTTCCAATCATGTCATGTTAGTGGTGAACTCAACAATCAAGAAGACTACTTTTTTTCAACAGATAGTGAAAGTTCAAGAAAGTCAAAATGGCCAGAAGTGTCATTAACAAGAACGCTAAGGCTTATCAAACAACTCTCATTTGATCATTCAAAAATCAAGTGTTTGATTTACAATAGTGTCAAATTAGTAGCCAAGAAAGATTTTTTTGGGAAAATTCATCATAAGAAGTCATCATTCTCTGGAGCTATTAAGAAGTTGTTGACAAAAAATTCTTGTTCTTCAAAGAATTCAACACATGGAAATATTCAAGAAATGCATTTGTTAGTGAGAAACAAAGATCATGATGTGTATACAGAAGTTGATCCAATTCAAGCTGCAATTGCTCATTGTAAAAATTCTCATCAAGTACAAAAGAAGTTTAATTCAAGAAAGAGTAATGTAAGTGATACTATTGGACTTGGAAGGTCATTGTCAGCATCAAGGATTATCTTTGAAGAACAAGAAAGAATAGACCTATGTAGGGGTTAGAAGTCTTTTTTTTTTTTTTCAGTGTAGGGTCAAAAATATGTTTAAAGTATCTCCTTTTTTTCAAGTTCATTCCTAAATTATCAGTTGTACGAGTTTTCTAGTTACCTCAAACTATCACCAATTATTTTATCAAAACACATCTCAACTATCAATTGTTTCATTTTTTTTTTTTTCTATCTGAACAATGGTGATATTTCAGGTAGTAAAAGGAAACAACGGATAATTGAAGTATGTTTAATTTTGATAAGTAGTTGGTGATAGTTCAGATAGGAAACTCGTAATCTTGTTAATTCAAATATGAAACTCGAAAAAACGAAAATACTTGAACTTTGTATTTTCTTTTCAAACTTGTTTTGAAATGTGAGTCGAGAGTCTATTGAAAATAACCTCTCTATTTCACAAGTAGGAGTAAGTTTGTGTATACTCTACCCTTTTTCGTTGCATGTGCCCTATTATTTGTTGCTTCTCCTCTTGCTTTGCACTTCATCTTCTTAGCAAACCACTTTCTTTTGTCTGGTTTTTCTAAACGTTAATTGTGGAATTATGTTGAATATGTTGTTATTAATATGATTTTGATCTGAGATAAATTCAAATAAAAATATCAACTTGTTTAGGGAGTCCGGCATCAAAACAAACATTTTTTTTGACACAACGTATGAAAATGGATCTTCTCTACACCAAAAATCTCTTACCCCATTAACGTTCGCCTTCTTCAAATGTACAAAAAATAAAATAATGTTAGAGGTTCCCCCATTTTTGGGCGAACAACAATTCATAAAAAATGAGCAAACTTTAAAAAAAAAATTGTTTGTAGCCTTTTATTTTCTTCTTATTGTAAAATATTCACGTAATATATATTTTTTACTTCTACCTTTGTGAGATAGAGAAATTGTTTCTGATAAATTTCTGACACAACAGAGCATTATTAAAACAGGTTAAAAAGAAAGATAACAGCAACTAAAATATACACAATATATGTTAGTGATAAAAATAATTTATGTTACTAGCTAGTTTGAATAGTTAAATGAAGACGTAATACATAAACAAGCAATTTAGCTTAACTTTAACTAACATTTATATCGTTTAATTTCTGGAATGCATAACAAAATCATTAAAGATACACAATAAAATGTTATATCTACTTTCTGAGACCATTTATGATTATAATAAATCAACAAGTAGGAAATAATTAAGAGGAATTTAATGAATAACTGTTGGCTCAAAATTAAATTAAATCATCTGTGCACGTTCTAAATTAATGTAAAATTTAATAAACCACGTGAATCAAGGATGCTCAAATAAATATTCTTTTTGGAAAAAGATCAAAATACATGTTTTTTGGTATAAATATATGAGTGTGTTTACTATAAAAAATATATTTTTTTATAAAATATTTTTTTGAAAAATAAGTGATGGACTAGAGAAGAGAGTACGAATCTGAGAGAAAAGAGGGGTAGGGGTGGAATCGCTGAGGTCCTAAAACTGCTAGGATACAATAAATTGTGTATATTATTTAAAGATCGAAATATAATATTAGTAAAAGAAAATAAAAGATGATCGAGAGAAGGTAAAGTAACTAGCAACATCTATTTATTATTGAAAAAATCATTCACTTGTATTAAACTAGACTTGATAAAACATTTTAAAATTTAATTTTCGAGAATCTGAGAAAAGAAAATCATAAACAACGATTTTATTCATGTGAAATTATATAAAAAGTACATCAAAAGAATAATAATCATTGTAGTTCGTACATTTTATTTTACATTTAAAGAAGACGGATGTTAATAGTATTAATGGTGAAATCACATCTTTGCCGAGATAGAGGCCCTTAAGCATGGCCTACATGGGGAGTCCGACGATTCGGCATAGCTTCCGGCAAGCCAACAAGGTGGCAGACGCCCTTGTGAAAAAAGGAGTCCAGCTAGCAGCGTGTAACCTAAAGACGTTTTGATATTATTTATAAATATCATGTTTAAACAAAAAAAGAAAGAAAGTAGAATTAATATTAACGTAGTATATCTTATTCATCAATTTTATTACTCCATTAATAATGTTTTTTTTACTTTGATTAATATTTTCATCATTTTTAAATTACTTTTTATATTTATTTGGAAAATTATTTTCGAATCTATTAAAATATAACCTCTTTATCCTTACGTAGCTATAAGGTCTGAATATGGGCACTTTATTTATAAAAAAATTGAATATCTTCTCGATGCAAATTTAGGATAAAGTTTCCTATTACCGTCTCCGCTTTTTTTTTTTTAAGATCTCCAATATAAATACGTTGAATTGATTCTTCCGGTTCAAATTCACCGGCCGGCGGCTAAAGTTTTCCGGTTCATCCACCAAAACCCTAGAGCTCAGTAAATTGCTGATCATGGCGGCGTTGCCATATGCTGATGTCGATTCGAGCTTAAAAGCTCTAGCTGGTCGAGCCGAAGGGTTTGGCAGATTTGCGATGGGCGGTCTAAATGGTCCGGTCTATTCCGTCACAACATTGGCCGGTTTGTTCCTCTTCCTCCTGCTCCTTCCGTTGTTTCATTTCCTTATTGATTGAATGTGTATTGTATAATATTGTGTTTTGGGGATTATTACAATGGTAGAGTGTATTTGTAACGACTCAGTTCGCTAGTGATATGGTCCGTTTTGGCCTAGGCCAACATGGTTTTAAAAGGCGTCACTAGTGTGTAAGTTCGGCTTACTTATATATCCAACATATTTTCTGTGTTGTGTTTTGTTGATGTGAGACTTGTTATCTTAAGTTGAGGATGTCACAGTATTTTTGCAAGGTAGAGAGGTTGTTTTCGATGGAAGCTCAGCTCTAAAAAGTAGGGAAGTAAGAGAGTAAAAGAGTCAACAAAATATTAATGCACAAAACAAGTGTAGCAACAGAACACATGGGAGAGAAAAACAACGGGATACTTAAATGATATTACTAGAATTATGAGAAAGCTTGACTATCTACTAACCTTCTATTGTAATACTTGACATTTATGCTTTCCTATCTAGGGTCGTGTCCTCAGTCAATTGAAATTGTGTTATATATTGTCTAATCACCCCCTCCCGTTCTTCTTTGACCTACCTAACCTTTCGTAACTTCTGCTATAGCTAATCTCTCACACCTCCTCATAGGCACATCATCTTACCTCTTCATCACATGTACGAACGATCTAAGTTTTGCTTCCCTCATCTTATCAGCGATGGAGGTCATTCCCACCTTATCCCTATAACTTCGTTCTTAATTATATCTCTCCTAGTATGCACACACATTCATCTAAAAGTGTGACTTTTGAAAAAAAAAGTACTAGTATTTAAAGTTACATGAAAAAAGTGTATTTGGATGTTGGAATTGCATTTGGACATGCATTTAAGTAGAGCAAAGGTTGAAATCTTGTTAATGGGAAGTATATTTCACTTGAAAAACTAGTCATAACTACGTTTTCAAAAATTTGGTGAAATGTATAAAACGTATTTCCTTGAAAAGGAAAAAAAAATTCATGGACAAATGGCTCCTAATGTATATATAGATACATATAGAAGAAACCTTTTTTTTGGCGATGCAGCCTCAAGGGTTCTGGTATTTAATGTGCTTCAAATTGAAACAGCTTATCAAAATCAGAAGATATGATTAGCACCAAAAGGAGCATATATATAACTCTGCTTCTCATTTGTATTGTTATAGTTATAGTTATGGTGGTGTTCTGTACTTGGATTTAATGAAGTCTATTTTTATTTATATGGGTTGTCTAAACAATTTTATAATGTGCTCCGAAAGTGTTAATGTTCAAGAAAAGGTTAAAGAAATTGGATTGAAATCGCTCACTTCAGATAATTTTCTGCATGAATTTGGATAGTAACTGTTATTCCACAAATCGATCATCATTTGTTCAGTTGAGGTCTACCAGAAACAACCACCTTTGTACCTCTTCAACCACCTTTGTACCTCTTCAAGGTAGGGATAAAGTATGCGTGTACTCTACCCTCCCTAGACCCACTTGTGGAATTACACTGGATTTGTTGTTGTTTGTTGTAGAATAACTTGGCAAGAATGTAGAAAATGTCATGTGAATAATAAGTACTTCTTCCTCGTCGGTGAAAGTTAATGGTGACAACAGATTGGTCTGGGTAATTTTACCCTCTGCATTCCTCTTGCACTAAAGTAGTTATTACCAAAAGCCTTATGCAGTATCCGGTTTGGTTCCATAGGGGTGGTTCATTTCCGTATGTCTTTGCCTAACAAAGAAGTAGCAATCGTATTTTACATTCTATCTAATGATATGTTATTTTTCTATTCACTTCTTGTTTCTCCTAGGAAAGAAAAGATGACTTCAATTTAGTGGACATAGAACTTAGTGGGTGTTTGGATTGACTTGTTTTTAGTGGCTTTTGGTTTTAAGCTATTTTTTAGTTTTGGAAGTGTTTGGATGACTCAAAAAGTGCTTGTAAGCACTTATTTTTTGAGAAAGAGCTTTTAAGCACTTTTTAATGGCTGAAAAAGTACCCAAAAAAAAGTCAAAAGTTGGGTGTTCCCAAATTATGACTTTTAACTTTTAACCTATAAGTCACTTCAAAAAAGCCAATCCGAACACCTCCTTAGTAATCTTAATAAAGAGAAACAAAAAATGAGAACTTAAACGCGTTGGTGTTTATTGTGCATAAACATGGCCTGCTGTTAAGAACTTAATTTGGACATCCAAAGGATTGAGACATGTCAATTTGCAGTTAAAATGTCAATTGTTACTGATCTTAATGTAGTATGTAGCTTCCGAAAGTTTTCCAGCTTGTTGCTAAACACCATCCACTTTCGTCTTTGTAGATGATGGTCCAGGATCACTCCGTGATGGATGCCGTAAGAAAGAACCACTATGGATTGTTTTTGAAGTTTCAGGCACCATTCATCTCACGTCTTACCTACGTGTGTCATCCCATAAAACTATTGATGGTCGTGGCCAAAGGATAAAACTCACTGGCAAAGGCTTACAACTGAAGGATTGTGAGCACATAATCGTATGCAATTTGGAGTTTGAAGGTGGCAGAGGTCATGATGTTGATGGCATTCAAATAAAACCAAATTCTAGGCACATTTGGATAGACCGCTGTTCTCTTCGTGATTATGATGATGGGCTAATCGACATTACCAGACAAAGCACAGATATAACTATTTCTAGGTACTGGATGGTTGTTTCTCAGATTCTGTATATCGGTACTTTTATAGCAGACTAATGATTCTCATGAAGTTCTGCAGATGTTATTTTGCTCAGCATGATAAGACAATGCTTATTGGAGCAGACCCGTCTCATGTTGGCGATAGATGCATCAGAGTGACCATCCACCATTGCTTTTTCGATGGGACGAGGCAGAGGCAACCTCGTGTTAGATTTGGTAAAGTTCATCTGTACAACAATTACACTAGAAATTGGGGTATATATGCTATTTGTGCTAGCGTAGAATCACAGGTAAATTTCTTTTTTCCTTGATGTAGTTTGATGCACCATACATGTTGATAATTTATAACCAAGTACATTGTGTTTGTTACTGTTTATTCCAGATATATTCTCAATGCAACATATATGAAGCTGCACAGAAGAAAAAAGCTTTCGAATACTACACAGAGAAGGTAATGCAATGCCTTTTTAATTGCACAGCATCACTATATTTGTTTTTGTTTTTTCAGATGGTTTTCTTAGGGCCCGTTTGGCCATGCGATATGAAATCATGAGATGAAGTTGAAGTTTTTGTTTGGACATGCGATTTGGACTTTTTATGTTGTATGTTTTCTCACAAACATAAAACCCATAAGTTGTAAAACTATTAAAATTGTCTCAATTATTTATACAATCTTACTAAATAAGCAAAAGTTTATAAAATCCAATAATACACTATCACAAAAATATTCTTAAAAAAAATATAATATTTATTGATCAAGCTTTAATTCAATGAAAAAATAATTAAACATGTATAAGTTGTGGTGTACTAGTCTTTAATATAGTCCTCACTCCTCTCACATAGTACAAACAATTTTCTCACATATTTCTCGTTCATATGACTGAGAAGACGAACCAACATTGTTACTTTGAGTCATTTGTTGGTAAATAAATTTGATAAAAAATAATGAATTTGGTGAATATAAATGGTAAAGTAGAAATTGATTTGAGGTAATAATAAATTCTATGTTAGTGAAAATAATCATTATATGAGATGTAAATGGTTTAAAAAGTAATGATATGAATTATAAATTTTATTTACATATGAAATAAATGGTTAATATATATAAAAATTGGTTGTTTTTACAAAATATAAACTTGTGAGTCAATTTTTGTATTTAAAAAATCGTAAATCATGATGTGAAATTTTCCAAATCAGGATTTTTGGGGAATTTGGGATTTCATCTCATGATATGAAATTATGAGATAAAATGCGTGAAATCGCATGTCCAAACACTAATTTCATCTCATGATTTCATATCGCAATATGAAATCGCATGTCCAAACACGTACTTAGTGATTTTGCAACAATAGTTGGATACAATGTTCACTTATAGCGATACATCGGAAGTAGACTTTTCTTACTATTTTCCTTTGTAATAGTTTTCTAGTTGTTCGATAAGTTTATCTGCCTGTGAGTACTTGAGGAACTTACACTCTATTGTTAGAGCCTATAGCATACTCAAGATTCGATACGTTAACTTAGTGTCTGGGAAATCTTTATGTCCAAATCGAATAAGGCAAGTACACTCAATATTCCAGTTCTAGTTCTTGGAGGAGTTAATTGACTTCTGGGTAGAGAAGGATGTTATTTTATTAGGTAAAGTAACACCCCAGGTCGTGAAAGAATCATCATATAACCCCGGAAGATAGTTTACTACGAGCTGTACTAACAAAAATAAACTTGTCTAAAACTACCTTATACGTATCATGGATTGTCTAAAACTACCTTATATGTAGCATGGATCGGATCTAGTTATAATCCCAAAACATCATGTATATATTTCTTCTCATATGTTCTAGCCTTGGTGGAGTGGCTGGTAGGAGGTGGGAGCAAGCTGACCCGAACACCACGGTTATAAAAAAATATACATATGTTTCACTAAACGTGCTTGAGATATTGGAGTGTTGGGGTTTTTAATGTGTCCAAAAAAAAATATTGTACTGTTATTCTGTTTCTCTTATTAACTTGTTTGCCTCCCTATCTTTCACTTGGTAGGGGTAAGGCTACGGACACATCGCCTGCCCTAGACTCCACCAAGATTACACTGCGTATATTGTTGTATCGTTATTACGAAGGGTCTTTACGTATCTTTTTCTTCTCATCTTTTTTGGTTATTTTAGGCAGCAGATAAGGAGGAAGCAAGAACTGGTTTAATCAGATCAGAAGGGGACATGTTTCTGAATGGAGCTCAAGGGAGTTTGTTAACTGGTGTTGGTGGTGAGTGTGTTTTTCATCCAAGTGAATTTTACCCTGTCTGGACACTGGAACCAGCCTCAGACTCCCTCAAAGCTATTCTCCACATTTGCACTGGTTGGCAATCTGTAACCCGTCCACAGGAAGAGTGTGCTCGTCAATTGAAACCTGCACGCTAGTTCCCTCCCGAGACAGATCTAGTGCCCATTACAGGTTTATCTGAACCTAGAACTTTGGCTCAAACCTTGTATGTGTTAAACAGTTAACTAAATAAGTACAAATAATTTATCTTGAACCCAATAAATCAAAATGGGTTTGATTGTTTGGATAGAACTCCAATCTCAATCCCACCATGTTCAAATCTTGGATCTACCTCAGATTTCTTCTACCAACCATCTAGGTAGATAGAGGAAGGAAAATTTATTGAATGCTTTCGGACATTTATTGAGTTAATAAGTCCTTTTTTTTTCAAGGATCTTTATTGATATAATAATTTTCTTGTAAAAATGTTAAACGACGGATGAATACAAAATATTTATATCAAAACTGCAAACTTAATTTCAAGATCCCATCACAGTTGGGATTTCACCAAAAAAATTTAGAATTGAAATTTTTATTTGATGAGCAACGATTCCAGCAGGAACAACATTTCTATTTCGTTCAGATATCACAATGATTGTAGCTGCAACAGCGACAGTACTTCACAAAATCAAAAACATACTTGATTTCGATGCTGAGATATGACATAAAGATTAAGAGATTTGGTACACGGTAGCATAGAAACCACTAACAACAAATAAGACATTCAACATAAAGTCATATTCCCAACACATTGGTCATGTATCAAATGTCACAGACGAAACAAAGCAAAACAAAACTTGTATTGCTGATAAGTTCAACAAATAATTTTGATCCAAAAAGAAAAATCTCAGCCAAAGTAGATCCTATCCTACACTTTGATAGCATATTTCCTAATGGGGAAGTACATCTCCTTCTTCTTCTCTCTCTCTGTCTTCAAGGATGACTGCAGCGATAGAAAAAAATAAGTCGTCAAATTGTTGGCTTAGATTTCAAGTCGGTTTACAAACTTCATGCACTATGTTAGAAAAACTGAATGGAACCCATAATCAGCACATGCACTGTAGATTTGAGAACATGCAAGCTAGCAAGTCTAAAGTGAGTAAACAATGGAATGCTATTAGATGAAAGATACCTGGTGCTTAGTCAAACGTTTACGGATTGCTCTGGTTTTCTTGGGGCGAAGATCAAGAGGCAAGTACTTCTTGTTCTTGTAAACTTCCCTAAGAGCTGACTTTTGCTTCTGTGAGATGACGGTCAAAACCTGTGCAATTGACAACCTAACCACCTTGCTGCATCCACAAAATTCAGTAACATAAATAGAAGGGAAAGTATAATAGATGGTAACAGTAAACAATCGGTACATTACTCAATTGAATGCTTGTCATAATGTTATTTACTGCTCACATTAGATACTCTTCTTCACATTCCACCGGAACCCCAAAAAGGAACTGTGTATCTCTAGGATAATCATCAATAGCAAGTTTGACCATAAAACAAGACAATGTTCAACTAGTATGCAAAATGTAAGAAGTTCGGTAAGCAGATATGTCAACAGATTTACAACAACCGGCCAGTAAACTTCTCAATTATATTCATATAGCTACAGCCACCATGGCAGTCAAGATGACTAGGTACCAAACTTAACCCTCCTCTTGGTACAATGTAGCTTCAATAAACAAAGCCTCAAAGAAACCCATCAGCAGCTTATGTCAAAAGTTAATATCAGTTAATATTTGTAGTTATGGCTTCAATTTAGCATTTGAAGATATGAACACCTTCTGGAGAAGACTTAACAAACACAAACGGGCTACAGCAGAGATTGCAGGGTGGGCAGATCTTTGAAGCTTTATATCCCAAGGTTCTTATAGATGGTAAATAATAACCATTCTATGACATTGGGTACTTGTCATTCTCTTACTGTAATTCTCACTTTAGATACTCTTCTCCTTGATTTGCAGCCCCACACCCCAACCCCTTCAAAAAGAACAGATACAAAGTAACTTTAAGGTTTCACAAGGATAATCACCAATAGCAAGACTGATTATAAACAAGACGACCTTCATTTAGGTTTGCAAAATGTAAGAAGTTCGGTAAGCAGATATGTCAACAGATTTACAACAACCAGCCAGTAAACTCCTCAATTGTATTCCTATAGCTACAGCCTCCACGGCAGTCAAGATGATGGGTATCATACTTAACCCTCCTCTTGGTACATGTAGCTTCTATAAACAAAGAGAACATTCCCTCAAAGAAATTCATCTACAACTTATATTAAACATTAGATAATTAAATATTTGTTTTTATGGTTTGAAACTAGCACAAGAACATATTCTGGAGAAAGACTTGAGAACAACAACAACAATGGTTTACTCAGGGATGGCAATGGGGTGGGAAAATCTTTGAGACTTCATACCACAAGGTTCTTTTAGGAATGGTAACATAGTAAACAATCACAACTCCGCCCTACGGGATACTTGTCATCACTTCCAGTAATTCTTACTTTATATACTACTTTTCATCTCACTAGCGACCCACCTTCCCACACCCAAACCACCATGCAAAGGAATTCTTAGGAGTGTCAAAGGAATAGCAACCCTGACTAGAAACAAGAAAACCTTTAGCAAGCTTCACTGATGAAATGTAAGAAATTCGGTAAGCAGATATGTCAACAGATTTACAACAACCGGCCAGTAAACTTCTCAATTATTTTCATGTAGCTACAGCCGCCATGGCAGTCAAGATGAAGGACACCGAACTTAATCCTCCTCTTGGTACATGTAGCTTCTGTAAACAAAGAAATCCTTCAAAGAAACCCATCAACAGCCTATGTTTTAGATCAGTCACTATTTTGTTGTTATGCCTCAGTTTTGCATTAGAAGATATGAGCATATATTGGAGAAAGATTCAAGAAACAACAAAATAATGGGCACTGCAGTGATGGGAATGAATTGGGTGGATCTTTGAAACTTTTTGTTAAGTTTTAACATTCAAATTGTAGAAAAATGTATTCACAAAACTTCTAGACACCAACTAAAATGATAGGAAAAAAGGTACAAAACAGCATTACACAATATATAAAAATTGTTACTAGCAACTTAAAGGCACAAGGAGCATAGTTAGACTACACACTTTATGTTAAAGCAATACTCCTTACTCCATAAATACATAGCCTAAACCAAATCCTATTGATAACAACAACAACAACATACTATGTGTAATAGCACAACGCAGACGTAAACCACTAGCTCGAGGAGGTAAAAAGGTTGTTTCCGATAGACAAAACAGTTTATGAGGGGAATACAATAGTAAAATCATACTAACCAAAAAATACAACTAATTAGTACCGAATAGACAAAGTTTACTATAAAACACTAACAAAAGAAGGAAAAAATCACATACATTTTGGATAGCTTGTTAGGAGCACCACCGGTGACCTTTGCAACACGGAGAAGAGCAAGCTCCGCCTTCAGATCCTTCAACTGAGCCAAAAGCTCTGTCTTCGACTTGTTCCTCAGCTCATGAACCTTTATTCTCGCTGCATTTCCACCACAATAACATTAATCTCAAACAACAAATACAAATTGGAAAATATAAAAAAAAAAAATACTTTCATAAATACTTCAATACGACGAAGATGAATCTAAACTGAGAGAAAAAACGAGTTCTGCGTATACGCACCCATGGCTACTGCTCCTTTGAGGTTACTGCTCAGACGGCGATGGAGATTAGGGTTTTTTCAAGCACACTGAGCTGATCCATGGATATATATAGTGTAGTTTCGATTGAGATTTATTCTTTGGGCTGGACTTCCATTCTGGAAATAAAAAGTAGAGGCCCATTATGGTTAAGTGATGGCCCAATTTCTATATGTTGCAAATGGACGGGTTGGCCTGAATTTTGGTGGGTTGAAATGGGGTGGGCATAAATATTGGAAAATTAAAAAATCAAACTGAACCGAACTAATTCGGTTCTTTGGTTTCGGTTCTTCAGTTTTTCGGTTCGGTGTCGATGTTATTTTTTCAAAAGTTCGATTCAGTGTTCGGTGTAAAGGTCTCAGAACTTCGGTGCACTGAAGAACCGAATTCTTAACTAAAAATAAAGAGTCAACTAACAATTAAATCATTCATGAAGAAATCAAAGTAGTAAAAATGTACAATTCAATAGTTAACTTCAAATATTAATTCCCAAGAGGAACCAAAACATATTTTTATGAATGTATGTTATGTAAAAGAATCCATCTTCGTCCTTGTTTTTCTCGAGAAGTAGTTGAATGCGCAATGTTCTTGACAAAGATAAATATAGTATTTTAGTTAGCACAATAAGTGTTCCATGGTGAGACACAATATTCTTTAACATACTTTTAAATTTTTAAGTATCTTATACTTTGATTTTGTCCTCATTTTATTTTTCATTCACACCGAAAAACCCATAAAAAACACCAAACTAAACCGAACAGAAGTAGAAAAAATCGAACTGAACCGAATTAGTTCGGTTTGGTATACGGTGCACACTTTTCTAAAATCAAAAACCGAAGTTTGATAAAATCGAACCGAAGAACCGAACGCCCACTCCTAGAGCTCATTATGGTGCAAATGGACGGTTTGGCCTGAATTTTGGCAGGTTGAAATGGGTTCAGTTAATAACATAAATGAACGGATCAATCTGCCCAATAGTTACTTGGGTTAAAATGAAGGTCAAAACTTGATCCACTTAATTCTTACTAAGTTTTAATTATTTTTTAAAAATTTGTTTTAGTATCTAATAAAAATATTATTTATCTTTATAATGATTATATATAATACATCAAATAAAAAATATTTTTTCAACAAGATTTTCCTTGATTAATTTGAACTAGATATCAATTCAAACTTTGGACGGGTTGAACTGGGTTAACCTGAATGAATAAATAAGTGGGTTAATAGTTAGGTCAAACTTAAATGGATTAAATGAGATATTGTAAGATTTTAGGGCAAACAACACAAATTCTGCTAGTTTAGAAGAATATTTTTTTCCTTCACGTGAGTTTTTAATATCATGAAACTTATTAGAATTTGGACTTTTCGGTAACATGTATTTAGTGCATCCAAAATACATATATCTCATACACATGTATCTGATGCGTTCATAGACATATATCACGGATACATGTATTTGGCGCGTCCAGATATATATATATATATATATATATATATATATATATATATATATATATATATATATATATATATATATATATATATATATATCACGGATACATGGAGTCAAAATTAGGTGTAGTTTATTTAAGATACATTGTAACTAAGTGGATTTGCATGTATCTGACAAATTTGCTTACCGCTTGCATCTCTCCTTTCTCGCTCGCCTCTCTCTTTGCTTTTGTGCCTATGTAACTGCATATATCAGATTCGTGTATCTATTGTGATTCGTATGTATCAAGAATACAAAAACTATCTCGCTCTTTTCCCCTCCTATCTCGCTTGTCTCTTCTTCTCTCACTTGATTCTCTCCCTATTTTCGTATATTTGGTAGCAAAAATACATGTATCTAAGAGTATCTGACTTGAAATCTTATATGAAATTATTAATTAGTGAGATAATATGAAATATTTCAAACTATACGGAGAATTAGTAAATATGACAGAAATATTTATGTAATTACGTAATTTCCATGTTGTTATAGACTTATTTTCCCACCTCTACCCATTTGTACTTCCAAAACTCCACTACACACTAAAGTAGTCCCAACTTTAGTTCAAATATAAAAGGTGAAATACAATCTCACAAGCTTGTACCTATTTGACACTCCAATAATATAAATACATACTTATTTTATTAAAGATAAACGACTAGTTGGTTTAAAAAGTAGGATATTTTTACAATGATATACAATATTATGAAAAAAAAAATTATATTTATACAGTACTATTTCACCTTCAAAACATAACAACCACAATCTTTCCATAGTATATACAACGTCTACTTACCAAAAAATATATATACATAATCCCACAAAAATTATAGATTTTGAAGATCTTTTCTTTTTCCTTTAACTTTGTTGTTGAGTTTTCGAGCTTACAAATATGATAACTAAAAAAAAGTTTTAACGCAATTGTTTCTGATTGAATTTGACTGTGAATCATTCGTTTAAGCCATAAAAATATTGGAAATACCCTTCGGTGGATTGAAATTTGACTAACAAGACTAAGCTTAACTTCGTGATAATAGTAAGGCGTCATGATGGGTTGAGAAATTATTCAGAGATTAATAATTTTGGAATTAAATATTTCAGGATTGTTATTCCACCCTCAACATGAAATAAGAATAACATTACAATCTCGAGATAACTAATTTCGAGATAAGTTATCCCATCTACATGATCTTATCTCAACCAAACATAAAATAAGTTCATCCTATAATTTGCCCACAAATTAGTTATTCCTTATTTCTTATAGGTAATAAGCATATGGAGTTTGAATAAATTAGATGAGTTAATTTTGTTAATAAATGAGTCGAGATGAACTAATTAATAATAACAAGCCTAAAATGAACTGTCCAACTCAAGTTTAGACATATTCAAACCTAAAATTACCTAATTTTGTTGGCACTTAGTGAAGTTGGGACAATATTGGTGCTATGTGAAGCAAAACTAGAACTTTAATTAGTTTGGGTGAGTTGGACGATGAATATATATATATATATATATATATTATGCCAAAATATTTGAATTTGGTTTTTTTAAGACCATAACTTCAGTTTAAAATATCTGAAGTTAGGTCTTATCAAGGCAATATACTTCATACAAAAATATGTTTGAAGTTGGTTTGGCAAACAATTAAATATCCAAATCTCCATGGCTACAATTCCAGTGAAAAATAGCTAAAGTTGGTATTAGCAAACCATACTAATTTTCAAATAAAATTATCTGATGTTAGTTTCGCAAAACCACACTTCAAATAAAAATGTTTGAATCAGACATAATTTTTCAAACATCAATTGACAATCGTGCACATCTGAAATTAAGCTTGAAACGAATAAACTTGCAAACAAAAACATTATCATCAAATTTAAATTAAATAACGATTTCAAAAGCAGAATTTGACTTTGTGTAAGTTGACTATTCAAAAAAGAAAAAGAAAAAAAGGAAAATCTTAAAATATGAATTTAATATCAAGTCGCATGCCATCGTCGTTATATATCTTAATTAATAAGTTAAAAGTATATATTTAATTTGTGTACATCGCTTTTGTATTTTTTTAAATTCATGAAATTATAATTAGAATACTTCTTGAATAATCACTGTCCTTTTATTACTAGTTCTACTTCATGAGAGGACAAAAATAACGTCATAGCCTTTTAATTTGTTAAATATTTCAATTAATTAGTGGCATTCGTATACCTAATTATTTGACCCAACAAATATTTTGATAATTTCAAAGTATGTGTTGCAATAATATCATATATGCCACTATTTAATACCATTGGTTTGATCATTTAGATGGAATTCTTTTATTTATGCTCCTGTCTCAAATTATCTTATTGAGTTTCTCTTGTATATGTGCCCTTTTTAAAAATATTATTTAGGACAATTTTAAAATTACCCCATTTTAACTTGAGATATAATAACTTTTTTGAATTAAATTTTGCCCTATTGAAGTGTTCTTAATCTTGTAGAAGAATTGATACTAAGGATAAAATCACGAAGAAAAAATAATTTTATCCTGTATTTCTAAAATAACAAATAATTTACGATAATTACTTTTTGAAATCACAACAGATAATTTGTGATGGAAAGAAGTATCATTAACTAATTAGTTTGCTTTCCAAATATGTAGGTGGTCTCTCATATATTAATTCAATAATGCAAAAATAATACTAATAATACTTAAACTATAATAATAATAATAATAATAATAATAATAATAATAATAATAATAATAATAATAATAATAATAATAATAATAAATATATGTCCAAAAATAATACTAATAATATGTCCAAAAATAGTTTAAGTAGCAAAATAAAATCCACTCATTTTCTTATAGGATAATTACGAATTTTGAAGAGCTTCAATGTATCCAAACATATTATTATCGTCATTAATGTCCCTCTATTAAATTATATTTTCGACTGGTGAATAATTCGACTATATGTTTATAACATATATATTGAATTATTGATTTTGGTTCATGTATTTATTTTGTTATATATATTATGAGATATGCTTCATTGATATCTGGAGAATTGATGAAGTGAGCCATAATTGAACTAATTTACAAGAATTATACCTTCTTTTTTTAACTAATTCCATTTTTTTTATTTCATAATAACGTATTATATATTATTTTACTAAAAAAAAAATCAAACGGAAAAAAAGTTGATGTTGACAACATTAAAAAGGAATTAGTTATTGTGGAGAACATTTTACCCTTAATTATACGTAGGATATATTAACAACTCTCTGTCAACTTTGTCCATGTACGAAAGCTGACTAAGCGTGTTATGAAGTTGTAACTATGAAGAATTTTTTTTTTTATACATGAGAGATCTAGAAAAACTATTTTATTTTATTCATTTCGTAAGTGTCCAAGAGATCTTAATTCCTCGTTGATATATATATCAACTCTCAATCTAAAATGGAAAGATATATAAATATTGAGGAATCATACTACGATGTTAATTAGGTAAAAAAAATAAGATAAATTGTCCTCACCCATTTCTAATATTTTAGATAAATTACCACTAGAGAAAATTAATTAAAGTGTTACTATAATCAATCAACAAATGGAAAAAGTGATTGAGTTAGCAATAATAGATTGAAACTTGGCATATATGGGTGCAAGTAGGACAATATGACATGAATGCTAATTATGTCATCATTAATATATGGAATGTGATAGATGGGATGTAATTATTTTGTGCTTTATCATATTTTTCGAGTTTAAGTTTTTTGCAATGCAAATTTATATTAGTTAGGCTTAATAAATTTATCACAATTCAAACTCATAACACATATGATTTATTTTGCTCCAACAAATTTCATAATTTATTTTTTAAATAAGCTACACCATCATCATCAAGCTCAACACTATTTCTAACTTGTGAAGTTATGGTATATCTTATATAACACTTCACTCTTCTCTCCTTTTTTTCGGAGTGAAATTCATTTAATGTGAAATGTGCACTATTCTACTAAAGCTTGCCAACCTAAGCACGTATCGGACCGTCTTTCGTTACGAAATATTACATAATTTTGAGCTTTGAAAATGAAGAAATTTCAAATATGCATAGGGACACCCCCCCCCCACCCCGCCCTTAAATATGTCTACCCAATGTAAATCTCGATTAGTTAAGGTAGGAAATTTTTCATAACTCATATTCATGACAAATATTGCTCGTTTTGACTCAATACACCTTATAGATTTATCCGTTAACCATCATCGCGCCCAACAACCCATGTTGTGTTTTATCTTATATATACAACATTTTTCAACATGAAATGTATTTAATATGTCAATTTATATTATTCTCCATAAACTTGCCAATTTAGATACATATCAATTTACCTTCCGTCACAAAATGTCACATAATTTTGAATGTCAGATGATTAAATATAAAAAAATATTTTTTATCGTCATCTAAATTGACGTCATTAATTAATTAGTTAGTTGTAGGCATGGTGAGGGTGATGTATGTTGCAATTAAACCAGCCATATGCAACATTGCAACTAGTAAACTCAACTTGGTAAGCTTCTTTAAACCAGCCATATGCAACATTGCAACTAGTAAACTCAACTTGGTAAGCTTCTTTGTTTGAAGAGGCCGTACATTTAATATAGGACGTACTTTTTTTTTTGGGTGTTCGTTATCTATATCAGATATGAAACTAGACTAAATCTGAATTCACAATTGCAAGACTAGTTTTTTGTGGCGTCGTTCTTAACAAGATTATTTTTTTTATTTCAGAAATTCAAACTCGAGACATCTAATTAAGAATAAGGTTAAATCACAATCATACAGTCACAATCCGTATTATTAAAAGGATGCACTTTAATTAGAGAGATAAAAGACTTTGGCTCAATATTTATGATATATAATAGACTAGTCTATCTAGACGGCTTGCCTTTTTATTCCAAAGTAGCTTTTCTCACTATTTTTCTTCTTTGAAATCTTTTATAAAAATAAATGGATCTAGGTCAATTATCAAACACTACTTTATAATAGATCGAGATAAATATTATTCTTGTATTCATATAAGTCTTATGATAACCGAATAATTCAAGAAAGAACTGATGGTAATTCAATAGTCATATAAGAAAAAAAAATATCTACTATCTAATACTCATATACCTCCTTCATATTTATAGAAATAGTCAATAGTTATTTACTTTTTGACCATTTTTATAAATAATATTATCATGGAGTTTCGCTGGTAAAATTCAAAAACATTATAGTGGTTATTTTAAAAAAAGTATATATATTATAAAAGCTAAAAAAAAAATTTTACGCTTCAAGCTCGCACCACATGAAATCCATTAAAGAAAAGAGCGTTCTCTCTACTAAAAATATCATTTCAGAAACCCAGCCCCCACAGTATAGTTTTCTCACTGTTTTTCAACTATCGCGTGATATAAGACGAGTCAATGTGATTTTTGTTTTTTTTTATTCAATAAATTTTATAAATAAACGAATAATTCAAAGAAAGGATTAATTACTTTATAACAAAGTTTTATTTTATACTGAATGTCTATGTCACATAAACAAAATTCTATAAATGAGAAAAGTAAAAGTATTTAACATGTGGACCACTTTAAATAGCTAGATAATCAATTACTGGGTGAACAAATTAAATTCGTTGACAATGACATTATGTTAATTAACTAAAATAATCAAGACAGAGTCACTATACATTTTTGGTCTTGTAGTAAATATGATATATTTTAAATAATTTTTAAAAGTTTACATGTAGAGAGTGTGTGTAACAATATAAAAAGTATGTATGAAACAATTAGTCATTTTGAAAGATTGTGATTATATGTATACAAAAAGGATCAAACGTACAAATTTCAAATAAGTGAAGATTAAATATATTTAATCTAATATTATTTTAAAGACTAAAATTAAATTTTATCAATAATCAAAGAATCAAAAACGTTGTTAACCTTAGTTTTATCAAAAACGTTGCTTTATATGACATCTGAATAAACAAAATATATTTAGTCCAATATCATTTTAAAGATTAAAATTAAATTTTATCAACAATCAAAGAATCAAAAACGTTGTTAACCTTACTTTTATCATTTTGTTTATTCAGATGTCATATAAAAGCAAATTAAAATTTATTAATAATTGGAAATTATTTGTTTCTTTCGTTATTAGAAAGGTTCACGACACTTATTGATTGAAAAAGAAGTAGGGTTGATGGCCATTTTGATTCCCCTTTTTTCTTTATCCTCACCCGATTTGATTCAGAAAAAGATCAACACAAATATCTTATTCAAAAATAATTTCTAAAGTTTTTCCTTATCCTTGGCATGTGATAGCTATGTATATATTGCTTTATAGTATATGGATTTTCCCCATAAACACAATTTGACAACTATATATGTCGTTATTATCTCTTTTTTTTTGGGCATACTATGACATCAACCTCAAGCTATTAATTTTTTTTATTATTATTTTTCATTCGATATTTGATAACTGTATTAAAGTTTGACTATTTCGAATTCGTGTTGAGTAGGATTTCATTCAGGAGGTAGGGATTATTAAATTTTTTTTTTCATATTCAAAGCTCAAATTTGAGACCTCTTATTAAAAGAGGAGCAACTTTATATACTGCGTCACATCCAATTCCATTGATGGTAGACTATCAAATACAGTATTATTTTTGTTTCATACACCACAAGTAGTGCATAACATGATTAATATATTGCTTCAAGAGTCAAGTAACTTTATTTTAATTTTTAGCTATTTAACAAATCAAATGAACAAAATGCCGTCCACTAATTAATTAATCCTCATATATAGAACCTTTACTAAAATTCTTTTTTTAATCCAACTGTCAAAAATGTCCTTTTTCTTTTGTTTAAATAATTTATGTGTGTGGATGGTGTAAACGTATTATATAATAAGGTCACTAAAGGTAACAGCAAATATACAAATTGCTTTAATATTGGTTGATAATTAATCTAGAATAAATGGTGAGTAACTGGTTAAAATATATAACATCGTAAATTTTTTTTATCTTATCAATTAATATATATATAGTCAAACTTTTTTATAACATATATTTTTTTGTAACAATATTACACTATAATGATAAAGTTTTTCTATAATTAATTTATCATGATATTTTATATTATATGTCTATAACTATACATATATATTAACCAAAAATTATTCAAATAAACAGTGTCGTTATAAAAATATTATTTTACATATTCTCGAGCTTGATTGAGATTAGCTTGAAAATAAGAATGTTAAATCCACATCCTTTGGAAACAAAAGTCCCCATGCTTGCTAATTTTCTAAGAAGACTACTAGAGAAGAATCGACATTGCGATAAAATAAATTCCTCTCTCACTTTGTCCGAGCTAATGAATTACATTCAGTACCCTCTCACATGAATTTTATTTTTAATAATAGACGAGACTACTGAAGAAAATTCAACTTCTTTTCTCAAAGTAGCAATTAAAAGAGAAAATTTCAATTTATTGATCAGAGTTAATCTCAAAGTTACGGAGAAACTACTTTACTTTCAATAGTAGCAACTAATTTGAGTTCAATATCAATCGAATTTCTAAGCACCAGCATGTCTTTTCACCTATTAGCTCATAAAAAAAAAATATAGTCAATCCATGCGTTTTTCGTGGGACGGAAATTATTTTCCTTATCTAAGTGACAACCTAGAAAGCCTAAACAGTACAAGAAATAGGGCTATCACCTATTCATAGCACCCAAATATGACACCATTTAAAGTTTTTTAAAATATAAAAAATAAGTCAAAAAAATATTTTGAGGTTTGAAAAAATGACTAGACCATTATATAGTAAAATAACTAGTTAGGGGATGAGTTATTTTTGTATTGCTTTGACTGGAAATATATTTATTGGTATATAAAGATAATGACTACCTTTGACTATTTCATTTTGGTACATTTGAAAAATATTAATTTTGTATATTTAATGTTATGCTGACATATTCCTTTTTGGAGTCTATCAAATAATAGAATGTATATGATATTAATATAATATATTTATTGTAAGCAAGTTGGAAAATATAGAATTTTAATCATGTAATACCGTCTTAATTTAGTTACACATGAAGGGAGGGGAAATAGCACTTGAATAATTTTAGTAAAAAATTGTCTCAACTCTTAACCAAATACTATACTCAGCGTAATAGTGAAGTCTGAAAAAAATAAGATATATATAAATTTTATTTATATCTCTATAGCGTCAAATATACTCTCAACTCAAAAAAAATGAATTTATTAATTCAGAAAAGAATTGCAAGAAAGAAAAACGAAATGATAACTAATAAATATCAATATATTGAATAAAATGAAGCAAACTCTTAATTGAATGATATCTATAGTATATAATTTACAAAAATAATAATAATCAAAATTCATCGTTCATGAAAAGGTTATTTATAAATGCTTTCGAGTAATTTGATATATATAAATATATAAAACAAAATCTTAATTTGGTTAAAAAATACTAGACGACCGGCTAGCATAAATTTTATCATGCTTGAGATTAGAACTTGGAATATCAAAATGAATTTTCTGAGCCCCTCTAATATTATGTTTAAAAGGTTCAAAATTTCTATATATACGTAAATTTGAAAATTATCTTATATATACCATTTAATATTTACCGAAGGAGATCGAGTGACCTTTATCTACCTTTGCTTTTAGCATTTTCATCGATTCAAAAATAAAAATCTAGAATATTTTGTCTATCTTATTATCGGCATCTTTATGAAAAATTATTAATTACTACTATATGTGTAACGACCTGATTTCCGTCGTTAAGGAAAAGCCAATGGAGAAAGAATTGGGGTCAAAAAACTTTTTTGGAGTAGTAGGATTTTCCCAACCTAGTCTAGATTTGGACAAAATCGGGTCATTAAGGTGTAGGGAAATCTGGTAATTAATGAGAGATCTAATTATGAATTGAACCACATGAGTAGATAGCTAAGACGTTAAGGAACCCGTACGACTTTACGGAATCAAATTTGGGCAAGTAGAACTCCCGAAAATGATCTTAGCGTGAAAGGGTAACATTCTGTCTCCATGTAGGCTGCCAGAGCGGGGCCGCTGTAGCGGGATGGGTCCACCGTGGCGGGCCAGACGCGACTTAAAGTCTTTAATAAACCCCTAAACGACCTTATTTGACACTTTTCGATTTTTAGAGCTAAGGAATGAACCCCAGGCGACTCCTACTCGTTTTTTTCACTATTCTTGAGGCTAAAGGTAAGCTTTTCACTCCCCAAATCCGTTTTTCGATCCGTAGAACGTAATAGAATTGGTCAATATTGATGGAGGAGGATTTTGTTATAGATTCTATGGTGGAAACAACCCTAATTTGGATAATTGGGATCATGAGTTTGATCTAGGATTCATAGAATTGTTATAGTTTCGGGTAATTAGTGATTGTTTGTTGATTCCCATGTTATTGTGATTGTTTTTAGACCACGAACAAGCGAGAAGAATCCGGAAAGGGAAGATTCAAGTGCCTTAGGGGATTCACGCTTGGATTCGAGGTAGGTGATGGTTGTGATTCTATAATTGTGTGATGTATGTTTGTTCTTGCTTTATTATGATACATGTATGTATGCGAATGTTGCATTATTGATCACACTTGTTGTAAATGAGGATAATTGAATAATTGTATGCCATGAATCACCTCTTGTTGTATGATTGTGAGAATATACATTGTGATTGTGATTGTGGTTTGTTAAATGGGCGGGTGTCACGATCCGACACACTAACTAGGATCGGTTGCTACATTTCGCCATAAATATGGGATCGGTTACCACGTTCCGACATAACTAACTTGGATCGGATTGCCATGTTCCGGCATGCTAACTGTTTGGGTTTGGGCTCCATGAGAGGACCATTGAATTGAGTTCCGTGAGAGGACCATTGAATTGTGTTGTGTATCTATTTGCGATGAGTTCGTTCATAACTAATGATAATTGCTTTTGGAAGGCGGTATGTTGCTCTAAATTGATATAACCGTGATATGTGAAAATCGTGAAGTCATTCATTGTTCGTATATGTTGATGATATTATATATGTTTGATATGTGCATGTGATTGTATTGTTGTATTGACTAATGTATGTTACACTTAATGGGATAGCCACGTGATTCTACCAGTACATTATGGTTGTGTACTGATACTGCACTTGATCTTTCTTTGTTGAGTACAGGGCATCTTCAGGTGGCTATTGAGAGACCTCAGCTAGGTGACTATTGAGCATAACCGGATTCAAGGGTGAGCCAGTTCTTTCAGGCTGCCATAGATTTTTCTTGTTTAAGTCCACTTTTTTTGGACTCAAACTTTTGTCTAAGGTGTTGTTTAGTTTCGGGGTTGTACCCCTTGTTCTTAGACTTGTTGTTAGTAGAGTTTTGGTACATTGACTTTCAGGTTTTAGGGGTTGTTCTTCCGCATTAGTTAAGATATTTGTTTAAACCTTTGGAATTTATGGAAACTCTATATAATTTCTGCATTTAAACCTACTTTCGTATCTTTAAATCCCTTAGTTTTGGTTTAGTTGCTTGGTTTAGGTTGTAGTAGTGGTTCTCCCACCAGAGTGTTAGTGTGGGTGCCAATCACGATGGTCTGGGTCGTGACAATATGTTATCATATGAATATATAGTTGTGTGTATAAGAAAAAAAAAGTCAAGAAAGTAATGCAAAAGACCAGTTGATTGACCATTAATTTGTTGCCAAAAATATCATCTCTTCTAGAGAAAGTGCATGCATAATTAATATCTTATCCTAATGTAGTCAATAGATATATATGAAAAGAAATTAAAATTTGGATATTACTTTATTGATGCATATCAAATATAATAATTCCAAATTGATCCATGCATTTTAATTATGGCATTGATGATTCAATTTCTGACTTTGTAAAGTCAAAATTCAGGAAAGAAACAATGCAATTTCAAAAAATTATTAGTAGTAGTTTCTTAACTTGAAAAGTAATTTATTAAGAAAATACTGAACCAATAAAAGTGAATGAAAAAATCGCCAACGCTGAAAAAGTAATCCAATAGCTATTAATTGAAAGTTGTGACCGTGTACATATAGTGTGGAATAATATAATATAAGATGTTACATTTATTAAATTGTTATGACCTACTAGATAGGTGGGGTGGGATTAAATTAAAGTGCAAGTGTAGTTTGTTTGACTTGTTGCAAAAGTATAATTTTAATTCTTTTGCTAATGAATATTCACAAAAAAATGGTCCCTGATTTAATTACACATTTATAATATTTATATTATTATTCTATATTTAATAGTAATATATTTTTACAAATAGTCCAACTATATCACATTTCCTACATAGAGGGGTTGAAAACACTCAATCTAATTAATTAAAGATTAAATATATCAAATTATATGTTAAGGAAATTAAAATTAAAATTTATCAATAATAAAAGGACCAGGAGTGATATTCTCTATATATGTATACTAAACCGTGTCTTAATTAAGACTTATAATAAGTACAAGTTTTAAGTAAATAATCGTCCTTTACAAAAGTCTAGTACTTTCATATTTTAAAACAAGTTTTCACGTGTCATATATATAAGTTTTATATTGTTTTTCATAAGATATTTTGTATTCGTTTTGAGGTTCAACTAATTTGAATTTGTGTCGAAAAGTCTTATATTGAGAATAACTCGCAAGATTGTACTTATCATTTCACCATAGTAATATAAGTTTTAATATTAAACTTTTGTAAATATTGTTAAATGATATTGCCTTAAATAATTTGCAACTTTGCTATAAGGCATACGACATATGACATGTACATTCATTGACTAATTACCAAAAAAAACAAAGAAACAAAGATTGATATAAAAAAAAACTACCAAAATTGTGGACACATTTTTTTTAGGAAAAAATAAAAATCAAGAAGAATGGCACGAGAATTTGGTATCCATCTCCAAGTATGTAGTTGACTATTTAAAACGTAACTATTGGTTAGTTGATCACATAGATTAGTATAATCTAGATATTAGTAGTCTGTCGCTCGAATTCTTTATTTATCATATTTGATACACATTTAAAAAAATATTCTTAAAAAATCTGAACAACATAAATTACATATCACTTATGAGATTGAATATCTCAATTCCTTCGTATCAACGGATTATTAGTTTGATTTTTTCTTATATATATATATATATATATATATATATATATATATATATATATATATATATATATATATATATATATATATAATATATATATATATATATATTATGCGAAATAAATATAGTTGTAAAAAATTGAACATTTTTATCACATGTATAAACATATGTTTATTTGTGTGGTTCTAAGGGTTTGAAAAAGAGCTAAGGCAAATGGGGCCTAAAAATTAAAGTGGAATCTATAGAAATTTGATTTTTTAATTAAAAAGAAAAATCTATTACAATGTGAATAACAAGACAATGAGATCTTTTCTAATTTTTTGACTGATGTATGATATTTATTTTTAAAAAGCTTAGTATAACTTATCAATTCATAATACAAATATATTTAATGTGAATAAATTTTAATCATTTTTCTTCTTTAATACTTTGATATCAATAGTTTTATCTAATTAAAACAAGGGAAAAATATGGGGAAAGTAATGATTATTGGAGCAAGGTAAAGAACTAAAGATCGTTGGCTATTTTGTTGGCCTTTTCTTCTAAGAAAAAAAGAGGTGAAGGCGAAATTTCGATGAGCATATATCTATATAAAGTAAAATCTCATTATATTTTGTAAAAAATAAATAAATAGAATTATCTAATCTTTTCGAAATTTCTTGCAAAAGTTTAGCACATCATTTTGAACCAAGTCAATCGAATGCAAGAAGAACCACCAATGGTTTCTCCTTTAGAAAAACTACTCCATATTTAACGGTTTTTTCTTACTAAAAATAAAATAAAATAAATAACCTAAAAGTATCTTAATTTGATTAAACACGAAATTTAAGTGTTTTTCTTTGATTGAACACGAAAATTAAGGGGAAAAAGAAGATTTTTAAATCTTGTGATTTTAAATTAAAGACGTGTATAATCATTTAAATTTTATGATATTACTTATCGTACAAGAAATTGAAAATTTTATTAAATATAGAAACAAATCTTTTTTTTTTTGGTGGGGCGGTATTAAAAAAAAAAAAGGAAGAAGGCAATACACTTAAATTGAGACGGAGGGATTATATACTATATTACTAGTTAACAAAAATAAAAATAAAATTACACGGTTGTATTACGTACTTTTTAAACCACTTGTAAATAAAAAATAATACAATTTTTTTTTTTTTGGAATATTTAAAGCAGAATCCAACTGGTGCAAAAACTATATTAAATAATAAAAAGTGGAAAAAAGACAATTATACCCTTACTACCCAAATTTGCCGAATATAGATATATATGCTGACCTGGCTTTCCTTTTCATAAACTAAATAGGAATACAATGTTTTTTTATTATTATAAATAGCTTACAATCTCTGCACAATTTTTTCTCATACTTCTTCTTCTTCTACTAAATAAAACTCCAATTTTCTTCTCCCTTTAGGATTTTCTATCTATATATTATTAAATATATAGATAGAAATAGATTTTAGATATTATCTCTTCAAATAATATCCAAATATATATTACTTACCAAATATTCGATTCATATAATATAAATAAATTCATTGTTATTCTTCCTTTGCTGAATTAGTTCATCATGGTGAGTTTTTTTTTCTGTTCTTTAATTTTATTTTTTTTTAAAATTTTATCGTTGATTTTTAATGTATGTTTTTTTTTATGACAGGCTAATGAATATGAAACTGTTAGATATGAAGAGGTAAGTCAAGAATCTTTATTGTTATTTTTTATAAATTTTTATAAGATTTTTTTTTATTTTATGTTTTAATATATATTTTTTTAAATTTAACAGGAATTTATATTGAATTCAAGAGGAATGAAATTGTTTACATGTAATTGGGTCCCAAAAGATTGTGAACCAAAAGCTTTGATTTTCCTCTGTCATGGATATGCCATGGAGTGTAGTATATCAATGAAAGGTAATAATTTCTTATATTGGGTCGAGAATTTATCTGAAACAGTCTCTTTACCTTAGGGGTAAAAGTACGGATTGTGTACACTCCATCTTTTTCAGACTCGAAATTATATGGAGTATGTTGTTATTATTGTTGTTGTATATATGGATCGAGTGTCTATCAGAAATAGTCAATAGTCTGTAGGACTATGTACACTCTATCTTTTTCGGACAGTTGTTATTATTGTTTTTTTTTTTGTATATTTGGATTATTAATATTAATATTTGATTTTTTTTAAAAAAATAAATAGATGCTGGAATTCGATTGGCGAAATCAGGATTTGGAGTTTATGGAATTGATTATGAAGGACATGGAAAATCAGAAGGACTTCAAGGATATGTTAATAGCTTTGATGCTCTTGTTGATGATTGTTTTGATCATTATTCCAAAATTTCTGGTAAATATTTTTTTTATTTCGCATTTGATTAAATCAGATTCGTGTTGAAAAGTTTGACTTTTAGGAGAGAAACATTTCCTATGATCAAACGCGATATTATTGACAAGATTCAAATCGAATCTGAAATCTTTGGTAAAAAATAGAGTACTTTACTATTCCATTCTGATTTTTGGTAATCTTATTATATTGACACGTTGTTTACTATAACAAATTAAATTAAACTGATACGTAAAGAATTTTGACATATTTTTCTTTTTAACTAAACCCCCATCAAATTTACTCTTTCTAGAGGCCATGTGTTTATTTATTTTCATTCTTATTTTGTTGGGATTTATTTTTATTTTTGATAAATTTTGGATTTAACTTTTTATTTTTCGAATAAATGCAGAAAGGAAGGAAAATAAGAAAAAGATGAGAATATTGATGGGAGAATCGATGGGAGGCGCTGTGGTTTTACTTTTACACAGAAAAAAACCTGAATTTTGGGATGGTGCTGTTTTAATTGCTCCAATGTGTAAGGTACGTTTTATTTACGAGTTCGATCGAATCTAAAAATTTTATTTTGACTTTATTCTTACGTTATATAATTTTCTTGATACATATAAAAAGTAATTATTTGGAATTCATTAAGTCGATTTTTCTAAAAAAATCAAAAATTATAAATTTAAAATTTTAATTCAAAGGTATTTATTCAAAATTTACTAAGTCGATTTTTCTAAAAAAATCAAGAATCATAAATTCAAACTTCTAATTCAGCTTCTAAATAAATCGCGGCCTATCTCAAGATTTTTATAATACGTTTTTATTTTCCAACTTGTGTTTTTTAATAAATAAAAAAAATACATTTATTCTTCTATTGGGTTGGGGGACGCGGGGGACCCGGCGGGGGGGGGGGTTGTTAATGTTTTGACCAAATTAATTAGAACGTGCTAGCAGGCTTGTTTAACGGAAAAGCGAATTGTTTTACTCAGTTTTTGGTCAAATCTGATTAATTTTTAATGAAAATAAAACATTAAAGGTCGTTTTTAGTTTTTTATTATTTGGTCCCTTGCTAAGAAATGGTCATAGTTACATCATATCATACATGGAAAAAGTTGCGTGGGGGGAGGGGTAATAACACTTTATTTTATATAATATCATAATGAAATTAAATGAGCAGAAATGTATAATAAAAATTCATATAGTTGAACCTAATTCGTTCATGATCGTTTATTTTTAGGAGATTGAAGAATATATTTTTACTTGAATTTGAATGTTGCAACGTGGATATTGTTGCAACCATTTAGACACTTTTATATGAAACGACTTGATGTATATAATTTGTAAATTAGTACCAAAAACTTCAAAATTCTTAATGATGGTTTTATTTTCAGTAATATGACTATTCTGTTTTTTCTAAAAAATGATCGTGGTATCTTGGTTAAGTTTATGCGCATTGAACTAATTTCACGTGATATATGCCACTTTTCACTATCAATAGTTATTAGGTAACTTTGTTTACGAAGACTTGGACAATGTCTGGTTTTAGTTTGACACTTTACTAACTCCATGAAAACAAACTTGATTTGCATAATCGTTGAATTAGTACTAAACCTTCAATTATTGTTATTATTATTATTATTATTTAATATTTTGGTTTTAAATTGACATTTTACTAACTTTATGGAAACAAGCTTGATAATATCCACAATTATTGAAATTAGTTTAAAGTTTGTTTGGTTTGGTTATGTTTGTTCTCCTATGGAAAACAAGGAGAATTTTGTGGAAAATATCATAATGCAAATTAAGTAATCTTTTTTCTCTCAAATAATAAAAAATATTTTCCACGTGATGTGTGAATTAAATACACGTCAATAGATATGTGAATTATGCCATAGATAACAATTTGGTATTTATTTAACTAAGGAAGAGTAAAAGACGAGTTTATTATAGACTCAGTTTTGAGTCACCATACCCCACTAATCCTCGAGAGATATTTTAGTTATAAACTAAGGTAAAAAAGGAAACACATGATGCTAGCACACATTTCAAAGTGTATTCCCTTGTTTGTTAGTTATGTATGAATTAGACGCATGTCATTAATTCGAACTTTGTTATTGCATTATGCAAACAAAAATCTGAATAAATTGTCACATTTTTTTTCTTGAAATTAGCGTGCTATGTTTTTATTGATGTTTCAATATATTTTTTTTTCAAACAGATTGCAGATGATATGAGGCCACATCCAATGGTGATAAGTGTTTTGACCAAACTTTGCAACTTTATCCCAACTTGGAAAATAGTTCCAACTCAAGATATTGTTGATTTAGCATTTAGAGACCCTGAAGTTAGAAAAGAGGTACCAACTTTACCCCATTTCTTTTTACGCGATAAAATTAGTTTATGAAAATATAATCAGTCTAACTGGCTTTATTTTGTCAAAATTTGAAAATGACTCATCTAAATGGTTAAATTTCACAAATAGTCACTCTTGTAATTGAAAAATAGTCATTGTTATTGTCTGTCCTAGCTTTGGTGGACAGAGTTACCTAATACTTGTTGATGGTGATAGGTATCCTGTGAAATTAGTCGGGGTATGCGAAAGCTGGCCCGGACACCACAGTCATAAAAAAAAAAGTCATTGCCATAGAATTTCAAATTCATGAAACTCCATCATAATGTCATGGAGGTTCACCTCCTAAATTTGAAATTTCACAACAATGACTATTTTTCAAAGACCAGACCGAAAAGTGGTCAGTGACCGCTATTTCATCTAAAAATATCCCCAAATTGCACATTTTTGCATAGTTAATATGAAGTAATACGACTAGTAAGAATTCATATAACTGACCTCAACTTGTTTGTGACTGCAGATTAGAAACAATCCTCATTGCTACAAGGGAAAGCCCAGGCTACAAACAGCTCACCAACTAATGACAGTCAGCATGGATTTAGAACAAAGACTTGAAGAAGTCACATTGCCATTTTTCATTGTTCATGGTGAAGAAGACACTGTTACTGATCCATCTGTAAGCAAACTTCTCCACGAAAAGGCATCGAGCATCGACAAGAGCTTCAAGTTGTATCCCGGGATGTGGCATTCCCTCTCCTACGGTGAATTCCCCGAGAACAGAGACATTGTGTTCTCGGACATCGTAGTATGGCTCAAGGAGAAAATAAGCATGGGTAACTCAAGGCTAGAGAGGCAACAAAAGCAAGCAAATGATCAAATTTTACCAAAGATGAGCAGTTAGTTAAATGGACCTTCCTATAAGGTTGTGGTAGTAGTAAGTATTTGATGTCTTGTAAAACAAAGAAAAAGAAGAAGAGTGTGTTGAGTTTAGAAACTTCACAAAATGTGTTGATTTGTTAAGTGGTTAATGTGTTTATAAAAAGGAAATTTCTAACTTTCCAAGCATGAAAATAATTGATTAGATACGGAGTTTTAAGTTGAAAGACGTTTGAAATTTATGCTTTTAAAACATATCATGATATTTCTGCGACTATATTAAAATCATGTCGATATGACTTCATAAAGAAGTAGGGAGATCATATATATTCTTAAGAGAGACGAAAATATCCATGTGGTAACATGACAACCATGTTTGGACTTTGTGCACACCATGACTAATTCCGTAAGGTAATTGTCATCTACCATCAACACAAATATTGAATAGCTTTGTTTCACAAGACTTCAGAATCATAAAGCAAGTCAAGTTCATAAACGACCCTAAAATATCATGTCTGAAGAGCAACAAAAGTTCTTCTGAATGATTTTTTTTCATCTTCGTGATTAATAAAACGAGGACAAAAATTCTAGGTCAGACACTTTTAGGGACATCGCACGTCATTACCTCACCCTTAAAGACTACGAAAACCCATCAATAGAAGAGACCTTCACAAATTTAAAGCAAGTATTCAATCTCTGCATCGTGACTACATTTTTCATGGACACAAACTGGAAATACATAATTCAGTTAACGGGCAATTTGGTAAAAAAAATCAGTTGAAAAGACTAGGCTACGCTACAGCATAATTACAACAGAGAAGCTGGGCGATGATTCACTCCGCTTCGTTTCTTCAAATACGTCTATATTGAGCAACAGCTTGGAGCGCATGCTGGTCCCTTTTCTTGCATCTACAAAAGCTCAAATCAAATGGAACATCTATAGCTCTCTGCGCATGCCTTCTTATGCCACGTGGGTGTCCCTTGGCTTGGATACGACTAAAATCATAACCTACTCATTAACAAAATAAATCAATTTTGAGTGGTTTGATCAATTACAAAAAACGAATAAAACATGACACAGTTTCATAACACAACTCTTTGTGCTTCTGGGCAAATGGCATGTTAATGTGCCAAATAGAGAAACAAGACATTATTTGCCATCACAGAGATGTGCTCGAGTATCTGTTGCAAAAGGGCATATTGATGCACTACTTGATTGACAACACAATTAAATTGATTGATCACAAAGGCAAAACTTAATCAGGTTTCCAAGCCAGAAATTATATAAAGAAAGCTTCTAAAAACCTAAACTCCCTCCTTGTTTTCCTATTCGATATGTGTGGTGTCCAGAGCAAGCTTGTGTACACCTCTACCTATCTACTGAACAGCTTGTTTAATTCATAAATACAGCTTGCAAGACAATCATGCCTACCAAGGTCGGAGCAGATGAGCTAGATTTGAAAACTAAATTCTCCAAACCTTTTTTTCTTTTTGTAGACAATCAACGATATTAACTATCAGTAACAACCCTTGAAGGTGCAGCTTAAGGGTTGAAGAGTTGGAATAACAACTTGGGGAACAAGGTCCAAATTCTAGTACACTGGAGAATTCTTATCACGTGTCTGAAAAAGTTACTTGAACACATGATGATAGAAGGTAACAAGTACTTGGTGGATTAGTCAAAGCACATGAAAACTCATTTGGACACAATCGTTATCCCAAAAATATCAAATATGACTGCCATGCAAAAGCTATTATATTTAAAGACGGGAGTCTACCTTCATCTAAACACGTTCTCAAATAATTTTGTTTCTTATTTCTTCAAGCTTTTTCAGAATCTCGCCTGGTGTCCTATCCAACTCATCTGCAATTTTGCGCTGCATATCCATGGGCAAGGTTGGAAATTGTTCACACAAGTCTCCATCTATTACATCCTGCAAAGTGGTCGCAACATCTCACTGTTATCTTCAAACATGAACTAAGGATTGCATAATCAAAGCTGATTTTAACTATATGAAATGGAAAGAGCATAAACTCTCAGCAATACCCTGTAATCTAGTTGTAATTAGTCAAAACTGAAACTTGTAGCAGTTTTACTAGAACTGCATAATTCAACAATAAAAAATGCAACTAGCAACAAAAATCGGCCTGGTAAACATAGAGACAGAATGTGACAACTTAGAACTCCCTTTAGTTCAAAGCATGTACATCAGTTCCAAAAAAGTGAAATCAAGAAAAACAGGAACAAACACAAAGGCCACTAAATTGCTCATCGTCAAAAAATATAAGGCATATATATCCATGCATGAAAAAGTTACACTTATCAGGATATAGAGCCTGGAGGATGCAACCACTTACAATCCATGTAGTACAAGCACATTTGTCGTTCCTAAACTGCTCAAGGATTTGATGATCCAACTTTTTCACTTTTTGTTCTGGAGCAATTAGATTTTTTTTTTTTTTATGACAAGGGAAACCCGTAGCCGCTATCCTTTGGGTGCGCACAGGGTAAAACCCCTGCTCCTATGCAATAGCTCGCAAACCACATAGGAGAGGTAATCCGCACTAGGCAAGCCCGGTGCGACGAGCTCGACCCAGAAGGCAAACCCCTTGCTTTCGCTGACAAGGGGTTTCGAACTTGAGACCTCCACCATGGAAGTCCCAAGCCCAAACCACTGGAGTGAAACATTTAAATTGTGACCTAGGGAAGATCAAGCCACCTTCCTACCAACCAAGTTTTGTGAAGTAGCTAAAGACAACTTAGCTTCAGCATCAAAGTTAGTTTCCCATGTAAAATCATTTGTATTCATTTACTACACTAGTGCATCTCTGCTACCTATTAGAATGTCAAACTAAGTAGGATAGCACTTTTCACATTGGAACATTAAGGAAATAGCTGATTGAGCAAGTACAACCCTACCTTAACAGGAAAGTAGGCAGATCTGTAGGCCATGTGATCCCTGCCACATAACGGTGGGAACTCCTGCCTCAAATGCATCTCCAAATGAGAGAAGAAGTCGACATCATCTCTCGAGGTAAATGGAAGCATTGCCCCAACACTCCCCATCACAGTCCCGTAGATTATACATTCGCCCCCTCCTGGAATAAGTGATGCCTTTTGCAAGCAAGAGACCACATCACCAACATGAAATTGTACTATTTCCTCAAGCTTATTTGGGGCTCCATTCAGCTTCCCTTGCTCCCATTTTATTTTTCCACCAGTAGGATCTTCTTCAATCTCATCTGAAACGTCCTGAGATAATCGCACAAAGTAGATATTCCCAAACTTATCAGCTCCTGCCACAGTGTCAAAATCTACATGCTGTGCTGCAGTTAGCCATCTCGGGACCGTGTCATCAGCAAATATGTACAGTTGATTTTCATCACGCCTATACTTACAGTAGTGGAATGACTGTAAGAAGTGAAAAATTGGAGCAGATTAGTTGAAATCAGAACTTCATAAATATGACATCAAAGAAGACTAATTTTTACAGAAAATACGAAGAAATGTTCCTTTAAAAATTATCTAACCTAACCATCAGTCACGTTCTATGGATTTAAAAGGCCAATTCAATCACGCTGGTAGTAAATTAGTATTATCCGAAGAAAAATCACAGTTATGGACGTAATTAGCAAGTTGATGAACAACAAGCAATCATGCAACCAAGATTCATTTTTCTATTCCAAGACGGGAGAAATAAAAAGAAAACTTTCAAATAGTAATTCTATGTTGCAACTTCAATTTATGATTTTAAAAAAGTTCACTCACTTAGCAAAAGGTTATTAATTTCAAAGTTATTCGAATCTATGAACTTCATTAGTTTGATGAGGTAGCTATACATCATTTCATACTTCGTAACATTTCTCCCAACCATTTTTATTGCCTCAATTTTGAATAATACTCATACAAAAACTTCTGGATGCAAAATCTCACAATAACTCAATTCCCAATGCTTAGTCATTAGATTTTTCCCCACCTAGTCATTAGATTCAAAACTGTCTTTAGACTAGAAGGCAGAACACAACTTCTCTGTCACAACTAACATCAAATAAATAGTATTCAGACAGAATTTAAATTACTACATTAAATCCTTTTTCTTTTTTTTTTTGAGACAATAAATTACTACATTAAATCCTCTTACGTATAAGGTAGAATATTTTATAATAGTCATACCTCTTGCATGTCACCAACATAAATCCGATCACGATAGGTGTGGATAGCTGTGATCGAGTTGGGGAATAGCTTGTTCTCACATTTTCGGAGCAGCCGTTTCTTCCCCAAATCATACAACCTAAGGACAGACCCAATACCAGCCAGCAGTCTACCTTGGAACTGACATAGTGCAAGAGGCACACCATCTACCTGTGTCTTATGCAAAAGCTCTAGGACCTTCCCATCCTCTTTAAATTTGTATATATGAATGTATGCTGCTTCAAACGATTTTTTGGGCCAAAACTGGAGGCCCTTGGCAGTACCAACAGCCAACAGAGCTCCATGCTCCTTGTCATGGAAATTAACAGTGCATATGCTAAATGCAGCCTCATTATCCTGAAGCTCTAGCAGACAAGTGGTCTGTGTTGTCCTTGGATCAAGGACTCTGATGCAGGAAACCCATCTTCCTGACTCCGACTTAGGATAACCATATTGTTCATCAGATAGTGGATCACTACCATCCTCATCTTCACCATTCTCCATTTGTTCTGCATTTCCATTTTCACCATTCCCAGCTGCCTCAAAGCACTCTTTTTTGGCAGCTTCACGCTCTTCTGCAGTATATGCTCCCTGGTCACTCTCAATCACTATCACCATCTTCTTTTTGGGTTGAAGAACAAACCTTCTTGGTGTATACCTTAAGGGTATAGCTGTTTCATTGAAAGTCTCGCCCAATCTCTCTATTGTGAAGACCCTCAACGCATCCCCTGCAACCGCTACAACACCTTCTGCACATTGATCGGATGAAAACGAGGCTGCAAATTCAAGACTCTCATATGATAAAGGAGTCAAAAGAAAATGCCCTTGGTGTATGTAACCTAGCCATGGTCTGCTTGATAGGCAGAGCATAGCATGCCGTCCTCTCACAACAATGGAGAAGAGCTTAGGGGCTCTAAGGCCCAAGAAACGTGAACGTGCATCTGAAAGCTGCCCACCATTCATATCCACCACAGTCCTGAATAAAACTCCATTTTGTAAACCAGCATTAAGAAAAAGGCTGGCAGGGTGATCTGCACCATCCTCTCCACCAACAGAGGCCTGAACTTCTAGAAAAAGGAGAGACTCTGGCGGTGAAGATACACTTTGCAGGCTCAGAACCTGCATACAGTCATCAGGGTCCAACGACAAGATACGGATAGTGTTATCATATGATCCAACTGCAAGGAAACGGGACCTTTGTCTTCCCTCAGGAACAGGGGCAATGTCCAGACAAGCTACATCACCTGACATCTCATGCTTCTCAACTTCCATCAATTGGCCAGTCATATCAACTTCAAAATATATAAGCTCCCCTCCACTTAGTGCAATTACCACTTGAAGTCTATTAGATCCAACCTTGACAATAGTTCTCTTTCCAGGAGTTCTCCATTCATTAATACGGCCATCTTCTCTAATATGCCTTATACCACTGGGATGAACTTGCATTAACGAATCATCACCAATCAATGAAACAGAAAGAGATGGAGTAGTATCAAGAAACCCACTGTCACTAACTTCTTCAACTGTCTCACCAATAGAAAGTACAAGAGTTGCATTCGCAAAAGAGACAACAATGTAGGCATCAAACTCATCATTAACATTCTTTTTCACAGTCCAGACAGCACTTGGAACACCAGGAAGTTGTGACACAGCCATTTCACTAACAGCTAAACCTGGCCTAAGTATGCGCAACGAAGACCGAGGACCCCTCCCACAAAGTGAAAATATTTGTGGAGTTTCTTCCTCAAAAAGATTTACGATTTTCATGTCCATGATTGGCATCAAGCTTTCAATCTGATCAATCCTAACAAGATTCTTTAGCTTTCTTGGCTGGAAAAATACAGGTTGAAAGCCTTCTTCAGTTTCCATTAACGTCGATGATGAAGCTTCAACATCTGGATCATCTCCTATAGCCTGAAACTGATACAACGCATGATTCCCAAACTCTGACGAAGCAAAGAGGAACCCTGATTTCAACACACACAGAGAAGAAGTTACCGGAATTGTATCAAAATACTTGATCTTTAACTCCTTAACCCTGTCATTGTCGTGGTCCAATGTCACCTTAAAGATATCTCCATATTCAGTTTGCAAAAGAAAGAAAAACATTGTCTTCTGCTTATGCATAGCCGCCGAAACAATCAAAACTCCACGTTCTGCTGGCAAATCTACCCTCCTGGGAATAACAGCCCTAACATCAGGGTGTCCCTGATTCTTATATATCACAAAATTCTCCGCACAAACAAGCACACCACTCGGACCATCCCCACCTCCAGGAACAGTAACAAGTAAATTAGCACCATTATCAACTTGTTCAGACCACTTCCTCGAAACATGATTAAGTCCTAAATCTAATTCATAAAATGTCAAATGCTTTTGAGCCTCATTTGCAGCTTGGCCTGTCGGATCCTGATCTGCCTCCGAATAATCCAATTCAATAGCAGCAAATATCGGGTTATCAAATCCACAGTCAACCCCACATATCGAAAACGTAATCGTATGGCTCTTATGAGCTTCTAAAGGCGACGAAATTGTTAACCTAGCTGCAGTATCCCTATTCAAAACATACACAAGCTTCTGCTTCTCACAAGCACCAATCATCACAGCCCTACCTTTCGGATCAATAGCCAAATACTGACCTGGAACTATCCTCCTACAACCCGATTTACCAAAAGTCTCCTGATGTACTTTATCAAAACAGTTCTTCTCTTTATTATACTCCAATATCACTATCCTACCTGAATCCGACCCAACTACAATGTAATCCTTTTGAGCACCGGTTAACCGAAATTGTGCTAAGGAACGTATAGCACCGAAGATTTCAACAGATAATAGAGTTTGAAGCTTACCATTATCATCGGGACGAAGGAGGTCAAGGACTTTTCCACGAGCGACGACGATTTCTTGTACTTTTCCGCCGGAAAAACTGCCGTTGATAGCACAGATTACCCCGGTGGGTTGCTGGAGAGTGAGACTGTAGAGATACATACTGCTAAAACCCTAGCTTGTGAGATTTAGGGTTTTGAGGAAAAAGAAGAAGAAAGGAGAAGTGAGATTCAGAAATGAAATTTTTTTGGCTAAACCCTAGGCGAGGGATGTAAAAAATGGAGCTCCGATTTTTATTTTGGGCCGGGTTGACCCAAGAGGCGGTTCGTGAGAGATGGAACCGGTCGGTCCACGAAAAGCGAAAATTTTACATATTTGACTAAAAATATTTATGTTTGTCGATTTTTATTTGGTGGATGACTATATATGTTAAAAAAAGAATATTTTCTTTGTTTCCTTTTTAACTTTTGCTTGTTTTTGTTTGATTAAATTGTTTAACTCGAATAATGAGAATTTTTTTTTTAATTTTCATATAAATGAGCATCATAGAAATTTTAGTTATAATTTGATAGAAAATAAGTTAGTAGAGGTAGAATATGCTATGAAAAAAAGATGTGGTACAAATGATACTCATAAAGATTTTGTAAATGTCTTGAAGAGGTTGGAGTAGCTTTGCTTATTAAATTATTATTTTTTACACTAAAAAATATTGTAGAGAATAAATTAGTATAAAAATAGTGAAGGTGAGATGAAATTAGATGGGATTGTGGTAATATGATGGTAGATTAAAATGTTAGTGTGGCACATATATACCAATGTAAAATATGAGTTTTAATAGAACAATTATACAACCGATAATGTTTTTTTTTGGTTTCCCACCCGTTGTTCGGAGTCCACATTGGAACTCTGACTAAATCTGGATTGCACACTGCAGGACCCATTTGGGGGTGGCGTTCCCAATAGAATTTTCTCCATACCCAGGGCTCGAACCCGTGACCTATGGTTAAGGGTAAAACATTCACACCAGTGCACCACAACCCATGTTGGTTTAAACCAATAATGTTGTGTGAGAATAAATGATAGGTTGTTAAAAATCAAACGCATGAACAAGATGAGTGTCATAGAGATACAGATGTTAAGATGGATGTGTGTTATGTTACTTTCTCCGTTTTAAAATAAGTGTTTAATTTTGGGCACCTTAGAAATTCATGGTAAAAATTAATGTTTTTTCAACTATATGCTTATAAGTTATACCAATCTACTTAAAAGTGTTCAAATTTTCAAAAGATATTTATTAAATAAAGATAATTTGTTAGTGAAAAATTACAAAATAACAAAATTACAAGATTACAATTGAAAATAAAATGAAGAAAAAAAAATCTCTTCAGGCAGAGGCACAAATATCTTGCTCTCTTTAAGGAGATTCAAGTCCACTGCAACAAATGTTTTACATCGGTCCAGCAGTAGTTCTTCTTGACTTGTCCCCTCCAGGATACAACAGCCTAATCACAAAATATAATTCAACAACTCTGGACAAGAGTTGAGTCCAAAGCTCCACAAAAAGAACACCTCCCTTCAACTAATAAGAGCTCTTTTTTTTACTAACTTTTGTGCACTCTAAATTTTCTTGTGTATATAAACCAAATGAAGACTACCACTATTTATAGTTGAGAAAGTCTTCCTAACTATGAATAGGAAGATAATGGAATAGTAAATAGTAAAGATAAATGGTCTTACGAGTTACATAGGTTACAAGGTATAATGGAGGAAGCATAATGGAGAAGTAATGGCAAAGGCCACCAACGACTAATAGCTGCTTCAAGAAATGAAATATATATATATATATATATATATATATATAGGAGAAACATAGAGAAGGTGATATGGCACCTCTCTATGATCTTCATTCCCATTTTTCTTTTTTCTCATTTTTTTGGCCCTTTTTCATATTTAAAATATTTAATTTATCGTGAAAGTATTATTAATTAATTTATATAAATAAATATTATATTAACGAAGGGACATTTATGTATGTCAAAGACTCTTCACATGCCAAATATTTTTTTTATTTTTTATATTATATAAAAAAGAAAAATGACAATTACTACTCCTCCATTTAGTTTATTCTTTAATGTACAAAATTGAATGTCTAAAAATTTACTACTCCACTCAATTCCCATAATTTGAAAAACTAAAAGTCTCATCAGTTTTTTTTTTTTTTTTTTTGCCTTGTAGGTATTTTCTTATTATATAAAAAATAAAATGACAATTATTATTCCTCCATTTATTTGATTCTTTAATCTATATATATAATAAAGTTAAATGTAGACAAAGTGATATGGCACCTATTTATAGTCTTCATTCCTATTTATCTTTTTTCTCTTCTTTTTTTTTTTGGGGCATTTGTTAGTTTTTCTTCTCATTTTTAATGTAGTTAATATTTATATAATTGTTAAATAATTAATAGCTTATTGTAAATATGTTATACTAATGTAGATGTCCACAATTTCAAGATGTAATTCCACCATTATGTTTAATAAACTCACACCTCTACCACCTCATCTTTTATCTTCCACACCCCTTAATCTTCTCCACATTTTCAAGAATTAATGTCATGTTTATTGTTATCTCTTTATATGTCATTATGTAACAATATAAGTAGAGGTCTCGAGGATAATGTTATGCACTTGAAGATTTGAGAAACACTTGAATATACTTGGAAGAATAAAAAAACTCTTCTATCTTATCTCTCTACATTTTTTGTCTACTTCCTTATATTATTACTTATTTAGCTTAATTTGAAATATGTTTTGATTCTTGAATAGTCACATCTAATTGCATTTACCTTCTAGATTAGAAAAGATGTACGTATTAATACTTTGTAACTGTTCAATGTAATTATATACTATGAAAATTCATTGTCTCCCAATAAGTATGAGATTTGTTACAAATGAATTCAAAGAGACAAAAATCTACGTGAAGACTTCTACTATTAAATATTATTTTGATTATGAAGCTGCATTTTCAAGGTAATAATTTACCCGCTTCTTTCTTTTATGGTTGTTTTAGAAGTAGTATAAATATGCAATAGTGTGAAAAATGTTTCGAAGTTTTAAAAATATAATACTTTTCAAGTACTTTTTTTTTTCTTTTTTTATTTTTTCCAGTTTGTCTTTGATTCATTTAGTTGAAGAAAAAATTGACAATGGTTTAAATTATCTTTATGTCCAATGCGATGGACAGAAAAAGTAAACCTACACTAAGGTATAAAAAACATTTTATTCTTTGCCTTTTTTTTTTCTTTTATTCAATATGAATGCATAATTATTTTATACCTTTCTTTTTATTTTTATGTAGTTTGTTGATGATTTTTTTAAAAAATTATTTTTTTCTTTTGTTAATCTCATTAGAACTTTTGTTATATATGTTGTTTAATTTATTGATGGACTTTTAGTATTTTTTTTTATGGGAAAAAGGACGAATTTATCCCCAAACTTTGATAAATGATACGTCTATGCCCTCCATTATACTTTGCGTCCACATAAGCCCCTGCCGTCCAATTATCGGTACACACATGCCCCTCTCACTAACAGATCCCTCATTTTGTACACGTGTCTTAATCCTAATCAACTACCCGTTTGACCATTTTTTTAACCCATAAACCCACAAACGCGCCCCAAAAACCCAATAACCCAAATGGGCAGTGTAATTTTTTTATAATTTTAGAAAGAAGTTTAAATTTATAATTTTTTATGACCAAACGGGCGGTGTAATTTTTTTTATTTCGCGCAAAGTGCGGATAAATTCCCTAGTTATAACATAACAAACAATAACTCCATGGAGTAAAGCAACACTAAGTGCCACCAACGGCCAGCAGCCATTACTCCCCACGTTCTGCAAATGAAAGTCAACAAACGTATGTTCTTATGCAACAATGAATAGAGGAAGTAATGACAACGGTCAATGTGGCAATGTCAATATAACATTTTTTATAATATTAAAATGTCCACACTAACATAATTTAATAAATTACGTACACATCGTATTATTTATTTTTTAGTGGCCTGGTCATGATTTTTGCTAAAGTAACATTTGTTATGAAACGGAGGAGTACAATTAAAAATGATAGACATATGTCAGATTTAAGAAGCACACATGGGAGATAAAAGTCAGATAAATGTTTCTTTGAATTATGAAAAATCCAAATTCATACACTTAAATTAAATATTCCTTTGAATTAAAAATGCTTCTTTTAGAGACGATGATTAACTAATATAAGATTCATTATTGTGGATTTGTTAGGCAAATCCACAAGTATAAACCACTTCATTAAGCCATTAACAACTCCATGCCTGCACCAACTCATACTAACCAGTACTTGTACCTTTTCATATTATTAAACATACTCATACTTGATATTTACGTCAAATTAATGAATTTATCGCTTAAATTTATAATTAACTATCTCAAAGTACAATATGATTTGATATAAACATCCAGATAGATTGATTTTTTTTCCAATTACTAGTTCCTTCTTTACTATCAATTGAAACCTTTTTTTAACAATAACACAAATTGGATTTTATAACCAGTATACTTTTTTTAAACCTATAGTATGAGTGTATAATAATGTACTACTACTGTCAAAATTATTAATTAAAAATATTAATAGAGTAGGTTCAACAAAACTAATGTCTTTAAACTTTTTGAATTAATTTTGTGTTTTGCAACTAAACCATTTCATCAGCGCCACTTTATAGGAAATAAACCTATTTATACTCAATTAGACTAAACTCTTTTCTCATCAACAAAACATTCTGCTAATTAATTCTTAATTTGCTTCATCTCATCAATTCATCATAGCAACAAGAAAAAAAATGGTCAAATTTACTCAATTTTGGTCTAAAACCTTCAAAGCTGCTTTTTGCATTTTTCTATTAGCCCTCTCATTTGACTATGCTAATTCAGCAAGAATTCTTGACGAAGTGAGGTCAGATGAACCCGTTGTGGCTCCCGTGGTGGTGGCCCCGGTATCCTCATTGCCAAGTGGCCACTTTCCAGCCACAGTCACCACTCCTGATTCGCACATAGCACCTATAGCTGATGATTCTCCTGAGCCAGCCCCTACTGTTCCAATAGCTCCTTCAGCTGATTTGCCAGCTGAACCTGAGCCTGATGTAGCTCCTGCTGCTCCAGTGGCAACAGACATTGGAGCAGCAGCCCCTACTGCTCCAGTGGCAACAGACACTGGAGCAGCAACAACTGTAGCCCCTGCTGCTCCAGTGGCAGCAGACACTGGAGCATCAACACATGTTACCAATGTGGCACCAGGAGCTACATCATCTGGTGCCACAGTGGCTTTGGACTACTCTAAATTTTCATTCTTCATGCATGACATCCTTGGTGGTACACACCCTTCGGGGAGAGTAGTCACAGGCATCGTAGCTAGCACTGACGTTAACAACTTACCTTTCACCAAGGCCAACAACAACGTCTTCCCAATAGACGGTGGAGTTCCCCTCAACAACATCAACGATATTGTCAACAACAACAACTACCCTTTCCTAGCAGGCCTAAACGGACAACAACAGCCCAACACCGTCCTACAAAACACAGGCAACAACGACATTGTCAACACCGGTGACAACCAACCTTTTGTCACAGCAGGGCAACTTCCTAGTGGTATTACCCTTCAACAACTCATGTTTGGATCCATAACTGTCGTGGACAACGAAATAACAGAAGGACATGAATTGGGATCATCAATTCTTGGTAGAGCACAGGGGTTTTACCTAACAAGCTCGTCCGATGGGACGAGCCATACACTAGCATTAACAACTCTGTTCCATGGAGAACATGGACATGAAGTTGATGACACTATTAGCTTTTTTGGAATCCATAGGACCGCGACGCCAATTTCACACATTGCAATCATTGGAGGTACAGGAAAATATGAAAATGCCAAAGGATATGCAACAATTGAGACTATGCCTCATGTTGATCAACATACAACTGATGGTGTTGAAACAATTACACACTTCACTGTGTACATTACCCCTTAAAAATAAGTGTTTTTCATTTAATTTTTACTATGTTTGGTTTTCTCTTTTTGTGATTCTTCACTTGATGTACTTGATTGTAATGGCATGGTTAAACATTAATGTTATTATATATGAATGATATTTTCTTCTTTCAGAAATTAACTCTCAAGAAGCGAAATATAATGAATATTTTGAAATGAAAAGGGTATAATCCTATGTATAGTGATCATAGTTTTATAAATTAAGGGACAGGTCAAGAGAGATATATTATGAATTGGTGTACATTATACGTGCAGTTGACTTGAATCTTATTAAAAAGACTGAGATATTTGCGTCTCTGCCTGAATATTTATTCTATTTATTTATCTCACTTTGTTTTTTAAATATAATTTACTATAATTTGTGGTATATTCACCGATAGAAAGTTAATATTGTATGTTCACCAACTAGAATCACACTTTTAGTTTCCAAGTTTTTGGACTTATAGTCCATAATCGAAAGAATTTCAAATTGGGCACCACTAGCCCTAGGAAACTAACTAAAATTTGACAATTAGGAGTTGTGACAACAAACTAAAACACTATTTACAAAAAAAAAAGAGTTAGTATGTGATTAGTAATCACATATTTCCAAACAACATCTGAATTCGGATATATTTGATCAATCAGACACATACGTCTTTGATAATAAGACACACGCGTCGAAATTTGATTGGTTTGTAAAATGTGAGTAGATAATTTAGTACAATAGGAGAATGACACATATAAAGGTATTTGTTCATTTTTGGGTTATTGATGATGATTGATCTAAATGGCATTTTTGGACCCACTTATCACATGGTGGGGTAGATAATATTCACATATACAAAATCTACTCTAATCCCCTCTCCACCATTTATTATTTATCTCTCACATGGGTCTCCTTACCCACTCTACTATTTTTCTTCACTATTATAATAAAGTCTAATTTTTATTTATTTATTCACTCACTCAGTCACTATATAAGATAAATGAAAGACGAAGAATCGACGAAACCGATATTCTATAATATTTTACAATATTGATATGGGTATAGCTTGTGTTGGTGACCATTAAAAGAATCAACGAAACGAGTATTCTTTAATATTTTGCAATATTGATCTAGGTATAGCTTGTGTTGGTGATCATTAAGAGTAGATATAGTAAATTTATATCATGAGTAACGATCATTCATTTGCTTCATATATCACATGGTAAATTAAAATATCTATTGTCCACTCATTATTTGTTTTGTGATCGATGCACTATCATATCAATCAAAAATATATTCTTCTTTGTTTTTATTTTTTTTTCGAATTCTCATCTACTCAGTATTGTTCAGTATTTATTTTGAAATTCCAACTAATATAGTGGAGTTCTTTTTTTTTTTTTGATATCTCATTTATTCAATATTCAATATTTGCTTTGGGAGTCCAACTAACGTGACAGACTTTAAAGTTTTAACTTTGTGATTTCATCGCTCAGGTTTTGACCACTAAACTCATCATACCTTAGCTTGTCTGAGTTTTCAGTTCACGGTTCAATATATCCAATAATTTCAATGTTTAGAGTAAAAATTACGGGTTCAAATGAACCCATATTTTTACTACTACTGCTATAGATCTATTCCTACCAACTAATTTGGATGTACACCGTTTAAGGCCTATTTGCACTCCCTTGCCGTTAAGTTTTTTTTTGTCATTCTTAAAAATTAAATTCGAAATCTCTGGTTAATAAGAATGGATAAATCAGATCTTATCCATTCCACCACGTAATCATATGATCAAAACTACAAATTAAGATAAATAATTGTTTATTCTCTATGCTTAATATATATATATATATATATATATATATATATATATATATATATATATATATATATATATATATATATATATATATATATATATATATTGCTTACTAACATGTTAACCCTAATTTAGGTGCAGCACCTAATAGAAAAGTGCTTGATTTACAAAATGTCAATAGAAGAGTGCATGGAGGCACTATCCAAGCATGCAAACATCAAACCTGTAATCACTGCTACTGGTTAGTTTTTACTCTTTTAAAATTTATTAAAGTTTAAGTTATATATATTAACGATGTATAATATTTTTACACGATCAGATTAAAATAAAGGAAATGGCCTATTATTATAACTAGTTAAATAATTAATATGGTATTCATTAATTATATTATGCATGCATGCAAATTTCAGTTTGAAGGTTGTAAATCACATACACATATTATCAATCGCTGACCCCGCTGACTTTAAATTTACCTGAATCACCTCCCAATATTTACGATTGATTTCATTATCAGTAGTTAGATAATCGAAATTTCCACTAAAGAGATTCATATAAATAAATATACAAAAAATTCAAGAAGATCAAACACAACATACATATCCTCTACAATTTCAATGGGAATTCGGATCATGAACCCTTTGCGCCCTTGGTTCCACCCTTGCAAGAGCTCTTACTCTAACAGAACTAGTACCGTCAACTCCAATTGTAGCAGCGGGAATGTCTTCACCACCAGATATTGCATTAAGAGCTTCTATTACATCAACGGTGGAAATGGAGAGCAGGCTCGGAATATAATAGCTTGAACTGCTTAGGCTCTTTGCGGTGTACTAGTATCAAATAGTAGCCAACTTATACTCAAAATTTGTATTATTTTTTTTAGAAAATTCATTATATATATATATATATACAAATTATAAATTCAGAACCTGATAATTCAAAGGATTAGAATCTAAAATTCATAAATTTCAAATTTTGAACCTCACCATGATACACCATGATACTAGAGGAACGGATATATAGCCTATATTACCGTGCACATGAACTCATGTTCTTTCCGCTAAACTATATATTTTACATAACTTCAAATCGTAAATCCAGATCATAATACTGTCCATTTATATGTTGCAGTGTGGAAGGAGTTAGAGAAAGAGAACAAAGAGTTTTTTGAGTCATTCAAAGAATCACAAAGCAAATATCATACGACAGAGGAAGAAATGAGTGCTATGATACAGAAAATGATTTAGATTCCAGATAATAATAATAATAGACATATACTATAATCACGTACGCGATAGCGAAGTCTGTTAGTAGCGGCCTGAAGATGCCCTGTACTCAACAAAGAAAGAGCAAGTGCAGTATCAATACACAACTACAGTGTACTGGTAGGATCACGTGACTATCCCACTAAGTGAAACATGTATAAGTCATTACAACATAATAAACATGCATACACCGAACTTATACAATATCAATTATCACTTACGAACAACGTACAATTTCACAATTCTCAAAGATACATCAATATGACAAGTCAATGGTCCTCTCATGGAACCCATACCCTAACTGTTAGTGTACCGATACGTGGTACCCGATCAGAGTTAGTGTGCCAGACGTGACACCTGATCCCATATATGCGCCGAAACGTGGCACCCGATCCAAGTTAGTGTGTTGGAACGTAACACCCGATTCATTCAACAAGCCACAATTACAATCACAATGTACATTCTCATAATCATATAATCAAGTCATGATTCATGACATACAATTATTCAATCATCTTCATTTATGATTAGTGTGATCAATAATGCAACACTTGCATACATACATGTATTATAATGAAGTAATTAATAACGTACATCACACCAGCATGAAATCACAACTATCACCTACCTCGAACAAATCTTGAATCCTCCTAAGAAACTTGATTCTTCCCTTTTCGAATTATTTCCGCTTGCTCTACAAACAAACAATTCAATATGGGGATCAATAAATAAGGTCTAATTTACTCGGATTATGACAAACCCAATAACCTAAGACCCAAATTATGATCCTAAGGTGCAGCTAGGGTTTTTCCCACCATCCAAAATCATTCAAAACCCTCCCCCAACGATATACAACCAAGATTCTACTTATCGAAAAATGGAATTCAGGAGCAAAAACCTTACCTTTAGCACCAAAATTCGTGGAAAACTATCAAGAACTCGCCTGGGGTCGTCTCCTAGCTCTCAAAAATGAAACTTATAGAATAATGACTTTTTTGGGGTTTATTTCCGACTTAATTCTCGACTAAGCCGCTACAGCGGGCCCGCCCTAGCAGGAATAATTTCGCCACAGCAGCTTGCACAGAACCAGTGAGTCGATTTAAGAGCTTCAAACTCCCATTTCACAACACACCTTCGTCCCATGATACTTAGAAAATACCCGCTCACGCTAAGATCAGTTTCGGGAGTTCTACTCGCCCGAATTCAATTCCGTAAAGTCGTACGGGTTCCTTAACATCTTAGCTATCTACTCTTTTAATCAAATCCATTATTAAATCTCTCATTTGTTGCCAGATTTCCCTAGACCTCACTGACTCCGATTTCGTCCAAATCTGGACTAGGTTGGAAAATTTCAATAGTTACTACCAAAAAGTTTTCCGGCCCAAAAATTTTCCCCATTGACTTTTCCATAACGACGGGAACAGGTTGTTACAAAAAGATTTATTTTTCTAAAATTAGAAGAATATTTCAATTGTATATAATTTGCACATTGGTTGAGCTATAATTAGATTTCAATTGTATTTTTAGAATTTTTATTTTTAAAAAATTCCGACCCGCCTTCACATTATTTTTGAAAAATATTTTAGAACTCGTCTCACGCCCACCTCATTTTGTGTAGCTTTAAACTTACCCCGCCCTATTATCATCTCTACGGAACATGTACGTTTTTTTAAAGTCTACCGATAGGGACGTAAGCTAAATAGTCCCCACTTTATTAATTAGGCTTCATATGCTATAAAAATAAAAACATTGAATATTCATAAATCACGCAGGCCACAAGACAGCTACACAACCAAATTTATAAAAATGTAGCAGACAACCATACGATATATATATATATATATATATATATATCATCAGTACTAATAAGAGGGTTGAAACAGACAAATTATATCGATCAACGATAATTTTTAAAATTTTAATGTTTATGTTTTAAAGGTGATATATATATTTTATCTTATTTTTTTTTAGGTTAAAAGCAGTTACCTCTTCGTCGATGTATCTACTTCATTCCAAATGTAATTTTTTTAATTTCAATGTTTATGATTTAAAGGTGATATATATAGATACTTTTTTCGCCTCCAGAAGCAGGTACCTCTTTGTCAATATATCTACTTTATTCCAAAATTTTCAAACTTTAATGTTTATGCTTTAAGGTGATATATATAGATACTTTTTTTTAGGCTAGAAACAGGTACCTCTTCGTCGATGTATCTACTTCATTTCGAGTGTAATTTTTTGAATTTCAATGTTTATGCTTTAAAGTTGATATATATAGATACTATTTTTTAGGTTAGAAGTAGGTACCTCTTCGTCGATGTATCTGCTTCATTCCAAGTGTAATTTTTTTAATTTCAATGTTTATGCTTTAAAGGTGATATATAAATGGATACTTTTTTTTAGGCTAGAAGCAGGTGCCTCTTCGTTGATATATCTACTTCATTTCTGAGTGTAATTTTTTTGAATCTAAATGTTTATGCTTTAAAAGTGATTTACAGCTACTATTCCACTGTTAATTTGGTTCGAGGTCAATAGAGTAAAACTCAATATGGGCAAACTGATGATGTGTCATTATTTTGAGTTTGACTAAAAAGAAAAGCATGTCGTATACATTAAAGGCAAATGGATACATAAACCACTTTTAATATGATTTATTGGGCTCGTATCTTAGTCGTTCTCCACCAATTAATAAATCACAACTCTTATACTTACAATCTCGAGATAGGTTTAAAATTTAAATTTTATATATTTAAATTCATAATTCTACTACTTTCATTAAATTTGTTAAGTTTAGGATCAATTATTTATACATATTTAACAAATTTTCGAACATAAATATATATATATATATATATACACACATATAGCCTAAGCCAAAATCTATCCAATACATTGGATACGCCTTGAATCAATCCTATGACCATACACCAACCATTTAATTTCTGTTTAAGGTTTTGGTGATTATTTTGTCTTGTCAACACCAACTTGTGAGTTGTGACACATACAAATAAATTTAATCAACTGGGATGTTTGGAGCATAACCAACAAATATATATCGTACACCACGAAAAGGACAGTACACTGTAAAGAAATATATTTCGGACGTACGTAACTCAACCCTAAAAATTAATTTATGAGATGAAAATTATTTAAATTCATATAAAAAGATTATTCATCTCATTAATTATTGATGTGTGACTTTTTTTATTCGAGAGAAGTGTTGAATATATCCGAGTTTAAGGGTGAATTATTAGTTTCATTCTCGAATTATTGACAGTCTTAAACACCCGTTTACTTAACTAACTGAACTTCAACTTATCCTCATCTTGCAACATGAGTGAAATACACCCCTAAATTCTTGTCAACTTTAAGGGCGTTTTCAACACTGTTCTTGATTTTTTATTAAGAGTTTCATGCTCATGTAAGAGTTTGTGACCTCTTGATATATATGTCTTGTTGCAAATTGGGGGTGTATCTAAGTTTAGTTAGTCAAGTAAAGTGTTGTTTTTAAGGCTGTCAATAGTTACGTTCGGAAATATGAAACTAATAATTTGCGCCAATTTAAAGATGTTTTCAATACATCTCTCTTTTTATTCTTCAACACACCACCTCACGCTCAGGGAGAAAATCTGAAGCATACGTAATTTAATTAATTTGAAGGCTCAACACCAGGTGAGATAAGTCTTGCTTTGATACAGTACCATAGCCATGCAATAAAAAAAGGAACTTCTGGTCTAACTCAATTCAAAAGCTAGCATATCTCTTTAACCATCAATGTAAAACTTTTTGCATTCTTCAACACATAGTAGTACGATAAGCGACATATGCCCACATTTTTCAATGAAATAGGGACCACATTGGTACGTGCGAACCCATATCTCGCATGCATTTATCTCTCGCATGCATTTAAAAGATAATTACAAGTAAGTATTCATAATAAGTAATATATTATTAATAAACCGTAATATACATATTAGAAGAGATTAAAATATACTGATAATATAAAAATAATTTACACATTTTATGAGAACTCAAAGGTTAGATCGCTATCGCGTACATGGTTGTCCTATGTTATAATATATGTTATTATTATTATTTTTATTATTATTTCTTGTCTGATTCCTTGGAAGGACCTGGTTCTTTGGAATCTAATATCATTTTCTCTATCATAGCACTTGTCTCTTCCTCTGTAATACTATCTTTGTTATTTTGTGATTCTTTGTATTCCTCGAAGAACTCTTTGTTCTCTTTCTCTAGCTCTTTCCAAACTGCAAAATCATGATCAGAGTCGGATTCAAGATTTATAGTATAAATTGTATCAAAAGTGAATCTAGCTAGTTAAAATTTTTATTTTTATAACATGTGTACATCATTAATATATGGGAATTGATTCTTGTTTTTTGAGGTAAATAACTTTGTATTCAACCAAGTTTGGTTATTTAGCTTTTTGAATGCATGATAATATTAAAATCAATTCTAGAAAATATGTACATAAACAATCTAGTTTAGCGGAAAGAAAATGAGTTCACGTGGAACGTAAAATAAGCTATTCCTTCCGTCCAACAATAGTTGTCCATTATACTAAAATAGTTGTCCAACAATATTTGTCCAATTTAGAAAATCAAGAGATAATTTATCTTTTCTGTCTATTTTACCCTTGCTATTAAATATTATTTATCATCTAACACATTTTTCAAAGCATTAAATTTAATAAAATCAAAGGATAATATAGTAATATTACCCCTATTATTTATTATTTCTTAAGGGATATGCCAAGTCAATAATGAACAACTATTGTTGGACAGAGGCAGTAGCTATTAATATGCCCCTTTATTAGTATTATGAGATTCACCATTTGAAGTAATTTGTGAATTCTAGATTCCAGTACTTTGAAATTATCATGTTCTATATTTATATTTTTTCTGTCTCGCTTATATGACTCACTTTTCTTTTAAATCAGTCTAAAAAAGAATGACATATTTTTATATTAAGTAACAAGTTTAACTTTAAAATACTAATTTTACTCTTAATGAAGTGATTTATAGTCACATAAACATCTATCACTTATTTTAGACCACAATTTTTTTTTTCTTTTTTAAACTCCGTATTAAGTCAAACTAACTCATATAAAATGAGATGGATAAGGGAGTAATTTGTACATATTAAATGAATTTTCTTAAAACAAATACAAATTTTGAGTAGCCCTTCAGCTAGTTTATGTGTTTACTTCTTCATATATTGCACTATTAAGCGAGATTTTTGGCTCCGCCACAACTGATTATAACGATATATGAGATCATCAGTCGTACACATTGGAGATGACTCGATCATGTATGAATCTAAAGTCAGTGGGTTCAGCGTGATTGATTATATATGTGTGTGTTTTAAAACCTTCAAACGGAAATTCACATGCATGCATAAGCTAATTAATGAATACCATATTAGTAATTACTTTACTAGTTATAATAATAGGTTATTTACTCTATTTTAATCCGATAGTGTAAATATATTATACATCATTAGTATATAGAACTTAAACTCTAATAAAATTTAAAAGAGTAAAAACTAACCAGTAGCAGTGATAACAGGTTTGATGTTTGCATGCTTGGATAGTGCCTCCATGCACTCTTCTTTTGTCATTTTGTAAATCAAACACTTCTCTATCAGGTGCTGCACCTAAATTAGGGTTAACAGGTTAGTAACCATTTATTTTGCAATATCGAGAATTGTGATGAAATAGATAAGATTTTATCGAATTTAAGACCTAAAAATTAAGAGTGAGAAATATCCTAATAGGGATCACGCTACACGATACACATACAAATTAGTTGGTAGGGGCAGATCTAGAAGTATATATAGATAAGGGTTTATTTGATGAGCCCCAAAATTACTGAAAATATTGAACAATGAACTCAAAACTCAAACAAGGTGATGAGTGATCAGTGGTCAAAATCCAAAATTCATAAAGTTAAAATCTTGAAATTGGTTATGTTAGTTAGGCTCCAAATTAAAGCATATACTGAATGCTTAACACACAAGTTCTTTGAACTATACATGCATCACAAAATAGATTTTAAAAAAAAGAAGGTTTTCATTTGATATTCGTATCGGAGCCAACTAATTTAGATTCACATCACGTAGGGCTTCAATTGAAAGAATTTTTCCATACCTAGGAGTTCAAACCAGAAAACTCTGATCAAGAGAGAAATTTAACATCATCCAGTGCATCACTTTTTTTTTTAATGATCATCGATTACAAAATAAATAATAAATGGATCATAAATATTTTAATTTTACGTACCATGTGGATATATGAAGCAGATGAATGATCGTTACTCATGATATAGATTTACTATATCTAATCTTGATGATCACCAACACAAGCTATACCTAGATCAATATTATTTCAAAATATTATAGAACACTCGTCTCGTTAATTCTTCCCCTCGTTTCTTTTATCTTGGACTATGAAATAGACTTTATAATAGTGTAAGAAAATTAGAAGAAGCAACTACTATAGAGTGGGGTTAGGAGTACCACGTGATAGATAAATGATAAATGGTGGAGAGGAGATTAGAGTAGATTTTGTATATGACTATTTCTGCCCCCTCCATGTGATAAGTGGGACCATAATGCCCCTATTAGATTATCATCATCATCAATAGCCCAATTATGGACATCATCTATGTGTCATTCTAATATTGTAGCTAATTATTTACTCATATATTATAAGCCAATCGGATTATGACATGTGTGTCTGATTCTTCAAATATGTATTTTGGTTTCATTATTGTTAGTACATTTGCTATAAGTCACATTCTAAACTAGTGCATGCATATATGATGTTGTAAGTTGTTTTGAAATATGTGATTACTTATCACCGGAAAAAGAACCTTATTTATATGACCCACAACAATTGCAACCTTATGTGTAACGGACCTGATGCACTGGATGGGGCTGCTCCTCTCTTAATCAGAAGTTTCGAGTTTGAGAAAATTCTAGGAAGGAGCATTTCCCTCCGAATTGGGTTCTACGCGCGCGGTGCGAATCTGAAATTGTCAGACTCCAAATACACGCAGTGAATTGGGTCCTATGCGCGCAGTGCTAATCTAAAATAGTCAGACTTCAAATACAGGCAGTGGCGGAGCCAGAATTTTTATTAAGGAGTGTCAAATTATTAAGAAAAAATGTATAGTCAGACTCCAAATACAGGCAGTGAATTGGGTCCTACGCGCGCGCCGTAAATCTTAAATAGTCAGACTCCAAATAAAAGCAATGGCGGAGCCATGATTTTTATTAAGGAGTGTCAAAATATAAAGTAAAAATGTATAAGCACTGATATCCGAGATAGAACACACAACCTCAAACAACTTTTACGTACTACTCCTTAACCACTACACTAAACCTTCAACTTGTGTTAAGAGGTGCCAACACTTGTATATATTTATTAAACCAAATTTTGATCTATATATACAATGTAATTTTCCGACGAAGAAGTGTCGCTTGACACCCCTTGCCCTAGGGTAGCTCCGTCCCTGAATGTAGGTACTAGACACCGATAGAAAATAAAAAAGAGAGTATAATTAGTCCAATAAAGATTATAGTTCATAGATGTTGATAATTATAATAAAACTCCAATAAAGATTATAGTTCATAGATGTTGATAATTATAATAAAACTTAAATCAAAATCAAATTAATACTAATGCAAAAAGAAAATCAATTCAACACTAAGAATGACAATAATATTGAATATTTGTTTTTTAGTTTTACATTGGTTTAGACAATTAAAATACATAATCTAATTTTAATTTTCCTTAAATATTTAGTAATGTAACTAAGTGCCCGTTTGGATTGACTTATTTTAGGTGCTTTTAAACCAAAATAGTTTTTAAGCAGTTTTGAAGTGTTTGGATAAAGTTAAAAAAGGCTTATAAGCACTTATTTTAAAGCCAAAATAACAAAAATAAGCCAAAACCCATAAGTTAGAAATCCTAACTTATGGCTTTTGGCTTACAAGTCATAAGCCAAAAGCCAATCCAAACAGGCCCTAATACTTATTAAACTTATTTTAGCATGATTTAGTATTTTTAAACTATGATCATTTTCATTATGACTTTGCAATATTTATTTTATATGATGATTTCATTATTATTTTTTATTGAATATTTTAGTGTCATCAGTACTCATCTCATATTTTGTGTTATTTTTCTTAAGAAACACCTTAGATAATTGTATTTTGGTTAGACTAAAGAAATATTTGGAGCACAAGTTAATTATATGTTTGTGTGCAAACTTTATCGAAAAAATCCAAAAATCTGAAAAAAATCCGAGGTTTATTAGTTTGGTTTGATTTATAAATTTAAAAATTCGACACAATGGTTTGGTTTGGTATTTGAAAAACCCGAACCAACCCGAGGTTGAAAAACCCGAAAAAATCTGAATTTTATTAGTTTGGTTTGGTTTATAAATTAAAATTTTTTACACAAATGGTTTGGTTTGATATTTGAAAAATCCAAACCAACCCGGTCATGTACACCCCTATTTTTGTATATATATACACACATATGTATAAAGAAAATATATCTTAAAAATATTGATCAAAGTTCATAGAGTTTGATTGTCGAGAAACTAAATGTCACATGTTTTCCTATCAATTGGTTTTTTGAGTAATAAGAAAGATGACTACCATTGTATTTCCTTGAGAGGTCCACAACTCAACTTATTTGTTTGATTTGAGAGTACATATTATAGAGCTTTTAAGGCTTTGTTTCTTGTTTTTAATCGATATTTACTTTACATTATTTATAAATAATATATTTATGTGTGTGGTTGGCGCACATACATTCATAAGAGCTATCGTAGAAGGGTTATCTTCGCCACTAATTTACATTAATTAGTTATAAATAATATATTTATATAAGTGTGGTGCGAGCACATACTTTCATAAGAATCGTGGTAGAAGGGTAAGAATCGTCGTAGAAGGGTGTTTCCGCCTCTGATTGCAAGTTGAATAAAAACATATCTTTCAACTCATTCTCAAAGTGATTATATATGGGGGCGTATTGCTTTCACTCTAGAAAGATCATGTCTTGTGGGGGGGGGGGGGAGGTGGTACATTAGTCATTTCAAAAATCTTACTCTGGCCTACTCTTGATTCACTTTTGATAAAGTGAGTTAACACAAGATCCCCTTTTGAGTATCTTACGGATCATTGTTGGCTGAGCAAATAATCATATGGCTCAAAGCATGCCCTATAATGATAAGGATTTTGCTTTCCAATGTTAGCTCAACATTGAAATCAGAATTTTTTTATTATGGGTTTCAGAATACGAAAAGTAAATATATGAAGAAGGCAAAAAGGTCAACATCTAGTACATATATACATTAAAATAATTTAAATCATATATGAACATTACAATTTTCTGCTCCTAATTGATCATATCATATATATGTATTAAAAAAATCCACTAAATTATCAATTAACCTTTGATCGTGAACTAGTTACTATCATATATACTGCTTTGTACGTATCGAAATTAATAAATTTCAAATCTTTTGTCCGCCTCTGAGGTGGATGTTCTTTCGCATCTATGTTGGGTTGTAGAGTACAATCTATAGAGTTCACAGAAATTTAGTAACTTTAGCACGCACACAAACCTCATATGTATATATTTATTACTACTTGTTTACTCTCTTAGCTTATAATATCTTCTTTTTCTATTTAGTTTTAATGTTGTTTCTTACTTTTCTTTGCTTCGATTATCATGTTACTTGTTGCATGCTACTTTTTCTCCTCCATTTTTGTTTTAGTATGGTTTCTTGTACTATGCATGCACTTCACATATATACTTGAGTTATGATATGTGTTACTTGAGCCGAAAGTCTATTGAATAATTTCTCTATCTTCACAAGTAGATAGAGGTAAGACTACGTACATATTAATATTCTTTCCACAACTTACTTATAGAATTACATTAAATATGTTGTTGTTGTTGTTGTTGTTCTTATTATTATTATTATTATTATTATTATTATTATTATTATTATTATTATTATTATTATTATTAATGTCTCTATCTTCACAAGTAGATAGAGGTAAGACTACGTACATATTAATATTCTTTCCACAACTTACTTATAGAATTACATTAAATATGTTGTTGTTGTTGTTCTTATTATTATTATTATTATTATTATTATTATTATTATTATTATTATTATTATTATTATTATTATTATTATTATTATTATTATTATTATTATTATTATTCTTATTATTATTATTATTATTATTATTATTATTATTATTATTATTATTATTATTATTATTATTATTATTATTATTATTATGATTATTATTATTGTTATAATTATTATTCTTATTATTATTATTATTATTGTTATAATTATTATTATTATTATTATTATTATTATTATTATTATTATTATTATTACTATTATTACTATTTCTATTATTACTATTATTACTACTATTATTACTACTATTATTACTATTACTATTACTATTACTATTATTATTATTATTATTACTATTATTATTATTATTACTATTATTATTACTATTATTATTACTATTATTATTATTATTATTATTATTACTATTATTATTATTATTATTACTATTATTATTATTATTATTATTATTACTATTATTATTATTATTACTATTATTATTATTATTACTATTATTATTATTATTACTATTATTATTCTTATTATTATTATTCTTATTATTATTGTTATTATTATTGTTATTCTTATTATTATTGTTATTGTTATTCTTATTGTTATTATTATTCTTATTATTATTATTTGTTTTCATCATGAGGAATATACAAAGAGATGTGATGAGAAGATTGGGTAAGAGGATATAGTGAATAAATTATATGTGGTTCTTGCATGATCTATTTGTACAATATATCCCTTAGAAATTTAACATTTCAGTATCAGCCATATATATTAGTTTTCAAAAGCATCATCATGAAGTAAAAGAAGAAATCACATAATCACAAACCCTAGCTTATATTCCACATTTTCTGCCAAGTCATCCACAAAGTAACCATCATTGCATATGTCAACTATTTATTCAACTTTTATACACATGTCACATGTGGATTGGCAAAAATAGTGATAAGGAAAATTAGTTCTTGTGCACATGAAATTCTCAAAAAGATTTAAGTTATATATGTTACTAAATAAATAGAAACAGAATCAGATTTTTTATTAAAAATAATAAAATTATATATATATATAATGAAGTAAACATGTATATCAAGAATTCAACAGAACTCAATATACAATATACACATAGAAAGTTATATTTAGTGTCTACTGCCCCCACCCCCAACCTCATTCCCCACTCCATCACACCCCACAATAGTGTTTTGCTAGTTACTCATAAATGTTCAAGGAATAATATTTACTGAACACTAGAAAATTAAATAAGTAAAAAACTTACTTATTTTTTAAGAAAATATTTTTCATAGAAAACATATTCATTCATACCGAACACACCCTATATTACATTGCAATTACTAATTCTTTTGGACTTGATTTGATTGAAGTTGGAACAAAAATGAAAGAGTACTTCAAGTGGAAACTAAAAAAAGATACTTATCCATCTGCGTTTGACATAGGCGGATCTAGGATTTAGAGTCACTGGGTGCCAAGCAAAAGCGGACCCACAAGATTTGATAGGGGCGCACGTGCATTCGTTAACTTCAAAAAAAATCATGTGTATATATGTATATCTTTCGTGAGAAACTGACATAAAATATGATATAATCAACAGTGCACCCATAAGAAGCGTAGGGGTGCCCTTGTTTAGTTTTTGTACAGGCCAGAGAACCACTCGCGAGAATACGGTTCAAATCTAGCTACAGTCTTATTTCATTATTTTTATTTTAAGTTTAGCTTAGAAATCATATTTGAGCCATTAGTTACCAATCAAACACTACATTATTCATTAATTGTAGTAAAAGTTTCGTTAACTACCTAAATTAAAATAGTATTGGTGCATCGAAATCTTCAAATTTTGGATTCGTCTCTAATGTCCAGTAGACTCATCTTTAGATTCAGATAGAATTATTCGTCTTGTGGCTGGATGGGAGAGCGGGATTGGGCGACAGACGGAAGGCTGAAGCTTGAACTAATGACAGATTTTTGTTGTTCAAAAGTTTAAAGGAAGAACCAGGGTTTCAACGGTGAAGAGGAGTTTTTTTTTTTTATGTTTAATCAAATATAAGAAAAGTCAAAGAGTTAAATTAAATAATTTAAAAAATATTTATTGATTAATACTTAATAATAAGTTAACAATTAAAAAAAATCAAAAAACAAAACAGAATGTGCCTTGTAGTTTAAAAAAGAAACGTTGCCTGCAGTTAAAAAGATAAATTAAATCAAAAAAAGGTTGCTTGCAGTTGAAAAAAATTAAAACAAAAAGCTGCTAGCTGGGTTCAATCCCGCGAACTAAGACCCATTAAGTTATTTATACATATGTTGTATATAAATACTTATATATATAAATAGAGTTTCCCTTGTGGGTGGCGTGGCACCCCACGGGCCTTAATAGATCCTCCCATCGTTTGAACATGATTTTTACTCAATTTTTATATTTATTTTTTTGAAAATTTGTAAATAGAAGCGCTATTATTTCACACGAAAATTCCTCAAATCAGTTTTTCAAACTTACGATATTCTCCATTTCAAATTTGAAGTTGAAATAATGGTATAGTAAAACAAACCCATATTTGAATTATATATATGTTGTTCTCTACAACAATATTTTGTTGTAGTAAAAAAAAAAAAAAGAGACCCAAAACAAACAACTTCTTTATGGAGAGATTTTAATTATTGTATATCAAAGCTCGTTGGCACCTAATATGAGATTCTTAGAAAACACTTTACACATAATCCCCCACTCCAGGGCGTATCCAGGAGGGATCACTGGGTTCACGTGAATTCGGGCGTATCTAGGAGGGGATCCTGCGTTCACGCGAATTCATGTGTTTCTTCCCGAATTAATCATATATAGAAAGTGTTATATTTTTTTTAAAAATATTTAAATATATATAGATGTGTGAACCCACACTTGAAGTATCATATAATGTCGTGTGATGATAATTGGGTGCACTTCTCTAATGTGAGGTTAGAAATTTGAATTTTTTGTCTATCTTGTTTTGTTTTCCTTTCTAAAATTGAATAACACATCTCTAAGTAGTTTGGATAGATAAGAAATAATTTTGGACCTATAATTTTAAAATTTTAATGGGTTTCAGTAATAAAAACCCAAATACTACACCGATCAAAGTTATATCTTAAATCTACTTTTTCGTAATAGTGCACTCATCATCTCAAAATCATAGATACGCATCTGCACACCCCCCCTCCCCCTCCCCCTACCCCCCTCCTTGTCTACACACACACATAAACCTTGGTATCTTTCATATTATGTTATATTATATCTTCTCAATAATAACATTTTGTTATAGCAAATAAAAAAATTGTATATCGGAACAACCAAGAAATTATTCTGAGAAATATTTTCAAAAAATATTTTCAACTCAACTGAAATAAAAGAAGTATTTCAAAAAATTATTTAGTGTGTGGCTGCTGGGATTCGAGCCCAGGTCTCCACGGCCACAACGTGGAATTCTCACCACTAAACTACAGCCACTTCCTGTCCATGTTTTTGCAGTAGTAGTATATAACACAACCGACTTTTCTTCAAATTGTAGGTACCAAAATAGATTTTCTCTTTTTAAAAAAATTGATGTGAATCTAAGAGTAAAGTTTAAATGTCTTAACTCTCATATTGGGGATGGCTACTCAAAATTCTCCCTTCAACACCAACGATATATAGGAACCGATTGAATTGTCTTTTGAATCAGCGAATAACCGATTTCTTGGAACTTTCTTTACACAATAACAAAAATAGTTTTGAGCGGTAATGAATATGTACACTAATAAAAAGTGCTAAAGTCTTTATATGCATTAGTTAATTGTCATTAGATCCAATATCGCTATAACCTTTAGGAATATTTAGAAATAATGTTAATTGCCACTAAAAATACATATTTAGTAGTAATCAAGCTATTGTCATTAATTAATTGTTGCTAAAGATTATTTTTGATAAAGCGTCAACCCTAGTGTGATGAGTAGACATCAAGGTGTCAATACAACTCTGTCGATAAGTACTCTTGCGAGTCATCAGCCTGTTATTCCTAGTGTACATTTGATTCTTTCTATTTTCTGAATTAATGTTTTGTTGAGAAAAATATGCAACAATGGGAACTTGGGCCTGTTGGAGTTACTTACAGTCCTACTCAAATTTTGGAGTAAAATGGTGCTTTGTGCTCTTTTGGGTGAAGTATGAATAATTAAGGGTGTTAATGTTGTTTTGAATTTGGATGAATTAAAATGAGTTAAATTAATAAATGAATGAATTATTAATCACGTAAAGATTACTTTGGATTGAAATGTGTTGAATAATTGGTTATGTTTCCACTCTATTATTTTGACCTCTCTTCACGTCTTCATTGAGGTACAATAATTTATTCATCACTAAGCTACATTATAATTCATTTTACTTGAACTCTTCAAAGATATTAACGAATGTCAAACATATGTTAGATCCTAAAAATAGTGCATACTTTTAGAAGATTCGACACGAATACAACCACTAGATCATGCCACAAATGGGATGACTAAGGCCTGAGAGTTGTAGTAGCCCAAAAGTATTGATACATGGCCTGATTGATTTATATTGATGCAAATGAATTTCTGGCATTTATGAGGTAATGTCTAAATGGGTTCATCTAGCTTTTACATTATGTGATCCATTCTGTAGTGTAAAATAGAAATTCCATGTTTATTTTCCTCCTTTGCCAAAATGATATAATAAATTACTCATGTTATTATAGTAAAAAAACTAAAGGGATAATTAATATAGTAAAAAAACTTTAAAAGGGATAATATATATAAATATCTACTCAAGTTTTACTTTATAACACTATGATTTATATCATAAAAGACAAATTAGTCGAATTATATATTTTTTAAAAATATATATATTATTATTATTTTAATCTTAGTACTAACTAGATTAAAAGAATTGTTATAAATAAAATAAAATAAGGAAGGTAAGAATAGTATCATGAATGATAAAAGAAGTCAACGTTATTAAGTCAAATTTGAGCAGATGTTTATATATGAAATTATCCTTTGTGTTAATCAAGTATTGAAGATTGACGATGTTGTTACATATTGTACTGGAGCGGACGAATGAAATGAAAGCTTCTGGTGTCTTGTGTGATAAGTATATGTCACCAAGCCTTAAAGGTGAATTTCATAAAGTGGTGCATGGTCAGATCAACCATATTATATAGGACGGAGTTTTGGCCAATCAATAATTCACACATCCAAAAGATGGACGCAGTTGAAATAAGAATGTTGAGATGAAATCATGTGCATGTGAGGAGAGATAGGATCAGGAACGAAGTTATTCGAGACAAGACGACTGCGGCCACCACACTAATTTGATCTTTCTACGAAGCTTCTTTATACGATTCTAGTCAAGTCTTGTGATGGATAAGATGATGGCGACGAGACTGAGATGGTTCATACATATGAAGAGAATAAGTGCAAATGCCCCAACAAGGAGGTGTGAGACGATGACTATGATGGATATATGGAAGGTTGAGGTAACCCGAAGAAGTTTTGGGTAGAGTTGATTAAACAAGACATGATCCTAGATAGCACGACATGAAGGTCAAGGATTATATTAAGCTAGAACATTAGTAGGCATTTGAGTGTTGTCTAGTTCCCTTATTATTAATAGGCATAATATATAAATATGACCCTTAACTTGGCTTTAACAGATAACTATGCCCTCCAACTTTGAGTGTGCACAAGTAGATACTTAAACTTGACTAAAATTGAACAAGTAGACACACATGTCCTACATGGTATAATACACATAGGACGCCACATAGGACACAAAATTGTCATGTAAGGTGCCACGTAGGACGAATGTGTCTATTTATTCAATTTTTATAAAAGTTTAAGTGCCTACTTGTGCACACCCAAAGTTAAAGGTCAAAGTTGCCAACTGACGTCAAGTTAAGAGTCATGTTTATGTATTATGCCTTATTAATATCAATTGTTTCTATTGCTTCAGTTATCATATTAATGAATTGTTGTTGCTACTTGTTCTCTTTTTAGTTGTTTTCAACATGTCTTCTTTACTTTTGTATTTAATTTGCTTTACACATTTGATTTTAAATATGCTTACTCTAGTTGAGGATCTATTGAAAATAACTTCACTGCCTCCATAAGGTAGAAATAAGGCTACGTACACACCACCCTTCCTAGCTAGACCCCGCTCATGCCATTACACTAAATATGTTATTGGTGTAGTTAATTAATTTAATTTAGATCACTTTATGGATATAAAATAAATGTAAGTAATTTTTTAGTGGAGAATTTAATATAGTACTTAAATGAAAAGCACTTTGAAAATGAACACATGTAGTTCGACAATAAGCTAATCAACCAACTAAAATATATTTTGAAGGCAAAAAAAAAAAAAACAGTGAAAATTTACTTGCAACTTGCATTGATTGTTGAACAAAATCAGTAAGATATAATATAAAGTACTATCCACAAGTTGATACATTAATAATTAATAACCATACCAAGCGATCCGATTCTATGTAAATGATATATTGTTTTAATAAAAAACACGAGTGATTTGAAGTTTATGAGTACATGCTTCTAATTTTTTAAATAAAATTTATTGAGTTCGTCTTTTTGATACAAATACAAATTTTGTACTAAAGGTAGTGGCTTCGGCTGAACACGTAATTGAAGGGCTAGTTTCTCCCTTGTCGGTGAGTAATATAATGCATTTGCACATAAACAACGATTATAGTAAAGTGGTAAGTAATATTTCATTTCTTATTAAACGTTTTGTGTTTGAGCCATTAATGATAAAAAAACACTTTATCCTTAGTATGAAACTTTTAGATGCGAAACTGAATTTAATCGACCTCCAAGGCGAATGCTGAATACTAATTTGAAAAGTGCTTTTATTCCCCATTAAAAATTCTTCAACGCAACTTCTAATTTAATCAAAATCTAAAACAAATGTAAAAATATCAATTAAAAAACGTTTTAGCTCTCATATGAAATTTCTAGACACGAATTTGAAATTAAGATTAAGCTCCAAGACATTACCCCATACCAAGCAAAATAAAAACAAAAAATAACTATTTTTGTTCTACAAAACAAAAACTACCAATGAAATAATTGTCATACCTAACTTCCATTCTTGATGAAACTAATTATTATATTTGAGCCTTAAATGAAATCGTCCTTTGAAAGAATATGCTTTAATCTCTAATATATGAAACTTTTAGATGCAAATTCAGATATAATCGAACTTCAAGGCAAAATTGAATATCAGTTTGAAAATGCTTTAATACTCAATCTAAAATTTTTGAACTCGACTTTAAAACCAACATTAAACATCAGTTAAAAAATATTTATCTCTAATATAAAATTTTCAAATGCAAATTCTAAATTAAATTTAAATTTCAAGACGAATATCGAATACCTGCTAAAAAAACAAAAATATACATTTTGTTCAATAAAACAAAGCTACATATAAAATAATTTGTCATACCTATCTTTGAGCCAATGAAGATCCCCTTTGTGAACATTTTGAGCTTTCAAAATCTTTGTCAATGTCCACCCCACCTATCCCCGCACCCCTACCTCCACCCCTAAATTGGTGACCAAATCAACCATATTCCAATTTCCACACAAAAAATCCCAAATTCCATGTCTCTCTTTCTCAAGCAAATCCTCCTCTTTTCTCTTCCCCTAATTTTCCTCTTTTGTCTCCTCCTTCCACTTCACCATTTCCATAGCCATACACATACTCAAACTCATTTTCCTCACAACCCCACTTTCTCAAACCCCTTTTCACCACCACCAAGAATAGCTTACTTCATTACTGGTACTAAAAATGATGGATCAAGAATCTTTAGGTTACTTCAAGCAGTGTATCATCCAAGAAACTACTATTTACTTCACCTTGATCAATTTGCTTCACCAAAACAGAGACTTCAGCTTGCTTTGAAAGTGGGTTCTGTTGATGTGTTTGTTGCAGCTGAAAATGTGAATGTTATTGAGAAAGCTGATGCTGTTAATGAAGAAGGGTCTTCTCCTTTGGGTTTGGTGCTTCATGGTGCTGCTGTTTTGTTGAAGTGGAAAATGGATTGGGATTGGTTTGTCAATCTTGATGCCTCTGATTATCCCCTCATTCCACAAGATGGTGAGCTACTTTTTCTTTTTTTGTTGCTTTCTATTGATTTTGTTAAGATTTTGATAGATTGGGTTTAGTATAGTTTATATAGTTTAAGCTGAAAGTAGTGATTTTTATTGAAGCTGCTGAGAAACAATAGTCAGCTAACAGTTCCAAAGGGGGATGGGGATGGTCTTTCTACTGCTTGGTTTGGAGATTTTTGAGCTGAATTGGAACTTGCTCAAGTTCAAATAAGTTATTTGTTGTAAGCTTGAATAGGCAGAGCCAGTGGCGGAGTCAAGATTTTTACTAAAGAAGTAACACACTAAGAACTAAGAAGTCAAAGGGGTTCAACATTTAGTATATATATACTAATACACATAAAAATATAATTTTTAACCATGTATAAACAGTAATTTTTCGCCGAAAGGGGTTCGAATGAATCCCTTGACCCTACATACCTCCGCCTCTGGACAGAGCATAGGTTAGCAAATTTCATGAGCATTTTGAAGTTCATGTAAAGACCGTCAAGCTTGTTGAATCCATCTGATTTTATAATGTCTTTCAAGGGAATAATATCAATCAATCTACTAAAGCCTTGATCTGAATTTAGTTGGGTTCGGCTATATGAATTATCCTTATTCATTTACTCGATATTCAGTCTTGTTTCAATCCACTACTAAATATTATGACTTTTAAGGCAAATTAGAGGTTTTGTAGATCTCTCACTACTTCAACACGGGCATACAAGTCTCTGATCAGAATAAAAATACTCCTAATGAGCATTGAATCTAAAGTAAGTGTGGCCTAGTGATCATGAAATGAGATTAAAACCATAGAAGACCAAAGATCATTCCAGCTCAGACAAAAAATACTCGGTGATTTCTTTCTTTCCACTTGCCTAAGTCTTGGTACACAAAGTTAATAGCTATACTGATAGGAGATAGCAATTAGCAAGTACCTATTGAAATAGTAGAGGTGCACACAAGCTGGCGAAATACCATCTTTATCAAAAGAAAATTCAAAGGCCAAGGATGCCATTAAGTATGTAGTGCATTTCTTGTATGCGGTGACTGCTCTCAAACTCATTAGCTGTACTTCAAGGGAGTGAACCAAATGCAAATAGAAGAAGCGTAGACCATTAAGTATATAACTATTTCTAATAGATGAAGAATAGTTGACTGTCGAGGTTGTGGATTTCATGTAAGGTTGAGTTGCATTTATTGATCTCAAGGGCGTGTAATGGAAAAAGTTCAAGGGAGTACATGAAAAAAGAGAAGTATACCATATATCTTTCTCAAAAAAGAACGGAAAAAAAATCTATCCCATTAAGGTATATTCCATTTGGAGCAACATGGTTAGTGATGATAAGTGGCGTAGCCACAGCCACCCCAAGGTGTCCAATTGGACACCCTTCGTCGGAAAATTACGTTGGATATATGTCAAATTCTACATTTAGAGGATAGATATTTAAAGTTGGACATCCTTGACAAAAGCTATGCCTTTGGCGTAGTGATAATGGGTGTCCATTTGAATGAAGGAGTTTTGGGTTCGAACCCCAAATAGCACAATATATTTTTTATTTATTTTGACAGCAGCACACCATTATCCTTGGACATCCTTAATAAAATTTCTGGCTCCGCCACTAGTGATGATTCATATAGCCGACCCTGACTTGCCTAGGGTTGACACATGGTTGTTCTTGTTGTTGTTTGTAAGGCATCCACACATCCATTTTTGTCTAGTGGTAATTGCTGTAAGGCTGATAATTTGCTGCTATATACCATATTCAGCATTTTGCATCATTTGCATATGGAAAAGTGAAGCTAATTTACTGGCACTAGCCACAACTAAGGATGCAGTAAGTTGCTCACCATAACTCAAGCGTGGGCCTCAATACCAGGCTAAAGTTAGTTACAATAATGTATGCCTGCAACAAAGAAGAAGAGTAGAGTGCTGATCCTAGTGAACGGAAGAGTCCTCTACTGGTCCCATCACTAAGCAAGGTGCCTCAAGTGTTAACATGCCATTAATCTTGTCCTAATATAGTCATTAGTCTGTCTGCATATTCTTGATTACATAGAGAGTCAGTAGCTTTTTAGGATCATTGATACTTTCTTGTCATTTTATAATAAACCAGTCAAAGTCTAATTCCTCAAACTTGTTTTTTTCTTTGAAATTCCTCAAACTTATTTTAACTCTTAACAATATTCAGAGGAAAATGAAAATTTATGCATAGTTTATTTTATTCCGGTTTCGCCCCTTCTCATGGGGTGTGGATTGGAACTCGTGAAATTTTATCTCTTAGAAGCCAACCGCTATCTCATGCTTGGGGATTCATTGTTCTTTTGTTCTCCTTTCCAAAGTTCTTATTGAACTTTAAACTGAGGTGCCACCTAGTCCTCTGAACTTCAGCTTATTTACTTCAAGGTTGGCTAGAGTTCATGAACAACACCGATATGATGCCTAAACACACTGATAAGCAGCGAAGAGTAGAAAAATTACATCAGAATCTCAAAAAAAAAGGGTCGAAAAACCACATCAACCATAAACACTTGATTGAATGGTGAAGGTGCAACAGTGAACTTGGAGATCCAAAGCTATGACCCTTTGTTTCATTAAGATCAACCATTCCGGGAGGAAAAATGGGTTAATCGTTCCGACCTCTACTTAAACGCTGAAGATAGATTTCCACAGAATGTTCTTCACAATGTATTTGATTACATAAATTTCCGCTGTCCTCTTCGTTCGTCTAGAAAGGCTCACTTTGCTCTTTACTCTTCCTAGATGTAACATATATTTGAGCTGATGCACTAAGTGTAACATTTGTTGCAGATTTTCTCCATATCCTGTCTTTTGTTCCGAGGAATTTGAATTTCATAGAATATAATATGAACATCAGCCCAGAGGAGTAAGTAACATCATTCCTTCCGTTCCTTCAAATTAGTTGTTGTTTTACAATTATTATTATTTTTTGAGAAAGGTAACATGTTGTTTTACAATTATATAAAGTTGCTTATGTTTGATTTGTTTTTTTCAGATATCAAAAGGCTCTGGAAGTTATCGTTGACTCTAGACTCTACATTCTCTTAAGAGGAAAAATGTTTGTGGGTGACCGAAAACGGGTACTTCCTAGTGCTTTTAAACTTTTTATGGGTAAGTTTCTTGCCAGGTGATTTCTTGTTTCGTTCATTTTTTACGCCTTTAGTTAAGGCTAAAATGTTTTCTGATAATTTGTTTGGATTCTGAGATCTTGCTTGATTTGTCAGGTTCTCAACATGTAATTCTAAACAGGAAGTTTGTTGAGTACTCGATCCAGGGATGGGAAAATTTGCCAAGATTGCTCCTACTATACTTCACGAACACTAGATCGCCTCATAAAGGATATTTTCAGACTCTTGCTTGCAATACTGTGGAGTTTTCAGATGCTGTCATTAACTCCAACTTGCGATTCATTAACTCGGACAACACTGCTCGAGATCCTTCAGACTTCAGAGCTCCAAATTCTGATAGAATACTTAAAAGGGAGGTTGCATTTGTTGGAAACGTATCAGCAGATTCTCCCTTATTGGACATGATTGATGCACACATTCTTCACCGTGGTCACGGTATGGTCTCACCAGGAGGGTGGTGTTTGGGTAGCTCAAATTGGTTCAGTGATCCTTGCAGTGAGTGGGGTGATCCTAGTGTCCTAATACCGGGGCCAGCTGCAAAAGAACTCGAAAAGTTCCTCATGAAATCGATCAAAGACATATCAATCAAGTCGAGCAGATGTGACCATCAATAACCACTTATGGCTCCTGCTAACTCCCTTCTTTCTTTCCTCTTACCGGTATCAAAGGATATGGCAATTTTTGGAAATCAGTGCTTCTGTATGTTGGTTGCCTTAGCGTTGGAGTTCAGAGTTACCTAGTACCTATGCTATTCGGAGGTGACAAATATCCACTGAAAATGTTGAGGTGCGTGCAAGCTGTCTCATACACCAGAGTCATCGAAAAAGAAAAACTAGGGGATTCTTACCAGGTATGTAATGTAGTTGGTACCCGATGGAATAGTCCAGGGGCATACAAGCCTGTTATAGAAAAATGTGTGCTAGTGTGCTGCAGGTAATGGATTTTCACCCAGAAGTGTGTAGAATATCGCGAATCAAACGATTCTTGTATCCATGTACTAAAATTGTTGCCACTGTTAAAGTTAAATATTACTATGTATCATGTATGTTAGAAGAAGCTCACCAAATTTGAAAAAAAAAAACTCATATTCATAAACTAACCAAAAAATATCAAGAAGGAGAAAAAACTCATGTACTAATTATGTGTCCTTTTTTTTGGTTATTTCTTGTAAACTATATTCAAAAGTATTTCAATTTTGACCAATATTTTATTGCTTGTTTGGCTATACTTTTGTGAAATTTAAAAAAATACACATTTGGAGATTTGAAGTATCTGTCCAAAAATAAAAGATGCTTTTGAGCAACATCAAGAATAATTTATTTGATGTTGGGATAAGCTACAAATTAAGAGCAAAAAAAAAAAATGTTCTTTCAGGTCTTATTCATATAAAAACAAATTATAATTATCAAATTATCTGTCATTAATTTAAGCCATATGTCTACCCAATAATATATGTAGTATAATTTCATAAGTGGAGTTTGTGGAAATTAAGATGTACGTAGATCTTGCAGGGTAAAGAAGTTGCTTTCGATAGACCCTCGGATCAAAAGAAAAGTTTTTGAAACAAAATTGTAAAAATGATATGACAATTAAAAAAAAAAAGCAAGATACAAAGGAAATGAAGCAACACAAAGTAATTCAATTAATTTTTTTTAGAGACTACGAGTACAAGAGTGCTCAACTACTTACTAGCTCTATCCTAATTCTTGATCTCCAAATCTTCCTATTTAGGTTCATTTTCTCAGTATTGAAGTTGCTTTATGTCATGTCTACTCATTCTTGTTTTTGGCCTTTTCTATCTTTTCTAACTCTGGTTACAACCAACCTCTTACATTTCCTCCTCATTTCGATCTTACCTCGTATAACTTCGTTTTTAATCTCATTTGTCGTAGTATGCCAACACTTCTATATGTGCACCCTCATCCATGTTGTCTTCATCTTTTGAACGTGAATATTTTTTACTGACCGATACTCTGCACCACACAATAATATCGATCTAGCCAATATTGTTCCCTTTTTTGTTTAACTATATTTATATTGATTAAGACCTTAGTAATATTGAAGTCTTTGATATAAAATTTAAAACTATTTTTCTGTTTATATAAACTAATCATACAATGAACCTTTAAATTAACTTTTTCTTCGTAACACAATCGTCAAAAACTCAAAAACATTTTAAAAGTCAATTAGTCAAATATAATTTATTTATTAAATACTTAAAAAAGAAAATCACCAAATGAACTAGTCAATCATAAACTATTTTTCTAAAAATTATTTTGATAAAATTGCTGCTATCTTGTTATAGTTTTTAAAAGTAACTACTTAACACTCCCTCTGTCTCAATTTATGTGATACTTTTCGTTTTTCGAGAGTCAAACAATTTAAGTTTGATCAGGAATTCACGCATGGAATCTTTAATTTTTTTAAATGAAATTTATATATTTGTAAACTACGTAAAAAGTACTATAAGTCACAATACTAAATAATTCAAAATGTTTAAAATATTTATAAAAAAACTTACAGTAAAAAATAGACATGTTTGAATCTCGAATTCCAAAAAATATCACATAAAATGAGACGAAGGGAGTACTAATTTATCTTGTTAAAGTAATTTAATAAAATAAAACAAATATTATGTAAAATATTTATTTGTTTGACGTAAATACTCGATACTGTCAAAAACGGCCTTTTAACCAAAAGCTAATAAAAAGACGAAAAAGGGCATTGATTACTTTAGAGGGAACATAGTCTTTAGCATTTGCGCTGGACACAACACAACAAAGCAAACAATACATTAATCAAATCATGTGCATATACCACTTGCACCCACCCATGAAAAAAGAAAAGAAAAAGACTTATCAAACTTTCTTCTTTATATATTAGTACTACTTTTTTTCTTCTATAGATACTCACTATAGAATAAAAAAAAAAGAATTTCATTAGACAATAATGACTATAACGTTACATAATAATATATTTAGTGTAATTTTTATAAGTAAAATTTAAAGAGAATGGTGTGTTTGACAATCTTATTTCTATCTTGTGACAGTGAAAGTAAATGTATTATTTTAAAAAAACTATAAGAGTGATAAAGAATTACCGATTACTAATAATTTTGCGATTCAAATATAATCTTTTTAAATATAGTTCGTTTGTTTGATAATATTGATATATGAATTGTGATTTTAGAAGTATGAAGTTATTCCTTAAAACACAAAAACATATTTTTTAACAAGCGGGACAGAGTGCGACCCCTGAGCAATTGGAGGTTCTTGCTCATGTCTTGGGGGTCCATCTCATCTGAAAACTTTTCCTCGTCCATTAGCACAGCTAATTTGAATAGGATGAATCAACCTCAGGAAAAGTAAGCCCCCTTTCCTTGATTGAATTTTGCTTCGCTGCGCCTTGAATCAATCAAAAAACCTTATTGATTTGATTCATCCCATTTCATTTATTTGGGCGAGAGGGAGGTTGTGAGTCACTGGACTACGGATTTTTCCGTTGGTTGATTCTCGAAATTGAAAAAAAATCGGGTCCAGACCCACAATCATGAATGGCATTAGAGATGTATCCAAATTTTAACTATTGCGGATTTTGTATTTAATTTTTTTTAAGCATTAAACTGATTATATTTTTAAAGTTATTTATAATTTCAATAATTTTTTACATATAAATTTATGTTCTTCAACAAAAATACTAAAATAAGATGAATGAAAATCATAATTATTGATCCAACCTTGAATAATACATCTCTCCTAAGAAATATAAATAACAAAAAAAACACAATTCCATTACGTAAGAAGTTAATTCATTTACCTCTCTTTTATTCGATGAAATTTGTACCTACAAGTCTTTTATTTTTGCTCTTATATATAATAACTATTCAAATATAATATTTTAAACCTAACTTTACAAGTAAAGACTACAACAAACAATAAATACCAATACAATATCATTACGTAAGAAGTTAATTCAATTATTTTAAATCAAAATATCATTCACCTCTCTTTTATTTTCGCTCTTTTAGTAACTATTCAATCGTAATATTTTAAACCTAACTTTACCAATAATGACTATGATATGATGAACAATAAATACCTTTTGAATCTTAATCAAATGATTTAAATTCAAGTAAAAATAAAATAAAATCCCTTTAATAATAAGGTTCTATTTTTTATTTTTTAAAACCCAAATGTTGGAATAATTTTTATTTTTGAAAAAGAAAAAAAACTCGAACTTCAAAAACTTGAAAATTGTACAGAGAGCCACTTTTCCCTTCTGCGTTAAAAACTTGAAAAACTCCGACGACCGTTGTCTCCTTTATACGTCGTCGTTTTCAGCCTCCATATATAAACAAAACGCACAACAAAGGGGATTTTTTCTGTACCCAGTCAACTCTCTCTCCGCCATTTTTGACCCGGCTCAAGCTTTTGAGTTTTCTCTAAGCTCATTTCTGCTCTTTCCACTAAATTCAAGTTTCAATTCCTGCTATTACACTCCCAATTTTCAGTTCAATTTTCAAAATTTTTTGGATCTGAATTCGAATTTCTCATTTTGTGTTTTTTTTTTCAAAAACCCTAAATTGCGATGATGATTTAGGGTTAAGGGTTTTATGATGGTATTGAAGGGGATTGTGTGGTTGAATTAGGGTATAGGGTAAAAAGAAGGGTTTTTGATTTTACAGGTAGTTGAAAAATGATGGTACAAAGGGGGTTATTTGGGTGGTCCCCACCGCATATACAGCCGTTAACGCCGGTGTCGGAAGTATCAGAGCCGCCGGAATCTCCTTCTCCTTATACGGATACAGGAGGTGATGCTATGCAGGTTGAGTTGGAGGAGGAGATGGATGCTGATACGGAGGAGATGGAACCTCCGCCAACAGCTGCACCGTTTTCGATGCTGTTTGCTTGTGCGGACCGGTTAGATTGGGTGCTTATGATATTAGGATCAGTTGCTGCAGCTGCACATGGGACTGCTTTGGTAGTTTACTTGCATTACTTTGCTAAGATTATTCAGTTGCTTAGTCATGGTTCTGAATCCGCTGATGATCTATTTGACCGGTTCACTGAGGTAAGCTACAGCTGGATTTTGTTTTTGGTAGTATTCTTAAAGAATTTTTGTTCCATAGATTTACTGAGGTGACTAGAGCTGAATTGTTCATTGACTGTAGCTATTCTTTTTAGAGATTTGTGTGTTCAGATAGTGTTAGAAAACCTCAAATTATGGCGAAATGAAATGGGTTAAAAATGAAGCAAATGAACATTGAATAGTTGTAGTTGTTGCAGTAGCAATCTCTTAATCTGAATTTTCTTGTGGTGTGTTGCCTTTACTGTCCTAGTGATTGTTGTTTAATGAATAATGCCAAATGAAATGTTTTTTTTTTTGTATTAGACTGGAAATGTTTTTCCCCGAGTTATAGAAGAAAGGTTACATAGTGTTAGAGGATCAGGGACGCTGACTAGCTATTGTATTTGCTTCCCCCAGTGTTGTCAGTGTGCTAATCATCTATCAGTAATTAGTCATTGAGATGTATATTTTAGCTAGTAAGAGGTGATCTGATTTGGAAAGCTGACTTGGCGGACTCAGGTAGATATTGAATTAGTGCTTTTCAATTACAGGTGGTGGTTTATCAGGTGAATAAGTAGTTTCAGCCTGTTATTGTTGTAGTTGGTTGTGCTTTGTGACTTGGTAAGTGCACTCCAGCTGAGGTCTCTTATCAGTTTCCCTTCTGTGTTTGTAAGAGTTGCATAGGATTAGTTGGTGTCTTGGTGCTAAATACTTGGCCTTTGAAGCTATTGAAATCAGCAGGCTTTTCAAGTTAGGCTATTGATCCCACTTTAAAAGCAAGTCATTGTGTAACTGTAAATCCTCCATTAGATGCCTGTGAATGGATATAAGCTTCCATACGGTCCCCACACCTGGCTGGTAAAGAGTGACCTTGTTTAGCGTAAACCACTCTTTTGTCCATTCCCACATTTCCTAGAATTTACTTTTTTATGTTGCAGCAGGCCACAGAAGACATTTGCCTCTGGATTTTTTCTTGAGAGTTTTCGACGAGCCAATTCTAGGTTGGAAGTGTTTCACTTCATGTTATGTGCATTAATCTAAAAGGCATTGTGTTTCTGTTGTATTTCAAACTTTTAAATATATACAGAAAGAAGGATGGACAACCATTGGATCTTGCAAAAAGTTGAATGTGGGGCATCAAGTTCCTAATAGTATTCCTGGACTGAGCTTTGGTGTGCCAATCATTTTCAAAAAGTTAGTGTGCTGTAGAGTTTCATTAAATCTTTTGGAAACGGATGAATTTGAGCTTTCTCATGTGATTTTGTTATTAGTAACTGCAAAAGTCAACTAAAGTAACCGAATTTGCATCTCTCAAAAGAATTCCTTTGTACGTGACATCTTCATCTCTGGCTTGTCAAAATAAGAGTAACATGTGCATCTCTGTCTATAAATGCCCATGTGCATTTTCTTGGAAAGGAGAAGTTTGGTAAATTGGGAGGTATTGTTTTTGCTGAAGTAGATTTTTTTAGAGACAGGTCGGACCATGTAATGGTGAAGTACTGCTCTTGCTGAACTGTATAAAACCAAATAACACACCATGTAATTATAATAACATCGACTAGGGAGATACTCTCTATCCAAAAGAATGGCGTGGTTTGAAGTAGGTCAACATAGCCAAGGGTGCGTCCTAATGGTCAATGAAGTTGGAATAGAACCATGAGGTCTCTAGTATAAATTCCAACTGAGGAAAAAAATACTAGGTGATTTCTTCTCATATGCCTAAGCCTTTGTGGGTGGTGGGAGTTAACATTCAACAACCACAACATTCCCAGTGAAATCCCACAAGTGGGGTCTGGGGAGGGTATAATGTACGCAGTCCTTATCACTACCGGGAGGTAGAGAAGTTGTTTTTGAAAGACCCTCGGCTCAAGTGAAGAAGGAGACAATGACAGAAATATAGTGAGTTACAAGGAAATGGTGCAAAGTCTACCCGAAGGTAGCAAAGACAACAACAAAATAATGTGATAATCGAAACCCAATAAACAATACACTAGGATAAGTTATTGAAAATAATAATAAACAACTAAGTTACCTTTCTCAAAAAAATTAAAAATAAAAAAAAACAATGCTAAATATCAAAAACAAGAACTACAATAATACAACTAGTACAATGGTGAACACCAACCCCTTTAAGCAAGACAACACTACACGACCTAACTTGCTATCTTAATACGTGTCTTCCACACCTTCCTATTTAAGGTCATGTCCTTAGTGACATGAAGTTGCGTCATATCTTGTCTTATCACCTCTCCCCAATACTTTCTTGGCTTACCTTTGTCTCTTCTCGTACCCTCTATAACCAACCTATCGCACCTCCTCACTGCTGCATCTCTCCTCTTCATATGTCCAAACTATTTAAGTTGCGCTTCCCTCATCTTATCCATCACGGAGGCCCCTCCTAACTTATCCCGAATATCCTCATTTCTAATCGTATCACTCCTAGTATGGCCACAAATCCACCTCAACATCCTCATCTCTACAACATGCATCTTCTAGACATGGGAAATTTTGTCTTGCTAGCACTCCGCTCCATACAACAATGTCGGTCTAATCACCATTATGTAGAACTTGCCTTCTGTGTTGCTCAGACTCTTTAAAAATGTCAATGGGTGCGTGTCAAATTTGTCAAAAGTCGTGTATTTTTGGAGAACCTGACACGGGTGCGGCATCAAAAGTGAAGAGTCCTCTCAACTGAGCTTACCTTTGAGTTTCGATGGTACCTTTTTATCACACAACCGAAACTCTCCAAAGTTTGTCTCCACACATCCAACTTAGCATTAACTCCATTACACGTCTCATCAATCAATATTATCTCATTCACAAATAATTGAGGTGCGCACAAGATGACTCGAACACCACCATCTTTAAAAAAGTACAAGGATCAACTCATCTAATTTTGTGAGCAAAGCGACATAAGCATCTTGGACATGTTCATTGACCCCAACTTGGTGTATATCTTGATTGATTTTTCTAAAAGATAAAATACATTTGGAAACTACAAAAAGGAGTATGAGGAATCACTATTTTTATTTTTCAAATAGGTAATGTTATTTTTATCGACTAACATTAGAATCTTTTGCATTAATGGTTTTCCATTTAACGTTTTAGCAATCTGTATGTTTACAAGTTTATTTGCATTCCTTAGAGATTTGTAGTTGAATCAATCTTGCCCATTAGATTTTATTGCATGTAATTGGTGCCCAAATTCTTTGAAGGTCTTCAAATGATAGTCCTAATGTTGTAAAAAAAGAAGCAGAAAAAGAAGGAGAGGTATGTTTCTTTAGTGTAGTTGGTTCCTGACTTCCTGTTGATCTAGTCATGTAAGAGCTCTACTCGTTGGCATTTGGTACCTGACCGTCAAATGGAAAATGAAGATGGAGAGAGAGAGTACTTCTTTCCAAAATCCTCCAGAAAGATGGTAAAGGAGATGGTGATTTGTTGTACTTGCAAGCCACACTTGATGATGATAGTTATTTTGAAATTTTTTTCTCTTGGTCTTTGTTATAATTGTTTGTGATATTTAACCAAGAATTTTTTTAACAGTCACGTTGCCTAACAAAGATCACATTTTTCACAGCTTGCCTTGACCATCCTATATATTGCTGGGGGTGTTTTTGTTGCTGGTTGGATTGGTAAGCTAAAATTGCTCAAGTTTTATTATTGTCCATTTAAAGTTTCTCTTATCATTTGTTTTAATTAATTTCTTTCTGATAGAGGTATCATGTTGGATTCTTACCGGAGAACGGCAGACTGCGGTGATCAGATCAAGATATGTTCAAGTATTACTAAATCAAGATATGAGTTTTTTTGATACCTATGGAAACAACGGAGACATTGTGAGCCAAGTTTTGAGTGATGTGCTACTTATTCAATCTGCTCTTAGTGAAAAAGTATGTTCAGCCTTCTTTATCTTCTTTGCTTGACTTTGACAATGGCTTCTCACCTTATCTTAACTGTGCTATGACAGGTTGGGAATTATATTCATAACATGGCTACTTTTTTCAGTGGCCTTGTTATTGGATTTGTCAATTGCTGGCAAATTGCCCTTATAACTTTAGCAACTGGCCCTTTTATTGTCGCAGCTGGGGGAATATCAAATATATTTCTTCATAGACTTGCAGAGAACATTCAGGATGCATATGCTGAAGCAGCAAGTATAGCTGAACAGGTCTGGTTTTCTCCATTATTGATCTGATTCTCCCATTTGGGAACTTCATGAAACTCTTGCTCTTTGTAGTGTAATTTAATATTTATTAACGTGTGAGCTTTTAGCAATCAATGATGATTTGTGATTCTTTATACTCACTTAATGTAACTATGTAGATCAGTTTCAAAATAAAAAATAAAAAATGTAACTATGTAGATGAATGTCATTGTTTACATAATCTTCGGTTGGATCAGTGCTAACAGTAGAAGCATTCCACAAACCCCCCACCCCCCCAAAAAAAAAAAAAGAAAAAGAAAAAAAGAGAGATGAAAGGAAAAGCAAAAAGAACTAAGAATTCTGTACTTCCCTTTTTAACACTGTAGACAATAAATAACAATCTGTTCCTGAAGGACTGTGATGCCTTTTTTCACTTGTTTTTCTATAATAAAGAATAAGGGTCTTTTCAACATGAATATACGCTAAGTTACAGAAATATGGGAGGAACGGGCAATCATCAATAATTCTCTTGAAGACAAGTGGAGGAAAGTGTTCTTCCTTCTCTTCAACTCTGCTTACATAAAATGACGGTAATACCCAAGTATTTATAGGAGTTCTTCTAACATGTACTTAGTCTAGTACAAGTGTCATAATTCAATTATTGACCTTTTTCCTTTCCATATTCATGTTTAAAATCTTACCTGCATTCATACATTGATTTTTTTTTTTTTTGAGAATTGGTAAACATTGTATTCTTCAGCATTAAGGATATGCTGGGGACCTTTAGAAAATCAGAAAAGAACAAAAAGCATAATACTTACAAGGATCCTAAGAGTTCTAAAAGTTGATCTGAATCCTCTAATCCTATCTCTTTACACCAAAAATATAGAGATACAATGCAATTCCATTTAACCTTGTGAATGGAATTGGATATATCTTCAAAATTCCTACTATTCCTCTCCTTCCACATTGTCCACCAAATGCAATGTGGAATCAAATTCCACCAAGTCTTCTGTCTCTTGCTACCCCCTCTCCTGATCCAACAACTAAGTAAGTCAGCTGTATGTTCGGGCATAGTCCATTTCACTTCTAAAAAGTTGAGAAACATGGACCATATTTGTGTTGTGAAAGTACAATGTAAGAATAGGTGACTGTTAGTTTCCCCTGTCTTCCCACATAAAGAGCACCACGGAAGTATGATCTTTCTTTCTTCCTCAAGACTTCATGTGTCAAGTATGCCTTTCTAATGACCAGCCAAGTAAAGCATTTAACTTTTGTTGGTGCTGCAGTCCTCCATATATTTTTCCATGAACTCTGGTATCTGCTACTTTGCGAGTTGCACTCCTTTTTAAATGCCCTGCCAACTGTGAAGATCCCGTCCTTACTGTGTGACCATCTAACAACATCATTGTCAGTATTGGTGCCTGCAAAATTCCCACTTCCTCCAACAATTTGGCTACTCTCTCTATTTCCCAATCATTTAGAAGTCTTCTGAAATACAGATTCCAACCTTGTACTGTCCAACAATCACTGATCATTGCCTCAGAATTGGTGCACAAAATAAATAGATCAGGAAACAGGTCTTTTAGGGTGGTTTGTTTGATCCATACATCCCACCAAAATCTAGTTCTCCTTCCATCCCCCACCTTGATATGTAAATTTGCTTCTAACTCGGGCCATAAGTTTCTAATAGCTCTCCAAACCCCCGTTTCATAAGCATCTGTGCTTATGTTACTACACCAGAATCCATCCTCCCCATATTTACATTTAATCAAATCTTTCCACAAAGCTTGCCTCTCCTCAGTGTATCTTCACAACCATTTCATCAAAAGACTGTTGTTATGCTTCCTCAAATCTCTGATGCCCAAGCCACATTTATCTTTTCTATGCAAAACTGTCGCCCACTTGACCAAATTGTATCTTTGTTCTCTTTGCAACCATGCCAAAGGAAATCTCTCCTAAATTTTTCCAATTTCTTAACCACTTTTGCCGGTATAGTGAAAAGAGACATAACATATGTTGGGAGAGAATCTAGAACAGAGTTGATAAGAATGTGTCTATCACCAAAAGAAATGTATTGAGCCTTCCATCTGGCTAGTCTCTTTTCAGTCTTCTCGACTATGCTGTCCCATATCATGCTAGTTATCTTCTAGTACCCCCTTTAAACACGATTTATCACTCCAAGAGATGTTGTGGAAGATGTTAATCTTTAGGTGGAGATAACAACAACTTGGTGACCTCAATTTCCTTCTCGATTCTTTCTCTTCCTCATCCTCGTCTTTGATGCAAGCACACTTATCATCTTTTTCCTTTAAGAAAACCAATGCTTGTTCGATGATACTTGTTTCGTTTTCTTCAGGATTTCCTCATCTGCTTGCAAAAACCCAGTAAGTTCTGTTATGGTATCTTGGAATCAATATCCCTGGTCTTTTTAGTAGTGACAATAACATACCAAAATCTTTAAGTCAGAGATTGTCGGTATTCTGCAATGAACCCTTTCATTCGAGTCATCTCCATATATTCTCTTCATTATCATCCTTATCTGTTCTTGAACTACACAGAAAGAAACCTTCTAAAATATCTTGTCATCAATTCTTGCTAGATGCAAGTGGGGATTTTCTTATCAATCATTCTCATGGGCCATGGCATTGACATCATCTGATACTTCTACTGAAGATCCGTTATCGTATAGCTACTCCATGAGCATCTACTTTGTCATGGTTGACCCTCTTGTCCCCCTTCCCGTCAAAATAATCCTTCAAAGTTAAAACTTTTGAAATCTTGTAGGTCTATTAGTCTGGTGCTTCTCTAGCTCAGCATCCTCATACCTATAATTAGCTAATTTGGTCCACATTCATTTCAATTTGAGGTTTCAGTTTTCAGTTTTTATTTTTATATTCCCACTTATCTCTCAAGAGAATTGGCTCTGATGCCAAATGTTGAGAAATTTGAGGAGCACATTCAAGTCACTGACTTTCTCTAGAAAACAAGTGGGAGGAAAGTAGTTTGCCTTACTTCTCTCAGCTTGTCTAGTATATTTTTTTAACCTTTGTAAAAAAAAATACAAGATATGTAGGTACTATTTTTTTTTTGATAACCGAGAAATCCGTCTATGATCCGCCCCGAGGTATCTAGGTACTTATAGGATATCTTCTAATATTTACCTAGTCTAATACATGTATCAAAACTTAATGCTAGAATTTCCCCTTCCCAAATACATGTACAATATCCTACACACATACTTGCATTAATTCCGTAAACATAAAAAAGGGGGCAGCTCGGTGCACAAAGTAATACCGTAATACCGTAATACATGAATTGAATATATTCATGTACAAGAAGAATAGTCAAGAAGTTTATTAGCAGTAGGCACACACACCAGTAGAGAGTCTTCCTGTGGGAAGTAACTAAAAATGGTTTTCAATTAAGTTGCTTATCTCCCAATGTCCATCATCTTCATAAAACAGCAAAGCCATGATTCTGTCATTGATAAAAATTTACTCTTCAACCATGCTATGCCTTCATAGATGAAGCTGAATATATAGACGAATTGAGTTGTCAGCTACCAGATAATGTACTTCTACATGGTAAACATAACATATTTCATGATGTTCAAGGAATGATGTATTGGTCTCTGTATGGATCAGCTAGAGTTACAGATATTTGGATCTGAATTTAAATGCCTATGGAGAGTTTTCTTCAACTTCCCTTTCATATGATGCAGGCAGTTTCTTATATTAGGACATTGTATGCATTCACAAATGAAACTTTGGCCAAGTATTCATATGCTACCTCGCTACAAGCTACACTGAGGTACGGTATATTAATAAGTCTTGTGCAAGGACTTGGACTTGGCTTCACATACGGGCTTGCAATTTGTTCCTGTGCCTTGCAACTGTGGGTTGGAAGATTCCTGGTCACACATGGAAAAGCTCATGGCGGTGAAGTTGTTACAGCTCTTTTTGCTGTAATTCTAAGTGGCCTGTGAGTATCTCTTTCACACATCTTACTCTCCTCCCTCATATGTCGTACTAAAGTAATGCAACCCACCAATTCCTTTATTGATACAGTGGGCTGAATCAAGCAGCAACAAACTTTTACTCTTTTGAACAAGGGAGAATTGCAGCTTATAGGCTATTTGAGATGATTAGTCGTTCGTCCTCCGTTGCTAATAATGAAGGAACCACCCTTCCTTCTGTGCAAGGAAACATTGAGTTCCGAAATGTATATTTCAGCTACCTCTCTCGCCCTGAAATTCCTATCTTGAGTGGATTTTATCTCACTGTACCTGCTAAAAAGGCTGTAGCCCTTGTTGGCAGAAATGGTTCTGGCAAAAGTAGTATTATACCACTTATGGAGCGGTTTTACGATCCTACATTAGGTAATATTACCATTTAAGTTCTCTTGCGTGCGTTGCATATTCCTTCAAGCAAGCTAAAAATATGATACTCTACTGATATATTACTTGCAGGGGAAGTCCTGTTAGATGGGGAAAACATTAAAAACCTGAAGCTGGAATGGCTGAGAAGCCGAATTGGCTTAGTCACTCAGGAACCTGCCTTGCTAAGTCTGAGCATCAGAGATAACATTGCTTATGGACGAGATGCTTCTTCAGATCAAATTGAAGAAGCTGCGAAAATAGCACATGCCCATACGTTTATTAGCTCACTGGAGGGAGGATATGAGACTCAGGTATCTTGCAGTTGTCACAATTCTTTCATATGTTAAAACTGTTTTGCCTTTTCTGATGCTTAACTTTTCCTACTTAATATTTCTTGTAGGTGGGTAGGACTGGTCTAACTTTGACCGAAGAGCAAAAAATTAAACTTTCTGTTGCTAGGGCCGTTCTTTCGAGTCCTTCTATCCTTCTTCTTGATGAAGTTACTGGTGGACTTGATTTTGAAGCTGAGAGATCTGTTCAGGGAGCGCTGGATCTCCTCATGTTGGGAAGATCAACTATAATAATAGCAAGGAGACTTAGTCTTATCCGAAATGCTGATTACATTGCCGTGATGGAGGAAGGCCAATTAGTTGAAATGGGAACACATGATGAACTGATAGCACTGGATGGCCTCTATGCTGAGCTTCTTAAATGTGAAGAAGCAGCAAAACTCCCCCGCAGGTGCGTTACATGACTCGACTGAGAACTTTGATGATTATTGTGTTATAAGTGTTTGCTATAGCTTTGCATTACAAGGTTACTTGGTGATAAACAAGTCCCCGTTTTTCCCGAAAATTATCCTTGTAGTTTGTTTTCTGGTTTTAGATTAATTACTGATACTTAGTTACATGCTTTCACTCACATCATTCAGGATGCCAATGAGAAACCACAAGGGGACTGCGGTGTTTCAAGTTGAAAAAGATTCTTCAGCTAGTCATAGCTTCCAAGAACCTTCTTCACCAAAGATGATGAAATCACCATCTCTTCAAAGGGTTTCTGGTGCCCATGCATTTTGGGCAGCAGATGTTACATTTAGTTCTCAAGAATCTCCCCACAACCGTAGCCCGCCACCGGAGCAAATGGTTGAGAATGGTATGCCCTTGGATTCAGCTGATAAAGAACCATCAATAAGAAGGCAGGATAGCTTTGAGATGAGACTGCCAGAGCTTCCTAAGATTGACGTTCAATCTGCAAATCGGAAGTTGTCCAACAATTCCGATCCCGAATCACCTGTCTCACCACTCTTGACATCTGATCCCAAAAATGAGCGTTCTCACTCACAAACTTTTAGTCGTCCTAACTGTGAGTTTGATGAGTTTCCTAATACATCCGAAGAAACAAAGGATACAGAGAATCGAGAACCACCATCCTTCTGGAGACTTGTTGAGCTTAGCCTTGCAGAGTGGCTTTATGCTCTACTAGGGAGCACGGGTGCTGCAATATTTGGTTCCTTTAATCCCCTGTTGGCCTATGTCATTGCATTGATTGTAACAGCATATTACACAACAGATGATACGCATCACTTACGGCGAGATGTTGACAGGTGGTGCCTCATTATAGCCTGTATGGGTGTAGTGACTGTATTTGCCAATTTTCTGCAGCACTTCTATTTTGGTATAATGGGAGAGAAAATGACTGAGCGAGTTCGGAGGATGATGTTTTCTGGTAATGACTAATTTCAATTACTAACTGTTCCTTTCATAGTTTGTTTTGTTTTACATTGTACTAGTGTAAATATATGCACTTATAATGATCATAATTAGTTGTCTCATGAATACTGATGCTTTTTTCTGATGTTGTCGTTCTTCAACAGCAATGCTTCGCAATGAAGTCGGGTGGTTTGACGAGGAGGAGAATAGTGCTGATAATCTATCAATGCGCTTGGCAAATGATGCTACATTTGTGCGTGCTGCTTTCAGCAATCGCCTGTCCATATTCATACAAGATACTTCAGCTGTTATTGTGGCTATTCTTATTGGGATGCTACTTCAGTGGCGGTTGGCACTCGTGGCATTAGCCACTCTTCCTGTTCTTACCGTGTCTGCTGTTGCGCAGGTTTGTTTTATTTGTAGAATGTCACAACTTAGTCACTTATTCATGCACATCAGAAAAGTGTATTTCATATTTTTATGGCAAGCTTATCTTAAAACATTCTGAGCTGACTTTCCTTGAAGAAACCAGATTGTCTTTTTGTCGTCTTCTCTCCTATTCCCATAAAACAATAAAATTGGTTTTGTAGAGTTCTGGTCCTGCAAAAAGGCTTGTTAAGTTAGTGTAGTTTATGGCAATCAGTTTTTCAAATTACCATCTCTTCGCTCAAGTTTAAGAACTTCTGAATATTCGTAGTCCTTTCTACCAGGCACTCACTTGGATCTGAACTTAATTTGCAGAAATTGTGGCTTGCTGGTTTGTCAAAGGGTATTCAAGAGATGCACAGGAAGGCATCGTTGGTCCTTGAGGATGCTGTTAGAAATATCTATACAGTTGTAGCATTCTGTGCTGGTGATAAGGTAATGGAGCTCTACAGGTCGCAACTGCAGAAGATATTTACGAAAAGCTTCCTCCATGGTGTGGCAATTGGTTTTGCTTTTGGCTTTTCACAGTTTCTTCTTTTTGGTTGCAATGCTCTTCTCCTTTGGTATACTGCACTCACTGTAAAGAATAAGCACGTGAATCTAACTACAGCGCTCAAGGCTTTCATGGTGTTCTCATTTGCATCTTTTGCACTTGTTGAGCCTTTTGGGTTGGCTCCATATATTCTCAAAAGAAGAAAATCTCTGACCTCAGTATTTGAAATAATTGACCGAGCACCAAAGATTGATCCAGATGACAACTCAGCCTTAAAACCTCCAAATGTCTATGGAAGTATTGAGTTGAAAAACATTGATTTCTCATATCCATCTCGACCAGAAGTCCTGGTACTGAGCAATTTCACTCTCAAAGTCAACGGAGGGCAAACTGTAGCTGTGGTAGGTGTTTCTGGCTCAGGAAAGAGCACAATTATATCTTTAATAGAGAGGTTTTATGACCCTGTTGCTGGTCAGGTTTTACTTGATGGCCGTGATTTAAAGTCATACAATTTACGATGGTTGAGGAACCATTTAGGACTTGTTCAGCAGGAACCAATTATCTTTTCAACCACCATTAGGGAAAACATAATCTACGCACGGCACAATGCTAGTGAAGCTGAGATGAAAGAAGCCGCTAGAATAGCAAATGCTCATCATTTCATCAGCAGTTTGCCTCATGGTTATGACACACATGTTGGGATGAGGGGGGTAGATCTGACTCCTGGGCAGAAGCAAAGAATTGCAATAGCTCGTGTTGTTCTGAAGAATGCACCTATTCTGTTATTGGACGAAGCAAGCTCCTCCATTGAATCTGAGTCGAGCCGAGTGATACAAGAGGCTCTTGATACTCTAATCATGGGGAACAAGACAACTATTTTAATTGCCCACCGAGCTGCCATGATGAGGCATGTTGACAACATAGTTGTACTTAATGGAGGGAGGATTGTTGAGGAAGGTACCCATGATACACTGATGTCAAAAAATGGTTTGTATGTCCGCCTGATGCAACCTCACTTTGGGAAGGGATTGCGTCAGCATAGGCTTGTTTAAAAACAGAAGCAATGCAACTGAAGATACTTCTCATTTTCAATGAAGCTGGGAGTGGTAGCAGATTCAAATGTCCAAATCCTTTGTGTAAAATGCCGGCTTCAAACTGGAAAGATCAAGCAAAGACGGAATGATGAGGATTTCTAACACTTTGTTTGCTGTTGATTATCACGTTTGGGCAGTGAAACTTCGTATATAATTAGACTGATGCGTTGTTCAGATTGATATCGAGGATGATAGGATGTCAGGACTAGAATCATATTCTTTTGGAGGCATGCGGGTTGTGTAGATCAGGATTATGCTCCGTCTCCTGATGGTATATTGATTTGTTAATTATAGAGTGGAATGAGTAGCCATAGCTTTGATCAGGTCGAGATTCTTCATTTTCTTCTGCATTCTTTCTTCCTTTCGGGTTGTCTTGCGTGTGTTGTAGTCAAGTGAAGTGCTGTTCATTTTTTTCGTGACAAAATCCCCCTCTCCACTTTTCTGCTGTATATTTTTCTTACATGGAAGCCATAGAGATGATTTCAGCATCATTTTCTACCTGTATAAATGTGTTACAAATTTGGTCTTTTGGAGTACTCAAGTTTTGGAATGTGAATGCATAATGTTGTATAACAATGTTAGAATGAGGTAAATTAGTAAATTTAGAGCCACAGGGGTAATATGTTTTTCTGATGGAGAAAACTAGAGATCTATTTTACCAAAAAATGTACATGTCATCTCACAAATAATCTGTGCTTGCTACTCAGTTACATTGATGCCCATAAATGACATTCTCGTAAGTCCGTTGTTACCTCGGTTACATTAGATATAATAAAATTAACTCATGAAAATATAATCTGTCCAACTAACTGTTAGCTCATTTTGACCTGTCAAAATTCAGGCCAATGATGTCCCTCACTAACATTTGTATGTGCATTTTGCATATTTTTTGGCATTCCTAGAATCTAACCACCAATGGAATTTTTAAGCAAAAAAGTACTTTTGGTGAAAAGTAATAATCACAACTAGAAATATATGTTGCTTTTAAGTGCTTGAATAGATTGTTTTGAGAACTTTTTTCAAGTTTATTTCATTAAAATTCCTACCAAACATAGTATTAAATAATACCATAAATATTATATGGATTATTTCTTCTAATACTCCCCTACCGAACGACCCCTAAATATGAATCAAATGCACACATTTTTTTTTTACACCTATTAATTCAGATTCACTTCACATATAGAGCTATTCCAATGGGTGATACAACATATAATGTGTGAATGTTGAAGATTGAGCAAGGCAGAATTAGTGGAACAATGGAAAGTTGGTTAGTCATTATCACCACTCTCTTTGGCTTAAAAGTTGGTTAGAATTAGTGGAGCAATGAAAGGTGGTTTTTTTGGGAGAGTTTAGAGTGTATATAGACATTATCTCTACCACCAATGGTGGAGTAGCTCATACCAATGCAATATTAAAAATAACATACAAATGCAAAGCAGACATCACAAACAATAACGAAATCATTATCTACCATTCAGTAAAAGAATTAGTAAAAACATCAACATAATGTAATATCCAAAGCAAATCACAAAATGTAATATGACTAGCGAGTAACAAAGTGAGTGATGTTAAGTAGGTAAGCTCTACATAGAATTTATTGTACTTATTTATTATATTTCCACAATTAGTTGATTGATGACTAACTTTAAAATAACCTATTTCTCCATAATGAAGTACTATGGCGGTGATACATAATTCACTTATTGATTTGATTCACCAACAATACTAAATTATGTACTTGCAATAAAAATGGGGGCTGCTTCTCATAAATTACAAGTGATCTTCACTTTTCAACTTATATGTACTGTTGTTTGTTTCCTATATATGAAAAGGAAGAAAAGTATTGCATCCCCATAATTCAAAAATTCTCCTCTCTCTCAAAATTAACAAAAACAACAATTTTCTCTATGAAAAAAATGAGCAATCTTAAGTCCAAGTTTTTCGAGGTTTATAAAGTCCTGAAATTTGAGCTTCTGAAGGATCTGGACTTCAAGTTCTAATGATCATGGTTGTGAATGACGTGGAAGGGTAAGTTCTATAACTTACCTGTTCGATCCATTCACGACCATCATCACTAAACTCGAAATCTAGATCATTAAGAAGCTCAATTTTCAGTATTTGTAATCTCTAAGAGTTTGGCTTCAGATAGCTCATTTTTCACAGATTTTTTTTTTTGTTGTTTTTGTTATTTTATAGAAAGGGGAGAATTTTTGGATTTTGGGATGCAATGTTCTTTTTCTTTCCCCATTTATTATTTTTTCTTTATCATCATCATCTATTAGGGTTTTGACCAACTCTTCCAAGTTAGGTTTATCATTAATAATTTCCTTTTCATTTCTTCTTAATGTCTAATGAAAGGGAATTATCAACTGAAATTGGTATACATGGAGATGTCCTTGCGGTAAAAAAAAAAATCTCTAACAATTAAGAATATGTGAAGGAATTATCAAAGGTATTTTCTATGCAAAAACAACATCATCTTGCAAAACTGAATTTCACGTGATAATTCACTTTCTTTAGTCATTATTAAGAAAGAGATAGAAAACGAGAACTGATGAAGAGCCCAACTGTCTTGGAAGAGTTGTTGGATTCCTATTGATGAAGAGGACAAGGAAAATTTGAATAAAAGGGGGGGGGGGGGATAACTGTTCATATTGGATGACACACCGAAGAATAATTAATTTCAACTAGAGAAATGTTATTTTTTTTCTAATGGCTGGAGTATGAATAGACCAAAGTATATAGAAGACAAATTTGAGCAATTTTGTAGTACAAGGTAATTTCTTGAAAGTTTTTCGTTAAACTTATCACGATATGGCTTGTTTGTCAAGTGTGAATTGGTATGAAATTTTAGAAGAAAAAGTTTAAGGTGCCCTTTCAACCCAAATGACTAGATACAAAGGACAAAGTTATCCTGTTTAATATTGAACCAACTACAAAGGATAAAGAGAATGCTCTAATTGACGGGGTTTGTTCAAAAGACCTTAGGCTCCAAAAATTGAGGGACCCCATCTTTTTTTTTTTTTAGCAATAATAGGTTATAGAAATATTTTAAAATGAAAAATTGAGTACTATTCGTGGAAAAAAATAAAATTTTCATATAAGAGGAAAGAATTACTAAAACTAGTATGCCATATATGCAGTATTATATCTCAAGAAAATTAAATGAATTGACTATAAAATTAATTGAAAGCCAAGTATTAGAAGTAGTCTAATATAAGAAAGTAATACCAATTTTGCATATTATAAAACTAGAAGAATAGATTATTTTAAGAAAAATTTAGGCCTTCATTCGATTTTGACTTTCGCTAATAATGTGTTTGAGGCACCCTTACTAATTGGGAGAATAAATAAGGCGAGATCAATAAAGTATCAGTATAACAACTTTTGGTTCGAACAATTGACTCTAAACTAATTATATATGGCATGAATCACAACAATTCCTCAAAATGAAAAACATTAATCTTATACCACTAAGAAAAAAGAAAATAAATTTTAAAAAATAAAAGCACGTGGTAGAGATTGAAAAAAGAAACAATCAAAGCACCAAAGATTGACTGTCAATTTTACGATAGATCTAGAACACGTGAGATATTGACTATCAATTTAACCATAGATCTAGAACACGAGAGACATAAAAGAATAGTCTTACAGTATTTAATTAATTTTTTTTTTTACAAATAATGATATAACTCAGATCGAAAGATCTTACCATTTTGAAGTATTTCAAATGTAGTCCTCCGTTTGCTGAAATCTCCAATGCTAAATCTCTCACTTGAAAAACAAAGCCAAAAAAGATGAAGAAATAATTAGAAAATAAACTATACAAGAAATTTAGTTTAGACTTAATCAAATCAGAAAAAAAAAAAAAAAATAGGTATCTTACTCACAACATGAAAACTAGTTATGGAGAGAAAGCCAAACAAAGCATAAAAAAATTGAGTTATTTTCTATATTCAACCAATATAAGAAAAACTAAAATTTGATGAATGAGAGAAAGAGAAAGCTCAAAAGGTTTTATACTAGTGAGATGAGTGATCCTATACAATGTGGCAAATAATATTGTACGCTTGTCTAAATATGCCACATGATTCAAGGAAATATGATCTTAGCCATTAGTTTGGTGGACATCAAAGACCGGCTAAAATAGGAAAAAAAGTAAAAAGAAATTTAATTATTTTTATTTTTCTTTTCTTTGTTACTAAATTTAAAGTCAAAGATTAGTAAATAGAAAAATATTCATATATATACTTATTTTGTCCAAAGTTACTTGATCACACTTATTTTATGAATTTCAATTCGATTCACTAGCTGTTTTAAAATGTAGTAATAAAAACTATCCATATATGGTCATTCTATTCTAAATTATTATATCCCCTTATTTATGAAAATTCAAATTTTATTTATTAACAATTTAAAAAATATTTAACATAATCAAATATATGTTGAGATTTCAAAACGTTTCATCATTATTAAAGAAGACACCTTGAATTGACTTTCAAATGATACCATCAATAGGTTATTAATTATTATAAGATCTGAAAAGTAAACAAACAAAATTCTAACATAAAGTCTTGAGGTTTTGAATCCATTTTATTTATATATTTAATCTTATTTAACAACATAATAATATTTCAGAATAATCACTCTCGTTTTAACCTCGTGGATGAAGAGTGGTTGCTTCCGAAAGACCTTTGGCTCAGATGCAACAGTTCTAGTTACAAAGAAGAAAATATAGCGAGTCACAAGGAAACAATGCAAAGTCTACCCGAAGGAAGCAACAATTACAATAAAATAATGTAATAATCGAGACATGATATATATTCTAGGATAGAATATTGAAAATAATAGTGATGAATATAAAAAAACAACTACAATAAGTACAATGGCAAATACGAACCACCCTAATCAAGGCAACACTACACTACCTACTGTAACGACCTGATTCCGTTGTTAGGGAAAAGCCAATGGAAAAATAATTGGGGTCAGAAAACTTTTGGTAGTAGCTTGGAATTTCCTAACCTAGTCTAGATTTGAATGAAATCGGAGTCAGTAAAGTCTAGGGAAATCTGGTAACAACTGGGTGATATAATTATGATTTTGATTACATGAATAGATAGCTAAGACTTTAAGGAACTCGTACGACTTTACGAAATTGAATTCGCGTGAGTAGAACTTCCGAAACTAATCTTACCGTGAAAGAGCATTTTCTGAGTGTCATGGGATGAAGGCGTGTTGTGAAATGAGGGTTTGGAATTCTTAATTTTGTTCACTGGTTCCGGGCAAGCCGATAGGGCAGGATTTATCCCGCCAGGGTGGGGCCGCTGTGGCGTGGTGAGGATCGCTGTAGCGTGTCCGACGCGACTTAAGGTCGCAAATAAACCCCAAAAACTTTTATTCTGCACTTTTCGACTTTGAGAGCTAAGGAACGACCCCAAGGGTTTTCTTGACAGTTTTCCACTATTCTTGAGGCTAAAGGTAAGGTTTTCACTCCCCGAATCCGTTTTTCGATCCGTAGAATGTAAATTTGTGGGTAATTATTGTTGGGGAAGGGTTTTAATCAGAAACCAATGGTGGTAAAAGCCCTAAATTAGGTATTAGGATCTTGGGTTTGGTTTAGGGTTATTGAGTTTGTTATAATCCGAATAATTAGACATTTGATTGTTGATCCTTGCGTATATTAATTGTTGTAGATCTAGAACAAGCGTAAAGAATCTGAAAAGGAAAGATTCAAGTGCCTTAGGGGATTCAAGCTTTGATTCGAGGTAGGTGATGGTTGTGATTTCATGTTGGTGTGATATATGTTTGTAATTGCTTCATTATAATGCATGTATGTATGCGAATGTTGCATTATTGATCACCCTAATCGTAAATGAGGATAATTGAATAATTGTATGCCATGAATCACCTCTTGTTGTATGATTATGAGAATATGCATTGTGATTATGATTGTGGTTTGTTGAATGAGCGGGTGTCACGATCCGACACACTAACTGGGATCGATTGCCACGTTCTGGCATAAATATGAGATCGGTTGCTATGTTCCGACATAAACATTGGATCGAGTACCATGTTTCGGTATGCTAACAGTTTGGGTGTGGGTTCCATGGGAGGACTATTGAATTGGGTTCCGTGAGAGGACCATTGAATTATGTTGTGTATCTACTTGTGATGATTACGTTCATATCTAATGATGATTGATATTGAAAGACCGTATGGTGCTCTAAATTGATGACCAATGTGTATTATTGAAAATATGGGATGCTACATTGATCCTGAAAATATGACTAGTATTGTATATGTTTGGTATATGCTTGTTTTATAATATTGTGGTAATTTTCATGTGTTTCACATATTGGGATAGCCGTATGATCCTACCAGTACATTGTGGTTGTGTACTGATATTGCACTGACTCTTTCTTTGTTGAGTACAGGGAATCTTCAGGTGACTATTGATAGACCTCAGCTAGGTGACTATCGAGCGTGACTAAATTCAAGGGTGAGCCAGTTCTTTCGGGCTACCATGGATCTTTCTTGTTTAAGTTCACTCTTTTAGGACTCAGAATATTTGTTTAAGGTGTTGTTAGTTTCGGGGTTGTACCCCTTGTTCTTAGACTTGTCGTTAGCAGAGTTTTGGTACAATGACTTTCAGGCTCTAGGGGTTGTTCTTCCATATTAGTTTGTTTAGTTAATTGTTTAAGCCCTTGGAGTTTATGGGGACTCCATTTTTATTGTTATTTAAATTTGTTTCCGTATCTTAAAATGCCTTAGTTTTCATAAAATTTGTTTGTTTGGGTTGTAGTAATGGTTCTTCCACCGGAGGGTTTGTGTGGGTGCCACTCACGACAGTCTGGGTCGTGACACCTACAAACCTTCTACCCTAAGACGTGTCCTCCACATCTTACTATCTAAAATCATGTCTTCTGTAATATGAAGTTGAGTGGTATTCTATTTTATTACTTCTCCCCAATAATTCTTTCACTTTAATACTGTCATTCATGACCATGATGGTCAAATGATAACATAATGCATTTCTATCATTTTCTATTGACTTTTTTTTTTTTAATTATTGTTGGATAAACTGAAAATTGAATAGATCAAACTAAATAAATCAAAATAGAAAAAGTGAAAAATTGAGTTCTATCAAATTGGATTTATTTTTGTATTAACCTAAGAACTTTAAAATGGTGACAAAAACACACTAATCTTTCCCTTCCCAAACGTGGGATTTGTTCCATAGTTGAAAATTGTTTCTTAAATCCAAATAATCATTTAAAAAAATTGTTATTATTCCTAATCATTTCGATATATTTAAAGAAAACTTTAACACGATCAACATCTCAAATTAGTCTTAACCTCATCTTTTAAAATAATGTGTTGACAAATAATCTTACATTCTAGACCTGTTCAATAATTTAATGAGATTGATGATAATATTTTATTCGAGACTTACGAGAAGAATCTATAATGAGATAATGTAATTTACAAATAAGCTAACTATCAATAATGGAAAAGGATCAAATATATCCCTATATTGTTAGAAATTGTTCAAATATACCCTTCGTTATATTTTTTTTTATCCAATATACCATTCACATTATTCTTTCCGTCCAAATATACCCCTTTATAATATTTTGAAATAAATTTGCTATTAATTTTAATGGAGTACATTGTCAAGCCTAGAATCAAATCACCAATCCCAACTTTAAATTTCCGATTTAAAAAAAAAAGAATCTACCATTTAACCCCAAAACGAATAATGGCATTGAACAAAACTTGCTAAAATTGAGCTTTGTATTTAAAATAATAATTCCATTTCTATCTTATAATTAGTTCGCTTCATGAACATTAAACTAAAAAAGTCCACTATTTATGATATAAGCAAATTTGTTCCTAAATATAATAGTACAAAGGTATATTTGACTCAAAAATATAACAAAGAGTATACATGAACTATTCATGATAGTACACAGGTATATTTGACCCTTTTTCCGTTAACAAAAATTGAAGGGTAAAAAACTATGAGATTAGTTTTAATGCTACTGGAATGCAAGGAGACAACAATGCTCGAGTATTTAATAACCTTCAACTCTAATCCGCGATCTTCTTAACCTCCTATCTAAGGTATGTCCTCAGTATGCTATGTCCTATCTAATCTTACTGGAATACTTCTTTGGGTGACCTCTAATGCCGCCACTGCCAACCTCTCACACTTCCTTACTAGGACATTTGTCTATTTCCTCTTCACATGGATGAACCATCTTAGTCTCGCTTCCAGCCACCTCTTGTCGAAGATGGTGAACCATTTGATATAAAAGGAAACATAGAGATTAAGATGATGCCATTTGGTGTAGGAAGAAGAATGTGTCTGTTGACACCCAATTTTGACATCCACAATATAAATTAATCATCGAGCTTTTAGTTTTATAAAAATTTCAAAAATAAATAAATAAAGTAAATAGAGTTAGTTTGCAAGTTATTTTAAATAGTTTCGTCACTTTTTTTTTTATAATTTTTAAATAATATATATTTTTTACATAATTTTGTATATAATTAGTATATTTTATAATATTCGAAAATCATCCCAAATTTTTTTTTTTTATATTTTTTAGTTGAATATTTTATTAAATTAGTTTACTTTAAGTTGGCATACTTTTTGTTAGTTATTAGTTTATAATTAAATTAATTATTTTATTTTGTTAAGATTAAGAAGCTCGTTAATTAATTAATATTAATTCATTTTGACCAAATTTGCAATTTGGTTAGTTATTTTTCAAAAATCAAATCTAACCAATATTTTGCTCTACTTGTTGGATATTATTCAGATGTTAGAATTTTGAGAGTGTTGACGGCAAGTCGGTGGTATGATTTGTTTGATATTCATGTTGTTTGCTCGGTCTTTGTTTCCTTGAAATCTTAATTATTTCATTCGTTTCTCCTTGGTCAAAATCTCCTTTGTTTGGTCCCTATGACTCACTATGTAGCAATTTTGCTCGATATCAACACTTCATATATCTATCGTTTCATGTCTAGTTTTGATTTTCCCGTCTATTATGGTGTAAGAAAGGTTCTGTTTATAGATGCTTATTATAATATGTTTGTTGCTCATTGTTGCCATAATTTATATAATAGTAATATTTCTTCAACTTTTGCGTATCCGGTAATAATTTATAGATAATATTATGCCTGCTCCATTCCTTGTTGATAAGTCACTAAGGTCAATGTTCATTTCTAAATTAGCATTATTGGTTAGATTCTTGTTCAAATGTTGGTGCTTAAGTCAAGATTTAAAACTATGTGTAGTTTTATTTGATGAATGTTTTTCTTTAAAAATGGAATCATGAATACTCTTGTTGATGTGATGCTCCAGTAGATTATCGCTCTTCTTTTTTTTTTTTTTAAATAAATAAATAAATATATATATATATATATATTCATATATAAATAAATAAATAAATAAATAAATAAATAAATAAATAAATAAATAAATAAAAATGGATAGATTTGAGATACCATTGGTTAAAGTTGAGTGGACATAGGTGTTATTTCACACTGCTTTCTTCATGTTTGCTTTTGGATTGATTTTCTCCATTCATGTGTTCATGATTCGTACTTTGTCCTCTAAAAAATTAAATACCCTTTTTATGCAATTTTGAGCTGCTATTAATTCATTACTCCTTCCTTTGTATGCATGATACTTGAGTCCATTCATGGACTCTCCTCCTTGCATTACGTTGGGCCAAACAGCCCAACATCCTACTCGAGTCAGCCTTCATTCTTGTTCGGATTTTGGAAGTTGATATACAGGGCAAGGGCAGCAAACACAAAGTCTCGGAAGCTGAAAAACGAGCTGCTATACCAACTTTATACACCGGTATACAACAATCATATACATGATATACAATGCCAGGAACTGATATGCAGGTCAAAAAATAGGAAAATATAGAGATGAGGCAAACTACAGGTGTTCAGAAGAAAGAGATACACGGAAAAAGTTAATATACACGCTGATATATACTGATATATAGTCAATGTATACAAAAACGAAATTGGGTTAAAGCCCCAATAATTTGTAGCGGAATTGGCCCAAGAAGGGGCCCAATTTCATTATCGGTTTTGCTCTTCTATTTGTTTTGATTATGTTTGACTAATTTTTTATTACTATTAACTTCAACTTTAGAATTGTTAGTTGACTTAGTCGAATTCCCCAAAAGATGAACTATTTCTTTGTGTTGTTTTGGTTTTTTTTTTAAACAAAATTCACTTTATCAACTTGTGTGTACTTTATTTATTCAAATGTTTTTAGTCAAAAATTTTCATTTATTCTTCAAATTAATTTAAAATAGTTTTTCATTCTTTAAATTGGTACAAATCATTATTTTAAAAATGTTTCAAATAAATTAAGGTCCCCTTTATTTTAAATTGGTACAAATCTAGTTTTTATTATAATTCTAATTATTTAATTCAAATGTTTTAATTAAGGTCCCCTTTTTCTTAAAAATAAAAATTGTTCTTTGTTTAACTATTGTTTCAAGTTGATATTGTAAATTATTTTTACAATCATTTTCCTAAAAAAAATAGTCAAAATATATTAACCAAGTCGTAGGATAACTACGTGTTAGCGGGCGCCTCAAATGCCTTAAAAACCTTCTTGAAGCGTAAATAAGATCCTCTTATCCATTTTCTCTAAAATTATAAAGATTTAATCTGTTAGAGTCTTTTTAAATTAAGTTTTCTTAATTTCTTTAAAAAATTAAGTGGCGACTCTTTTCTAAGTATTTTTCTCAAATTGTTTTATACTTAGAACATTTCAAAAAGTGATTTTTCTAAAGATAGTAAAATTACGGCATAATAGTGTCCATGCTACGTGTTTGAGATTGTTCTGCTCCATTTATGACTTTGCTAAAGTATGGTTTACAGGTAAATATGCATATATACATACATCAGCATATTCAATGATTGCTGATTTTATTATAATATGTTAGTGAAGTTTCTACAAAATAGATAACATTTGACATTGTTCATAATACAATTAATTAATAAAATGTGCCCTCCCTAACGGCTTAAGCTTTTATATAAGATGATCGCATACTTCAACATGATATCAGAAACATGCAGATGTAAAAGTGTCTTATTTATAACATTTTAAGCTTTTAGATGAGATGATCACACACTTCAATCTGATATCAGAGCAGACATAAATAAAAGTATGTTCTCTAATAGCTTAAAGCTTTTAGATAAGATGATCAACTATAGCAAAAATCAGTTCAGCCTGGGACTGATGCGAGCTCGCAGTGGATTCTTCATAGTGAAGATAAAATCTAATCTCTCTGTTAAATCAACGTCGTCTCCCTCCACAGGTTTCCACTCGAAATGCCAAATCAAGTTAGCAACGAAGTACTCTAAATGAAACATAGCAAAATCATAGCCCGGGCATATTCTCCTCCCTACGCCGAATGGCATCATCTTGGTCTCTCTGCTTCCTGTTATATCAAATGTCTCGCGATCCACCAAGAACCTCTCTGGTTTAAATTCCATCGGATCCTTCCACACGTTTGGGTCTAATCCCATCTCTCTCGCCATGAAATAGATTATCGCGTTCTTTGGTAAGGCGTACCCATTCAATTCCATTTCCTCTGTTACTCTATGTGGTAGCAAAAAATGAGATGGTGGATGCCTCCTTATACCTTCCAAAATCACTGCTTTTAAATAGGACAATTTCATTAAATCCTCTGTTATCGACTTATCGTGATTTTCCTCTGCTCTCACAATTTCTTCTTCTTGATGAACTTCTGAGTTGGCTCTTTCGACTTTATACTTTATTCTAGCTTCGATTAGAGGTATGAATATGATCTCTACCTCTTTTCGTATTGCAATAACCTCTTTCCAACGGTTTCTAAAGATTAATTTCCCGACTCTAGGGAAAATGTCAAGTATTTTGAATCATATCGTAGCTAAAAGTGCTCGATGTTGTACATCCATAATTTGATTGATTTTTGAACATCGTCAAGCTATGCAAGAAGACTAAAGATGGCATGCTTTATATGATCAAGTAAGATCACTCCCATTTTAGAGTCAGATTTATGAATTATCTTTTGAATGAGGATATTTAGTGCCCAATCAGCTCGAGATTTTGATCGGGGCGTGGTACGTAACATTTCCGCCCTGAGGTTCCTACGTAGCACCCGCCACGTAGGTCCATACGCGGTATTGATGCTTCGATTTTTGCTACTAAGAATGAGATTGGTTGGTAATTCGAGCGGACGATCGGAACAAAGAGCACCGTGTTGGATTAAAGATTGGTAGGCTAAAGAGTGACTACTAATAAATATTGAAATAGTAGTACCTATTTTGAGGGTAATAATAGGACCATATTTAGATATGAGTTTTTTGTAATATAAGTTCAATATCATCTAAAGATTTAGTTATCAACAATGGTAAATTTCCAATAAATGGAAATGTAGAAGGTCCTGGTGGGAGTTTTTTCTTAGTTTTGGAATTTGAGAAGAAGAAAAAAAAGAAATTAAACAGAAAGATGAGAGTAATAAGAAAAATGATGAACCAAGAATCCATTATTTCTGGTTGTCATAAGAAAGAAAGAATTGTTTTATGTCTTAATTTATAGTCCCTCCTTATTTTACATGACTCACATCACTTTTTAATCAATTCTAAAAAGAAAAATATATTTTGTAATAAATTAATTTTAAAATAATTATTTTATTTTAGTGAAATGATTTATAGTTACATATATATATATATTTACAAAATTTCAAAATTTTTACTTTTTTTTTATTATAGTTTGTCAAATCAAACTACATTATATAAATTGAAATGGAAGGAGTATGAGTTATGGGCAGGTTATTTTATTTTTAAAAAAAAGTTGTTTGTTTTGTTGTACAAAGGGTCACCACTTATCCTCTCTGCCAATAATAAATTCTGACTTTAATATTTGTATTTTTTGACGGCACTGATTTCGAGCTACAATGTAGTTTCTCTGCTCAATAACAATTGTCTATTATATTATTTTAAAATATTTAATAATATTTGTCTACTTAATGAAATTAATGAGTAATTTTATACTTAATTTTAAATTTATTTTTATCGTTAATTATAATTATTTTTCTATTATATTTTTTAAGACATTGTATTTATTATATTCAAATATGATATAGTAAAATTACTCTTTTATTTATAATTTCTTAAAAAATATGTAAAATTAATAATGGACAAATATTGTTGGACAAAGAGAATAACACTTTAATTCAACAGGTGCATAGGTTTGGTACTTGCATTAAAGCCTTGAAAAAATTAACTAAGATTTACATAGCATAAGATCAAACACTTCCCGTGAAGATTCTATTAAGGTAAAAGGGCAAATATATCTTTAAACTTTTCGATTTAGTGTCATTAAAATGCACCCAAAATCAGTAGATCAAATCCAATACAAATCCCACACCAACAATGATGTTGTGTCGACATGCTTATGAGTGCAGAGTCCAAGCAACTTTTATAACAAGCAACGAGACTTATCATCCTTTGATGTGGTGTAATGGATGAGGCTGCTCCTTCCTTAATAATTGAGAAAAAACATAAATTCACCCCTGAAGTTGTACCGAAAAGTCAGTTATACGCTTAAACTATTGAGACGATCTATTACACACTTATACTACTCAAAAGTGAATTTAATATCACCCTCAAAGCTAACTAGAAAATAAGGTTAAATAAATAAAAAAAAAAAGGCGCGTTGAGTAAAAAAAAAAGGCAAATTTTTTCCCATCCCACCCTTCTCCTTCACGTTACCCTACTGTAGCACCCTAGAAACTTTTTGAGCTAAGACTCAAACCGTTCTTCGTAGTGAGTGAGATTTTACCAAGGAATTAAAAATTTCTTGAGTGTTAAAGTCACTAGATGTAGCACCTTGAGTTCCAACAAGAACCAAAGAGAAAAGCATTCAAGTCATTCCTAAGTTTTTCTTAAGTTTTGGGTCAACTTCAAATGATCATAACTTTTAGTACAGGATGAGTTAGGAGACCCACAATATAGTAAATTAAAGCCCTTCGAGTCCTCTTTCCAACGCCACCAATTTTGCTGAATTCCGAGCTCTGAGTAAAAAGTTATTACTGATTTACTAACGACGCCCAAACTTGGCAGCAGCTCCGTGATGGCTCTGCGTCACAGAGCCAATACGGACCTCACTGTCTGGTGGAAAATTATTCCGACTCCCAGCTCATTTTAATTATTTCTTTAAGGGTATTTTAGTCCTAAAAACCCTTAGGAGGTCATCTAAATTGCCCTAAACGAGTAGAAAATCAGTTTTCTTAAATCAAACCCTTTCATCCACTACAAAATTTCTACGCTCAAGGGATTCAAGAAACGCTAAGGCCATCTTTCAAGATTTTCCTTCAATTTACTTCAAGAAGATGATTCTTTTAGGTACGTAAGCTTTCATAGTATTGGGTTTGTTCGCCCTCATGCCAATCATGTTTAATTCTATCCTTGAATTCATTTTTGAGATTGAATTATTAAGTTCTTGAGTTTTAGCCAATATTGATAATCTTATTGAGTTCTTGAGGTTTGTGTTTCGTTCTTTGATAATGAAGTTCTTATTGAGTACTAGAGGCGAGGGTTTGCGAATAAGATGAGTTAATTGATATTTCTTTGTGTGGGTTTCACTGAAATTGTTTTGTTTTAAAAGAATTCATGAATTTTGACCTTATAATTGCAGTAGGTATGAGTTCATTCGAGTTTGAGAGAGGAAGAAAAGATCGGGCAAAAATATGTACCCAGCTCCGCGTCGCAGAGGTGTTTTTAAACATTCAGTCCCCCGAAAAGTACCCCCCTCTCCGCGTCGCGGAGACTTAAGTCCACTGTCCCAAAATTTATTTTAGCGACCAATTATTTAATTCCATCTCTGCGTCGCGCCAGTGTTCTTTAATTTGGGTCTTCGCCCGTTCTTGTGATCAACTATCTTAACCCTCCTAAATCATTGAGAGGTCCTACATTCCGAAGCATAACCCTTGAATCCATAATTCAAATTCAAGGTAGAGTTAAAAGCTAGGTCTTGAGAGTTCTCTCAAACATTTTTGAGAAAGTCCCTTTGAGAAGTCTTCTACAACTTCTAATAACTAGTTTCAAGACTCGAGTAAGTGAGCATGAGAGTGAGGAGAATGTATTCATGAGTCTACACTATCACCTAAATCCTTCATATCATGAACCATAACTCTTGAATTCATAATTCACATTCAAGAGAGAGTTAAAAGTAGAGTTCAAGAAAGTCTTTGAGTTCAATTGTGAATCCTTTGAGACCCACCATCGATTTGAGTTAGGTTTTGAGAAGTAAGTATGCAAATGAGAAGAGTCGTATACCTGAGTTCCTTATTGATATTTTGACCCTTGAGTCAAGTCGTTCATGCCCATAACTTCTGCATGAACTCCATCAGTTTAGTATCTTTGAAAGGAGTAGTATCTTCAAGTTCTAAGTCTTGAGTATTGAGTTCCTAACCCTTTTGAGATTATAATCCTAATCATGGAACTATTACCTATTACCCATGAAGTCCATGAGTTGAGTTGTTCATGCCCATAATTCCGCATGAACATTATAAGTCAAACAATCTTGAGATGAGAAGTATTTTTGAGTCCTTAAGTTGAGTAGTTCATGCTCATAATTGCACATGAACCCTCTGAGTTGAGCATTCTTGAAATTTGTAGTATCATTGAAGTTCTTGGGTTCCTAGTATTTGAGTCTATCTATGGTTATTGAAAACCTTGCATTGAGTCGTTCAAGTCTATAATTCAGCGTGAACCATATTTTAAGAAGTCTTTTACAAATGTTTAAACTTTGTTTTAAGACTTAAGCTTTGAAGTTGAGTAAAGAGTAAGAGTAAAGTTCATTTTCTTTAAAATGATATATGGAAACTAAATATTCCTAAGAGTAAATGTTTTCACATTTAAGATGAGGGGAAACTGAGATTTCCAAAAGAGTTTTGAGCAAGAAAGGGAACATCGATTCCAAGAGAGCTTTTAAGCTAAGTTTTTGAGTAATTATCTCAAACTAAAGAAAGAGTTTTGTTTTTACAAATATATGAGCTAAGTATATTTTGGGAGTAGTATTGAGCACCAATATGGGGGCAAGTTTGAGTTTAGATAACTCACGTCTCCATAAACCATGTAGCCATCATGGTAGTGAAGGATCATACTTTTTAGATGACTCCTTAAGATGCTTTTAGCATAAGCTAGTGGATCCACTAAGTTAAGCGTTCTATATGATGACAAAGTATAGGACAGTTCTGGCAGCGTGGGCAAGAGGTTGTATCACCACTTAGGCTCATAGTGGTGGTTGTCAGTTAGAGAAACTCTCACAGAAACTATATTACTTTATTATATAAGTAAAGTTGAGTTTGTTATTGCATTTTCTTTAACGAACTAAGTTGTTTTTACTGTTTTATAAAGGTTTCCATATATTGCATGTGTATTGTTGCTTTATATTGAGTTGACTATCCAGAGTTGAGTACCCAGAGTAGAATATCATATCTTTGAGTTGAGTATCTAATCTCTGAGTTGAGTATCTTATCCATGAGTACTTCTGAGTTGAGTAAGTTTGAGTAGTTTTGAATATCTTTGAGTATTCCTTGAGTTGAGTAAGTTTGAGAAGAGGTAAGTATATCTTTCCTTTTTATCAAGTTTCAAGCTTATGTTTATGTTTTAGAATTCCCTTTAGATGCTTGTACATTCCACGTACTGAGCCATTTGGCCTGCATCTTTTCATGATGCAGACACAAGTATTTGGGATCATCAGCAGGAGATTCGTTGATACATCCGGGAGTTCGAGCTAGCTATGGTGAGCCTCCTTGTTTCCGGAGGATTTCATTTAGTTTTCAGTTTAGCCAGGATATCGTTGGTCTTGTCCAGACTTCCATCTTTATCAGTTAGAGGTTTCATAGATAGTCAGTATAGTTGAGAAGCCTGTATTATTCATTTATTTTATTAAATGCTTTAAAGACTTAAGTTGCCTATTCTATGGCAAGTTGAATATATTATTTTTTTTCTAAGTTGTTCATTTGAGTTAAAGTTTCGAAAAGTTGAGTTTATTGAATTTTATTCAGTTTTAAGCTTTTACATGCTTAAGTTAGTCTTCCGCTTGTAGTCAACCAGGATGAGGGTTCGCTTGGGGACCAACAATGGTTCTTAAGTGCCAGCCACGTCCAGGGTGTAGACTCGGATCGTGACACCTACCTTTCTTCTTCCTCCATTTTTTTTCGTATCACAAAAATTCTTTTTGCTTGGCTAATGTGAAAAATATTTTTTTTTCATGATAAATTTTCAAGAGAAAAATAGAAAACAACATTGCGGGATAGAAATTCATCGCAAAGATCGCGAAGTTGTTCAATTAATTAGGTTCAGTACTGTTCGAAAAAAATTTCGGTGAGACATCTAAAATTGGTCAATTCTTACTATTCCCACATCAAATTTGTCAAGTCAAGAACGGATTATTCAATTTATTTTTGTGTTTTTTTGTTGATTGTGAGCATTTGAAATAAACAAAATTAATTTTCAGATCTTATTTTTTTTGTGTAAAAAGTTCATGAGTTTTTGTACAAAATTCAATTTTTTAATGTATGTTCACAAATCTTTCTTCTCTCTCAGAAAAATCCTCTCTGGATTTTCTTCAAAATCAATAATAGTAAATCGAGCCCTAGTTTTTCAATTGTCTGACTAAAATCTTTGCAAATAAATATGGCAAGTTTTCACAATTCTCCTCTTTGAGCTTGAATGAAATTTGTATATTGTGATAATTTTTTGTGGTGAGTTTGGTGATGGGTGAAAAATTAGTGGTGGTATGACTTTTAATTTATATAATGACATTGAAACTCGTAATTTTGATGTGGATGGTGAATTTATGGTTATGACTGTGATGAATATTTCAAAGATAGTGATATGGTTCCAATGGTGAATTTAGTTAAATTTATGATGTTTGTCATCGATTTTTTTATGATGGCAATGGTTGTGGGAAGATTCCAGTGGTGAATTTGATTATGGGTGGTGAAATCTATGGTGGTGGAGAAGTGAATTTGATGATAGTAGCAACAATGGTAGTGATTTAATGGTGGATTTGACGGTGTTTAGGGAAGAAGAAGAAATTGGGCAACATGGATTTTTTTTTAAAAATCTGACGTAATTATTTATGTGGCAGTGACATGGTGATGATGTGGCACGAGTGTGAAACACTTTCTCATCATGTGACTGGTCATATGTGCCTCAGGGTTGAAATAAATTCACTTTTAAGTAATTCAGGCGTGTAATAGGTCGTCACAATAGTATAAGCGTGTAACTGACTTTTCGTGACAAGTTTAGGAAAAAATTTATGCCTTTTTCCTTAATAAATTCTTAGTAGTTGGACTCCTATGCGAACATCAGACTAAAAAAACAAGCAATGAGACTGTACAACGAAAAACAGACAAATGAATAAACAAAAAGCTTACCTTCATTAAGTGCAAATAAATAAGGCTTAAGTCTCAATTCATCTAGATTTGTTCCACATGATACTAACTAAAAGGGAGAAGCGCTTTCTGCTTGGATTTTTTTTACACTCAAAGATAGAATACGAAACCTCGATATGGTTAAGGGTGCATTGCGGAAAAGACCAATTCTAAATTAAAAAAGCTTACCTTGCAAATAAATAATATCTAAGTCTCAATTCATCTAGATTTGTTCCACATGAGACTCACTAAAAGGGAGAAGCGCTTTCTTTTTGAAGTTACTCACACAACTCAAAGCTCAGATACGAAACCTCCATATGGTTAAAAGGTGCATTGAGGCAAAGACCAATTCAAAATTTTGAATTGTGAGAAAGAAAACTTATAATTGGGTTCTCAATTAATTATTTATTCATACCAAGTGGATTTCTTAACATAAATAGAGTAAAATCTCACTAAATTAATATAGGGAACCATGCAATAATATTATTTTGTAGAATTATTATTTAATCGATAAATTAATATTTATTAATTTAAAGAGTTTTTTGACATTCAATGACGGTTAATTTTGATATCAAATTCATTGTATCTTACTAATTTATATATCATATTTATTAAATTCACATTAAAAATAAATTTATTATACATAAAGTACAATGAATACATCAATGTTAATGATAAAGTTGAAAATGATACAATACAATATATGGAACCAGTTACGGGTAAGGAAACACTTATTGCATCTAGAACTCTTCACAATTTTATGGTACAGTTCGAAAAAATAACATCTGAACTTTTGGATGCAATAAGAACAGTTAGAGATGAACTTCAACTATATTTAAATTTTAACAAAAACCAAATCACAATAAAATCATATTTCACTAAACTATCTTAGATATATTTGTATTTAAAAAAATATTAATTTATAATATTAATAAGACCATATATTTATATAGGGGTCTTATGAAAATATATTATCTTACTATCTTAGAAATGAGTAATTTTTTCTATTGATTCAAGTCGGAACCAGGGGAAATATTATCTTAAGAAAATTAATTTACCGAATATTAATTTAGTGAGATTTTACTGTGTATGCTTTTAGTTAAAGTTATTAAGGTTTTCAATTGTTCTTGATTCCACCCGAGGAAGTCTCGAATAGTTTTTTTTTTTTATGGTTCACCTAATGGTTTGTTATGCTTCAATTATTCTTTGTTTTGTTTGTTATTTTTCTTTTTGGTACATCTAATAGTTTTGTTATGTTCAATTGTTCTTTGGTTCGTTTAGAATCGTACATAATCAAACCTCGTTATAACATTTATTTATTAGAACATCATTTTGATAAAACGATCTAATTTTCTATTGAATTGATTTTTCATGTCATATTTTACTTCTCTGTAAATAACATTCTACCAATAACAATAGTGACACTCATTACAATGGTACACTCTTTGTAAAGTTACATCTCTATAATAACCAATTTTCCATTGGAAAATGTTCAATTGCTATTTCTACAAATATTTTAATTGAATCTTGCGTTTTCACAAGGAAAAATTAGGAAACTTATCAATATTTCAGTAAGAATCTATACCTGACCATATGTTTTCTCAATGAGTTGATTCAACTAACTTTATCGCGAAAAAACCTTCCACATGACAAGTTGGTTTTGAAAGCATTTATTAAGAAGATTTTATAGTAACGGCCTTCAAAACCAATCTTTTGGATAGCATGAGGGAAGAATTGCGAAAATTTGATAACAATTGCCCTTATATCGTAATCGAAGAATTAAATTAGTTTGATTCAGTTTGATTTTTTGATATTTATGTCCACGCCTAACTAGATCTTGAAGAATCCACTGAAATATACATCTTGACTAAATATCTTACTCTTAAGATGTCATTAATATAAGATAACCATTATCAACGCTTAAACCGACTCACAAAAATTAAAAAATAAATCCAATTTGTATTCATACATGATTTCATTTTTCAAATATTATTTTTCACTTTGATCCTGTAACTTTTATCGTACATCCACCCCAGTTAATAGTCAATCATAACGAGAACACAATCAATTTTGATGAGTATTTCAGAGTAGTGGTGGAGTTACTATTCTGATTAAGAGGGTTTAAAATTATAATGAAGAAGTAAATACATGAAATATAAACGTTAAGAAAATTCAATATCTATATCTAACATAAGTTTAACTTTACACAAAAAAGGTTCGAATGAATAAAAATTTCTATGTTTCAAGTCAAATAAAACTTGTGTAAACTTAAAAAATTAACACTAATATACATGGCCAATAAACAATATAACCTCGTGAAGATGGATTCTAGGTTATTAAAAATGTCACACGTAGGTTATAGTGGCCTTTGACTTCCAATTAATTATGTACAATATGTTGTTTGAGTAGAGTGTGCAATAACAATAGTTTGTGTCATTTATAGATTACGAATTACGTAGTTAAATCAATAATAGATTCTTGCATCACGATAGATGAAAAAATGAATTATCTATGTTCTTTAAGGTATGATTTTGGTAGAATTCAATAACTTTGATTAAGTTTTGTATTTGTTTCAAAATATCCATTTAATATATATGTATAATTCATATATAATAAGTGTATGATCGTGTACAATCAATATATAATCTATGTGTTTTGGCTAGAAAAAATAAACAGTAAATCAATTTCGAGGACATATCCGCCCTAGCTACATACACTCTCTTGAACTACAACCCTTCATAAATACAAAATACTTCGTATCGTGTTACTTTTTTTTGATTTGTTTGGGATAGAATCAAGAAATGTTTGTAGGAAAATCCAAAAATTGTAACTTGTGAAATAGACTTTCTAAACCTAATTTCAGGGGAGTGGGTTTTGACTTATGGGAAAGGGAAACTTTTGGAAGTTTCAAAAAATTCAGTCTCTGTGGGTAGGTGTGAACTTTGGTCCGTGAGCTTTTTTTGGTCTTCTTTTTCACTCACTTCCTCAATGTATTTCCGGAACACATGTTGGTGTTTGGCCCTACATAAATCAATTACTCTATCTGTATCGTATCGAGTCAAACTATATCAGATTGAAATAAAAAGAGTAAAATTAGAGGCAGTATAGCTTAAGAAGTAAGTTATGTATGAATAATAATGCTAGGATTAATGTTTATGTTAGGACTAGTCATGGAGTAATTGTTTATGGGTGATTAATACTTAAGGAAAATCTTATATATTAATTAGTTACAACCGCATAAAATAATTTATAAATTCTCGCATAATTAAATTTGATTATTATTGTTGAAGAGTAGTCCGACATCAGATGGAAAATGAATGAGTTGTCTTCTTATATGGTCTTGGACAATCCACCTTTTATAAACTATATTTGAATTGATTTTTTGAATGGAAATTTAACTAATAATTGTTATCTCAGAAAAAGTGATTTATTGAGATAATACTTGTTAGTTGAGTTACCATATGAGAAATCAACACATACTGGACGTGAAGTATATCCGGGCCTAAACTTGAGGTTCCACGTTGAATGAAAAAAAATGGACGATTTCCTTGTATGATCTTCGAGAATCCTTTTCATGCAAAACTTTAAGTTGTCTAGGTATTTATATATTCCTTTTGTTTCGATATGTTTAACCTACTTTCTTTTTAGCCCGTTAAAAAATGACCCTTTCTCTTTTAATAACTCTTTAATTTTTATTTTTTCGCATGATATATTTAATGTCATAAGATTAGATACTAACATTTTAGTACATCTAATATATTTTTCATTTAATATCAATAAATTCAAAAATCTTCTTTATTTTATCAAACATCGTGTCGGAGGTACTAGGGAGTACCTCTAGCAACATACCAAATCCCATCAAATCGAACTCCCTTTATTTAGGGCCCCTCTATTCTTGAGATTTGATCACTCTCTCACGGACTCAAATTTAATTTTTAAAAAACCCGCCAACTCTCAATCTCTATGTATATATATATGCACATTGCTTGTTCCCGCTAAACTACAAACAAAAACTTCCCCTCAAACACAGCTTACAATTTTCAAAATCTCACTCAAAACGCGCTGAGTTGAAATCCGTTCCAACTAAGAATCCTTGTACTTACTGAGAATTCAATAAGTGATCAAATGGCTGTAACAATGAACTCGAATGCCAGAACGAGCACTGAGATTTTGATCCCGAAGAAATGGAATCACACTTCTCCAGAGAGAAACATCATTTGGATGGAACCAAAGCCTAACAATAAGGCTTTGAAAAGTGTTCCTGTTATCTATTATATCTCCAGAAATGGACAACTTGAGCATCCGCATTTCATCGAAGTTCCGCTCTCTTCCTCCAATGACGGACTGTTTCTTCAAGGTAATAATATCAAATACATTATTATTCATAGAATTTTCAAATACAGAGTCTTTTTTTTTTTTTTGTTGATTCGTGTTTTTTTTTTAATTGTTAGATGTGATAAATCGGTTGAATTTTCTAAGAGGAAAAGGCATGGGTTATTTGTTCTCCTGGTCCTGCAAGCGGTATAAAATTCTATTTTTCTGATGAAATCTACAGATTCTTAACTTTTTGGATGCAATTTGTGTTTTTTTAGTGTTGATGATTTTTATCTATTGATCAGGAGCTACAAAAATGGGTATGTATGGCACGATTTATCGGAGAACGATTTGATTCATCCAACGAACGGTCAGGATTACGTTCTCAAAGGATCGGAGCTTCTAGAAACTTCAATCAGTTCCCGATTTTGTGAGATTTCGTTACCTCAATTGCAGAAATCACCTTCTTCGGATGAAAATCGTGATTCTTCTTCTTCGTCGACTACGACGAGGAGGAGGAATCAGTCGTGGAGTTCGTTCGAAAATCCTCAACAAGAGTACAGATTAGTGTACAAGTGCGAATCAGGCAGAGAAATCCCCGGAAAATTCATGTCGACGGCAGCGGCGGTGGATGCGGCGACGCAGATGGGGGAGAAGCGGAGGAAGGAGGGGAATAAGATTGCGGAGCTGAGCAGAGAAGGTTCGTCCCCGTCTCCACCACCGCCGTCAATGTCTAGCTCCGACGGAATGGACGGTGGGGATGGATCGAAGGGAGTTAGTGTTGGAGATCAAACGGCTGAGATTGAGTTTAGTAGTGGTAGAATGAGTGCTTCTCGAGTTGTGATGCAGCTTATCACTTGTGGATCTTCCACTTCAGCTGATAATTGCTCGACAGTAAAATCAATGAAGAAGTCGCGGAGTAAGAACTTTCAATAAAGGAGTTCAATATATGAAAATGTTGGAGTTCAATATCTACATAAAAAAATAACTTTAATCATGTATAAATAATGTAATTTAATTTGAACTCACTCGATCTTACATGGCTTCACCCTTGCTTTATATACCTTTCTGTGTATTTTTTCTTCTAAATTTCATAATTTTTATGTCCAAAACGTCCACTAAATATATTCAAGCTTCTTTACTATGAAATGGATTAACAATACTATTCCTTTAAGAGGAAATAATCCAATTATCTTTTAAAAAAGAAAAAGAACTGAACAATAAAATTAACTCATTCATAGCTAGTTAGCTAATTTTTAAATTACCTTATCTCATTATAAATTCTTCGTGTAATTCTCATATGAAATATTAAAATATCATAGTCAATCCCATTAAATTAGTGAACAAGTTTAGAATGTAAGATTATTTGTCAACACATTTTAAAAAATGAGGCTAAGACTAGTTTGAGACTTGGATCGTGTTAAAATTGTCTTCAAATATATCAAAATGATTAGGAATTAGAACAAGTGTTTTAAATTATTATTTGGATTTAAGAAACAATTTTCAACCATGGAACAAATCACACATTTGGGAAGTGAAAGATTGGTATGTTCATAGGTCAGCTTGTGTCACGACCCAATCCACCGAGCTGTGCGGGCACCCACTCTAACACCTAAGTAGGAGAACCCTCATATCCTAATAGTTTAAACATGCAGAAATTTTAAGAAAACCAGAAATAAATATAACATTATGATTTTATAAATAATACCTATAGACACAATTGTAGTAAAACTTGACGAGTAATTTAACAACTACCATGAATCTAGTCTAAACAGGTACAAGAGCTACTAAAGTACAACTGGACAAAATAAATAAGAGACACAACTCCCACCATGCAGAAGGAAGAACAGAAGTTGCTGGAGATTTTCTTCGTCTTCACCTAATGAAACGCCACCAATATTGTTTTATTATAAAAATATAGTTTTGACTGGTTTAGAGTCGCCACTTAATTTTTTAAAAAAAATCAAGAAAACTGATTTTCAATGGATTAAAACAGGGAATCAATTGAAAATATTTAAAGGGGGTTCGGGGTTCTTATTAACATTTCGGGAAGGGTTTGAAAGCACCCGAAATGTCCGCTAACACGCAGTTATCCGGCGATTAATTATTTGGCTAAAATAATCTTAAGAAAATGCATACTTGTTTAAATAGAGGGAATAAACAACTAAGACTCAAAATCATTCTTAGGGGAAGAGGAAAATATATTTAAAAAAAAAAAAAAAAGAAAAAAAGTTATTTAGTGAAATTTTAAAGTAAATTAAGTGAAAAACAAGATTATTTAGTCTTTTAGAAAATCCTGAAGTGACTATCTTTTGGGGAAATCGAATTAGAAAAACCTCAAAATTAACTAGCAAACAAACAATTAAACAAGTACGAAATAGATAAAAGAGAGAAAGAACGAGAGGGAGCCCTGGGGCCCAAGACCGGGTTTCTGTTTGCCTGGACCAGTACTTGGACCCATCTTCATTTTGGACCTTTGGCCCATTCGCGTCACTTGCACCTGTCCTAAACTAACATAAAGAAATATATTTTTCTCTTTTCTTTGGGCTTTAGACCCAATTCTTTCACCTGTCCTAAACTTCTAACAGAAACAATAATAAATAAAATGACAAGAGCTTAGGCCCAACAAATAACAAAATACAATTTCGGAATTCGGGGATCTTATGCCCATTTTCCTTCGTATGCACTAGATGTATACTAGTGTATACAATCCCGTATGTCTGCTTCGAACATCTGTGCGCCGAATTCGTGGATTTATCTGACTCGATGAGGAATTTGAGCCTTTTCGTTCTCCCGAAAGGCAAAGGGAATGACGGGAGTTCATGGTGAACTCGGACATATTTTACATGCAAACAAAGAGTAATACAATTAGCATTCACACTTAAAACTATTTAACGAGAGCATCACCTTAAACAAATGTACAAAATACGCTGGCATCACACATAACGTGAAAATAAAAACATATATTCACAAATGCAAGCAAGGACTAGTCAGTTAAGATTATGGGAATATAACTTCTGTATCAAATTTTCTACATAAACTAAAAGTGACATAAGAAATTAATGAGAAGTTTAGAATTGCTTTTCAACTTTGATTGGCTTTACAGAATGCTTCAAATAAAATTTTCGTCTATGATATAAGAGGAATAAACTACTATTAAATAGTCAGATTACCAAACTAAACAGCCCATATCCTTTCGGTTTAAGGATAATCTAATAAAAATATAAACACCTAGTAAGCCAAGCCGTAGCATTATAATCCCGAACAAATGAACTAACATGCATTTCTAAACAAAGCAGTTAACATTCAATTATAACAAAATCATCAAATAAACCTCTAATATTCGGCAGTAGCGAGAAAACAAAACAAAGAGCCACCAATTTTACATACAAAAATCAACCTAATTATACCAAAATATTTTTTCGGTCCATCAACGGCGATTCTGAACGATTGAAAAAGAGGATGCACATATTTTTAAAGAAAGACTACTAGAAGTTAAAACGACTTGAACCTTTCACGCAAAAGAACAATTTCATAGCAAAGAAACCAAGCTTGAGCTTACCAAAACTTTAGTCATTCACAATCAACGACAAGATAGAAACCAACATTTAATCTATACTTTATTAAGGGGAAGTTGAATGCCAAACCCAACAGAACAACAAGACTTACTCAGTTTAACATAAATAAAAGCTAAAACAACAATGCGCATAATTTAAGACTGGAAAAGGCTAAATAATTAATTTAAACAGTTGAACCGATCCATCTGGAAATAAGGAAAATGCAGTAAACAAATGGAGGACACACTGACGGCATATAAACAAACCCGACTCATTTATCCTATTTAAGGTGCAAGAACGAAGAAAATGACATCAAGAACAACAAAGGTTCGAAACCGGTCCTCTACACATTCATGCAAGTACTCCGACCCGTGCTCATAAGTGAAATACTCGACCCTTAAGACAGGTAAAACAACCCCAACTTAAAGGAAAACACAAACAGAGAGGCATGCTTAAATGTGCAATAAATTCTGGAGAAACAAGATACGCTGCTCATTTTAGGAAAAGGGAAAAGAAAACTTAGACTCAAATAAATCTGCTAAGACCAACTTAATGTCCAACAAAGAACTAAACACTGATTTACCATTTACTAGAATTAAAATGAACAACAGAACTACAAGTTATTTACCTTGTTACGAGCAGCAACTGAGACTCAAGCTTCGGAGAACAATCCCACCACTACGTGAAAGCCTTGAGAATTCTGGTGAATTTAGTAACCACGAACAAGACTAGAACATGTATATTGAGGTGTATTTTCCTTGATAAACTGCTATAAATTTCAATTCCTTTGTGAGTTGGGCCCTTTCTATATTTTTCTCTCTTCTCCTAGCCAAAAGAAAAAACCCCCAACCCCAACAATGAAGAGGAAGGCTACTTAAATAGAAAGGATTTCGGATTGATTTCGGGGCGGAAAAAAAATTTGAAATTCGAATTTCTCTTTCTCCAGCTCCCGCTGGACAGCTTCTCCACTAGTACTAATCTCAACAAATTGCAGCGGATTGAGGAGAGGTGGACGCCTAGGATTAACTTGGCCGTCCTTGAAGCAATGTGTGGATCGATCTAAAGGCCACAAGGACGACAATACGGCTGGCGGATGCTTTTGGCTACTGCAATAGTACGATTCGGAGTGGGAGAAGGCAAAGAATCGTACTGCCTTTTGCTTTCTGTGAATTCGTCCTGTATTGACGCCGTTAATTGGGAACGTGTTCACGCCGTGACTCGCCATGCGCTGCCGTTGGAATTGCGATTGGAAATCAGGAGCGTTGGGGCTGCTTTCCGTCTATTTGTGAGCTGCTGCTGTGTATTGCTGTTGCTTCCGTGTATTGTGGCGGCTGCTGTTTGTTGCTGCTTCTGTATATTGTGAGCTGCTGCTGTTTGCTGCTTACAGCTGTTGAGAAGAGGAGTTGGGCCGGGTCGGTGGAATGGAGTGGGCTGGATCGGCTGTTGTTGGAACACTGATTGGAATTGTAGTGTTGGTGGGCTGTATGTTGGAATGGGCTGGGAATTGGACAGCTGAAGAAATGGCTGCTGGGAGGGATTATTGGGTTACTTGGGAAATTGAAATCAACCCAAAATCAATCTTCTAATTTAGCTAAAAATAGAGTAAGCAATTGGCTAAGATTGAAAATGAATAAGAGTCAAAATGGATTTCGATTATAGCCAAATCAAAATTAATTGGCGAATTTGGCCAATATTTAAACGAGATGAATTTTCATAAGTTAATTAGGGAGCTTCTTAATCTTAACGCAATGAAATAATTAACTTAATTATAAACTAACGATTCAAAAATTATAACCGTGATTTAGACTAAACTAATTTAGTCAAATACTTACTAAAGTTAAAATCTTTTGAGATGATTTTCGTACGTTCACAAAATATATTAGTTATATGCATAAATAATATAAAACATATATACCATTTAGAAGTCACAAACGTGAGAAGCTTATTTAAAATAAATTAAAATTTTTTTTTTGAATTTTATAAAAAATTAACTATTTCAAATCGTTTGGAATTTAAGAAACTCGGTAATTAATCTATATTGTGGAGGTCCAAAATTGGGTGTCAACAAATATTGCATCTAGACTATGTCAAAAGACATAGCAAGAGTAGTATCAGTACAAAACACACGTACTAGTAGACATCATCGGTCAACCCCACGCCCACCACATAACATAAGAAACCAACTAGTAAGATCATGAAATAAACCACTCGCTTCTCCACCTTTACTCTCTCTTGGAAACACCTCCAATATACCCTAGCACCCCGATTACTAACCCCCTTTTGACTCAACCCACTTACCAAATTCTTGATCATAGGTTAACCATTCTAAAAACACGTAGAAAATACCCAAGTACAACCACTACCAATGCAACTACCCACTCACATCATACCCTTGCTTCCTCTTCACATTACTAACCACAGTTACATAATACCTTAATTCAAGCTTTCTTAACATTAAACCCAATCTCTTTCCCCCCGGGTGAAATCCACCTAAGTCTATTCCATCACAAACATTATTGCCACTCTCACCATTACATCCCTCGAACAACTAACTATAAATCGTCATAACACGTATCCCTTAAGTACAACATATACAACCAATACAACCCTATATTCACAATCGTATATCAAGCATACATAATATTTATCAACAAGCACACGAATAACGAACAACTCACATTTAATAGCATATCATTAGTCCTTTCACGGAACCCAATTCAGTGGTCCTCTCATGGAACCCAAACTCAAACTGTTAACATACCGATTCATGGTACCCGATCCAAGTTAGTGTGCCAGAACGTGGCAGCCAATCCTATGTTCATACCTGAACGTGGCAATCCGATCCAAGTTAATTATGCCGGAACGTGGTAATCCGATCCCATTCACACACCACAATCACAAACGCAATCACATCATCAAGATCATACATTAAGAGGTGATTCATGGCATACAATTATTCAATTATCCTCATTTACAACAAGTGTGATTAATAATGCAACATTCGCATACATACATGTATCATAATGAAGCAAGAACAAACATACATCACACAATCATGGAATCACAACCATCACCTACGACTTACTCCTCAATCTCTATCATATATATAAAAATTGCCCATTCTAAGCCCTAGCTCGTCGTTAGGGTTTTCTTATTGGGGCTTAAACACAATTCATCATAATTCCTCAATTTCATCACTTCAATTATCGGATGTAACATACATTCATGAATTTAGTTCTGTTCTTGATTTCATGTCCTTATTCTTGACCCAATTCTATCCATGATAGCAATTCTGGGTCTTCCTAATAACTCGCCAATTTCTCCTCACAAGGCATAAACCCACATACTATGAATTCTAAGGATTATGCATGTAATCTACTCGGTGCATGAAGGTTTACACACAACCCTATCATTGATTTACATATATCACATAGTAAGCATAGATTAAAAACTACTCAATTGTAAAAAAAACCTAGCCTACTTGGGCGCCAAGCAGTTGTATGGAGTTTTTGACTTCGATTCGAGTTTTCTGGCTTCGTGACGGTGAATTTGTCTAAGAATCCGCAAGATTTCACCATCCTCACGCTAGAGTTATCCTTCTCCTTCCTTCCCAAGCTTAGAGCAGCTTTTCTGGGGTTTCTAGGGTGTTTTACGACTTATTTAGGTATTTTAAGAAGATGGAGAAAATAGGATTTCTCGAAATTTACATTCTACCTCTCTTATCCCGCTCTGGCGCCAACTTACCCCACCCTGGCAGCGGCGCCCCAGCAGCACCTGGCCCACCCTGGTGGGTCAATGGCCCAGATTTTCTCGAATCTTTGCTTTTCCTGATTAACAACGGTTCAGGTCGTTACAGCTTGTCGCGGTTTTAAAGTACTTAGGCTGATTCTAAAATAACCTAATAAATAAAATTTGGTATAATTGGATTTTCCACTTTTTTTATTTTGATTTATTTAGCTTGATCTATTCGATTTCACTTTATCCAACAACAAAAGAGTCATAGAAAACGATAGAAATGCATTATGTTATCATTTGAGCATCATGGTCATGAATGACAGTATTAAGTTGAAAAAAGTATTGAGGAGATGTGATAAGACATGATATGACTCAGCTTCATATTATAGGAGACATGATCTTAAATAGGAGGGTGTGGAGCACACGTCTTAGGGTAGAAGGTTATTAGATAATGTAGCGTTGCCTTGATTAATGTGGTTGGTGTTTGTCATTGTACTAGCTAGTTGTATTACTGCAATTCTTGTTTTTGATATTCATCATTATTGTTTTCACTACTCTATCCTATTATGTTGCGTATTGTTTCTCGATTATTGCACTATTTTGTTGTAGTTGTTGCTTCCTTCTAGTAGACTTTGTATTGTTTCCTTGTGACTCGCTATATTTCCTTCTTTGTGTTTATAATTGATATGCATCTGAACCTAGGGTCTTTCGGAAACAACATCTCTTCCTCCACGAGGTTAAACCGAAGGTCTTTATCCTGAAATATTATTACGTCGTTAAAACAAGATTAAATATATAAAATAAAATGGAGTCAAAACCTCAAGACATTATAATTAATTTTCATTTGTTTACTTTTAAGATCTTATAATAATTAATTATCTATTGACGGTGTCATTTGAAAGTCAATTCTAAGTGTCTTTTTTAATAATAACGTAATCCATTGAAATTTCAACTTATATTTGATTATGTTAAATATTTTTTATATTGTTAATAAATAAAATTGGAATTCTTAAAAATAAGTGTGATATAATAATTAATAATCTAGGACATAAAGACCATATATGGATAATTTTTTATTACTACATCTTAAAACTGTTACTGAATCGAATTTAAATTCTCAAAATAAGGGTGATCAAGTAACTTTGGACAAAATAATTATATATATGAATAATATTTTATATACTAATCTTTGAATTTAAATTTAGTAACACAAAAGAAAAAAAAATCAATTGTCTTTACACTTTTTCCTAGGGGTGTACAAAACCAAACCAAACTGCAAACCGAGTCAAACCGAGAAAAAAATACCCGACTAGTGGTTGGTTTGACTTGGTTTGGTATTGAAAAAAAAAACCCGACTATATTCGGGTTGATTTGGTTTTAACTAAAAAAAATCAATCCGAGACCAAACCAACCCGACATTATATATATAATTTTAAAATTTCATTTTATACATAAAAATATTTACTTTGATATAATTTTTAAATATTTCTTATACTTTTTCATAGTTTTATCTTTTAATATATTATTTCAAGTTTAAAACTTAATATTTGAATGGTTCAATAAAGATTATAGTCTACAGATGTTGGTAATTATAATAAACCTTACATCAAAATCAAATTAATGCTAATGCAAAAAGAAAATCAATTCAACACTAAGAATGACAATAATATTGAATATTTGTTTTTTTGGTTTTTCATTGGTTTAGACAATTCAAATACATAATCTAATTTTAATTTCCTTTAATATTTAGTCATGTAACTAATACTTTTTTTTTTTGGTAACTGTAACTTTATTACCAAATATGTCAATTTGTACAGGATTAGAATTCTGGATATGGACATGTTCCATTCTCAGATTCCTACTAAAACTCAAATCAACCTAATTATAATTTAGGCTAGGGGTAAAAATTAAGATTCTGCATATACCCTGTTAATCTAGGAATCATACTAGCTCTATGATGGATCTCTTGTGTAATTAATCTATTGATCATGCCTGTGGTCCTTTCCTTTTGTTGGAAAATTCGGAGGTTCCTCTCCTGCCATATGTAGTATATTGTTGCTGCCAGTGCCATTCTGTATACATCTGCCACAATAGACTTCTTTTTAGCATACCCTATGGCCCATTCCAGTTTCTTCCTTCCAACCTTCACAACCTCTTGTAATGAGTAGCCAGTTGAGCATTTTGTGCCATATTTGTTTTGAGAAGTTACAGGAGAAAAACAAATGTTGATATGTCTCAACTTCTGCCTTGCATAAGGCACATACATCATCTCCTATAATTCCCCAGTTACTTTATCTGTCCTTGGTGTACAACCTTCTATGTATAGCCACATACAGTGCAAACACCCATTTAGGACTACCAAGATTGTTCCATGTCAATCTCCTCCATGGAACCTTATTATACTCTTCTTTTAGTACCTGATACATTTTCTTTATGCTGAAGTTTGTTCCTCCATGATTTTAGTTACCTGTAGGCCCCTTTCTCTTAAACATTGTCCTGCTTTCAATATTTTCTTCACCATCCATGACGCTTGCTTGATATCAACCCCCCAAGGATCCCTACCCTTCAGATAGAAGGTATGAACCCATACAGTCCATAATTTATCTTTCTTTTTGAAGAGATTCCACATATGCTTTAGAATAACTGTTTTGTTCCATACATATATGTCTGTGATGTTAAGCCCTCCAACAGCTTTTGGCCAACACAATGTCTCCCAGGCAATGAGTGTTTTCCCTTTACCTTCTTTGTCTCCATTCCATAGAAACCTCTTGCACATGGATTCTACTTTTTTTAGGACTTTCTTAGGCATTAGGAATATTTGTGACCAAAATCCTTGCATGGCTGAGAGGACACTATTCACCAGCTGAAGTCTTCCTGCATAGGATAGAATTTAGTTGTCCATGTAGTGATTCTGCCCATTATCTTGTCTATGAGGGGTTGACATTGACTTATGGATAGTTTCTTGGAACTCAAAGGTACCCCAAGATATCTAAATGGCAGATCTCCTTTACTAAAAGTTGTGTGCTGCAATATTGTTTGTTGTATTTCCTCTAACACTCCTCCAAAATAAACACAACTCTTAGCTTGATTAGCTATCAGTCCAGACACCTTTGAGAATTGTTGAAAACATTCATACATTAAGGTGGTGGAATCAATATCACCTCTACTAAACAACAGGAGATCATCAGCAAAGCTTAACTGCACAATGTGTTGTTTGTGACATCTAGGATGGTACTTGAAAGTTGGTTTGTCTTTCAGAGCCTTCAGTAGGCTGGTGAGATAGTCCATAGCAAGAACAAAAAGATATGGTGACAGGGGATCCCCTTGCCTCACCCCTCTCTTTGCTTGAAATGCTGGACTAAGACACCCATTAATCATGATTGAGTATGACACTATCCTTACAAAAATCATTACCCAACCTACAAACTTTTGTGGAATCTGCATTCCTACTAGAACCTCCTCCAAAAATTGCCATTCCAAGGAATCATATGCCTTCTGCATGTCAATTTTAAACATGAACCTTGGGGACACACCTTTCCTGCCTTATCCTTTGACCAATTCATGACTCATTATCACATTATAATGTAACATTCTACCAGGTACAAAAGCAGCCTGACTTGGGTCTACTAGATCTTCCATGACAGTGTGCAGTCTATGTGTGAGCATTTTGGAAATGATTTTATACAATGTTATGCAGCAAGATATAAGTCTATACTTCTTGATAGAGGTAGGGTGTTATGTTTTAGGAATAAGAGTGACAACAGTCTTGTTCACAGGACCATACATGTTATTTGTTTGAAAAAAAAATATAAGATAGCTGCAGTTACCTCCTCCCCTATGTCTGTCCAAGCTTTTTAAAAGAAATAAGCATTGAATCCATCCTCTCCTGTGGCTTTAGAGTCCCCAATACTATCCACTGCTGCCTTGACATCATCTGTAGTGAAAGGTTGAATAAGTTTGAGTTGCTGCATCTTGTTAAGTCTGTATCCAGCTTTGAATATATCAGGTTAGGCAATTGGCATATGTCTGGTGTTCTGCCCTAGAAGCTTTTGGTAGAATCCCACAACTTCTTGCTTTATTTCACTCCTTCCTCTTATGGTTGTTCATCCTCTTTTGTTAGCATTGTGATTTGATTATGTGTCTTCCTGTTCTTCATACTAGCAAAAAAGTAAGTCGTGTTAGCATCCCCTAGCTTGAGCCATTGCACTCTTGACTTCTGCTTGTAAATGCTCTCCTCTATTTGACTCCATTTTATCAATTTTGTTCTCAATTTTTCCTCCTCTGCAATCATGATTTGATGCATTATGACTACCCTCATGTTGTTTTGCATGAGCATAAGCTCCCTCCTGATTCTTTGCACTCTATCAGCAACACCCTTAAACTCCTTTTTGTTTAGTTTCTACATTTCACTTCTTACCACTTTCAAGTTCTTCCAGATTCCTTTCAAACCACCTCCTATTATCTGCCAGCCTGCTTGAACCCCTTCCTTGAATTTTTGGTGTTTAACTAAACAATTGTAAAATCGGAATGGTCTTTTCTGAGTGTCCCTTTGGTCCTCTACTATCAACCCTAATGGTGAATGATCTGAAAATAATGGTTCCATGGCCATGACTTGTGTTGGCATTATATCCATCCATGCTGCATTAGCTATTGCCTTATCAATTCGACTATACACATGTCCATTTGTCCAGGTGTATTCCCTTCCTCCTATCTGTAATTCTGCTAGGTTGCAATCTAGCAGGCATTCCCTAAAATCCCTTATCTCTATATCTTGTGCTTGACACCCAACTGGTCTGTCTCCCTGTGTTAAAATAGAATTAAAGTCCCCCATAATCAACCAACGTTCATTGATGTTGTTATTAAGTTGTTTAATTGTTGTCCACAAAGATAGTCTAGTGGCTATTATGTGAAGACCATAGACTGCAGTGAACTGAAATTGAATGTTGCTTTGCTTGATCATCGCCAGCCCGTGAATATATTGAACTGCATCTTCCTTTCTTGTAAAAGTAACTTCATTTGGATTCCATATCACCCATATCCTCCCTCTCACATTATTACTGTCACTTGTGCACCAGTTCCATCCAGCCATGTTCTTCCTAATGATAAAACTTGCTCTCTCATCTCTAACTCTATAATACTTATTAAAGTTATTTTAGTATGATTTAGTACTTTTAAATTATGATCATTTTCATTATGACTTGTTAATTTACAATATTTGTTTTACGCGATTTCATTATTATTATTTTTTTATTGGATATTTTAGTGTCATTACTCATATCATATTTTGTGTTATTTTCTTAAGAAACACCTTAGATAGTTGTATTTTGGTAAGACGAAAGAAATATTTGAAGTACAAGTAAATTATATGTTTGTACGAATACGTTACCTGAAAAATCTGAAAATATGAAAACCCGAAAAAACCCGAGGTTGAAAAACTCGAGTTTTATTGGTTTGGTTTGGATTATAGATTTAAAAATCCGACACAAATGGTTTGGTTTGATATTTGAAAAACCCGAACCAACCCGGCCATGTACATCCCTACTTTTTCCTATTCTAGTCGTCCTTCAGTATCCACCAAACTAACAACTAAGATCATATTTCCTTGAATCATGTGGTATATCTAGACAAGCATAGAATATTATTTTGTATAGTCCACATTGTATATGATCACTCATCCCATTAGTATAAAACCCCTTGAGCTTTCTCTTTCTCTCATTCGTCAAATTTTAGTTTTTCTTATATTTGAGAAATCTAGAAAGTAAATCCATTTTTTAGTGCACTGTTTGGTTTTTTCTCCAATAAGTAAGTTTTCAGATTGTGAGTGAGATACCTTTTACTTTTCTTTTTTCTCATTTGATTTAGCCTAAACTAAACTTCTTGTTTAGTTTATTTTCTAATTATTTCATTTTCATTTCAGGCTTTGCTTTTGAAGTGAGAGATTTTAGCATTGGAGATTTAGCAAATGCAGGACTACATTTGAAATACTTGAAGATGGTAAGGTTTTCGATTTGAATTATATCAACATTTGCAATTTTTTAAAAATATTGTAAGGTTGTTATTTTTATTTCTATCATGTTCTAGCTCTATGGCAAAATTGATAATAAATCTTTCTTGCTTTGGTTTGTTTCTTTTTTCAATCTCTACCATGTGCTTTGATCTTAGTTCATTCTCTTTTTTCTTTGCGGTATAAGATTAATGTTTTTCATTTTGAGGAATTTTTGTGATTCATACCATATATATATATAATTGATTGAGAGTCAATTGTTTGAACCAAAAGTTGCTTTACTTGAATGAAGGCCTTAACATTTTTTTAAAAAATCTATTATTCTAGCTCTTTAAGATGCAAACTTGTTAATAACTTTTTTATATTAGATTTTTTCTAATACTTCTTTTTCAATTAATTTGATAGTCAGTCCATTTAATTTTCTTGAGATATATTACTCCAGATATATCAAACTTGTTCTAGTATTTTTTTTTTCCTCTTATATAAAAAAATTACTTAATCTACGAATAATTCTCAACTTTATTTTTTTAATTTAATTTATAACCTATTATTTCTTTAAAAACTCCCCCTCATTTTTTGGGAACTAAGGGCTTTAGTAGTGGAACTGTCAATTAGAGCAATTTTCTTCTCTCACCTTTAAAGTGATTACATATAAACGTGTTAAATTTAGCACATTTGAAATTAGTTGGTGCAACATTAAACATGGTAACTTTATCCTCTGTACCTAATCATTTGTGTTTAGACAAACTGTGAAGTGGTAATCTATTAATATATCATATTTTCATTCCTGATAAATTTAACGAAAAACTATAAAAAATTTACTCCGTGCTACAAAATTGCTCAAGTTTGTCTCCATTATACGTTGGTCTATTCAAACTCCCACCATTAGGAAAAATTAACATTTCTCTAGTTGGAATTAATTATTCTCTCGTCTGTTTGTCAATATAGACACTTTTCTCCCCCTTTATTTAAATTTCCCTTGTCCTCTTCATCAATAGGAATCCAACAAATCTTCCAAGATAGCCTATTTCTTCATAGTTCGTTTTCTATCCTTTTCTTCTTAATGACTGAAGAAAGTGAATCATCGTAAAATTTGGTATGCAAGATGATGTTATTGCTGCATAGAAAATACCTTTTGATAATTCCTTCACCTTTTCTGAACTGATACATGCATTATTTTTATGCAAAGACATCTCCATGCATACCGATTTCACGTGATGATTCCCTTTCATTAAACATTAGAAGGAAAAGGAAATAATTGATGATGAACCTAACTTGGAAGAGTTGGTCGAAACTCTAATTGACATAGATGATAAAGAAAAATTAACAAACGGGAAAAGAACTGTCCACATTGCCATGTTTATATAAAAAAAAAAAAAGCAAAGAAATAATTCAGTGGTAAAACCTAACTAGTAATATACATCATGTCGCTGCTATTTTTTTTTTTTTGGTTCTTTTAGTTTAACTCTGGCGTTTATACATAAGTGAAGGTTGTTGATCTCATAAGAAAAAGTTGAAATAGCCATTTATATCTTTCTAAAGTAGGTAAGCCTAGAAATTATTGTATTATTTATTATATTTCAATAATTAGTGGATTGATGGCTAACTTAAAAATAACTCATTTCTCCACAATGAAGTACTATGGCAAGTGATTATTATTTATTATATTTCCATATTCAACAATAATACTAATATTATGCACTTGCAACAAAAGGAGAGGTTGCTTCTCATAAATTTCAAGTGCTCTTTGTCATTATCAACCAAATACACCGTTGTTTGTTTCTTATGTATGAAAAAGAAGAAAAGCATTGCATATCAAAAAAACAAAAATTCTCCCCTTTCTCTAAAATTAACAAAACAATTTTTTTTCTGTGAAAAAATGAGCTATTAGAAGCCGAAGTTCTTGTAGGCTTACAAATTACTGAAATCAGAGCTTCTTAATGATCTAGATTTCGAGTTTACTAAAGATGGTCGTGAATGGGTTGAACATGTAATTCATAACGCTTACCCTTTTGACCCAATTATGATCATCATTAGTGAACTTGAAATCTGGATCATTAAGAAGTTCAAATTTCAGTACTTTGTAAACCTCCGAGAACTTAGACTTGAGATCATTCATTTTTCCATAGAGAAAATTGTTGTTTTTTTGTTAATTTAAGAGAAAGAGGAGAATTTTTGGGTTTTGGGGATGCGATGCTTTTCTTCCTTTTCATTTGGAGAAATAGATTATCTTAAAGTTAGCATCAATCAACTAATTATGGAAATATAATAAACAATACAATGAATTCTATGCAGGGCTTACCTATATATATTTTTTTCTTCTTAATGTTGGTGGTGTTTGGATTGGATTGAGTAAATTTTGTCATGCCCCGAGCCTACACCCTGGACGTGGCCGGCACTCGAGAACCATTGCTGGCCCTAAGTGAACCCTTGGCCTGACATACTTACTCAGCGGAAGACTTTACTCAAGATAAATACTTTTAAAAAATAAGTAAACTGAACTGCTCAAAATATAACTTAGAATGTATTATAATAACATTCACTGCCAAAGTGGCAACTCAAGTCTCAACTTAACTGAAAAGGAAAAGTAAAGACTCATGAACTAACATCACTAACTCTGTCTATGAAGCCTCTAAACAACTGAGATGAATGTCGAGACAAGACCCATGACATCCTAATAACAAAAATACTGAAAACAATAAAAGGATCCTCCGAAAAGTTAGGAGGCTCACCGACTCTGATTGCTCAACTGGATCAACGAGGCGCTGGATGCTGATCCTGATTACCTACGTCTGCATCATAATAAGATGCAAGCCAACTGGCATCAGTACATTGAATGTACGAGTATGTGAGTTGGAATGCTAAACACAACATAGGCTTGAAAGGAATCTGCAGAACTTACCTGTCTCAACTCAACATAACTGAACTCATTTCAATATAAAGCAGTTTAAAACAAGTGCAATATAAAGAAAAACTGTTTAAAACATGATGTCAACTCTGTGTGTATGTAAAGAAACATATAACTCTGATATGTATGTAAAAAAACAAATAAACTATGTATTTAAGAATACAATTACTTCTGTGGGAGTTTCTCTAATTGACAACCATCACGTAAGAGCTATTGTGATGATACAACATTTTGCCTCACGCTGCTAGGGCCGTCCTATACCTTGCCAGGGGTATAGAACCTGAACTACTAAGTGGATCCACTATTCTATGCTGAAAAGCACTAAGGAATCATCTAAAAAGTATAACCCTTTTCTACCCATGATGGCTACATGGCTTATGGGGGTTGTGAGTTGTCTGAACTCTCCCCTATATCGGTGCTCAATACTACTCCCAAAAATATGATATTAGCTCCTATGTTTAAAAACATACTTCTTTCTGTGATTTGAGATTAGTGCTCAAAAACTTAGCTCAAAGGCTATCTTGAAAATCAAAGTTTCCTCTCTTGCTTCATTTAGAAAGTGATTACTCTTTTCTGAAAACTAGCCCGAAGGCTCTTTGGAAATCGAGGTTTCCTTTCTTATTTAAATGTGAAAACATTTTAAACCCTTTGGAAATACATAGTCCCCATATACTTTTGAAGAAATGAACTTCAAACTTTTCTCTTAAATCATTACTCAACTTGAACTTTAAGTCTTAAAAATGTTAAACTATTTGGAAAAGACTTTTGGAAAACTCTAAGAACTTCTCTTGACTTGACTCTTACTTCTCTTGACTTTGATCTTAACTTTCCTTGAATTGGATTATGGATTCAAGATTCATGATCTCATGTTTATGGATAATTTCATGATGTTTAATGTACCTTAGAGTGTTGGAATCAACTAGAAACCATAGGTACATTGCTAAGGAACTAGTACGGGAAGTTGAGGAAGAAATAGGAAGAACTGGCGTCCCTGGCACTCTGAGAGGCGCGGGGCGCCAGAACACAAACATCAGAGCTGAAGTTGTGGTTCTCTGGCTGGCGCGTCGCCCCAGAGCCCAAACTTCAGACTCTGAAGTAGGGCGCTCTGAGAGGCACGGCGCCCCAAGCCCTTGCCCAGAAAATTTCCGATTTGTCTTGCTCCTTTTTCATCTCTAAACTCTCTAAACTTCAATGGTTCTTTCCCCAAACATTTAGAATCATTTGTACCCTCAATATACATCAGATTCTACTCGAAAAACACAACTAACAACATGAATCAATCTCAAGAAAACTTCAACAACACAACCCACAAGAATTCAAACGAATTTCATCAAGAACTCAAGGATTTACTTTCAAATCTAATTACTTCGTTGAAATTAAATCATGATTGGTGCGTGGGTGAACTAACCCAATGCTATGTGATCTCACATACCTTGTAGGGAACACCCCTGACGAAATCCACAAGCTAAACTCGACGATCTTGACGAATCTTGCTTCTCTTCTCCTTTCTCCTCTTCTTTTCTCTTTTCTCCAAGCCCTAGCGTATTTTGGTAAAAGCGTAAACTGATCTAATTTTGATTAAACCCTAACTTAATTACCAAAAACAAAATAAAATAATTGAGCAGGGAAAAGACCAAACTACACTTTCAAAATTCGGATTGGACTTTCCTTATTCCAACAACCCAACTTCCAAAGGGCATAACTCACTCATACGAACTCGGAATCGCACAAACTCAGCAGCGTTGGAAAGATCATTCCAAGAGATTTCCTACCATATCTGGAAGTACCTCTAACTCATCCTGAGCTAGAATTTATGGCCATTTGAAGTTGGCCAAAACTCAACTTATTCTAACGTAACAAAATTTCCAGATTTTCATTCTTTCCAAAAATGACTATTTCCAATTATTAGCTTCTTCCTAGTTATTTCAAATTGCGAGATGTTACAATATCTCTCTCTTGGGAACATTCGTAATCGAATGAGATTACTCTTACTAGGCTAAGGTGTAACATGCAACATTTAGTTCAAACACCCACAAGCAAATGCAAAACAAACATGCCAACTTATAAATAATTACTAAGAAAGGATTAGTACCTTAATTCAGAACTTTTCCAGATTCGAAGAGATATGGATATCTCTTCTTCATATCCTCCTTAGCTTCCCAAGTAGCTTCTTTAACAAATTGGTTTCTCCAAAGGACTTTGACTGATGCTACCTCTTTTGTTCTCAACTTGCGAACTTGGCGATCTAGAATTTGAACCGGAATCTCTTCATAAGAAAAACTATCCTTGATCCCAATTTTTTCAGTTGGTATGATCAATGAAGGATCGCCTATGCACTTCTTCAACATAGAGATGTGAAATATCGGATGAACCGCAACTAACTCTTGTGGTAGCTCCAACTCATAAGCTACTTTACGTACCCTTTTTGATATTCTGTAAGGGCTAATATACCGGGAACTAAGCTTCCCCTTCTTACCAAATCTTATAACACCTTTCATGGGTGAAACTTTAAGATATACCCAATCATCTACTTCAAACTCTAACTCCCTTCTCCTAACACCAGTGTAGGATTTCTGACAACTCTGCGCCATTTTCAACCTCTGTTGAATCACTTTCACCTTCTCCATGGCTTGATGAACAAAATATGGTCTTATCAACCCTGCTTCACCAACTTCAAACCATCCAATAGGACATCTAAATCTTCTCCCATAAAAAGCTTCATAAAGAGCCATTTAGATGCTCGATTGGTAACTATTGTTGTAAGCAAACTCAATGAGAGGTAGGTGATCATCCCAATTCCCTTTGAAATCAATCACACAAGCCCTCAACATATCTTCTAAGGTCTGAATAGTACGCTCTACTTGCCCATCTGTCTGAGGATGAAAGACAGTACTTAAGTTCACCTTTGAACCCAAGCCTTTTTGGAATGAATTCCAAAATTGTGCAGTAAATTGCGCACCTCTGTCTAAAATAATGGAGATCGGAACCCCATGAAGTCTTACCACCTCTTGAAGATACAACTTAGCATAGTCTTCTGCCGAATGAGTAGTCTTTACCGGCAAAAAGTAGGTTGATTTTGTCATTCTGTCGACAATCACCCAAATAGAATCATGATGCCTATGAGATCTTGGTAAACCTGTGATGAAGTCCATATTAATAATCTCCTACTTCCATTCTGAAAGTTCTATATTTTGAGCCAAACCATCAGGCCTTTGGTGCTCTACTTTAACTTGTTGGCAATTTGGGCACTTAGCAACAAATTCTGCAATGCCCTTCTTCATACTATTCCACCAATACACCTCTCTCAAATCATGATACATCGTTGTGGAACCCGGATGAATGGAATATCTGGAGCTATGAGCTTCCTCCATGATCCTCTCTTGGAGTCCATCCACCATTGGTACACACAATCTACTTTGATATCTCAATACACCATCTCCCCCTTGTTCAAAAGCTAATACTTTTTGTTTATGAACATTTTCCTTCAATTCAAGCAAAATTGGATCTTATTCTTGCTTTTCTTTCACTTCTGACACTAATGAAGATTCAACCCTATTCATCACCACTACTACTCCTTCTGTTGAATCCATTAGTCGGACTCATAAGCGTGCAAGTTTATGCACATCTTTCGCTAACTCTCTTTTTTCTTCCTCAACATCGGCGGTACTACCCATAGACAACCTGCTTAAAGCATCAGCAACAACATTAGCCTTACCTGAGTGATAAAGAATACTCATGTTATAATCCTTGAGTAATTCTAACCACCTCCTTTGTCTGAGATTAAGCTCTTTCTGAGTGAACACATACTGAAGACTCTTGTGATCAGTGAATACATCTACATGAACACCATATAAATAATGATGCCATATCTTCAAAGCAAATACTACAGCAGCCAACTCTAAGTCATGGGTTGGGTAATTCTTCTCATGAACTTTCAAATGTCTGGAGGCATAAGCTATAACTTTGTCATTCTGCATTAGGACACAACCCAAACCAACTCTAGACGCATCACAATACACCACAAAGCCTTGCGTACCTTCTGGTAAGGTCAACACTGGGCAATAGTCAACCTCTTTTTCAATTCCTGAAAGCTTTTCTCACAAGTTTCAGACCATTTAAACTTCACTATTTTATTAGTTAACTTGGTCAAAGGGGATGAAATAGATGAGAACCCCTCTACGAACCTTCTATAATAGCCAGCTAATCCCAAGAAACTCCTAATATCAGTTGGAGATGTGGGTCTAGGCCAATTCTGCACTGCCTCAATCTTCTGGGTATCAACTTTAATTCCCTCTCCAGACACAATATGGCCTAAGAATGCCACAGACTCAAGCCAAAACTCACATTTCGAGAACTTAGCATACAACTCTCTATTTTCAGAGTATGGAGAACTATTCTGAGATGACTAACATGATCTTCTTCGTTCCTTAAATAGATTAGTATGTCATCAATGAAGACGATAACAAACATATCTAAATAAGGTTTTAATACCCTATTCATAAGGTCCATGAATGCTACAGGCGCATTAGTTAAACCGAACGACATAACCAGAAACTCATAATGACCATAACGGGTCCTAAATGTTGTCTTGGGAATATCATATTCCCTTACTTTCAACTGATAATAGCCTGATATGAGGTCTATCTTAGAAAAACAAGTAGCACCCTGAAGTTGATCGATAAGATTATTAATTCTCGGAAAAGTATACTTGTTCTTGATAGTAATCTTGTTCAATTAGCGATAATCTATACATATCCTAAGGGAACCATCTTTCTTTCTCACAAATGGGACCGGAGCGCCCTAAGGTGAGATACTTGGTAGAATGAAACCTTTCTCTAAAAGATCTTTCAACTGCTCTTTTATCTCTTTCAACTCTGCTGGTCCCATACTATATGGCGAAATAGAGATAGGACGAGTATCATGAATAGTATCTATACCGAAGTCTATTTCTCTCTCAGGAGGGACTCCGAGAAGATCATCAGGAAAGACTCCTAGAAACTCTCTTACTATTGAAACTGACTGAATAGGAGGTATCTCAACACTAGAGTCATAACTCGGACTAAGTGATATACATACCCCTTGGAAACTAACTTTCTCGCCTTAAGGTATAAAATAAAATGACACTTAGGCACTACTGAACTGCTCTTCAACTCTATAACTGGTTCACTGGAAACTGAAACTTGACTACTTGAGTTCTACAATCTGTTGATGCATAATAGACATAAAGCCAATCCATACCTAGAATAACATCAAAATCTACCATGTCTAACTCAACTAAATCAGTCATGGTACTCTTGTGATTGATGGGAACGGAACAATCACGATAGACTTTTTATGTTAGAATAGACTCATCATCAGGTGTAGAAACACAAAAGGGTTCACAGAGTTTCTCAGGAAAAACATCAAACTTATTTGCAACATAAGGGGTTATAAAAGATAAACTTGTTCCTGGGTCTAGCAAAGCATAAACATCAAGAGTAAAGACTTTGATCATACCAATGACAACATCTGGAGAGTTTTCTTGCTCATGACAACTAGTGATTGCATAAAGATGGTTTCCTTTTCCGCGTGCCCTTGAAGTAGCTCATCTAGATGCAACTCTATCTGGTGGAGTAACTGAAGAAGGCTGGGCTCTATTGCCTCCATTACGATTACTCTGTCTACTCTTAGGACAGTCTCTCATAAAATGACCATTCTGGCCACACTTGAAACATACAGTAGAGCCATCACGACACATCCGTGAGTAGTTCCTACCACACTTAGCACATGCATGAAATCTTAGTACCCCCTTGTGCCTCACTACCTTGCGAATGTGCAGGTCTAGCTCTGAAATTCTGGAATTCTAACTAATGTACTCATATTTGTTTCTTTGTGCAGGTGCACTAGAAAATGATGGAGCAGGTCCTTTTTGCTTGTGTTGGAAAGAAGACCGATTTGCATTACTCTTTTGCTGCCTGGATTCATTCCTTGATGTCTTAGCCTTCTTATTCTCAAACTCTTCTCTATCATTCAACTTGTCTTACTCAACTTGTTGCACATGGATCATCAGTCTTGTTATGCTCATGTCACCTACTAGCATGGCTGCCTTACTTTCCTTATCTTACAGACGAGGCAACCCAACAACGAATAACACATCCTGCTCCTCATGTCAGCAACCATCTCTTTGCTTCTCTTAGCTCATGAGGAAAGAAACGCCCCCACGAAAGCACTCTCAAAACAGTCCAACTCACAATTGGTTACGAACAAGCATGAGTTAGAAAGAAACTTTTTAAAGATAAAACTCTAACGCATGAAATGAGTATGAAAGAAGTAAAGGAATTCCTCAATGTTACAGCCTCCTAACTATAGATGTGGCGTTCTTCATACCGATAACTAAGACTCTATAGACACGACTTCATAGATTTCCTAGGACTCTTGAACTCTGTGCTCTGATACCAAGTTTATCACGCTTCGAGCCTATACCCTAGACGTGTCCGGCACTCGAGAACCATTACTAGCCCCAAGTGAATCCTTGGCCTGGCTTACTTACTTAATGGAAGACTTTACTCAAGATAAATACTTTTAAAAAAAGTAACCTGAACTGCTCAAAATATAACTTAGAATGTATTATAATAACATTTACTACCAAAGTGGCAACTCAAGTCTGAACTTAACTGAAAAAGGAAAAGTAAAGACTCATGAACTAACATCACTAACTCTGTCTATGAAACCTCTAAACAACTGAGATGAATGTCGGGACAAGACCCACAACATCCTAATAAACAAAAATACTGAAAACAATAAAAGGATCCTCCGAAAAAGTTAGGAGGCTCACCAACTGACTCTGAGTGCTCAACTGGATCAACGAGGAGTTAGATGCTGATACTGATTACTTGCATCTGCATCATAATAAGATGCAGGCCAATTGACATCAGTGCATTGATTGTACGAGTATGTGAGTTGGAATGCTAAACACAACATAGGCTTGAAAGGAATCTGGAGAACTTACCTGGCTCAACTCAACTCAACATAACTGAACTCATTTTAATATAAAGCAGTTTAAAACAAGTGCAATATAAAGAAAAGTTGTTTAAAACATGATGTCAACTCTGTGTGTATTCAAAGATACATATAACTCTGAGATGTATGTAAAAATACAAATAAATTGTGTATTTAAGAATACAATTACTTCTATGGGAGTTTCTCTAACCGACAACCATCACGTGAGAGCTATTGTGATGATACAATATTTTGCCTCACGCTGCCGGGGTCGTCTTATACCTTGCTGGGGGTATAGAACTTGAACTACTAAGTGGTCCGCTAGTCTATGCTAAAAAGTACTAAAGGACTCATCTAAAAAGTATGACCCCTTTCTACCCATGATGGCTACATGGTTTATGGGGGCTGTGAGTTTTCTGAACTCTCCCCTATATCGGTGCTCAATACTACTCCCAAAAATATGATATTAGCTCATATGTTTTTATAAACATACTTCTTTATGTGATTTGAGATTAGTGCTTAAAAACTTAGCTCAAAGGCTATCTTGGAAATCAAAGTTTCCTCTCTTGCTTCATTTAGAAAGTGATTACTCTTTTCTGAAAACTAGCCCGAAGGCTCTTTGAAAATCGAGGTTTCCTTTGTTGTTTAAATGTGAAAACATTTTAAACCCTTTGGGGATACATAGTCCTCATATACTTTTGAAGAAATGAACTTCAAACTTTACTCTTAAATCATTACTCAACTTGAACTTTAAGTCTTAAAACAAAGTTAAAATATTTGGAAAAGACTTTTGGAGAACTTTAAGAACTTCTCTTAACTTGACTATTACTTCTGTGATTTGAGATTAGTGCTCAAAAAAAACTTAGCTCAAAGGCTATCTTGGAAATCAAAGTTTCCCCTCTTGCTTCATTTAGAAAGCGATTACTCTTTTCTGAAAACTAGCCCGAAGGCTCTTTGGAAATCTCAGTTCCCGTTCTTATTTAAATGTGAAAACATTTTAAATATCTTTGGGAATACTTAGTCCCCGTATACTTTTTGAAGAAATGAACTTCAATCTATACTCTTTACTCTTTACTCAACTTGAACTTTAAGTCTTAAAACAAAGTTAAAACATCTCTTGACTTGACTCTTAACTTTCCTTGAATTGGATTATGGATTCAAGGTTCATGATCTCATGTTTACGGATAATTTCATGATGTTTAGATGTACCTTAGAGTGTTGGAATCAACTAGAAACCATAGGTACATTGCTAAGGAACTAGTACGGGAAGTTGAGGAAGAAATGGGAAGAACTGGCATCCCTGACACTCTGAGAGGCGCGGGGCGCCAAAGCACAAACATCAGAGCTGAAGTTGTGGCGCTCTGGCTGGCACGTCGCCCCAGAGCCCAAACTTCAGACTCTGAAGTGGGACGCTCTGAGAGGCGCGGCACCCCAAGCCCTTGCCCAGAAAATTTCCAATTTTTCTTGCTCGTTTTTCATCTCTAAACCCTCTAAACTTCAATGGTTCTTTCCCAAACACTTAGAATCATTTGTACCCTCAATATACATCAGATTCTACTTGAAAAACACAACTAACAACATGAATAAATCTCAAGAAAACTTCAACAACACAACCCATAAGAATTCAAACGAATTTCATCAAGAACTCAAGGATTTACTTTCAAATCTAATTACTTCACTGAAATTGAATCATGATTGGCGCGTGGGTGAACTAACCCAATGCTATGTGATCTCACATACCTTGTAGGGAACACCCCCGACGAAATCCACAAACTAAACTCAACGATCTTGACGAATCTTGCTTCTCTTCTCCTTTCTCCTCTTCTTTTCTCTTTTCTCCAAGCCCTAGCGTATTTTGGTAAAAGCATAAACTAATCTAATTTTGATTAAACCCTAACTCAATTACCAAAAACGAAATAAAATAATTGAACAGGGAAAAGACCAAACTACCCTTTCAAAATTCGGATTGGACTTTCCTTATTCCAACAACCCAACTTCCAAAGGGCATAACTCACTCATACAAACTTGGAATCGCGCAAACTCAGCGGTGTTGGAAAGATCATTCCAAGAGCTTTCCTACCATATCTGGAAGTACCTCTAAATCATCCTAAGCTATAAGTTATGTCAGTTTGTAATTGGCCAAAACTCAACTTATTCTAACTTAACAAAATTTCCAGATTTTCATTCTTTCCAAACATGACTATCCAATTATTAGCTTCCTCCTAGTTATTTCAAATTGCGAGATGTTACACATTTTGATTAAGCAGATATAGAGCTTTTATTCAAGATGCTACTTACTTGTATATGATGTCTTATTTCTCAAGGTAGCTCATAAATATGACATATATAGTTAAAAGCAGCATGAGAATGGATGGGATCAAATATGTTAGGGTAGTGATCGATGGGGAAATTTGGTTTTGACTTTTATAGTTTTTCCGACATCCACCAATTTTTACGTTGATATTAATGTCATTAAGAAATAGAGCCTTCTGTGAGAGGACAAATAATTAGGTTCTCAAAAAGTTTAGCTTATGCACATTTTGATTGTTCTGCCGTCAGTAACTTTGTTGTATGGAGAAACAGGGAAGTATATAGTAGACATTCTATTTCGACTGTGTTTGTTAAAGAGTTCTTGCCCTCCAGGAACTTATGTCTGTTATTACCTTTTCCAAGAAAAGATTTTTGGTGAAACATGAATAGCCTTAATAGTTGTCGTAAACTTTAGAGCTTCTTTTACTATTGTGTCCTGACAACTGTTATATGATCTTTCCAGTCATTCCAGAATAAGGACATTGAGGTGCTAAATTTTGTTGAAGCTCTCACCCAACACCAAAAGAAGTGTGCTCATCAATCTTTTATGGATGCTTCAGCAGAGGAGTTATTGTCCAACAAGAAACAAGTCATGTAGTCTACACCGATTTCAATACCTCCTAGTGTAGCACATCCAATTTTCAGTCTGCTCAGCCAGTTCATTACGTGCACCTGAGCTTGAAGGGACATTTAATTTTGGAGTTAAAAACGACTAACGTACTGATCTGACAGCTGTAACTGGTGAAAGAAGCCGTTTCTTTAATCTTCTTCAAAATAATCTTCCGACTTGTGTTGGGACAGAACCTAGTGATCTGAATGCAGGAACTAGTGAAAAAAGTCGTTTCTTTAATCTCCTTCAAAATAATGGTTTGTCTCGTTTTAGTAAAGAACCTAGTGATCTGAGTGCTGGAACTAGTGAAAAGAAGTCGATTCTTTAATCTTCTTCAAAATAATGTTCTGTCTCGTGTTAGAAAAGAATCTATTGATCTAAATGCGGGAACTAGTGAAAAAAGTTGTTTTTTTAATCTTCTTCAGAATAATGTTCTGTCTCGTGCTGGGAAAGAACCTAGTTATGTGAATACTGGAACTAGAGGTATAAGTGATTATCATAAATCTTCAAATGTTTCACTCAGTAACTGCTGTGAACTCAGTTTATACATCTTCTAATATGGATGATAAGGAGGATGCAACGTTAACGAGTGATTTCTGCATTGGCAAGCCACGTCAGAGTACTAGAAGTGTAATTTCACCTAAATGGTTGGACGGTTACTTTTGGACAGAAAGAAAGTCACGCGAGCAAGGCCAGAGTTAGTTGTGGAATTGGTATAAAAGTGTGAGAACACGGGTAGGAGGCATAAGGAAGTTAATTATGATTTTGAATATTCTCATCTCCTATTAAACTACTAGTTCAAATTTCAAGTGTATTTTCGTGTATCTTTGTTCCCTACAATTGCCTTTCTTGTGTCGTATTGTATTGAAATTGTATTCAGTCAAACTTATTGTTCTATATCAGTGTTTGTATTGAGACGTTGTGAATTGTTGCAGTAACGATGCCCGTTTTGCCGCCCCCATCACTATTGTATTCTGACAAACTAATTTCTTGGTCTTGTATCCAGAGAACTTACAAGCTGCAAAACCATTTTCATCTGCTGATTCTTGTGCTTTAGGTCAGGCCTGGCTTAACGAAATCGATGACCTTAAGTCAAATTATAATGAGAGGCCTTAAGTATTATTTTTAAACATTTCTTACAGTAATGAAGTATTCTAAAATCGCCAACTTCCGTTTAATATGGTGATGGTTAGAGTTTTAATCAATTGTTAAGGCTACTTTAAACGTATCACAAATAAGAAAGGTGATAAATAATCACAAATAAAAAAGGTGATAAACTGTACTTAAGGCTACTTTGTTATAGTGTAGTATGTAGTAACCTCATCTCCGTTCACAATGAGTGGAATAGGGCGATTTAGAGGGAAAAAAGAGGGGCGAGCTTCAGATTCAATGTCCAGGCAGTTATACGTTGTTATTCCAGACTCCTCTAGTACTACAGAGGCGGAGCAAGATTAGGAGTTTGAGGGTTCTAAATTTTAGGACCGAAGAGAAAAATATTGCAAAGCATGATTCTTATTTATAAAAAAAGAAAGAAAGGAAAAGGCTCAAATTAAGGCTCATTTATGTCATCCGTTAAAAGTTTGGCTCGTCTATGTCATTGTCGTTTGAGAAAAGGCTCATTCATTCCATTATTGTTTAACTTGAAAAATCATTTTTTACCTCAACAAGACCTCAAATAACTTTTAACTCTTTTCAATTGGGGTATCAGATCAAATGTATTTTTTTTGCTTCTTCTTCCCCAAGAACACATGAAGAACATCAAGAACTCCCAAATTTCCAACTTCTTCGATTCTAAAATTTGGGAGTTCTTGATGTTCTTTATGTGTTCTTGAGGAAAAAGAAGCAAAAAAAATACATTTGATCCAAAATCCAATTGAAAAATGTTAAAAGCAGTTGAGGGGTCTTATTGAGGTAAACAAATGGTTTTGCAAAATTAGAGTTAAAAAATAATGACATGGATGAGCCTTTTTCTCAAACGACAATGGCATAGATGAGCCAAACTTTTAACTGATGACATATATGAGTCTTTTTTCAAAATTTGATGGCATATTTGAGCCTTTTTTCTTCAAACCCATACAACTAAGGCTGTGTATCAGTCGGTTCAGTTTGATTTTGAAGTTTATCGGTTCAACTAATCAGTTATTGATTTGTAGACATGCTAAATCATTAAGAACCATTAAGATACTGACTTATTGTTTATTGGCTTATCGGTTATTGATCGTTACTGATTCGGTTATCGATTTAACCGTTAAGATTTGACACAAAAAATAAATGATTGAAAATCACTTAGAAACATGGTGACAAACCAAATAAATCATGTACATGAGTTGATAAATTGTATCTTGCTAAAAAAGAACAACAGTAACACATTGTAGAATAACCGAAAGTGTTAGACTGTCAGAGATAAGAATATGAAACTAATTCTAAATCAAGGACTTTATGGACCAAAATGGTATAAATATAATTTATTAATTTACTATCGGGTTATCGGTTAACCCGTTAAGAAAAAACCTCAAACCGTTAAGAGTCTATAACCCGATAATAAAAAATCAAAATCATTAAACCAATAACCCATTACCGATGAACCAACAACTTTTTTTCGGTTTCAATTATCGGTTTCGGTTCGGTTTTGAATAGCCCTACCCACAACACTAGTGTGGAAAGCATTACCACAACCTCTTTCTTACCATTGAGTCATCAATCAATTTTGTTAGAGGGTTCACAAGTTAATATTATATATATATATATATATATATATATATATATATATATATATATATATAGAGAGAGAGAGAGAGAGAGAGAGAGTCAACGGAAAAACTACTGGGTTCGTTCGAACCCACAAACTCCAACTTAGCTTCGTTTCTATCTAGTAGAGCCAACAACCAGTATACAGTGAAATGTCTTGTGTTATTGAGTTTCAAGACGTTCAATGATTCCTTCATGATGTTTTAGTGACATATACTAGCTAGCACATCAAAGCTTTAGAGAGCCACTTACCGAATCAATTGCGATATTTATGAGAATGCATGCTAGATAGAGTCATAGAGACTATCACCTTCATTTTTTGGTTTTTTTCCACTTCTATTTGTTCTACTTCGATTGATTGATTTGATTTTTTTTTAATCAATTTATAAACTCTCTTACGAGGGAGTAGTTGAAGAGAAATTTATTATAAGACATAATAATTTGTTATGAAATGTCATATCAAAATTAAAATCATACAATACCAATATGCCACGGACTTTTCGATATTTACATTAAATTATACTACTTATTATGGTTAAGCCAAAATTAAAGATATTATCTGTATTAATCAATTATGATTAGCAATAGTCAATAAAAGTGTAAGTTATGATATGTTACATGTATTCACAGAGTTGGTATAAACACTGAATATGCATAATCTTTATCAGAATATTGTTGTGTCGTTAAAACCTCAACCCTTTTATTTTTAAATTTCTTTTGCTTACATCTGAGATTCTATAATTATTACTAATAGTCTATTAATGGTGTCATTCAAAGTTAATTAGGTTTCTCTGCTTATGAATAATGTAAGTTATTGAAATCTAAAATTATATTTGACCATGTAAATACTTTTCATACTATGATAAATAAAATTGAATCCTCAAAACAAGTGTGATCAAGCAATTTTGGGAAAATGGGCATATATGAAAAAACTATATTTGCTAAATCTTAAAATAATTAGTGAAGAAAATCTATATTCACAAAATAAATGTGATGAAGTAATTTAGGACAAAATAAGACTCTCGTGACATAACACGTTCACTTCACCTAGTTATAACATATTACTAATTGTGAATCGCGTTGTATAGGATCACTCATCACACTAATATAAACCCCTGGGCTTTTTCTTCCTCTTACTTGTCAATTTTCAGTGTTTGAGAATCTAGCAAAACACTGAACTAAAATCTCTCTCAAATTGATTTGACCAGAATTCATTGGTACGCTACGATTGAGGTGAACTGCTGGGCCAAAAACTCTATCACTTTGCTTAGTTCATTAATTACGCTGAAATTTATCACATAAAACTCATCTATGATAATCTTCTTTCTAAAAAATGCATCATATGAACTTTCTTGTTTAAAAGTCTTAAAATATCAAAAAGGGAGCAATTTTTTTTTGTTTATTTACTCATTTTAGACAAGTAATTTTAGTGATGATTATGACCTTACCATATCTACATGTGAGACATATTTATTTATTCATTTTTAATCTTCAATATTTTTAGTGCTATGTTGGTGATATTTTCTATAATTGTGTTTTCAAGTTGAGAGTGAGATTCAATTTTTTTCTATTCTAATTATTTTATTTTTACTTTTTTCTTTGATTTTTGAAGTGACAGATTTTAGCATTGATAGAGCTCGATCTTTGCTATTCAATGTTGGAGTACTACATTTGAAATACTTGAAAATGGTAAAGTTTTCGATTTGAATTGTTTCAACATATATTTTGTTGCACCAGTAATTTTTTAAAATGTTGTAATTTAGGCTATGGTAAAATTAACAATAAACTTTCTTGCTTTAATATGTGTTCTCTTTTCATTTTCCTTGAGGTATTATGTTGAGGAATTCTTATGGCTCAAGTCATATACAATTAAATGAGAATCAGTTGTTCGAACCAAAAGTTGTTTTACTGGTATTCTATTCTGCATACTGATTCTTGATATGTATATACTTTGGCTCCTCCTTTACTTGTAGAGGGTACCTTATCAAAGGTGAATCTAGAATTTCTAGAACGTACACTACTTAAAAAAGAAAAAAATAGTTATTAAATGATAAATTTAGTGCGCTAAAAATCAATTAGTTCAATTATTAAACAAGATAGCTTCATCCTTTGTATATAGTCATTTCTGTTTATGGATTTCCCCTTCTCTTCTTCATCAGTAGGACCAAATCAACTATTTCAAGCTGGGGGTTTTCATTTATAACTGCGGTAGGAAACCTTTTTCACAATAGCATGAGATATTTGTGCATTTATATCCCTTCTAAAAAAAAGATTATCGATGAAACTCGAATAGCCTTAATAATTTCTTTTCCACTCTCTAAAAACTTTTTTTATGATTTTTCTAGTCTTTCCAGAACAAGTTTCCTGAGGCGCTTAATGATGTTGAGCAGAAATCTGGAGAAGATAGCATAAATGCTACTGTAACATCCAACAATTTGAAATAGCTATGAAGAAGCTTGAAATTGGAAGTAGCCATTTTTGGAAAAATTACAGAATCTGGAAAATTTGGCTAAGTGTGGAAATCAGTGCTTTTTTTTGGCCAACTTTGAGCAGTTGTAACTCCTAGATCAGGATGAGTTAGGAGTAGTTCCAGTTATGGTTGCGAAGCTTGTGGAATGATCTTTCCAACGCCACTGAGATTGCTCGATTTCGAGTTCGTATGAGCGAGTTATGGCCATTGAAAGTTGGGCAGTTGGCAGGGAATCCGTCCGGAAATTTTAAGGGCATTTTGGTCTTTTCCCTAGCCATTTCTTTTGAGGTTATATGTGTGTGTTAGGCTGATTTTGGATCATTTTATCCTATTTTAAAAGAGAAAGAGTTAGGGTTCTTGAGAGAAGAAGAAGAGAAGAAGAAGAGAAGAAGAGGAGAAGAAGAGGAGAAAGGAGATCAACAAGTTTCCGTCGTGGATTTTCGTCGGGGGTGATCCCTATCAAGGTATGTGAGTTCTTTGTGTGGTTTGATCCTTTCCCCCACACATCAAGCTCATTTTTTTATGATTTGAGAAAAGATTGGATTTGTGTTGAAGTTGTTGAAGTTGTTGAAGTTGTTAGTTGTTGTTGATGTTGTTAGTTGTGTTGTTGAAGTTATTGTTGGTTGTGGGACATGATTGGGTTGTGTATTTGAGTTGTAATTTATTGTATGTTGAGAGATTGATGATCCTTAGTGTTTGGGGTTAAATCCATTGAAGTAAGGGTGGTTTAGAGTTGAAGAAAAGAGGGAGAAAAGTCGGGTTTTTTCTGGGGAAAGGACTGGCAACTAGGCAGAATGCAAAGTGCCCAGCAGCCCCCTTTGAAGCTGGCCAGCAGTCCCGTTTGAAGTTGAGGGCTGGCGCCCCGCGCCTCTTAGAGCGCCAAGGACGCCAATCCTTTCCGTTACCTTAATTCCCCATTTTATTTTATTTTTGTTCCTAGGTAGTATACCTATGTTTCCTAGTTGTTTCCAACACTCCAAGGTACTTCTAAAAGTCAAGAACTCATCCGTAACATGTGAGCAAACACCTTGAATCCAAAATTCCAATTCAAGGAGAGTTAGTTAGAAGTCAAGTGAAGTTAGAAATTAAGAGTTAAGCTTAGAAGTTAAGCAAGTCAAGCTAGTTGTAAAGTTGTTCAATAGTCTTTATTGAACGTTTTAACTTTATTTTTAGACTCAAGTGTCAAGTCAAGCAAAGAGCTTAGAGTTTCAAGCTAAGTAAAGAGTCTCAAGTTTCAAGTTGAGTTCATTTTCTCAAAGTTATTAGGGAACTATGTATTCCCAAAGAAGTTTTAAAGAAATGTCTTTACATTTAAACAAGGTTGGAAACTGAAATTTCCAAAGAGCCTTCGGGATAGTTTTTTTTTGAGTAATTATCTCATGTCAGCAGGAAGAAATTTAAAAACATAAGAGCCAGTACATTTTTGGGAGTAGTATCGAGCACCGAATTAGGGGAGCGTCAAAGAACCCACACTTCATAGAACCATGTTAGCCACCATGGGTAGAAAAGGATCATACTCTTTAGATGAATCCTTTTCATATTAGACTAGTGGATCCATTAGCGATTCAGTCTTATACCTTTGGCCGGGTATAGGATGCTCTAGCAAGTGAGGTTGATCATTGTATCATCACTTTAGCTCTTATGTGATGGTTGTCGGTTAGAGAAACTCCACAGCAGCTTATTGTATTTTTATACACGAAAATTATTGTATTTTATATACATCATTCAATTGTATTTCTATATACATCTCAGCTTATTGTATCCTTGTATACACACAGAGTTTATAGCATGTTTTAAATCTTTCTTTATATCACACTTGTTTTAAATTGCCTTATATTGAAAGAAGTCGATCGAGTTGAGTTGAGTTGAACAAGGTAAACTTTTCGCTTTCTTCCAAATTCTTCTAGCCTATGTTGCTTAGTTTTCCAAATGCATACTTGTACCTTCTATGCATCGATGCTTGGCCCGTGATCGCCTTATGATGCAGATATGTACTCTGATCAAAGATCCTCGCACGCCGTTGATCCAAATGAGCACTCTAGAGTCGATGGTGAGCCTCCTGCATTCCGAGGACTCAATGATTTTGTGTTCTTAGTTTTTGTTTTATTAGGATGTCATGCGGTCCGCCCCAACATCCATCTCGATTTAGAGGCTTCATAGACAGCTAGATCGATCGATTAGTTTGGAGTCTCTCATGCATGTATATATTTAAATATCCTATTTTGAGACTCGAGATGCCTTGTTGGCAAATTACTTTCAGTCGAGTTGTTTTATAACCTTTCATTGCATTGAGTTATCCTGTTGAGTTAAGTTTCCGCTGAGTTAAGAAAGCCAGGCCAAGGGTTCGCTTGGGGGCCAGCGATGGTCTTCAAGTGCCGGTCACGTCCGGGGTGTAGGCTCGGGGCGTGACAGCTACATCTCTAGGACATGAAATTGGAAACATCATTTCTATGGGGGACAACTCTGCAAAGGAAAAAAACTCCATCAATCCTACAGACAACACAATCAACAATGTGAATGGTGATAAGGATAGTGTTGCCTCTAGGATCCCAACTCCTGATGCCATGAGTGATTACTGTGTTGGCAAGCCGCGTCGGGGTACTGGAAGTGTAGATGGTGGACGATTACTTTTGGGAAGGAATAAAGTCACATGAGCATGGCCAGAATTAGTAATGGAATTGGTATAGAAGTTTGAGAACGTGAGTAGGAAGGGATAAGAAAGTTAATTATGATTTTGAATATTCTCGTTTCCTTTTAGACTTCGAGTTCCGCTTTCAACTGCATTTTCATGTATTGTTGTTCCCTGCAATTGCCTTTGTTGCGTCTTATTGTATTCAGTAAAACATATTACTAATATATATCCTTGTATTGTGAAATTGTAAGTTGTTGCAGTAACCCATTTTGTTGCCCCAATTACTATTGTATTCTAACAAACTCATTTCTTGGTCTTGTATCGTGAGACCTTACAAAGCTGCAGTTATTATCATTCATTCTCTTTGCTTTTCTCATATCATAATTGAGCCTCTCCAAATTCCAGAAGTACAAAAAACAAGTCTTTGAGCAACTTTTCGTCAATTATTTTCTAAGAATATCACTCGGAGGGAATAGTGTCCACTAGTGATGATGTTTATAGTTACGGAATCATGGTGTTGTATATTATTTTCTTAAATAAATTTGTTTGTACTTCAAAGTATTGCATTTCCCTCATTTTGTGATTTCAGATTTGAGTGGTTTTTAACATGTTTTACTTTAGTAATTGGGTTTTTGGTTCATTAATTTCATCATTTTACTTGTTTAGCAGAAAAATGCACATCTAAGTAGCTATCATGTCTCTGCTTAGTGAGAGTTTCAAACTTGGTCTTTTCATGCCAATGCACCAATTAGACGCAGTTATAAAAGAATACATGATTTTTTGGAGAAAATTTACTTTATCATACGTGTATAACAATCAGTCACATAAAAGACAAAAGATTTTATAACAAATAAGACTGTCATAGAGAGGGTTTGACTAAATTATTATTTTAAAAAAAACAAGTTTACATTTAATATCAACAAACTCGTTTTACTAGAAAAGCACACATATTCAAGGTGTGTAATAGTGGAGTAACTTCCACTATATCCACTGGTAGTGTGTTCGAAAATTCCACTTTCCAGTCATTTCTCGAGAATAGAGGAGAAATAGAGGTCTATGTAGAACGCACATATTGAAGAGAAAAAAATATATTTAAATTTTTAAGTAATGAATGAAAATCCGTAACAATGGCATCTTCTCCCCAGCCTATGGTTGTAGGAGAGACAAACACTAGTTTAGGATAAATGAGCATATATAAAGAAAAAATTATTTACTTAATTTAAAAATTGTTAGTGAAGTAAATTTAAATTATGAAACCAAGTGTGATCAAGCAATTTAGGATAAAATGAGCATATATGAAAGAAAAAAGCTAAATCTGTGAAAAGTTAATGAAGAAAAATTGAATTTAAATTTAAATTCTCGAAATAAGTGTGATCAGGTAATTTAAGACAGAATAAGTATATATATGAATAAATTTATTTTAAAAATTATTTTTGAAAATATTTCAATTTTTTTTAGTTTTTTTTTTCTACTTCGAACGATTGATTTATTTTTTATCGATTTATGAACACTCCTACGAAGGAGTAGTTGGAAGAGAAATTTATTATAAGACATAATAATTTGTTACAAAACGTGATATCGAAATTAAAATCATACAATACCAATACCATGTATGTTTCGACATTTACATTAAATTATACTACTTTATTACGGTTAAGTCAAAATTAGATATAATCTTTATTAATTAATCTTTATTAGCAGTAAAAATGTAAGTTATGATATGTTTCATGTATTTTTAGAGTTGGTATAAACACCGAATATGCATAATTTTTATCAAAATATTGTTGTGTCATTAGAATTTCAACCCTTTTATGTTAAATTTTATTTGTTTACATCGAAGATTCCTTAATTATTACTAATTGTCCATTAATGGTGTCACTCAAAGTTAATATTAGGTTTCTCCGCTTATTAATAATGTAAATTATTGAATTCTTAAATCATGTTTGACCATGTAAATACTTTTCACACTATTGATAAATAAAATTGAATGCTCAAAATAAATGTGATCAAGTAATTTAGGACAAAGAAAGTATACATGTAAATAATATTCTATTTACTAACCTTTGACCATAAATTTAATTAATCAATGTTTTTTATCGTTTATTTCATTCTAGCAGCCCAGTAAACAACTGCTAATTATGACATCTCATTTAAGATTCTTTAACAAGACTCTCGTGAAATAACACAGTCAATTCAACTAGACATAACATATATTTTTTTCGTAAACCGTGTTGTATAGAATCACTCATCACACTTATATATAAACCCTTGAGTTTTCTCTTCCTCTCACTTGTCAAACTTCAGTGTTTGAGAATCTATCAAAACGCGGTTTCTCTCAAATTGATTTGGCCGAAATTCACCCTGGAGAATTCATTGGTGAGCTACGATTGAGGTGAACTACTCTGCCAAAAACTCCTTCACTTTGCTTAATTCATTAATTATGCCCGAATTTATCACCTTGAATTCACCAAACATAATCTCTTCTTTCTTTGTTTTCAATCTCTTCTTTCTAACAAATGTATCTTAGGAACTTTCTCGTTTAAAAGTTTTAAAATATCAAAAAAGGAAGTAATTTTTTGTTTATTTATTTATTTTAGACAAATAATTTTAGTGATAATTATGAACTTAGCATATTTACCTGCGAGAACCATTTATTTATTTATTTTTATTCTTCAATATTTTTGATGCTATGTTTGGCGGGATTTTCAATAATTGAGTTTTCAGGTTGAGAGTGAGATTCTCTTTTTTTTTACATTATTTTTTTATCAAGTTCACATAATTTGTTCTAATTATTTTATTTTCATTTTTTGCTTTGATTTTTGAAGTGACAGATCTTAGCATTCATAGAGCTCAATACTTGCTATTTAGTGTTGGAGAACTGCATCTGAAATACTTGAAAATGGTAAAGAAAATTCAATTTGAATTGTTTCAACATTTATTCTGTTGCACTAGCAATTTTTTAAAATGTTGTAAGGCTGTGGTAAAACTGACGATAAATCTTTCTTGCTTTGATTTATGTCCCTCTTTTCAATCTCTAGTGTATGCTTTAATTTGATTTGTGTTCTTCTTTTCTTCTTTTTTTTTTCATTCTCTAACGTGTTCTTTGATCTGTTCTTTTTTCATCTACCTTGTGGTTTAAGATTAATGTTTTTTATATTGAGAAATTGTTATGGTTCAAGCCAAATATAATTAATTGAGAGTCAGTTGTTGTACTAGTATTTCGTTCTGCATACTGATTCTTGATATGGATATACTTTGGCTCCTCCTTGACTTGTAAAGGGTACCTTATCAAAGGCGAAACTAGAATTTCTAGAACGTGCACTACTTAAAAAAGAAAAAATAGTTATTAAATTTTAAATTAGTGTACTAAAAATTAATTTGTTCAATTATTAGAGAAGATAGCTTCATCTTTTGTATTTAGGTATTTGTGTTTATTGATTTCCCCTTGTCTTCTTCATCAGTAGAGATCGGGTCAAATCTTCCAAGCTAGGTGTTATTCATTTATAATTGCAGTAGAAAACTTTTTTCAAAGTAGCATGAAGTATTTGTGCCTTTATATGCCTTCTCCAAAAGAAGATTTTCGGTGAAACTCGAATAGCCTTAATAATTTCTTTTCCATTCTCTGACGACTTTTTGTATTATCTTTCTAGTCTTTCCAGAGTAAGTTCCCTAAGGTGCTTAATGATGTTGATGCTCTTACTGATGGAGAGATCAGTAGCGGAACTTCCTTGAGTATCGAACAGAATTGCACTCATCAATCTTTAGGCAGTGAAAATATGACAAGTGAAACAAGTTGTTTCTTTAATCCTCCTCGAAATAATGTTTTGTCTCATGCTAGGAATGAACCTAGTGATCTGAATGCTAGAAATAGTGACAGAAGTCGTCTCCTTCTTCAAAATAATTATCTTTTGGCCCATGTTTGGGAAGATTTTACAAGTGGATGTACAAGTGATTATCCTTTTCTTGTGCAAAAATCTTCAAATACTGGAGAAGATAGCATAAATTCTACATCTCTAGGACATGAAATTGGAAACGTCATTTTGATGGTGGACAAATCTGCAAAGGGAAAAAACCCCATCAATCCTATAGACAACACAATCAACAACGTGAAATGTGATAAGGATATTGGTGTTGCCTCTAGGATTTCAAATCCTGATAAGGGATGTGATGAGTGATTTTTGCATTGGCAAGCCGCGTAGAGTACTAGAAGTGTAATTCCACCTAAAAGGTTGGATGATTACTTTTGAGAAGGAAGAAAGTCAAGCGAGCAAGGCCAGAGTTAGTAATGAAATTGGTATAGAAGTTTGAGAACATGGGTAGGAAGAAATAAGGAAGTTAATTACTTATGATATTGAATATTCTCGTCTCCTTTTAAACTTCTAGTTCAGTTTTCAAGTGTATTTTCTTGTATTGTAATTTCTTGCAATTTCCTTTGTTGTGTTTTATTGTATTTAGTAAAACATATTACTAATATATATCCGTGTTAGTATTATGAAATTGTGAGTTGTTGCAGTAACCCATTTTGCCGCCCCCATTACTATTATATTCTATCAAACTCATTTCTTGGTCTTGTATTGCAAAACCTTACAAAGCTACGGTTGTTATCATTCATTCTCTTTGATTTTCTATTATCATAATTAAGTCTCTCCAGATTCTAGAAGTACAAGAAAAACAAATCTTTATTTGTGCAGAATTAGTGTTGTTTTCAGTTGAGTAACTTTTTGTCAATCCTTTTCTAAGAATATCACTCGAAGGGAATAATGTCCACTAATAGTGATGTTTTTAGTTACAGAATCATCGTGATGTTTTTTTTTTTTTTTTGAAATAAAGTTGTTTGTACTTCAAAGTGTTGCATTTCCCTCATTTTGTGATTTCAGATTTGAGTGGTTTTGAACCTCGTTTTACTTTAGTAATTGGGTTTTTGGTTCATTAGTTTCATCCTTTTACTTGTTTAGCAAAAAAAAATGGACATCTAAGTGAGAGGTTCATGTTTGGTCTTTTGAGCATTTATAAAATAATACTTGATTCTTCGAAGAATATTTACTTTAGTTGCAAAAGTGAAAATAAGATTTAAATATAATGTTATCATACGTGTATAACAGTCAGTCACATAAAAGACAAAAGATCTCACAACAAACAAGACTGTCATAAAGTAGGTTTGACAAAATAATTAGCTTTTAAAAAAAAAAAAAAGTTTGCATTTAATATCAATAAACTCGTTTTACTAGAAAAGCACACATATTCTAAGCGTGTTATAGTGGAGTAACTTCCACTGGTAGTGTGTTTGGAAATTCCACTTTGTTGTTATTTCTCGAGAACAAAGGTCTATGTAGAATACACATATTGAAGAGAAAAAAGTACATGTTTAAACTAATGAACGAAAATTCATGACAGTGGCATCCTCTCCCCAACCTATGGTTGTAGGAGTGCCAAACACTAGTTTAAGATAAAATGAGAATATATGAAGAAAAAATTATTTACTGCATCTAAAAGTTGTTAGTAAAGAAAATTTAAATTATGAAACCGAGTGTGATCAAGCAATTTAGAATAAAATGAGCATATTTTAAAAATGTACTAAATCTTGAAAAAGTTAATGAAGAAAAATTGAATATAATTTAAACTATTAAAATAAGTGTCGGGTAATTTAGGACAGCATAAGTATATGAAAGGGCAAGTTCCCATATGTGTCATGTATTTGCTGATTTGGTGTGAGTACATGATAGACATGCTTTTATTTTATAAAAATACTAGTTATTAAATATTAAATTTAGTCTGCTAAAAATTAATTGGTTCAATTATTAAACAAGATAGCTTCATCCTTTGTATCTAGTCATATGTGTTTTGTTGATTTCCCCTTGTCTTCTTCGTCAATAGAGATCGAGCCAACTCTTCCAAGCTGGGGTTTTTCATTTATATTGTAACATCTCGCAACTAGAAAGAACTAGAAGGAAGTTTAAAATCTGGAAATAGTTATTTTTGGGAAGAATTTAAAATTTTGGAAACTTGGTAAAGGTGTTAAAGTGAGTTTTTGGTCAACTTCAAATGGCCATAATTCCTATATCAGGATGAGTTAGGTGTGATTCCAGATATGGTTATAAAGCCCTTGGAATGATCTTTCCAACGCCGCCAAGTTTGAGTGATTTCGAGTTCGTATGAGAAAGTTGTGCCCTTCGGAAGTTCGGCTATTCAAATAAGGAAATGTCCAATCCGGATTTTAAAGGGGTGTTTTAGTCTTTTCCTTGCCCTATTATTTTAATCCGTTTTTAGGAGATTAATTGGGGTAAAACCAAATTTTGGTCAGTTTAGAAAAGTTAGAGTTCACGCTAGGGCTTGGAGAAAAGAGAAAAGAGGAGAAAAGAGAAGGAAGTTCAAGATTTGTCGAGATTAGCTTGTGGATTTCATCGGGGGTGATCCCTACAAGGTATGTGAGATCACATAGCATTGGGTTAGTTCACCCACGCGCCACTAATGATTCAATTTTAGCGAAGTTATTATATTTGAAAGTAAATCCCTGAGTTCTTGATGAAATTCGTTTGAATTCTTGTGGATTGTGTTGTTGGAGTTTTCTTGAGATTGGTTCATGTTGTTAGTTGTATTTTTCGAGTAGAATCTGATGTATATTGAGGGTACAAATGATTTTAAGTGCTTAGGGAAAGGACCATTGAAGTTTAGAGGGTTTAGAGATGAAAAACGAGCAAGAAAAATTGGGAATTTTCTGGGCAAGGGCTTGGGGCGCCACGCCTCCCAGAGCGCCACAAAAGTTCCTCTGAATTTTGGGCTCTGGGCACTACAAGAAAGTGGAGATACAACGACATTTTCTAAAATTCGTATTATGATGTTTAAATGTCACAAACTTTTTTACCGACATTTATTTTACATTTGGACCAAATGTTGTAAATTTTAGTGTCGGGGATTTTTCCGACATTTAGGTAATTGTCGGAAAGAATTTGTGACATTTAGGTAAATGTGGAAAAGAATTTGCGTCATTTACTTTGCAACATGTATGTAAATGTTGGTAAGATTATTACGACATTTATTTTTTGACATTTATGTGAATGTCGATAAGAAATATATGACATTTATTTTTGACATTTAGGTGAATGCCAGTATGAGATATATGACACTTATTTTCGACATTTAGGTAAATGTCAGTATGAGACATATGACATTTATTTTCGACATTTAGGTAAATGTCGGTATGAGATATATATGACATTTATTTTCGATAATTAGGTAAATGTCGGTATGAGATATATGACATTTATTTTTGACATTTACGTAAATGTTGGTATGAAATATATGACATTTATTTATGACATTTAAGTAAATGTCGATATGAGATATATGACATTTATTTTTTCGACATTTATGAAATGTCAGTTAAACTTTCTGACATTTAGATTAAATGTTGGGAAAACAGATTTCAAGACACTTACTTGTGACATTTATAAAATGTCACATTGTAATTTCTGACACTTTAGTTAATGTCAACAAATGCTATTATTCAATGTCATAAAAATTGGGGACATTATTTTATATTTTGCTAAATGTCATATTAATATTCTAATGTTGCTACCAAATTTCTTTAAACATCCCAGAAAAATCTATATATAGTTTTTCTCAAGACACAAATACATACAAACAATCCGTGCATTCAAAACTATCTTCTTCATGATAAGCAAGAAATATTATATTAAGCAAATATTTTCTAATATTATACTCAAAGAACAAAATAGCAATATAATAAGTTTTCTGTAAAAGTAAACAATGTCAAAACAAATTATCTTTTCTATCTCAAGTAAAATTGACATCTAACTAAATGTAATAATCTCGACATAAAACCAACTAATTAACTACTAATTCAAATGGAATTAAAATCTCCAGTAAATTTGCAATAAATCTTTATGAAATCATCAATCCAAAAGTCGAGCATGTTGAAGTTGATACTTGACCTCAATTTCCTTAAAAATTCTGCACAAGAAATGCACATAAGAAAATTTATAACTATATAATAATAGAAATTAGATCCCCATTAACTAGAACAAATTGGGATATCAAAAATGACTAATTGAATTTTTTAAAAACAAACATATTAAGGAATTGATGCAAAAGCAGTAATTATATACATGAAATTTTCCTCCTTTTGAAAGAAAAGAAAGATCTTGTAGTTTTTTCAAACATACCCACTTCTTTTTATTTGTGCCAACTACGGTGGTTCCAGTCTTCTTGATCATGTTAGCCTGAGAAAAAAACATTAAATTCATTAGTTTGATACATTACGAGATACAAAACTTAACATTTCATTGAATACATAAGTGTGCCAATTTTTTGAGAAGTATGGGGGAAAAAATTCAAATATGGCTAGAGTCAAATTCTCAGTATTCAAGGATACTGCTACACACTATTTTTCCTTACATCAGTTGGCCCTCAAGCTGCAAATCAGTGGTATCAACTGGTGAAAATTATATGGTAGTGCATTGAAGAACCTAGGCAGAATTGGTGCTGGGGGAATACTCAGAAATTCAAGGGGGGGAAATGCTCTTTGCTCATGCAGTTCCACTAAGGGAAGGAACTAACAACCAGGCAGAGGTGGAGGCTGCCCTGTTTGGTATGACCTGATGCTTACAACTGAATTACAATCAGGTAATTCTAGAGGTTGATTCCCAACTTCTGGTGGATTGGATCAAGGGTAATTACAGCCCTCCATGCAGCATTAATTCTCAAGTACAAAGGTTGCACAACTTCATCCAACAAATCCAAAAAATTGAATGCAAACACACTCTCAGGCAAGCCAATTTTGCAGCTGACACTCTCTCAAAACATACCATCGATTTCCAAATTTCAAGTTTATTTCAACATGCAGCAGTTACCAAAGGAAACAACAGCATATTATCAACTAGACAAAGTGGGAATGGCAAGTTTCAAAAGAAGAAAATTGAAAAGAATAAAAAACCCTCCCTGATAGTTAAAAGACTCATATCCCAAAAAAACTCGCAGTTCCCAAAAAAGCATATAACAGAAACTACATCTTACAATATGCTAAAATCTCCAGCACACAGATTATATAGCATAGAATAAACAATATAAGACCTTACCAAATTTACATATTCAATTAAATTATTTCCTTTTCTAGAAGGAAATGACCCAATCTCTAGAACTAACCACCTCTTTCAGTCGCATGCAACAAGTTCATAGAACTTAATACATATTCTAGTACATTATTACCGACATCTGCATTGGTACTACATGAGCTTCAAATATACTTGAACTAATCTTAAAATTATATTAGCACACATCAAACAATATAAGACCTCCAGAACAAGGTCCCAAATCTAATGTAAGCAGATCCAGACTGCACAAACATATCTATAATTCGTTGTAGTTATAACTTGACAACGACAGATTCAGTAACAACATTTAGAGAGTTCAGTGTCACAATTTCATTGATGCACATTATTAATAAATCGATTTTCAGATTGGGTCTATTCAGACACCAAAAATCAAACCTGGAAACATTTAAACAAAACTACATCCAAAATTATCTGGTAATAAACAAATACGGAGGAATCATGCTATTTGCTTCGACTAATTTCCTGGAAAAGGCAATAAGAGAATCGACAAATTAATTGAAACAAGCTCGTTATTTTAGAGAAACAAGACAGATGTGAAGCAGGGTAGCAATGTGTAGGAGGTGCAAACCCATAATCAGCAAAATAATGCCAAAAATAAGGTAATCCCAAAGCTTTCACCTTATACTGTGATACAATCTTTTGCGGCTAAATTGAGGCATAATGAGGATTTAAACATGGACTCAAGGCAAAAAAAAAAGGAACAAAAATAAGGGTGATAAAGTAAGAACTGAACAACATAATATGCAGTCGAGTGACAGGAAAAATAATACAACATCACATATAGACTCAAGGAAGCATCATTACCAATAAGAAGAGCCAAATCAGTAGGAAGAACAGTGGCAAACTCAAAAAAAAGAAGAACAACAAAAAAAATACAAACAATGAGGAGAGACCTAAGACACCTCAAGACCATATGGATCAGGCCAATTCCCAGAAAAGTCACAGTCATACAGGTAAAAATATTATTACTCATAACTCTTATATTGATCTTGTTTAACCAGATCTGCCAAACAGTCCAAGTACAGGCAAAAATCATCATGAAGGCAAGGCACCGGCTTGGAAAACATAGGCCAAACTAGGGGAAGATTCTGTTTTACCAACCCCTATATCCCAAAATCCTCCCTCTATGCCTAATATACTTGCAAGTATGGACAAAGAAGGAAATACAAAGGCCTCTAAGATCAAAGGTATTGACTCAATGCTCCCATTACCCCTCACCTCTTTAGATAATTGTTTAACTGTTATGGAAGCTGTTGGAGTGTTGGATGGAGGGTTGGAGGAGAACATTACTAACTTGCAGGAAGGGGTATCCAAAGGGGGGTTTCTACATCATGAGAATTTACACACTGATCCTAAGAAAGACCCTAGAGATTCTGCTACCACTTCTCATCAGACCACACAAGAGAACCAACACAATCAGCTCATCCATCAGGGAAAGGTTTCCGGTCAAGGACACAGTAAACAGAATGATCAACAGGGTAATCTTAATACTTCTCATAACAATCAAAAAAAGAATCAGAAAAAAGAATGTTCATCATAGAGAATAGGAACAAAACATACAAGACAGTGGGGGCACAAACCAAGGGCAAACTATCAACAATAAATCTCAGGGTAAACTAAGCGAAAAGAAGAGAGATGCCATCAAAAGAAGGCAACAACAAGCAGCAGGGACAGAAGAGAATAAGGGGCAAGAGCTACAGGTTCAAGTTGGTCAAAATGAACATAGCAACATCAGAAATACAGATTATGAAATGATACATTCTGAGGATGAGTATGATTAGGACACACAGTCTTTGGTGCAAGTTTTTCAATTTTGGAGGCTTAATGCATGAAAGAGTTGACTTTTGTCAAGATCCGAAGATTCTGATGTCGGATCAAAACTCTGTCAGTTCCATCAGCTATGGATGAGTCATTTTGGTTTCATGTGATGTTTGGTCGGGTTTCGAGGCTTCTGTTTGGAGTGTGTACAATTAGGCGTTTTAGCTTCTGTGGTGAAAACTAGAAATAATATGATAAATCAACACAATTTATAATTTCACTATACCAACTGAAAAACAACAACAACAACAAGAACCAAAAGAAAAAGATGATCACTTAGACTGTTTATGTGTACATGACGCACAATTAACAGTTTGTCGATTAATCCATATTAAACAAGAAAGAGGAATTAGTTGATCTCGTGATCATATAAATGTTAGGATTTACGCAATTAAAATAAAATTCAAAATTTTAATGAAACTTTCTCTAACCTTTCTTGTGTGAACACCTGGAACAAGTGATGATGGTTGTTGACAATCTTCAAGTGGGTTATCAGGAACCTATTGCAAAAGAGGAAGACTATTATAATTAAGAGAAACTAAGTTTTCATCTAAAAAAAGTAATTTTTTGTGAGCAACACAACTATTTCACCTGCTCTGATTTTAAATTTGCATCAATATTAATTCCCAAAGACTGTACATATGCTTGTATTCCTTCCTTCACTTTATCCACTATAATTTCTTCCATGTCCATTTTTGCTTCCGATAATTTTCACTCCATCACTTCGTTATTCTCTTTTGCTTCCTGTTTCGCTTCTAACAACTTTTTATCCATCGCTTCCATCTCTTTTTTTGCTTCATACATCTTCTCTGTCATCTCAATTTTCATAGTTGAGGTAGCTTTTTGAACTTCCATCTCAACCCTTGTATCAAAATCTCTTTTTTCAGCCTGAGATTGTTTATATACGGGGCCATATACTAAGCTAGGAGATGCTCCTTTTCCTAGAGTTCGGACAAGTGTCTGATCCCATTACTTGGGAGTACACATCATTAGGAGCACTTCCGGGAACATTCAACTCAGGATACACCTTGGCAAGATCATCCATTTGTTTCTTTTTGAAAGAAAGGTAAAGTAATGAGAAGTTTTTTAAAGAAATTGTAATAGAAAGAAAGTACCTATATATTTTTAAAGAGTAAGAGTTTACCATAACTTCACCAGCTATCTCATTTACTAGTTGTTTATTCGCTCTAATGTGGGTTTTTTTTTAACACCTCAATACGAGTTGGCTTTACACCATTATTCATCTTTGTCATCTGTTTGAATAGTAAGAGATTGACGTTAAATATTCATGATAAGTATTATTTAATATATAAATTATAGAAAATAAATAGTAATTACTTCGTACATCGTCTATAATTTGAGAATGACTTTTTCTCCCTGATGTGTGTCGCATAGTCAATTTTTTTCGACTTTCTTTGATTCTCTCACTCTTTTCCTAGAAATTTGAACACAACAATATATAAGAGGACATGCGCAATCTTGAATATATAAAAGAAATGGCCAAGAAAAACTATAAAAAAGCAGCATAGTTGAGTTTCACAAAGTGCAATCAATTTCTATACAAGAACATTTTGTGCAGGTTGGCATACTGGACATGTACAACAACATTATTTCTGCCAATTAGAAGAAAGGGACAAATCAGAAAGAACTTCTAGTTGTTCTACAATAAGAAGTATAATCAGGGAAAACACGACTTTAATATTTTATGACAACTTCTATGAAATTCTCATTTAGTAGAGAAAATGCAGAAATAAAAATCTAGCACAAACCTTTGCTTCTTTTGAGCTCCAATAATGAACTAATGAACGCCACTAATCTTCTTCAACTCTATCTGGACAATGAGCTAAATGCTCAATATCAGTGTTATATAGGTCATATCCAATGGTTTTTGCCTCATGCTTTGATTCTTTCCATTTAGATCCAAATGACACCATCAGTATGTGCATCATGTCATCAGTTGCATTAGTATTTTCATGTATATATATTTAGTACACAACTCATTTATAAAATAAAATATAAAAACAAAAACATCTTAGTATATAGGTTTTGTGTATACTAAGAACCTTGATATGAGCCCATATTCTATCCTTGTATATACTAGGTACAAGCCTCCAATTTTTATGATTCAGTGGTGCTAAGATGTCATTTCGTGCTAGCACACCAAGTTTTGAACTCAATCTAGTTCCTTCTGACCCAATAACTTGACCATGTTCATTCAATTCAATATGTAAATTTCCACCATCTTTTCCCCATCCCGAGTGCATCATAGTGGGACCCCTAGTTCGCTTAGATTGCTCTTCACTCTCATTAGAATCTATAAATAATCAAAGATAAAAAGAGGCAAATTTATTGTTTATATAAAAATTATCTAACTACTTTATACTATGAAAGGAAGAATAAATATCATGAGATTTAATACCTGGAAGATTTTTTTGTATTATGTGATTCATCTCTTTCATTTTGTGGCCAATTTTGGGGCGGTTGAGGCATTGACATACTTCTGATTTGTTGTTTTTGTTGCTCAGAATCTATAAATAATCAAACATAAAAAGAGGCAAATTTATTATTTATATAAAAATTATCTAACTACTTTATACTATGAAAGGAAGAATAAATATCATGATATTTAATACCTGGAAGATTTTCTGTATCATGTGATTCACCTCTTTCATTTTGTGGCCAATTTTGGGGCGGTTGACGCATTGACATACTTTCGATTTGTTGTTTTTATTGCTCCAAAGAATCATATAAAAGCTCACCTTGACTAGAATTTCTCTGTCTTTTTCTTGCCATTTCAACGAAGTTCCTCAACAGCTATGAATCCTACCAAATTTAAAGTAGTTTTTACTATACAAAAGTATAAAATAATATCTAACTACCATGTAAAATAATAATACATATAAACATATGAGATTTTAACAGCTGAATTAAGAGTAAAAACATCAAAGTCATTATTCTTCAACAATCAATTGTACTGAAATAGTGATTATACTACTATAGTAACAAAAACTAATATATGTTGTCATCTTCATCATATGCTTCATTACTTTCCAAAGTTTCTGGGTCAATTTCTAATCCTGGTACTCCTTCTCTAACCCATTCAATGTCTTCTTCAGCTTCAAATGTTGTGTCATCCAATTATTGTTCAGGCCACAACTCCATATGTCCTTCCTTATGCTCCATTGTTAGTGTGTCATCACCTAAATCATAAAAACCTCTTGGCTTAAGTTTAACAACCATTCGCCACTCCTTTTCCATAGGATGATCGACATAAAACACTTGTCGAGCTTGAGAAGCAAAGATGAATGGTTCATCTGATAACTGATGTTTTGCATAGAGTAGATGATTAAAATTCACAAGAGTAAATCCATAATCATCTTTCTCAATAAGCCCATTGTTATTGTTCACCCATTTACATTTAAACAATACAAACTTGAGATTCTTGGAATAATATAACTCAATTATGTCTGTGAGGATTCCATAAAAAGAAACCTCTGTCAATATGGGATTTTTATCTTTTGTGCTTGCATAACTTTGAGTGATTGCCTTTAACATGATACCACTATTTTGAGTTTTTCTCTTAACATCACGAGACTCTGTTAAGTATCTAACTCCATCCCATATATAGCCAGTCATTCTTTTTGCTTGTATTAATGGACCTATAGCTAAAGTTTGAATATCCTCAGATATTTTTTCACCAGCCATATGCATCTTCTCGACCTAGCATTCAAAAAAAAAGATGTGATCTAAAAGTTATAATTACCTATATAGTAATATATGAGCAAACATTTTAGCTAGTTGATACTTACATGATTTCTAAACCATAGTTGAAATCTTTCATTATGAATTCGATCCACATTATGTCTTGATAGACGGGGATTTTCCTTCTTGATTTCTTTTATATGTTCACTACGGAAGTAAAACACATAACTATTTAATAAAAATTTGAAAGAAAATTATTTAATAATTAATTACTAAGTATAAATTATGATTTAATACTTACTCACGATATGAAGTTGTGGAGGTAGAATTAAATAAAACATATTTGTGGGCTTGAGCACGTGTAATGTCATCAAGCTTAAATCCTTTCTCTCTACTTGATCGATGACCCTCTTGGTCTGTTGTTTCATTAGATAAAACATCATTTCTTAAAGGTGGATTAGACTTAGTCTCGACGTCATCTAAATACAATGAGCAAAATGTCATTAACTAGTCTATCCAATGTCCCTCTGCAATAGCACCTTCTGGATAACGTCTATTCCTTACGTAGTTTTTAAGACAAAGCAAGAACCTAAAATAGACAATTTTTAGAATACAAATACAATTTCTTGTAAGGATGATATATTAAAAAAATAACAAAATGATACCTTTCGATAAACCACATTGAGCGATATTGTGAAGGTCCTCCCAACATTGCTTCTTCAGCTAAATGGATAAGTAGATGTTCCATGATATCAAAGAAAGATGGAGGAAATATTCTCTCCAAATGACATAGAGTTATTGCAACTTGATCTTGGAGTTTTTCTAAGTCACCTATCTTCAGATCTTTTGAACAAATGCCCCTAAAGAAATTACTTAATTCAATCAATGGCTTAAGTACATTCACTGGCAGGAGATTCCGCAAGGCAATAGGAAGGAATTGTTGCATTAAAATATGGCAGTCATGACTCTTCAACCCATGCATTGTGTGTTGCTTGAGATCAACACAACTTGAGATATTTGAAGCATATCGGTCTGGCACTTTCACATCTTTTAACACTTGTAAGAGGATGTCTTTTTGTGTGTTACTCAATGTGAAACATGCAGGAGGAAGATAATATTTTCCATTAGCCTTTTTCTTAGGATGCAAAGCTTTTCGGATCCCCATCTCTTGTAAATCTAAATAGGAATTTAAATTATCTTTTCCTTTTCCATCAACATTCAATAATGTCCAAAATATATTGTCAAAGACATTCTTTTCAATATGCATTGTATCAAGATTATGACGAATCATATTGTCTTTCCAATATTCCAACTCAAAAAATATGCTCTTTTTGTTCCATATATTTTGCACCAAATTATCAACATCATCCCATTTCCTTTTACGAGATTTGGCCAATAGATCTTTACCAAATTTATTTTTAATATTAATCAATTGCTTAAGAATCTCAATTCTTGTCAACCGTTTAGGTGCTCTATCTAACTCCACAAGGCCATTGAATGCAACTTTATCTTTTCGAAACTTGTGTCCATGAGATAACCATCGCCTATAAGACATGAAACAATATTTTTGCTCATTTTTCAATCTTGTAGATTTAGTTTTGGTAAGATAACATGGACAAGCATATCTAGTTTTCACACCATATCCTGATAAGTTACCTAACGCTGGAAAATCACTAATTGTCCAAAGCAATGCTGCACGCATTTGAAACATGTGATTGTTTGATGCGTCATAAGTGGCAACACCAACCCACAATTCTTGTAACTCATCAACTAAGGGTTGTAGATAGACATCAATATCATTACCTGATGCACGAGGACCATCAATAATAGTTGATAATATCATATATGGTTGTTTCATGCACAACCATGGTGGCAAATTATATGGAATCAAGATAACAAGTCATGTGCTATGTGAGATAGACATAGACTTAAATGGACTAAAGCCATCTGAAGCCAATCCAAGTCTAACATTTTGAGGATCTCGAGCAAAATCCGTATGCGCTTCATCAAATTTCCTCCAAGCAATATTGTCTGCAGGATGTCGCATTACCCCATCTCTAGTGCGACCTTCATCATGCCATCTCATTTGAGTAGATGTTTTAGCCGACATAAATAGTCTTTGAAGTCGTGGTATTAATGGAAAATATCTAAACACCTTTGATGGAATTTTTGATGTTTCTAAACTGGAATTAACTGATTCACCTTTGAACTGTTTGTATCTTGGAGCTTTGCAAAACTTACAAGATGTTCTATCTTTCTTCTCATTCCAATAAATCATACAATCATTTGGACATGCATGTATCTTTTTATATTCAAGTCCTAAATCTTTAATAATCTTCTTTGAATCATAAAAGGACTTGCGCAATGTTTCACCTTTTGGAAGCACATCTTTTAACAACTCTAATAGCATGGAAAATGATTTGTTACTCCATCCATTGAGACACTTTAAGTGAAATAGACGAACAAGGAACGCAAGTAGTGAATACTTGCTTCCAGGATATAACTCACTTTCAGCTTCTTTCAGTAAGCAAAAGAATTCTTCAGTCTTCTTATCAAAACCCATGTTATATTGATTTGACCCATCAAATCCTTTAGCACTAGTGTCCATATCAACAAAATTAGATGTAGGAGGAATTCCAAATGCTTCATGTAACATGTCTTGCATCTCATCACCTTTATCTAACTGATTGACCAATTTTGATGAAAATAGCTCCTCACCATGATAAATCCAACTTTTATAACTAGTTAGAAATCCATCAACCACAATATGTTCAACAATCAAATCTTTTCAAACAAATTTCATATTACGACACTTTCAACATGGACACAATATTGCATATGCATCAAGCCTATCTAATGATGCAAAATGAAGAAACTCTTTGGCTCCATTCTCATATAAAGGATCAAGCTTATTCAATATTTTTATCCATTAAGTATATAACCTATACATATAGCAAACAAGAATTATACCCTCATACTCTTAAAGACTAATACCTTCATGCTATTAAAGAAAACAACAAAACACATACTAACCTACAAAGTCCACACAAAGAGTCCTGAAATTGATATCAATGTTCTTCCACTACAGTTGCTTTCTTTGTAATCTTCATACTGCAAATCAATAGTTAAATTTCAACAAATAAATATAATGTATGAAGGCTAGTTATGTGAAATTATCAGTACTTGAGGTAATATACTCACCTCAAGTAAATCAACTAGTAAAAGAGAAGAGGAAGAGAGACAAAAGGTGAATTTATGGTCGAATTAGGAGAAAAATGAGACAAAGAAAGAGGCTTGGTGGGAAGTGATGAGTCATTGTGATGTTTTTGATGGAATGTGGGTGAAAGATGATGCAAACCCTATGTATGAACCTAGTTCTTGTCCTTTTATTGATGAGTCATTTGATTGTTATCAAAATGGGAAGGCCTGATAATGGTTATAGAACTTTAGATGGCAGCCTAAGCACTATAATATTCCAAGATAATAATGCTACTTTTGTTAATTGAGTTATGTTGTAGCTATTCTTATTTTCAATTATTGTCATTTTTGCAGAGAATTCCCAATTGAGAATGGAAAGGCATTGCAGTTCAATTACAGCAGCAAGCAGTTCAAGACAAAGAAGGCAATGCAAACCCCTTAGGAAAGATAACCATTAGCTTAATGGTATCCTAATATCTTACTCTTCGGATGCCATTAAGAAAAGATAACCATTCTTAAAGCATGTCTCTAGCACACATAGCAGCAAATGGAAAAGAACAAAATACCTTAATGTAATTTCTAAGTTATAAACATGAAAAGAAACTACTTAATAAACATGAATGTTTTTCAGTGAACTTCAACACTAGGTTCCTATTGATATGGTTTTTATGTCAATCTAGTTCTAAATTTAATACGAAGAAGAAAAACAATTTGATACCAAGCTAATTCAAGGACCTATTCAAAACTGAATACATGAAGAGTATACAAATTATAAAGGAAGCAGACTGTATAAGGTACCAAAAATCTCTACAACGTCGAGTTTTAGAACACTGAATCTAAATCCGCGATATCAACAAGAAACAGATTTTTTGGCATCTAACAAAAAGCAACTATAGCTATTAATTTGGACAGAGAACTAAAGAAAAACAAGATAATATTTACGCAGAAGTAAGACGAGCAGTAAAGATTAAACACATGCTCGACAAGTCAATAGTTCTTTTTCTGATATTGTTAGCTTCCTTAACCCTTTACATGTTGATGCTAACGGTAGCCATCAAGATCACAACACGTTAAAATTCCAGAACCAAAAGAAAACATGAAAGCTTTAAAAATAATACGAAAAGAGAGGAGTCAAGAAGACCAGTTTCTAAACTCCAGTGGTTTTTCTTTCTTTGTTTTTCATCCCTCCATTGATTCTAGGGAAAGTCATGCTCAATCAAGGGAGGAATAATCAATCACATGAGTCCCCAAACTGAATCAAACAAGCCAATTATAGCAGCAAACAATCGATTAACAAATAGAAAAGGTGCATCTACTAACAATTATCTAGTGCATCCATCAACTGTAGTAGTCAATTTGCTTTGTATAGGAGGAGGGGAACTCATTAAGAACCATTATTTAATAACCACATCATCATGACTATATCCCTTAAATGTGCTATCTTTTCCATATCTATTACTTCTCCAATAACAAGATCAAGTCTTACAACTTTCTCAACTAGCAAATATGCAAAGGCAGGTAGAGTATCCAAAAATTTAACCAGTACGTTTGTATTACTATTTGTGCTAATAAAGAGTCTTGGTTGAAATTTAAGGCATCGATGAGGTCTTGTAAGGCTTCATAAACATGGTTATATATGATTTCTAGGCAGCATTGGTGATGATTTCTTAAGAAACAAAGCCACAAGTTTAGAGTCACTCTTTAAACCACAAACTCAACAATGCAGACCAATTTAATTGCTATTTTTTTTGTCTACAAAAAGAGCAAAGTTCAAAAGATCAAAACCATCACATAAAATTCCCAAACATAAAAGAAGCAAAAAAATAGTGAACCAAAGTTGTGAGATGGCAAAAGTGAACTTTGCTCTTTTTGTATTATCATTCATTCTCTTTGTTTTTCTCATATCATAATTAAGCCTCTCCAAATTCCAGAAGTACAAAAAACAAGTCTTTGAGTAACTTTTCGTCAATTCTTTTCTAAGAATATAACTCAGAGGGAATAGTGTCCACTAGTGGTGATGTTTATAGTTACGAATTCATGGTGATTTTTTTATAAAGTTGTTTGTACTTTAAAGTGTTGCATTTTCCTCATTTTGTGATTTCAGATTTGAGTGGTTTTGAACCTTGTTTTTACTTTGGTAATTGGGTTTTTGGTTCGTTAGTTTCATCCTTTTACTTGTTTAGCAGAAAAATGTACATCTAACTAACTCTCATGTCTCTGCTTAGTGAGAGGTTCAGATTTGATTTTGTCATGCCAATGCACCAATTAAGAGTAGTTATAAAAGAACACTTGATTCTTTAGAGCATATTTACTTTAGGTGTAGAAGTGAAAAAAAGATTTAAATATAATGTTATCATACGTGAATAACAGTCGGTCACATAAAAGATTAAAGATCTTATAACAAACAAGACTATCATAAAGAGAGTTTGACTAAATTACATTTCTTTTTGAAAAGAAAAAACAAACAAGTTTTCTGCTACTGTTTTGGTGCAATTCTAGTGCTTGTTTAGTGTAAATCTAGTGCGCAGCTAATTTGGTGAAATTCCCATATTGTTTTGGTGCACAAAAAACACCATTAAAACTTAAACGAATATTTGAGAGAATATTAAAATTACACCAATTGTTAAAACATGGAGGACTATTAGTGCTCCATATTAAAAGACAATGATTATTTTGACTCTTAACTAAAAGATAAATGAAAATTTTGATTCTTTTCTCAATCTTTGACCATAAAATTTTTAATTAATCAGTCTTATAATAGTTTATTTCATTCTAGCGGCACCAGTGAGCAACTACTACTTATGACATCTCATTTTAGATTCTTGTGACATAACACAGTCAATATATAAAAAGGTAAGCAAATTTTTGTTTATTTACTCGTTTTAGATAAGTAATTTCAGTGATGATTTTGAACTTAGCATATCTACCTATGTGAATTATTTATTTATTTTGTTTTTAATCTTTAATATTTTTGGTGCTATGTTTAGCGGTATTTTTCATGATTGAGTTTTCAGGTTGAGAGTGAAATTCTTTTTTTTTCTTAAATTACTTTTATCAGATTTTCATAATCTGTTCTAATTATTTTATTTTCACTTTTTTATTTGATTTTTGAAGTGACAGATTTTTACATTGATAGAGCTCGATATTTGCTATTCAATGTTGAAGCATTGCATCTGAACTACTTGAAAATGATAAAATTTTCAATTTGAATTGTTTCAACATTTATTCTGTTGCACCGGCAATTATTTAAAATGTTGTAAGGCTATGGTAAAATTTACAATAAATTTTTCTTGCTTTGATTTGTGTTCCTTTTTTCAATCACGAATGTATGCTTTGATCTGTATGCTTCTTTCTTTCCTTTTTCCAATCTCTAACGTATGCTTTGATCTGTGTTCTTTTTTTTTATTTTCCTTGTAGTATAAGATTAATGTTTTTTATGTTGAGGAATTGTTATAGTTCAAGCCATATACAATTAATTAAGACAAATATTCGAACCAAAAAGTACTTATTTTACTGGTATTCCATTCTACATATCGATTCTTGACATGGATATACTTTGACTCCTCCTTGACTTGTAGAGGGTATCTTATCAAAGCGAATTTAGAATTTCTAGAACGTGCACTACTTTTAAAAAAATAGTTATCAAATGTTAAATTTAGTATGCTAAAAATTAATTGCTTCAATTATTAAATAAGATGGCTTCATCCTTTATATCTAGTGATCGGGCCAAATTTTCCAAGCTAGGGTTTTCATTTATAATTGCATAAAAAAACCATTTTCAAAGTAGCATGAAATATTTGTGCCTTTTTTATGCCTTCTCCAAAAAAGATTTTAAGTGAAATTCAAATAGCTTTAATAATTTATTTTCTTCCGAAATCGTCTTAGCTAAACCTATAGAATTCCACTTTTTTTTCATTTTTCTAACAACTTTTATTTTATCTTTCCAGTCTTTCCGGAATAACTTTTATATGACAACTTTATATGGTCATAACACTTTGATAGCTCATTGCAACCTAAAGCCATCCAACGTTCTTTTGGATGAAGACATGGTGGCTCATGTTGGTGATTTTGATATCTCTAAAATTTTAGCGATAAGCAAGTCCATGGCTTATACCGAGACATTGGGCACTCTTGGATACAGTGCACCATGTATTAAAAAAATTCTACTCACTTTGATTTTCTCTCATCATAATTAAGCCTCTCGGAATTCTAGAAGTACAAAAAACAAGTCTTTATTTATGTAGAATTATTGTTGTTTTTCAATTGAGTAACATTCCTTCAATTCTTTTCTAAGAATATGGCTCGGACGGAATAGTGTCCACTAGTGGTAATGTTTATAGCTACAGAATCATGTTAATGGAGGATTTGACCAAAAGAAGGCCAACAGGTGAAGAGATATGCAATGAAAATCTTAACTTTAATTTAGGAAATGGATGACAAAATCATTTTCAGGGATAATTTTTTTTCTGAGGAAAAACAAATCACTTCTACAGGATAACCATGAAAGACGTCGTCAAGAGGCTTAGCAACATCAAAAACGCATTTTTGTAAGTGTAGAAGTTAGCATCTCCTTCGCTGGTGTTCTTTCCGATCTGCAAGTTAATTGTGGTGTGAAAATTTGAATAAACCAGAATTAATTTAAGAATTATATATTATGAAGGTGTTGAACCTGTTAAGCTTTGGGAATTGGGTTTTTGGTTCATCAACTTCATCCTTTTACTTGTTTAGCAGGAAAATGCACATATAAGTAACTATATCATGTCTCAGTGAGAGGTTCAAGATTGGTCATGCCATTTCACCAATTAGGAACAGCTAAACAAGAGTACTTGATTCTTTATATTTACTTTAGTTGCACAAGTGAAAATAAGATTTAAATATCAAATGTTATCATATGTGTATAACAGTCAATCACATAAAAAACAAAAGATCTCGTAACAAACACGACTGTTATAAATGGATGAGGCACCTCTCCGTTACTCATTCTCTCCATTTCCCCCAAGTACCTACTTAGATGGCAGATACATGTCATAAATTAAGAATCAAAGCTTAAGATTTAATTACCTAAACTTAGATTTGATTATGATTAGAATAACAAATAATTTCCTTATTTACTTTTAATTTTTTTTTTTTTAATCAAACCCACTATTCTAGCTAAAAATTATCTCATAAATTTATTTCAAAAACTCCGTATTTTCCATTTGATTAACGAGCTCAACTCTCTCTGAAAAAAAAAAAAAATTTTTTTGTCTTTTACTTTGTCATGTAGTAATGCTCAGTGAGAGGTTCAGGATTGGTCACGCCATTTCACCAATTAGGAACAGCTAAACAAGAGTACTTGATTCTTTATATTTACTTTAGTTGCAAAAGTGAAAATAAGATTTAAATATCAAATATTATCATATGTGTATAACAGTCAATCACATAAAAAACAAAAGATCTCATAACAAACACGACTGTTATAAATGGATGAGGCTCCTCTCCGTTACTCATTCTCTCCATTTCCCCCAAGTACCTACTTAGATGGCAGATACATGTCATAAATTAAGAATCAAAGCTTGAGATTTAATTACCTAAACTAAGATTTGATTATGATTAGAATAACAAATAATTTCCTTATTTACTTTTAAATTTTTTTTTTAATCAAACCCACTATTCTAGCTCAAAATTATCTCATAAATTTATTTCAAAAACTCACTATTTTCCATTTGATTAACGAGCTCAACTCTTTTTGAAAAAGAAAAAATTTTTTTGTCTTTTACTTTGTCATGTAGTAATGCTTAGTGGCGGATCCAGGATTTTGATCTCGTGGGTGCTCTACCATAACAATAGCATATCCATATATAATCTCATAAATAAGGTCCGGAGGTAAAATATACACAAATTGTTAAAGTGTTGTATCACCCTTAACAAAAAGTTATTGCAATCACAAAGCATAAGTGCAAAACTAGTTTAAACTTTATAGTCAGGAGATTTTACAAATTATAATTAATATTTTTTTAAGAAAAAAACTATTAAAACTCACAATCGTACTCGGCATGAACCAAATAATAGTAGCATTACTATTTTATTGTAGGGGGACGTTCTTTTTTTAAACGGACTAAAATAAAAAGAGTGTCAAAATGGGATGAAGGGAGTATTTTTTTTTTTTTGTCACGACTCATGATAGCTTAATATCTACTTGCTTTTATTTTTATAATAGATTAACACTAATTAAAAAAAAAAACAATTAAAGAAAAATCGGAGAGAAACAACATTAACTACTCCAAACAAGGAAAAAAAATAAAAAGAGAAAGTTAGCTTGCTTGGCTAACCAGAGCACACAACTCCTTTTGGTGTCTCTGGGTGCTCACAATTTGTTTTTATCTATTTCTCTCAATAATCTATATGTATATATAGAGCTCGAGTCGAAAGTAATGGGTGCTTGAGCACCCACGGTGATACACGTGGATCCATCCTGGTAAAGCTTAGGCCTTGCTGGTAATCGTTACACAAACTAATCAACATATGATGTTAAAAAAATTAAAAAGAACATTTGCAAATTTTAAATTTTAAAAAAAAAAAAAAAAACTGCATGATGTTAATATTTTTTTTTACTACAACTCAAAGTTCCAAAGAATTTTAGAAACAGAATTTTTGTAAAAAAAAAAAAAAAGAAAAATTTGTTTTAAAAAAAAAAAAAAAAAAGAGCTCGTAGTAAATAGGAATAGTGAAAAAAATTAGATATATTTATTAATGAGAATTTTTAGCTAGAATTATATAATTGAATTTTTTTAAAATATAAATAAATAAACTATTTGTTATTCTAGTCATAGTAAGACCTTAATTTAGGTAATTAAATCTCAACCTTTGGTTCTTAATTATGACATGTGGCTATCATCCAAGTAGGTTCTTGGGGAAATGGAGAGGATGAGTAATGTAGAAGGGTCTCATCCGTTATAAAGATGATTTGACTAAATTACTTTTCTTTTTGACCAAAAAAAAATAAGTTCGCATTTAAAATCAATAAACTCGCTTTACTAGAAAAGCACACATAGTCAAGACAGAGACGTTATAGTGGAGTAACTTCCACTATATTAACTAGCAATCTGTTTGCAAATTTCACTCTACAGTCATTTCTCGAAAATAGAGGTCAATGTGGAATGCACATATTGAAGAGAGAAATATACATTTAAACTAACGAATGATTAGCATATTTGAGTTACACTACTTTAGGATAAATGAGCACATATGAAGAAAAAAAAATTTACTAAATCTAAAAGTTGTTAGTGAAGAAAATTTATAAATATGAAACCAAGCGTGATCAAACAATTTAAGATAAAATGAGCACATATGAAGGGAAAAAAAAACCAAATCTTCAGAAACTTAATGAAGAAAAATTGAATTTGAATGTAAATTCTAAAAATAAGTGTGATCAAGTAATTTAGGACAAAATAAGTATATATATGAATAACTTTATTATTATTAATCTATTACTATAATATTGAATAATCAAAGTGTAAGTTTTTATATGTGTCATGTATTTGTTGATTTGGTGTGAGTATCGGACACACATACTTTTTTTAAACAAAATATTGCTACATTACTAGAACCTTAAGCCTTTTATGTTTAAATTTCATCTATTTATTTATTAGATTCTCCAATAATTAATAATCTATTAATAACATCATTTCAAAATCAAATTTAGGTGTCTCCTTTGTTGAAATCTCAAACTTTTTTATTTGCAAATTTATACCACTGAACATTGTCTTGTGGCGTTTTATTAAAAATAAAAATAGAAATAGAAATCTCAAACTATATTTGACCATGTAAATGTTTTTCATACTGTTAATAAATAAAATTTAAATTCTCAAATCAGTGTGATCAAGCAATTTAGGATAATTTTGACATATATGAAAAGGAAATTATTTACTAAATTTTAAAACTATTAATGGAGAAAAAACTTAAATTCCCAAAATAAGAATGGTCAAGTAATTTAGGATAAAACAAGAATAAACATGGATAATTTCCTATTAACTAATTTTTGACTAGAAAGTTTAAAAAAAAGAAATATTTTTACCCGTTTTTCCATTTTAGGGACCCCAATAAACTATTAGGGGTTGTTTGGTGTGAAGGATAACACCAAAAAGTCATGGAATTAAATTATAGTGCCACTTATTTTGTTGTTTGGTTGGCAAGTCGGGGACAATTTATCCTGGGTTTAATAAGACTCACATGACATAACATAGTCAATCCAGCTCAACATATTATATTATATTTCGTAAATCAAATTGTATAAGATCACTCGTCACACTAGTATATATATATACCTCTGGGCTTTCTCATTCTCTCTAGCAAAAAAAACCATTAAACTTGAAACACTCTCTAACTAATTTCTCCGGAATTCATCTCAGAGAATTCATTGGCGAGCTGCAATTGAGGTGAACTGCTTGACAAAAAAAAACTCAATCATTTCGATTTGTTCATCGATTTCGTTAGAATTCATCATGTAGAAATTACTTGTGAATTGTGAACATCTTCCATTTTATTAAGTGGTAACCTGATTTTTATTGTTAAATCATATGAACTTTCTCGTTTAAATGTTTAAAAATGAGAAAAATGAAAACATTTTTTTATTACTCATTTTAAACAAATGATTTTAGTGATGATTGTGATTGTTTTTTTTTTTTTTTTTTTTTTTTTGTTAATGTTAGCAATGATTTAGAAATTAGTAAATCTACCTGAATGGGATTTATTGATTTATTTATTTTTGACCTTCAATATTTTTGGTGTTCTGTTTGGCGATATTTTCCATAATTGACTTTTCAGGTGGAGAGAGAGATTTTCTCTTTTTAATTATTTTTTTTTTCAGATTTTCATAATATGTTCTAATTATTTTATGTACATTTTTTACTTTGATTGTTAAAGATTTTAGCATTGGTAGAGCTCGATAGCTATTATTCGTTGGTGGAGGACTGCATCTGAAATAGTTGGAAATGGTAAAGTTTTCGACTTGAATTATTTCAACAATCATGTAAATTTTGTTTCAACAATAATATTTTAAAATTTTGTAAGAATGCTCTTGCTTTGATCTATGTTATTTTTTCAATCTTGGATGTGCACTTTGATCTTTTTCTTTGTGGTACAGATAAGATTAACTTTCCTCTCCCTTTCTTTCTAATGACTAAAGAAAGTAAATCATCACATGAAATTTGGTACGCGAGGACATGTCATTACTACATAGAAAGATATCATTTATATGCAATGACATCTCCTCGCATGTCAAATTTCACGTGATGATTTCCTTTCTTCAGACACTAAGAAGAAAGGGAAAAAAATTATTGATGACGAACTTAACTTGGAAGAGTTGGTCAAACCTGTAATTAATGAAGATGATAAGGGGAAATTAATAAAGAAAGATAAAAAATTTCACATTGGCAAATCATCAGAAAAAAGTAAATGAAATATCCTAATGGAATAATCTTTTTTTATTTATTTTTTGATTGTTTTAGCTTAACTCCGTCCCTTATACATATGCGAATAATCTTAATCTCATAAGAGAAGGTTGAAATAGCTATTTATATCTTTCTAAGTAGGTATAGAGTTTTTATGTTAAATGCTACTAACTTGTATATGAAGTATTATTTCTCAAGAGAAGGTTGAAATAACTATTTATATCTTTCTAAGTAGGTATAGAGTTTTTATGTTAAATGCTACTAACTTGTATATGAAGTATTATTTCTCAAGATAGCTCATAAACACCACATAGTTAAAAGTGGCATGAGAATTGAGGGGGTGGGGAATGACATATGTTAAGGTAGTGATTGATGGAAAAATTTGATTTTTACTTTTATAGTTCTTTTGATATTAGTGTCTCTAAGAATTAGAGTCATCTGTGAGGAAAAATAAAGTTCTCAAAAAGTTTTGCTTATACGCATCTTAATTGCTCTACTTTATTGTATGTGGAGGAAGTATATAGTCGACATTCTCTCTCGACTATGTTTGGTGAAGAATTTTATCTCCATAGCAAGAATATGTATCTCCATATACAATTGAAGTAGAAAATACTTTCCAAAATAACATGAAATTTTGAGTGAAGGGTCAAAAACACGTCTAAAGTATACATTTTTTTGTGTTTCAAACCTGAACTATCATATGTGCGATTTTCCTGCCTCAACTATCACCAATAATTATTGAAACGCACCTCAATTATTAATTATTCACTTTTACTACTTGAATGATGGTGATATTTCAAGTACAAAAAATAAATAATTAATATTTGGTGTGTGTTTTGATAAATAGTTGATGACAGGTTAGGTAGGAAACTCTCACACAACCTAATAGTTGATATATGAAACTTAGAAGAAAATAAATAGAATATTTTAGGTTTATATTTAACTATTAACTCTGAAACATTTCTGCCTTTATATATATGCCTTCTCCCTAAAAATATTTTGATGAAACCTGAATAGCCTTAATAATCTCTTTTCCACTCTTCAACAACTGTTTTATGATCTTTCCAGACTTTCGAGAATAAGTGCCCTGAGATGCTAAATGATGTTGATGCTCTAGCTGATGGAGAGAAGGGTAGAGGGACTTATGTTGAGATCAAAAAGAAGCGTGCTATGGATGCTTCAGAAAGAGAGTTATTCTCTAATAAGAAACAAGTCGTGCAGTATGTAAGTGATAAACCAATTTCAACAGATGCATTCACGAACATATCCAACACCAATAGCATAAATGCTGCATCTCTCGAACTTGGAAAAGGAAAAGTCATTTTGATGGGGGACAACTCTGGAAAGGGAAAAAACCCCGTGAATCATGATAAGGATATTGGTGTTGGATCCAAGAAGAAAGTACAGAACACTTTCCCTGCCCATGTAAAAAGTTTATTATCAAGTGGTTTACTTGATGGAGTGCCCGTGAAATATATCTCAATGTTATCGGAGGTAAGTTTTGATTCTTCAATTCTTCTTTGAGATTTCGAGATTTTTGGTTCTAAGTATATTTTTTTTATGGTGCAGAAATCTCTTATAGGAGTTATTGAAGGGAATGGTTACCTATGTAGCTGCGATAACTGCAAATTATCCGAGGCAACATTTTCTTTTACTCTTCTACTATTTGTTCTCGCGAATTTTCTCCATGTCTAACGGGGCATTATGTCTTGTGTAGAAGAAGAATTATCTAAGTGCTTCGGAATTTGAGAGGCACGCTGGTTGCAAGAGCGGTCATGCTAACAATCATATTTACTTTGATAGCGGGAAGACATTTCATGTTGTTGTCCAAAAGTTGAAGAAGACCCCTCCGGAAATGCTCTTTGAAGTAATTCAAAAAATCATTGGTTCTCCAATCAACCCCAAAAATTTTCAAACCTTTAATGGTAAATACTTTGTTTCTCCATGAATGCACCCTTATAGTCATAATCGTTTGTTATTTATCTGTATTCTAACAAACTCGTTTATTGATCTTGAATACAGAGTACTTACAAAGTGCTAGAGAATATCATCTTACAAAAAATGAAGCGGCAAAACCAGTTTGATCTGGTCAATGAAGGGGCAGCTCAATGATTCGTCAATGAACTAAAGTCAAATTTTAATTAGAGATCTTAAAACTGTGTGCTCTTATTTTGCAACTACAAACCTGTTTTTTATTTTATAGACAATTCTAGCCGATGGTATTGTGTTTTTATTAGATTTTCATGACCGTGACTGCTAAACATGCTAATTGAAGCTCTTTTTTTTCTTTTTTATAAAATTAACTTCGTATTTTGGCTTTTGAACATTATTCTTTCTGACGTTCCTAATTTTTGTGATATTAATTGTTTTTGCTACAAATGAGTGACTAGGGAAGATAGTTGTTGATAGTATGGTTATCGCTCTATAAGCTATACATTATGGTTTAAAATATCATTAGATCTAATGGAAAAGTTAGTCGATTTATGTGTTGGTGGAAAGTGAAAGTATTTGGTGAAATAGTTAATGAATGGAGGAAGATATGATATTGAATAGCCGAGATGTACCAAATCGAGTAAAACATGATCTGCTTACTCAACTCAATTTCGTGATTTTTAACACTGAACTCAATTTTGTGATTTTTAACTTTATATTATGGAAACATAGTAATAAAGATTTAATTCTGTCAAACCTTTGTAAATGAAGCTTCAAAAACTTTTAAATTGTATTTGATTAACATATATATCGTAAATACTATTTCATTTTCATCCCCTGAGTAGTTTAAATGTGTAAACAATGTCCAATTGTTGATAGGATCACAATGAAAAAGGGAAATACAATGGTAGGTAGAATGTATCTCGTAAAATAGGTTGAAGTGTACTAAGTTGATTTCGATATCATTATTATAATTTTGATACCGACAATCTTTTAGGAAGAATCCGAGAGTAGCCTAATTCTTAAGGGACAGGGATACTATCAACAGAGTATGATTTTGCAATAAATTATATTTGGACATTCAAATTAATTCTCTCCTAACTCTTTATCATTATTTGATTCATATTAACAGATTTAATCTCTGCTAATTCTTTACCATTATTTGATTCAACATTTTCATTGGTGCTCACTATTTTGGTTGAATTTTTGTCCTTGCTGGTACCCCATATTACTAGATATAGTCCAACAACAATAACAGCAGCTCCGCAGCCCTAAACTTTGTACTTATATAATTGAAATCTCTAATTAAAAAAATAAGAATAAACAAAAATCAATTTTTTATCGCTTATAGGAAAAATATATTGTTAATCTTATTTAACGATGGATTATGTCAAAAAAAATTATTAGTGCTAGCGATTCAACAATATCTTATCGAATGATTTTATATAGTTGATTCATGTTTTTGTAGTGATTGGAGTACTTGAATTAAAACCTCATAAATAAATCTTAACAAAATCTTCCAACACTAGTGCAAAGAGTAAAAGTTTGACTAAAAACACAAGTTCACATTTAAAATCAACAAATTCGCTTTACTAGAAAAGCACACATAGTCAAAGGACGTTATAGTGGAGTAACTTTCACTATATCCACCGGTGATGTGTTTACAAATTAACTCTACTGTCATTTTTCGAGACCAAAGGTCTATAAGGAATGCACATATTGAAGAGAAAAAATAAATGCATAATTAAACTAATGAACGATTAGCATATTTGAGTTACACTACAAGTATATGGTTGTAGGAGAGCCAAACACTACGTTAGGATAAATGAGCATATATGAAAGAAAAAAATTATTTACTAAATCTAATAATTGTTAAGTGAAGAAAATTTAAAAATATAAAACCAAGCGTGACTAGCAATTTAAGATAAAACGAGCATATATGGAAAAAAAAAATACTAAATCTTTAAAAACATAATGAAGAAAAATTGAATTTGAATGTAAATTTGAAAAATAAGTGTAATCAAATAATTTAGGACAAAAAAAGTATATATATGAATAACTTTATTCTTACTAATCTTTGGCTATAATATTTAATAATCAAAGTGTAAGTTTTGATATGTGTCATGTATTTGCTGATTTGGTGTGAGTATCGGACACGCATACTTTTTTAATCAGAATATTGTTACATTATTAGATCCTTAAGCCTTTTATGTTTAAATTCCATTTATTTATTTGTGAGATTCTCTAATAATTAATAATCTATTAATAATATCATTTCAAAATCAAGTTTAGATGTCTCCATTGTTGAAATCTCAAACTTTTTATTTCGCAAATTTATACCATTAGACAGTGTCTTGCGGCGTTTTATTAAAATAAAAATAAAAATAGAAATCTCAAAATATTTGACATTGTAAATGCTTTTCATACTGTTAATAAATAAAATTTAAATTCTCAAATCAGTGTGATCAAGCAATTTAGGATAATTTTGACATATATGAAAAGGAAATTATTTACTAAATCTTAATACCATTAATGGAGGAAAAATTTAAATTCTCATTGGTCAAGTAATTTAGGATAAAACAAGCATAAACATGGATAATTTCTTATTAACTAATCTTTGACTAGAAAGTTTTAAAAAATAAATAGTTTTACCTTTTTTTTTCATTTTAGCAGATCCCAATAAACTATTAAGGGTCGTTTGCTGTGAAGGATAACACCAAATAGTTATGGGATTAAATTATAGTGCCACTTATTTTATTGTTTGATTGGCAAGTCTGAGATAACTTATCCTGAGATTAATAAGACTCATCACATGACATAACATAGTCAATCCAACTCAACATATTATATTTCGTAAATCATGATGTATAGAATCACTCGTCACACTAGTATATATATACACCTCTGGGCTTTCTCTTTGGCTCTAGCAAAAAAACACATTAAACTTGAAACACTCTCTAACCAATTTTGCTGAATTCATCTCAGAGAATTCATTGGTGAGCTGCAATTGAGGTGAACTGCTTGAAAAAAAAACTCAATCATTTCAATTTGTTCATCGATTTCGTTGGTATTCATCATGTAGAATTCACTTGTGAATTGTGATCATCTTCCATTTTACGAAGGTGTAACCTGATTTTTATTGTTAAATCATATAAACTTTCTCGTTTAAATGTTTAACAATGAGAAAAGGGAAAACATTTTTTTGTTTATTACCCATTTTAAACAAATGATTTTAGTGATGATTTTGATTTATTTTTTTGGTTGTTAATGTTAGCAATGGTTTAGAAATTAGTAAATCTACCTGAATGGGATTTATTTATTTATTTATTTTTAACCTTCAATATATTTGGTGCTCTGTTTGGCGTTATTTTCCATAATTGACTTTTCAGGTGGGGAGAGAGATTTTCTCTTTTTAACTTTTTTTTTTTCAGATTCTCATAGTATATTCTAATTATTTTATGTACATTTTTTGCTTTGATTTTGAAGTGGGAGATTTAAGCATTGGTAGAGCTCGATAGCTATTATTCGTTGTTGGAGGACTACATCTGAAATAGTTGGAAATGGTAAAGTTTTCGACTTGAATTATTTCAACAATTATGTAAATTTTATTTCAACAACATTTTAAAATTTTGTAAGAATACTCTTGCTTTGATCTATGTTATTTTTTCAATCTTGGATGTGCACTTTGTTTTCTTTGTGGTATATATAAGATTAACTTTCCTTTCCCTTTCTTGCTAATGACTAACGAAAGTAAATCATCACATGAAATTTGCTATGCGAGGACATGTGGTTGGTGCATAGAAAGATATCATTTTAATGCAATGACATCTCTTCGCATGTCGAATTTCATGTGATGATTTTCTTTCTTCAAACACTAAGAAGAAAGGGAAAAAAATTATTGATGACAAACTTAACTTGAAAGAGTTGGTCAAAACTGTAATTAATGAAGATGATAAGGGAAAATTAATAAAGAAAGATACAATTTTCCACATTGGAAGATTCATTAGGAAAAAGTAAATGAAATATCCTAATGGAATAATATTTTTTTATTTATTTATTTAATGATTATTTTAGTTTAACTCTGTCGCTTAAACATATACGAAGAATCTTAATCTCATGAGAATTGAGGGGGTGGGGGATGACATATGTTAAGGTAGTGATTGATGGAGAAATTTGATTTTTGCTTTTATGATTCTTCCAATATTTATAGACTTTTACACTGATATTAGCATCTTTAAGAATCAGAGTCATTCACTATCTGTGAGAGAAAAAGTAAGGTTCTCAAAAAGTTTTGCTTATACACATGTTGATTGTTCTACTATTATTGTATGTGGAGGAAGTATATAGTAGACATTCTCTCTCGACTATGTTTGGTAAAGAATTTTATCTCCGTAGCAAGCATATGTATCTCCATATACAATTGAAGTAGAAAATATTTCCAAAATAACATGAAATTTTGAGTGAAGGGTCAAAAACACATCTAAAGTATACATTTTTTTGTGTTTCAAACTTGAACTATCATATGTGCGATTTTCCTGCCTAAATTATCACCAACTATTATTGAAACACACATCAACTATTAATTATTCCTTTTTACTGCCTGAATGATGGTGATAGTTCAAGTATGAAAAATGAATAATTAATATTTGACGTGTGTTTTGATAAATAGTTGGTGATAGTTTAGGTAGAAAACTCACACACAGCCAGATAGTTGATAGATGAAACTAAAAAAAAATATGTTAGGTTTATTTTTAACTATTGACTCTGAATCATTTATACCTTTATATGCCTTCTCCCAGAAAATTAACTCGAATAGCCTTAATAATCTCTTTTCCACTCTTCAACAATTGTTTTATGATCTTTCAAGTCTTTCGAGAACAAGGGCCCTGAGATGCTAAAAGACGTTGATGCTCTAGCTGATGGAGAGAAAGGTAGAGGGACTTATGTTGAGATCGAAAAGAAGTGTGCTATGGATGCTTCAGAAAGAGAGTTATTCTCTAATAAGAAACAAGTCGTGCAGTGTGTCAGTGATAAACCAATTTCAACAGATGCATGCATGAACATATCCAACACCAATAGCATAAATGCTACATCTCTCGAACATGGAAAAGGAAAAGTCATTTCTATGGGGGACAACTCTAGAAAGGGAAAAAACCCTGTGAATCATGATAAGGATATTGGTGTTGACTCCAAGAAGAAAGTGCAGAACACTTTCCCTACCAATGTAAAAAGTTTATTGTCAAGTGGTTTACTTGATGGAGTGCCCGTGAAGTATATCTCAATGTCATCGAAGGCAAGTTTTGATTCTTGAATTCTTCTTTGAGGTTTCGATATTTTTGGTTCTAAGTATGTTTTTTATGGTGCAGAAATCTCTTATGGGAGTTATTAAAGGGAATGGTTACCTATGTAGCTGCGATAATTGCAAGTTATCCGAGGAAAGATTTTCTTTCACTCTTCTACTATTTGTTCTCGCGAATTTTCTTCATGTCTAATGGGGTATTATATGTCTATGTAGATGAAGAAGTGTCTAAGTGCTACGGAATTTGAGAGGCATGCTGGTTGCAAGAGCCATCATGCTAACAGTCATATTTACTTGGATAGCGGGAGGACAATTCATGCTGTTGTTCGAAAGTTGAAGAAGACCCCTCCGGAAATGCTCTTTGAAGTAATTCAAAAAATCATTGGTTCTCCAATCAATCCGGAAAATTTTCAAACCTTCAATGGTGAATACTTTGTTTTTCCATGAATCCATCCTTATAGTCATAATCTTTTGTTATTTATCTGTATTCTAACAAACTCATTTATTGGTCTTGTATCCAGAGTACTTACAAAGTGCTAGAGAATATCATCTTGCAAAAAATGAAGCAGCAAAACCATTTTGATCTGCTGATCGATCTTGTGCTTATGGTCAAGGAAGGGGCAGCTCAACGAATAGTCAGTCATGAACTAAAGTCAAATTTTAATTAAAGGTCTTAAAACTTTGTCCTCTTATTTTGCAACTACAAATCTGTTTTTAATTTTATATAGATAACTCTAATGGTGTTGTGTTTTTATTAGATTTTCATGCCCGTGACCGCTAAACATGTTAATTGAAGCTCTTTTTTTCTCTTTTATAAAATATAACTTTGTATTTTGATTTTTGAACATTATTCTTTCTGAAGTTCCTGATTATTGTGATATTTGGCTACAAGTGACTGGGACAGATATATAATTGTTGATTGTATGGTTAAAGCTCTATAAGCTATAAATTATGGATGTATTATGGCTTAAAACATCATTAGATCTAATCATGGAAATCTAATGAAATATTGGCGAGAAAAGTTAGTCGATATCTGTGTCGGTGGAAAGTCAAAGTATTTGGTGAAATAGTTAATGAGTGGAAGAAGATATTCTATTTAATAGTTGAATTGTACCGAATCGAGTAAAATTTGATCTGCTTACTCAATTCAATTTCGTGATTTTTAACTTTGTTGATAGAATCTAAATGACAAAGGGAAATAGAATAGTGGGTAGAAGGTATCTCGTAAAATAGGTTGAAGTGTACATAAGTTGATTTAGATATCGTTATTATAACTTTGCAATCTCAGTTAAGAATCTGAGGATAGCTTGATTATTAAGGGATAAGGACACTATCAACAGAGTATAATTTTACAATAAATTAAAATTTAGACATTCAAATTATAATATACTCGATTAAGTACCTGAATAAATGATAAAATACTCATAATTAATAGATATTTCAAATCTTGCAAAAAGTTGTTGCGCATATTTTCAAGCATCAACTACATAGCAAAATTAACACTTAAAATAGGTCACATCCTTAAGTTACACATTAATCCCAATAAACATTAAACCCCCAAGCTTGTACCAATTGAGGCATAACCATAAGTCCATAACTTCTTCTTTTTTAATCTCCTCTTAATTAAACAGATTCATCTCCAATCACTAACTGATTTGAAGATTTAATCTCTGCTAATTCTTTATCATTATTTGATTCAACATTTTCAATATTGGTGCTCACTATTTTTGTTGAAATTTTGTCCTTGCTAGTACCCCATATTACTAGGTATAATCCAACAACAATTACAGCAGCTCCCACAACCCTACATTAATTAAAATCAGCAAAAAAAAAAATTAGAATAAATTCACTTTGTACTAATAATTGAAATAATGTAAAAAAGAAACATTTTCTAATATTGGTATATATAATTTAAATTTATAAAAATAAAAAATAAAAAGGGAAATAAGTATTTAAATTACCTTCCCATGTTGAGCTGCTCAGATAAAATAAATGAACCCAAAATTGCAACAATAACCATATTTAGTGGATTAAAAGCTGTCACAAAAACTGGTCCTTTCTCATTCATTATTAATCCAGAAACATAATAACCAATCCCAGAATTAACAATTCCCTGCATCAATAATACGGTACGAGTTTAAGTTATATATATCATTTATATAAATAAATAAATAATACATTATCCAGTCATTCAAAAGAGATCTACATATAAATCTTCTTAAAAAGTAAAATTTGTATTAACATTTCTTACTCTAACAATATATATATATATACATATAGTCTGAAATATATCCGAACTTTGACTGAAATTGATGTAACAATACCGAACTTTGGAAAGGACCTTTTACCCCTTGCACTATTTAATAGTGTATTTTAAAGGTATATATGTGCCCACGTGGAAATCATAAATATTGCATCATTATAATAAGTAGCGTGTCCACGTAGGTACATATACACCTTTAAAATACACTATTAAATAGTGCAGGGGGTAAAATGTCCTCCATAAAATTTGGTATCGTAACAGCAATTTCAGCCAAAGTTAAAATATTTTTCAGACCATTTTCCCTATATATAACTTAAAACTTAGTAAATATAATTTAAAAAGGAGAATTAATTAAGATATTTTTAGACTTACACAGTAAAGTGATGCATAGAATAAACTGGAGCCCCAGTGAATAGACCAGATTCCAAAATTGCCCCTTTGAACCAAAAGTGTTAGTGCAGTGCCTTGTAGAGCCCCAGACATACATATTAAAGAAGTAAGTGACATTCCTGCTTGATATTTCTTCAATGTGATTGCCTGTTAAAATAAAAAATATTATTATACTGAAAAGAAAAATTAAAAAAAATTGAATTATCTGCTATGCACGGGATCTAGGAAAGGATCGGAACATAAGGATCTATATTATATGTAGCCTTATATATCTTGCATTTTTGCAAGAGACTGTCTTCAGAGTTCGAACTCTTAACCTCCAAGTCACATGCCAGTAGCTTTATATTGTTTGTTTTGAAGATATGTAATGATAAGATTAATTATGCACAGGATCAGGTTAGAATCAAACCACAAAGGTCTATTATATTGTACATAGCCTTATGCATTTTCTCCAAGAGACTGTTTTCACAAGTCAGACATGTAACCTCTTAATCACATGACAGTAACTTTACGAGAGTATTACCTGAAGATTGTAGAAGCAGGCCCAACAGAAACAACCAGCAGCAATGAAGAGGGCACCTTTAAGAGGATTGAGTTCATTGGGAGAAACAACATTAGTAGTAGTAGGAACATTGTTATGATGTTTGGTCCATGGCAATCCAATTGTTGGGCCTCCAACAAGACTCATAATTGTTGCACCTCCAAGTGTTATTATTGTCCCAATTATTTTTGCTTGGCTACCTACTTTCCATACATTCACATTTTCAAGCCTACAATAAAATTTATCCCATTATTTCTCGAGAATTAACTCATATTCACTGACAGTATAATATTATGTAGTAACATTTAACATTAAGACCGGTAGTACACATGAGTTTGTGTATTTTCATTGTTCTAGTTTATATATCATATTTGACTGAGCATAAAGTTTAAGAGAAAATTAAAACAGATTAATTCAATTAGATCTTAGCGTCTTATATAAATTTTTAGCTACACCATGGACCATTATACTTTATTAAATGACTTAGTTGAAAAAAATACTCTATTATCCCATAACATTGGAAATGACCTGATCCACTAACCTACATATGTACTTCTATTTTTATTTTTTTTCATTTGATAGAGACAAAGTACTTTCTTTTTAATTTATTTTTTTATCTATCACGTGACAAATTAATTAATTTGCAAAAATAGCCTATTAATTAATTACCTTAGTATCCAGGCTAATAAAAAGGTGATGGCTGGAAGAACATTACACATTGCAGTTGCAAAAGTAGCAGTGGTATATTTCATTCCTGCATAATATAAATTTTGGTCTATAACAGGCCTGCAAAAAAATAATTTAATTTAAAAAAATATTAGATCAAAATATTAAATTAAATCAAGAAAAAAACAGTTATGTATATTGATAGTGTATATCAGGGATATTTACTCCAATAAGCCCAGCAACATAATCTTCCAGAAGATGGATAGAGTCATTTTGGGCCTTATTTTCCTGTATATATGTTAAAAACAACAAGAGATGAAATTGATTAATTAAACCAAATACTCCATCTAAATAAACTAATATATAAGTGGCGAAATCAGTAAAAACATTAGAGTTATTCGAGATTTAATATGTACATATAAAAAGTAATATTTGACTTATATATTTGTAGTATTATTTTCCAACAAGCCCTTCGTTACGAGTATTTAGCCCCTTACTCAAAACACACATGCGTATCCAAATTTTAAATTCGTCACTGATTTATTTTTATAATTAGTACGTGTGTATATATCGCGATTTTTCACTCAAGACCATTGGCGAAGCCAAAAAAAATTAATAAAGGGTTTTCAAAATTTAATATATATGAAAAAGAAAAAAAAAGTAATATTTCACCTATATACACAAATCATAATTTTGAGTGAACAATGTTATTCAACCGATCACATGACTTCTAACTATATATATATTCATAATTTTTCAACGAAGAGTGTTCAGTAATATGGCCAGGTACATAACTAATTAGCGTAGCTCCACACCTCCTCCCCTACCCAAAACAACATAGTATCTAAATTTTGAATCCGTCAGTGCTTCGTGTTTAAGTGGGGGTAACTAAATTAAAGATTATTACCTTTCAAGAAGAGCAGCAAAAGGAGCAAATACAACAGCAGCAAAGAGATTTCTATAGACAGAAAAAGTATAATGGCTCATCCCATTATTTAATGCAGTTTTAGCTATTATGGCTGACCCTCCAAAACCAAATTGCAAGAAAATTACAGCCAAATATGGCTTTGATCTCTTTAAAAACTTCATTAAACATTCCTTTGAATTTGATGACATTATTTTTCTAATTAATAAAACTATATGATTGATTGATGAAGAAATGCTTATATTGTTTTAATTGCTTTGTGTAATTTATAACAAACTTCTCACTTGAGTAGTATATTTATAGGGTACAAGAAATATTAAAGTGATTTAAGCACACGTCTATGTGTCATCCAATTTAGGTGTGCTTGGTAGGTAGGAAAATATTTTCCAAAAGAATAATCGCGGGGTTTATTTATTTTCTTGTGTTTGATACGTAACTGAAAAATATTATCGATATATAATCAAGGGCGGATCTAGGAAGGCACATGAACACCCTCGACAAAAAATTATATTGTATGTATAAGATCATATTTTAAAAAATTGTTTATGTATATATAGATTATTTTTTTTGGTTTTCCAATCGGTGTCTGGAGCTCACATTGGAGCTCCGACTAAATCCGGATCGCGCTCTGCAAGGCCCATTCGGGGGTGGCGCTCCCAATGGGATTTTCTCCATACCCAAGGCTCGAACCCAAAACCTCTGGTTAAGGGTGAAGCACTCCCACCAGTGCATCACAACCCATGTTGGTATGTATGTATAGATTTAAATGTCCTAAACATAAGATAAGCAGGTGGTTTAGTAGTTTAAGGGGTTTAAAATTTACCGTGATGTTGCAAGTTTAGATTTTAGGCACTATTTTTTGAACCTCCTTGGTGAAAAATTTAAATTCGCGATAGACGAAGTGCTTCGTTTCATATCAATTCTTCACTGTAATTACTTCGATCCACCCCTTGGTGAAAAATCGTAATACGTCCTAAGAAATACCTACCACCGCTGATCAGAAGGTTATTTTTTTATTTTTGAGGAATTAATTTTTCTAGAAAAAATATTCTCTAAAAATTTTGACCAAAATATGAAAAAAAAAATTGGAAATGTTTTTTTTTTCATACTAGACACACCTACCTATGGATTCCACTATCTTATTTTATTACGTATAATGGGAGTGTTCATTTAAACACTTCTCTAAACAAACTTTTCACTATTAAAAGGAGTTTTATGAAAAGGCTTTCTAACAAACTTCTATATATTTCTCTAAGACAACTTTTTATAACTGTGAATTCAAGAACAAGTATTTGTTGCGTTTTATTTAAATTAATTGTGAAGTTGTTTGATCGAAATATGAAATTTAAGAAATTAAAGGAATCTTTCAACATGTCGGTTAAGTATATATAAAGTATCGACATTATGTTTTTGCATGTTCATTTGGTTTCTCTCTCCTTATAAAAATATGGCAGTACTACTTTAAAAAAAACATGAATTTTCGATTGAATTTTGAAAGATCCATCAAAACAAATTGTCAGAAATATTTTTGACGGACTTTTCGAGAAGAGTTACACACCTATGGTTTATGGAGTGGATGGTCTCTTAAACATGGTTTGGACAATCCTAACATTTTGAACTTATTTTTTAGGCTAAGTTAAACTTAAAAACCATTTCTTTAACATTTTTCATTAGAAATCTTATATTTCCGATTGAAACATTCATTGGAATTTTCTTTTTTTTAGTAACATAAACTTTTATTTTCAAGTAGGTCAAAGTAAGTCATGTGATTAATTACGAAAAAGAATAGAATAGCCAAGATTATTACATCATTTTCAAAAAAAAAGTAATACTTTTTTAATTGATTTAAAAAAGTGTATCACATAAATTCATTCGTCTAATAATACCTATTACAATTTAGAATGTTAAGATTCTTGCTTTTACAAGATCAATTGGCACTTTTCACTTGTGCATGCAAATGTGACACTAAATTAGAAAACAAAAACTTTTTATTTTTGTTACTGAAAAACAATGGGGGGAAAAAAACAGGTGGTAGTTTCAACATAAAATATATATATAACAAAACATAAAAATATTTTATTAATTACTGCACTAAGCAAATATGTTCATTTAAGTGGACACTAAGATGGGATTAAATTCTTTAGAATATTAGAAATAGCAAATCAGAATAATGCTTTATGAGGTTTATCATATGCATCATCAATAAAAAGATGGATACTACATTTGGTCACTCTCAATTGTGATTTTGAATCTTTTAAGGTATAACTTAACATATTTAACCTTCTATTAATTAATTAAAATAAAATTAACATATGTGTATTTGATTCCTTTAATAAAAAATATATTATATTTAGACTCATTTTAGAAGTACACTAGTCCTCCTTTATAATTTATGTGGAATTTGGAAACCTCTCACGATCCTTTCATATATTTTATAAATATTTTGTGCTTTTGAGCTGACAATTGTTATAATTTTATAGTAGTTTTTACATAATTTATAAATTTTATTTCTAGAAAATTAAGAATGTCATATTCGAGTTCACAGTCAAAATAAAAAGGTTAATTATCGAAATATGAATAGTGTCACATAAATTAGAACATGAAGAGTAATTTTCAAATATGAAATAATATTATAAGTTTAACGTAATACGTGCATAATTGAACTTTGAAAAGACTAATAATTATGAATTTTGTGGATATTCATAAGTAAATGAGACTAAAAGTGTCATTTCGAATAATTGCAAATTATAAATAGAGAGTCAAAGTATAAAAACTAAAATTAGAATTTATCAATAATTAAAGGATAAAAAAATACTATAAATTTTAAAAATATTATAAAAATCAAAACATGTATACTTATTGGAGATATAAAAAGATTGTGTCATCATCAAGTTGATTCTTTTGTCGTAGTTGTATTTTTCACATGAGAAAAATGAATTATTACTAGGCAATTTTGAAGTATTTATTGAAGAGGTATTTTGGTACTTTCTAGAGGGAATTTCAAGTTTAACTCTATGTGCATATATATATAAAGAAATTGAGTAAAATTAAGTTGCTTTAATTTGATAAAAATAATATAGTAACTTTATCGTTGTTGCAAGTGAAGTATTTTCGTGACTTTACTATTATAGTGAATAAAGTGCAGTCATTTTAAAATGACAAAAAATAAGTTTGTAAATTACTATTATAGTAAATAAAGTTATGTCATTTTACGTAAAATTAACTCGTTAAGAAGTTTATTAAGCAAGCACAAATAATCGATTTCAAACTTGATAAATCAAATGGACTATGGTAAGATTTTAAATTTGAATTTATAAATTTTAAATTTTGAACTTGTTTTTTTAAAAAAAAAATTATATATTAAAAAAAGCTGACTATGTAAACCATGATCACAAAGATAAGGGGGAGAATAATGGATCGTCTTATATTAGTTCGTTAGGTAAGTGCTTTTGCATAGGATGTACAATTTTTGATATTATCTTGTTATGATGAGATAAAAGAGGAAAATTTACTATAATTGTGACTTGTGATTGGATAAATAATTTTTTTTTTTATAATTTTAATGAGAGATTTCGGGTTATTGTTTTGAATATAAAAAAAAATAATTGAGTGTTTTCTTTTTTAAAATGAGTCTTACGTGGTACAAATTTGAATTAGTCGAATCTCAATATGAGTATCGGACACTAAATGCAACAGTGGAGATAGATCTAGTAGTGAAAACGAGTTCATCTGAACCCAATATATTCACGGAAAGCATAAATTTATGCTTAAAATGCACTAAATTAAATTGTAATAAATAATAAGTATGATGAGCCCATAACTTTAGAAATACAAATAGATCAATGCTAAAAACTTTAAGAATTTAACTCATAAAACTTAAATACTTGATCCGCCTCTAACTAGGAGTGTGAAAACCAAAAAACGTACAAACTTCCAAGATCATAAAAGCATTTGAAATGGACTCCAAATGTTTTAAGGAGGTCTCATGTTCAAGTCCTTGAAATGAAAACAATCTTGATAATTGAAAGTGCAACACACTCAGAATCTTAAAATAAATACCGAACACCAAATACGAAACTAAAAAACAACAATGTACTTTATATATTCATCAATAGAGAGACATCATCCAACATAACACACAAATTCATGCAACAGTTTGAGCATATAATAGCTGTGGGCAAACAACATAAATAATTTTGAGTCATCATATCATCTGGAGTTCCTAGTCAGATCCCTTTCACTTAGGCACTCGCTGCAATTTGACATTTGCTGGGATTCTTAAAACCAGATGCCTATATCCCATTGTAAAAGCACCACTAGCATCTATCGGAGATCAGTAGCGAAGTCAGAATTTTTATCTATGTTTCAAAACATATCAAAAGTTACATTAAAAAAAAGGGATAAGGCACAAGTACTCCCTTAGAGTACTATGACCGAAATCTTAGAGACACACCTTATCTAAACTAAGGTCCTATTACCCCCTCGAACTCTTTTTATTTTTAATTTTGTACCCCTTTTGATTTACGTGGCACACTCCGTGACTCCACGTAATTGAGGCGCGTGGGAGATATTTGGATGTCACGTAAGTCAAAAAGGTGTACAAAATTACATAAAAAATGGATTCAGGAGGATAATAGGACCTTAATTTAGTTAAGATGTGTCTCTGAGATTTCAGTTATAGTCTAGGGGGTATTTGTACCTTATCCATTAAAAAAATTAACCTTGTAATGTAATTTTTTCTTGAAACCGAACCCTCTTCCATCCTCTAGCTCCATCATGACGGAGACATTTTTTAGAGGTAAAAATATAGTCGTACAGAATTTTATAATAAATCAACAAATGCATAACATGTATTTATGCACATATTTTTTTTTTCTTTTGATCATAATTAGTTTATATATATTCTTAGCTCGTTAAATCGCTTAAATCTAATAAGTTAATATAATTTGATATAAATATCTAATCGATGCGAATAAGTTTTTACCCTTTTAGTGGGGCTATCGATCATGCGATGCTGCTTGGGAAAAAAAGAAATGTATGTGTGTAAATAGTACTTTCTCAAAAATAATATGCATATGTATAATAGGCAATATTAACATGAGTTGATGGGATAATTGAAATTCCTCCGTATTCTTAACCAAAGGTCTGGAATTTGAACCATGAAAATGAAAATAGTTATGTTGGAAGCACTGCCCTAAAAATGAGCCTAGTGACATACGATTCAAATTTAATCAGGCTCCAATACCAAATACCAAATAAAAAAAATAAAAATAAAAATATAATAGACTAATACCGCCTTAAAAATAATATCTTAAAAGTTAAAACCATCACAATCTTAGAATATTCAAAGTTCAAATTTATTTACAAGTTAAAATAAAATATGACAATAGATTGATAAATTGTTTATTCAGAATTTTAATTATTTATTCATATAAATTTAATATTTAAAGTTGATATATAGGTCAGAAATTACTAATTAATCCACTCACTACTATTCTTTGTGATTGGATACATGATACATTGTATAATTATTGGTAGATCTAACCGGACACTTCGTAATGGCTCACTGATCATATGCAATGTTTACACAAATAAATAAACAGTCGATCGGATTCACTATTTCCTTTTCTTAGTTAGTATGCATAGATTATATATTAGTTATATATATATATATATATATATATATATATGGACGGCTATTTAGAATAATTCCTTCTATTTAAAAATGATATACAAATATAATAGATTACAATAACTCTCAATTTACTAAATTCTAGGTTTACTTTTATATATAGTTCAAGCAATGTAATATGGGCAGGAATATCTCATCAAAGATTTGAAACTTTCAAATTAGTCATGCTCAAAAACGGGTATAGAAAAAAAAAGCACTTTTCAATATCGAATCCAACCAAAAAAATATAGAAAACGTAGGGCTAGAAATTAAAGATGAATTCCACATTATTATTTTTTTAGTGTAAATGGCATACACTCATCCTTTAATAACATTATATTTTATTTATCCTTAATAAGTGACGCTGCGAATAGAGATGCAATTCTATTTGTTCCCCCCATAGGTTTTACATGTGTGGTGTGACTAAGTTATTGCTTTTGAACTTAAAAAGTTGTATGCAATAATGGTATAAAAAATTACATAATTGATTTAAATTAATGCTTATTAAAAAAAGTTACGATAAGGATAATTGAGTTGGTACAGTAGGTGATATTCCATAAGAGAGATTAGGAATCGATTCCTTACGTCAATGTTTTCTCAATTGAGCTTATTATATTGCACATGCTTTCAAAACTAGAGATTGCAATTTTTTAAAAGGTTACCCTAATAATTCCAGAGGATACTATTTAGGAAATCAAGATTTTGTATATCATACCATAACTATTTGTATACGATTTGTTGATACATTTCATTTGTATAAGTTATGAAAAAAATATAATAAATTACTCTATTTGTATATTGACAAAGAAATATACAAATTGAGTCTGAAAAATTTCTAAATGTATAAATACAGAATTTATATATACTTACTTTATTTGTATATTGACAAGCGAAATATACAAACAGAAATACCAATAGCAAACGAAATTATAGCAATGAAGCGTAATTAAGCAAATTATAGCTATAAAACGTAATTAAATTTAATCTCTTTGCTATTTATGAATTGTCTCGAATATCCCCTCACCTAACTAAAGCTTAATAATTAATGATTCTTTCAAAAAAGACAAACAAATAAGATAACATATTTTGGATAAGTTTCATATTCCTCTTAACTCTTTAGCTTTGTTGAACACTTGTATGATATCCGTATTTTTCAAGCGCACAATTACCTATTATATGATCGACAATGTAAATAAATCATTATATTGTACACTATAGTGGAAGATATCATATAGGATTTTTTATCAAATTATGAATATCATAAATTATAAGACTAACCTTTTTTTTATTGTTATTAATATTTCAAAAATCAATAAAAAGGAAATTACCAAAAGTTAAGGGTACAGGAAATATTATTTTAAAAATATTTGTATATAATCTAAATGAATGTTACATGACATAAAGATAGAGTATGAGGTGGTAGGGATGGGGGCTACGGGAATGGAATAAAGACGTGTTGGAACCCCCCAATCGAACACACCTAAGTTATCCCTTTTTTTCACCATGTCGTAATTGGAGAAGGTGACTATATCAGTGGCGGAACTAGGTGGGATTCATGGGTTTGAACGAACCCACTAGCTTTTTCGTAGACCCTATATTTATGAGTAGTGACAAACATTAGATTATACAAGCTTTGAAGATACTAACAAGTAATTGAAAAAAGACATACAAATTAAAGAAGAACAAGGATAACATTCATTCTTTTTTTTTTCTTCCGATAAACTGGAGTGAAACACAACATATCCCGTATGGTTCCACAAGTTAGGGGTCTAGTGAGGATAGGCTGTATGCAAACTTTTCGAAACCAATCATGAACTTCATTCTCTTGGAAGAATAAAAAAGGGAGGAACAGACTAGTTTCTGACATTTTATTTGTACAATTCTAAGTAAAAAAAAAAAAAAGGAGGACAAATAATATTTCCCTGTTCCCCAAAGAATAAAAACTTCCACCCTCAAAATACTGTGTGGAGTTGAAAGATTTATTTCAGCATCAATCTTGGTACTTTGTGCAAAGAATACAACAGAGCCTCAGCTTCAGACTGGAGAATTAATTGGATCCCGTTGCAAGGCTTTCTGGACAAGCTCGGTCTGTTCTTTCACGTGAACTTGGTAGAAACCAGTAGCTGTGGCAGCAGAAGGAGCACGACCGACATATTTTATGTCATCTATGTTACCTCTGTCCAGTGCTTTCATCGCAGTAGAAAGACGTGGTGCAATGTACTGGTATGCACCCATGTTCATTGGCTCTTCTTGGCACCAAACAATCTCCGCATCTGGTAACATGACAATTAAACGATGTCAAAAAAGCTTCACTAAGTATTACAGGTTACATTACACTAGCAATCTGAATGTTTTGAGACTATTTCAGAGAACATACTTGGATATCGCTTCAATTCACGTTGAACGAGGTCATATGGGAAAGGACAAAGTTGTTCCACCCGACAGATTGCAACGTCTTTCCCTTCAACTTTCTTTCTCTCCTCATCAAGCTCATAGTAGACCTGGAGAAGCCATGAAAGTATACTTCAATGCTAGCAACTTGTGAGCACAAATGAACAGTGAACAAACAAAAGCACATCAGTCCCTTCAGGTACATCCATTAAAAGAGTCATCTAATTAAAAAAAAAATGAGTGAAACAAGTCAAACACTATTTTTAAAAACTTTGTGCATCAAACTTCTGTCATCCAGTCTGCATCTATACATGCTAAATGAATCAACTATTTGAGTCCGACATGAACATCAACAAACTTAAAGAGGAAATACAAATATACGATAAAGTAACCCACCTTTCCGGAGCAAAGGACCAGACGTCTGATACCCTCTTCAAGATCTGAGTGGTCGTTCTGATCTTTTATTAAGCGCTTAAACCTGGTACCTTGTTTGTCAAAACCCGGGTGGCCTTGGACATCATCAAACTCAGATAGGTTTGACTTGCAGTCCTTGTGACGAAGTAAGTTCTTTGGGGACATTACAATGAGAGGTTTACGGAAATCTCTGTGAATCTGAGAAGGTGGCAATAATACATGAGAAAAACAAACTCAAAAAATTAAAAAAATTTGCAATCAGATATACCTGGCGCCTGAGAACATGGAAATAATTTGCAGGAGTTGTCACATTCACCACCTGCCAGTTACATTCCTGGATCTGTTTCCTTAATGTAGGTTCCATGTCCGGAATGACATAGGGGTTATCATCACTCATCTGCAATGAAAAATCATTGCATAACATTAAGCAATGGACAAGTGACTATATTTTAGAACTATCAAAGCAACACATATTCATTAATGATGATCTTTCCTGCATTTGGAGGAGAAGATATATAGAACCCTAACATCATTTTCCACCATGTGGCTAATTGCAATTGCATCATATGGTTAAATAACATAGTAACATGTAGCTAATCTCTAGAAAAAGACAGATAAAGATCTCATAACCAAACAGTGCAAGATGCAACCACTCCATAAAGAAGGTTAGACCGAAACAAAAAGCTCTTCAAAACTGTCTAGGATTAAAGGATACAAATGCATCAAATTTGGTGTAGTATATGTACTTGTTGGACCTTATTACTATCTAGTATGCATCACAGAATGATTGCTTTCATTATATTCACATGCCCTTGACCTGTTGCATCTTGATCTTTTTGCTTTCTCAGAGAATGTTAGCATGTCAAATCATATTCATTTCATATGACTGAGCTAATGCTCCTTAACCAAAGAGGAAGGAGAAAGTCTTTAAATAAGAAGTGATTCCCTTTATGGAAATGGAAATTAGCTATAGTACCTGGAGGAAACGTTCCAAACGTGCACTGGAATGCTCAGGGCCCTGGCCATCAAAACCATGCGGTAGAAGCACAACCAACCCACTCTGGCGCAACCACTTGGCCTCTCCACTGCTCAAGAACTGGTCAAATATTACTTGAGCCCCATTGGCGAAATCACCGAATTGGGCTTCCCAAAGAACCAAAGAATTTGGATTTTCCATGGAATAACCCAGTTCAAATCCCAGAACACCAAACTCTGAAAGAGAACTGCACAAAAGTACAAGGTCAATACATAAGAGTCATTTATTGCATCCCTTATATTAGGCAATTTGAGACAATCATAAAAAGTATAAACAGCAATAACTACACCTCAGTCCTAAAGAAATTGGGGTCAGCATTCAATGTATAATTGAATGATTTAAGAATAATATTATCCTAACATGTTATTACTTATTTATTTTTGGTTGTTGTACAAAAAAAAAAAAAGCTTGTGGAATTCCCAGTACAAACAGATTTTTGCTAATGAGAAGCTTTGTAGGATTTGTTTAGTTTTTGGGTCAATTCTATCTTTAGTTCTGTTAGTGTACTGATCACTATGTTCTTAGATCCTCTGCATTCCCTTGTTCTACTTCTGAATGTTCTATGCTTACATGCTTTTATTTCAAAATATCGATTGGAATTACTTTATAATTTATGTGCTGGCCTTTTTTAGATACCAATGTAATCGGAAAAGGGCCAAAAATACCCCTGAAGTATAGAAAAATGTCTAAAAATACCCTTCATCCATCTTTTGGTCTAAAAATACCCTTCTACTCATCTTTTTGGTCTAAAATTACCCTTCCATCCACCTTTTTGCTCACTTATACCCTTACAACTAACAACCCTCTCTCTTTTTTTTTTTTAAATACTTATTATGTGTCATTTTCTTATTGAATGAAATAAAAATCCACCTCTATTAATTTTTTGCCATAATTTATCCAAATCAAAACAATATATCTTTTCAAGATCCAAAAAATATATTTTTTTAAATCTAGTAATTTCTATTTTCTATAGATTTTTTCCAAAAAAAAAAATTGTTTTAGATAATTAAAATATTTTTAAAAATATTAGTCATGCCACAATTACAGGGACATAATATATTAATATAAATCCTAAAAAAATTTGATCACTAATGACGTGGACGATAAGATTATTAGTCAAAAAAATTAAATGATCTTTTTTAAAAAAAAAAAGAAGATAGACATTTTTTTAGGATTTATATTAATATATTATGTCCCTGTAATTGTGGCATGACTAATATTTTTAAAAATATTTTAATCATCTAAAACAATTTTTTTTTTTTTGGAAAAAAGCTATAGAAAATAGAAATTACTAGATTTAAAAAAATATATTTTTTGGATCTTGAAAAAATATATTGTTTTGATTTGGATAAATTATGGCAAAAAATTAATAAAGGTGGATTTTTATTTCATTCAATAAGAAAATGACACATAATAAGTATTTAAAAAAAAAAAAAAAAGAGGGTTGTTAGTTGTAAGGGTATAAGTGAGCAAAAAGGTGGATGGAAGGGTAATATTAGACCAAAAAGATGAGTAGAAGGGTATTTTTAGACCAAAAGATGGATGAAGGGTATTTTTAGACCTTTTCTTGTACTTCAGGGGTATTTTTGACCCTTTTCCGTATTATATACACATATATTAAAATCTGATTTTGCCAAAAGGCCGAGAAAGGTATAATTGAACTACTAATATGCTAGACCCCGCAGATTCAGTGCTCTATCGGTTCTATCCTACTAAGATCTTGTGCTTAAATGATTGCAGATATCTTTTTTTTAAGAAGGTAATGAATGCAACTACTTAAGGAAGATCAATCTTAAATACATCCTTAACACCCTATATTATTGACACTAACGGCTGCAATAATGGGATCAATTCATAGGCACTTCGCATTAGTTAGTAGTTACTCAAATCTTATATAACAAATAGTTCAAGCGTGCAATATAAAGAAAATAAACGAATTGACTATTGAGAGTATGCCATTAAATGGACGACTATTGGTTAACAGTACCGGATGATAATCAGGATGAATGTGAACCCATCAGCTAAGGATTATTGTTTCAGTTTAGGAGGAGTGCCGACCATCTCAAGAACCAAATAGACTGAATTGATGGAAGTCCTATAAGTCACTACAACAATGGGAAGGGAACCATTTTTCTATAAGAAAGAGGGAGCAAAAGCTGGGCTTCAATCCCTTCTCTCTGATTCTATGTAGTCTTTATAAATAAGACTGGTAGAGGAGTTGTCCCAAGGAAACTTCAAGAAAAAAGACCCTGGCTGGAAATATAATCAGTTAAAGGATTCTACAGAAGCTACTAAGTGACTTTATTATGGGAAAACAATTAAAGGTGGAAATAAAGCATGCAAACATTGAGTGAGAAAGTTAAGTAATAAAATCAGTGGAAGGAATCCAGAAGACTGCTATGACATTGCTTTACTTTTCTATGGATGAATTTTCTACACTTTTCTGATATGAAAAATAAATCATTCATATTTCAGGATAATTTATATATGTTTCAAGCATAACATATATCCACATGTATATTTGTCTGTATTTGCATGTTTATAGGAGATTTCTTCAATCTCCGCCTCTATTCACACAATCTTAGATTGCTTTAAGGTGCAGCAGGTCTTGGTGCATTTTTGCACTTTTCACTTTCAAAGCACTGGAGCTCAGAAGGTAAAGACATATATTGTTAGGTCATTTCCAAAAGGTAAGTACTTTGCTACAACTGCACGAGTTGAAACATTCTGAACACTTACCACTGTTCAGCATGTTTATCAAGTTCTTAGGCAGATAAAAATTTGCAATGACATCAAAGATCAGTTGCAGTATAGTCTCATAAGCATCCAAAAGCACTTCTGTTTACGCAACAGACAAAGTGAGGCAATCTACCTACCACAACTAGATACAAATCCAGGATCAAATAGAAACTAAAAAACTCAAATTCATAGACAAATATCCAGATAGAAATTGACATATATGATGATAAAACACTGCAAGCACTGATATGAATCAAACAACCATCAGAATATACCTGTTACTCACGGTGAACATCTCTTCATTTTGGTTCATCATAACATGATCAAGAGGACAGTACTTTGCCCCTGTCTCCTGATCATGAACAACAGAATGTCTGTGACTGAAAGTACCTCTCTCAACATCCTGACCACTCAACCTAACATGATTTCCTTCCACAAGCAATGTTGCAAAAGCAAGAGCTTCTCCCACTGCCCAGTCAACGCCCTCCCCTGTCTCAATCATTTTTTTACGGTCATCAAAAATCCTTTTTACTGCTCTGTGAGGCTTAAAGTCCTCTGGAAGGGATGTGATTGCTTTCCCGACATCCTTCAAGATCTCAGGTTTGACACTGCAAACCAGTGTTTTTGATTTGAGTCTCATAATTCAAGGTTCAAATTAAACTAGTTACAGAAAGATGACAAGTAAAAGCCATACCCAGTGTTTCGAACACGTGAAAGCTGTGCAGGTGACTTAAATCCAGACCAAAAAGCTGAAAGCCAATCCCTTTTTTGAGGGACATAGTCTTTACTAGCAACAAACTCCTCATTAAGGATCGTATTGATCTTGTTATGTATTTTTTCCACATCATCTTTTGTCACCTGACCATGTTGTAGGAGTTTGTTTTGATAGATCTCCAATGAAGAAGGATGACTTCTGATGACCTATAACAACCATTGAGAACAAAATATTATGCTATTACTGCAATCAAAAGGAACAGAAGAAGACCAGTTGGATCCCAGAGAAGGTAAACATATTTATACTGTTCAATTGCATCAGTTATAACTGCAAACTGGAAGGTAAATAAGTAACTTCAGCCCAAAAATCGGAAGAGAATATAACTCTGCCTAAAGCACAAGGAACTTCAAGAGCAGAGGCGAATCCAGGATTCCAAGAAAATGGGTGCACCATCTTGCAGTTGTACCAGTGAACCATCCAGCCATCTTGAGAACGGGTTCAACAAGTTTTAATTTAATATATTCTTTAATAATTATAGAAGTAATATATCGAGTTTAGTCGGATGACAATGGGTTCGGGTGACCCAAAATCAGTACATAAATTCGCCCCTGTTCAAGAGCAACTAACCTGATACATCTTGGGCTGGGTGAAGGATGGTTCATCAATCTCATTGTGACCAAATCGACGATAACAGACAATATCAACCACAACATCTGAGTGGAATGTCTGGCGCCATTCTGCAGCAAGTTCACAGGCATGAACAACGCCCTCGACATCATCGCCATTGACATGGAAAATTGGAGCACTCAAAGCCTTGGCAACATCAGTGCAGTATTGAGAAGATCTTCCAGCCTTTGGATCAGTCGTAAAAGCCACTTGATTATTCACTACAATGTGAATAGTTCCACCGGTTGTGTAATTTGGAAGAGCACTCAAATGCAATGTCTCATAAACAACACCTTGTCCAGCAAAGCTACCATCGCCATGGAGCAAAACACCCATATTCTTTGTTCTATCGACATCATTAGAATAATATTGCTTTGCTCTAGTTTTTCCAACAACGACTGGGTCGACAGCTTCCAAGTGACTTGGATTTGCAACCAATGATAGATGAATTCTCTTACCACCCCTAGTAGGGCGATCATAAGAAGTTCCCAAGTGATACTTGACATCACCAGTTCCCACATAACCAGCTCCATCCGCAGGTTTTGTACCACCGGTGAACTCACTGAAAATTTGCCTTAGTGGCTTTCGAACAACATTACCTAAAACATTTAATCTACCTCTATGTGGCATCCCAATTACTATGCTCTCAACTCCCAGATCTGCTGATCTGTCAAACATCTCCTTCATGCCAGGAATCAAAGTCTCACAACCTTCAAGCCCAAATCTCTTGGCTGCCACCCACTTGGTGGCCAAGAAGTTTTCAAACTGAGTACTCCACATCAACCGGTCAAGAATAACTTCACGTCGTTCGCGGTTGTACTCCCTCGGTGTAGGAGTTTCAATTCGTTCTCTCAACCAATTACATTTATCACGATCAGAAATGTGCATGTACTCAAAACCAATGCTGCCACAATAAGCCTGCTCAAGCCTTGTCAAAATCGCCCTCAGTGTTTGCACGGGGCGATTCTCAGACAAGAAACCAGCCATCCTCCAAACACCAAGGAAGAACTCTCGGTCCAGATCAGCTTCAGTGAACCCATATGATACTGGATCCAAAACATCTGGGATTTCCCTCTCCTCCAAATCCAATGGGTCCAATTTGGCTTTCAAATGACCATTAACCTGATAAGCTCTCACAAGCAACAGAAGATTCATGCTTTCTTGAATTGTTTGACCAGAAATCCCAGGTGATGTGGCAGCTAGGCCAGTAAAATTCCTGAAAAAGTTGTCCCAAGATTCATCTACACTACTTGGATCTTGCTCCCAAGCACGCTGAAGCTCTTCAAGGTAGACACTGCTAGTGCCATCTAAGAAGCTATCAGTCAACTTAGAAAGTGGTACAGGCCTCGGGACTGGTGCAGCTTGCGCTTTTGGTCTGACAACTGTGGTATGAAAATATCTACTTTGTGATGGAATAATGCGAGTTCTTGGCACATAAGAACCACCCTGAGACACAGCCCTTCTAATGGCAAGCTTTGCCACACTAGACCCAGCTCTAAACCATGCCATTGCTGTAAATCAAGCCCTCAAATCGAATTTAAAAGTCTTCAAAAGTATCAATAAACCCTCAACGAACAAAACTTCAACACACAATCATTATACCTTGAGAAATAACCTAGTAAGAATAACAGGAAATAAAATAATCAATAATTCAAATGGAACAGCAGCAAACAGACAGATACTAATCAACATTCAAAATCAATTTCTAGAATTTAAGTAACCTCCACAGGCTAGTTTGCAGTATTAGGATAAATGGGCCCGCATAGCCCAAAATTGTTATTGAGGATTCATACAGTCAACCCCAACTAGTTTGGTATTGAGGTGTGGTTGATTGATAAAATAGTTCAGCTTTGGGTGTTTAGCTTTGGGCGTTTAGCAAATGAAATAAGCCAGAATAGACAAAAATGATAACCGAGGATTCTACATTCAATCCAACAAGTTCAAGATTGAAGTATCCTTGGTTGAATTATTTTAATAGTTTAGCTTTAAGGATCAGCATGAAATGTGCTCAAATGAAGCACAATAATTATAGAGGATACAGCACCCAACGGTTTGGCTTAGAGTTGGATTGATAACCATAAGATCTCAGGTTCAAATCTTAGAAGAGGCAAAAACACTAGGTGATTCTTTGCATGTGTCTAAGCCTTTATGGATAGAGCAGGTACTAGTGGGAGGTAGCAGGTACCATGGAAGTAGTCAAGGTGCATGCAAGAACGGCAGCTATCAGAAAAAAAAAATTGTAGAGGATTCAGACGGTCAATTGATTGATAGTTTAGCTTTAGTAGAAAACAAACCCCTTCACCATTTAAAGTTTTAAGCACCACAGCTATAAAAGCAAATTTTACGATCCAGCAGTCTCATAAGCAATTCAAACGCTGAAGGATCGAAAATCCTAATTTCCAAACACAACCAAATCTAACTCGGAAAAGCAGATTTTACAGTAAAATTTCAAAATCTTTATCATTCAAATCGAAAGGGAGCTTACACGGAATTGTAAGAAATAAAGAGCAGCATTGAAAACAATCAACTGAAAACAAAACTACATGAGAATATAGTACATCTATGCAACGTTAGATGCGGTAAGTTGAAGTTTTAAGCACTACTACTATAAAAGCAAAATTTTACCATCCAGCAGTTTTCCTGCAAAGGCAATTTAAATGCTGAAGGATCGAAAATCCTAATTTCTACAAACGACCAAACCTAACTGGAAAAAATAAACAGATTTTACAGTAAAGACAAAAACTAACTGGAAAAAGCAGATTTTCAGAAAAATTTCAAAATCTCATCATTCAATTCGAACAAAACTTATACTGAATTGTAAAAAATTACAAGCAGCATTGAAAATAATCACCGGAAAATGAAAATACATGAGAACATAGAAAATCCATGTAGCATAAGAATGCAGTATGATGAAGTTTTAAGCACCAGTCCTATAAAAGCAGAAAAAATCACGATCCAGAAGTCCTCCTTCAACAGCTACGCAAACGATACAGGATCTAAAACTCTAATATCCAAAAAAAGACCAAAACTAACTGGAAAAGGCAGATTCTACAGTATAATTTCGAAATCACAAAATTCAAATCGAACAGAGCTTACACTGAATCATAATTATTTTTAAAAAAAAACTTGCGAGCAACATTGAAAATGATCTAAAACTCTAATCTCCAAAAAAAATACAAAAAAAACTAACTGGAAAAAGCAAATTTTCCAGTAAAATTCCACAATCAATTAATTCAAATCGAACAGAGCTTACACTGAATCATAATTATAAATTTAAAAAAAAAAAAAAAAAAAAACAAACTTACCAGTAGCATTGAAAATGATCAAAAACTCTAATCTCCAAAAAAAAAAAAAAAAAAAATACAAAATAAACTAACTGAAAAAAAAAAAGCAGATTCTACAAAAAGATTCCGAAATCAAATGTAATTCAAATCGAACAGAGCTTACAAAGTTACACTGAATCATAATTTACAGCATTGAAAATGATCTAAAACTCTAATCTCCAAAAAAAAAAAATACAAAAAAACTAACTGAAAAAAAAAAAGCAGATTCTACAAAAAAATTCCGAAATCAAATGTAATTCAAATCGAACAGAGCTTACAAAGTTACACTGAATCATAATTTACAGCATTGAAAATGATCTAAAACTCTAATCTCCAAAAAAAAGAAATGTAAAAGAATTAACTGAAAAAAGCAGATTTAACAGTAAAAAATTGAAATCGAACAAAGCTTACACTGAATTGTAGAAAACTACGAGCAGCATTGAAATTGATAAATGGAAAGCGAAAATATAGAAGAGGATTCGAAAAATACCTTGAAGAGTTGAGAGGTTTATGGGTTGAGCGGAGCGAATATAATGACTTTCTAGAGAGTGGACGAAGCCACGTTCAAAGTTGAGCAATCAGCACTTACTATTTTAACAATACTTTTCTCATCTCTTCTGGAACCTTACCAGTCACCATTATTCCCTGCAAAGGGTCAAAAAATTATTCACCTCTCCTAATTTATAATATTATATTTTACCTAATAAAATATATTTTGTATAGTCCAATTAAAAATAAAGCGTATGCAGATCTGACATTTACTTCAAAATCATTGTTTTCGATAGACTCTACTCTCTAGCTCAAATAAAACAGTTTAAGAAAAGAAGTAATTAATTTATTTTTTTTAAATGTATATACTTATTTTATAGTTTTTAAAAATGTGAATTTTTTAAAAAAATTATTAATTTTATATAAATACTCGATATGAATTATTCTTTTACTTTCAAAGTTGCACTAAAGTTAAAAGGTTGGGACCGAAGACTAATGCAATGTGTTGGTGTTTATTTATTATGGTTTGACTATTATTTTTTATTATATATTATTATAAATTTATTTTGCTTAAGTCAAAAATAATTTAATTTTTCTTTTTATACAATATCCATCTTTTTTCAAAATAAACTGCCCCATGTAAATGGTCTTTTCCTGTGCGTGTTAAGCCACAGAGTGATCTGGAACCAATACTTGTCAAAGGAACAGCACAGTTTATTTCTTAATTTATTTTTATTATTATAATAAAAAAATAGATCTTTTTCAATTTGTTATTTTCTTATTATATTTACAGATTTATGATATTACTTTTGATTTATTTTTCAATCTGGTGTTTTGTGCCACTTTGCGGATCAATTAATTCAAGTTATATAGCACAGTTTATTTCTTAATTTATTTTTATTATTATAATAAAAAAATAGATCTTTTTCAATTTGTTATTTTCTTATTATATTTACAGATTTATGATATTACTTTTGATTTATTTTTCAATCCGGTGTTTTGTGCCACTTTGCGGATCAATTAATTCAAGTTATATCATACAAGTCTATTACAATTCTTTAATAAAATCTTTTCGTTCCCAAAATTAAAAGTTGGAACCTCTGATAAGACTCTATCCTCTTAGACAGCAACGTATTGGTCTCAATTTATTATAAACCGACAAGTTTTACACTAACGGTTGTCAACTTATTGCAACTCTCCTCTTTTTATCTAGGTTTGGGACTAGCAATGTGAGCAAGGTCACAAGCTAATGCTAGCTGCAATCATCACACACTAGGTACGATGATAATATGAATTGAGCTTAAATAAAGTATGAGTAACAATTCACATAGGTAAAACCAACTTGTTCGGAACTAAAGCGTAGCTATTATTAGTCTAGAATTCATGCATTATATTTTTCTTTCACCTTCTACATCAAAGCAAAAGCTAACAGGTTCATGTTTAAAAGAAAAAGGAGATGAAATCCTAAGAGGACATAGATAACAAAGAACAATAACCAAACAAAGGCTATTAAGCTTGTATAAGACAAATAGATTCCAAACATATAAAGTAGAAAAAGCCTTTGACACACCAAACTTGCCATCCAATGGCAGATAAATGGTAATGAAGTTCACAAGGATCATTTTTGCATCCCCACCAATTTGTACATCCAAGTGCAATCAAGAAAACAATAGCCAACTCAGTTCATGAACCACAGCAAGACGACTTCTGGGCACCTTGACCGGCAGTTCCTGCCTGATCGGATTGGTTGATCCTGATTGTCTGAGGCTGCACGAACAGAGAGAACATTATTCATACACGAGATGAAGTGATCAAAATTAGACACGTCCTAATAACTCCAGTTCAATGAAACAAAAGAACAATGAAAAGCGGAGGAAATATCTGTGTACCTCAGTCTTGGAATCAGATTCTGAAAGCCTTTGCTTGATATCCTTGCCAATTGAAAAGAAAACTTCTTCCACATTCAGGTTTGTCTTTGCACTCTGCAGTAGATATTGTCATTTATCAGTGACCCGAACTTTACTCCATCCGAAAAAACTTTCAATTTCTACATCAGAAAGAATTGGACTTACTGTTTCAAAGAACTTAATGCCATATTCATCAGCAAGAGCTTGACCTTTGGAAGTTGGCACAGCCTAGATAGGAAAAAGGAATAATAATATCAATAACATCTAATGGAAACTCTTGTGAGTCAGAAAAGAAGTAATTGATCAAAGAAGTGAGGACAAGAAATTCCAATGGTAACAATTTTGATTAATACAATAACCTACCCTTTTGCTTTCATCCATATCAGCCTTGTTCCCAACCAAAATCTTGTTGACATTATCAGAAGCATGCTGCTCTATGTTGCGAATCCAGTTCCTGATGTCTGAATGGTTCAGTTAAACATTAAACAATTAGGTTAAATCTGCTCTCGCAAATGCTGAATCTGGTTATCAAACAGCAATTTTTAAAAGGTGGTCATGCAACTGCAACTTAAGACCATAAAACCAGCTAAAGCTCGAAATGGGAAACAAAATTATCACATCTCTCAGCAAAAGAAAACCCAAAAATCACGCTGAAGGATAGAACTACATATATAAGCACCTAGCAAAAAAATGAATGAGAAACAAATCGAAGTAACAAAAAAAAAGAGCATTGAAGCAAGCTAGTTAGCGCATTTACTATTGAAAGAAGACTCGTCCGTGACATCATACACCAGCAGAATCCCCATTGCTCCTCGATAATACGCTGCGAACAACCAAATTCAAACTTGATTGAGAGACAAATGGAAAATGAAAGAAAATTTCACATTTGAAGAAACCTTTTAATTCAATCCCCTAGAAACTTTATTCCAAAGACTTCAAAGTGCTGAGAGTAGCTTGCACAGGGGCAGGCCTATGTAGCCCAAGGGCATCAATTAAATCCCCATCGTCGAGAAACTTCCCAATTATATGGTAAAGTACATTTTGAAAAATAAAAGTATGTGCATATACAAGTTATTCAATCCCCCTGATAAAAGGAACCATTAACCATTGACAAGCTTCAAATCAATGTGGCCATTACATGTTGCCGCTCCAAACTCTTTTTATTTAGAACACAAGTTGCACAACAAAAAAAGTTTTTGTTTCATTTCACCGTTGCAAGGAGCTAACATCCTAGGACATCTGCAGATCCAAACCTAGTTATCTTTGTTTCTTTTCACCCTTGCAAAAGGCTAGGACAGGAAAAAATTTCAATCCAACAACACTTGACTCACTAGGTTTGGATATACCTGTTGTGATAGTGCGGAAACGCTCCTGACCAGCTGTATCCCAAATTTGCAACTTAATCCGCTTGCCATCAAGTTCAATTGTTCTTATCTTAAAATCAATCCTGTAAAAGCAGAGCAATCCGGTAATTATGAAGGAGAAGGAGGAAAATAAAAGCCGGGAAAAAGGTTGAGAGGAGGCAGTAATCAGTTCAATGAGGTATAAATTTACTAGATTTTTCAAGAATGACGGTCCCAAACTAGAGAGCACATTTTTTCTACTTTTTTTCCAGCACAATCTTTTCCTGCTACAATTCAAAGATCATTGGCGTATAACTTTTTCACAGTTTCTTGAAAACTTCTTCAATTATCAGAGTTACGCCTCAAATTTCTGCATCATTGACTAAAACGATAGTCTTGCCAAAGGAAAAAGAACTAACTGCTGAAATAGTATTGCAGTAATTCGAAAAGATGTACTTCGGTGTCTGAAACACAATCTAAGTAGTAGCTCCAGAGGAGAGAGAGACAGTCAAGGATACAAACCCAATAGTTGTGATGAAACTTGTTGTGAAGGAACCGTCTGAGAATCTCAGAAGCAAACAACTCTTTCCCACACCTATAAATATAACCATCATTAAGTGTAAGCCGTAAGGAACTGATAATAGATGTTATACATGGAAAATATCCTCTATTCTTTGGTGATAAATAAATAAGCAACCTACTTAAGAGTCTAGAAATGAAGTGAAACTGTCACATTTTCCTACCAATTCAACAATGAGTCTCATGTGCTTAGAATGAGAGTTTGACCATATTTATACCCAATTTCCTTCTATAATACGGACAAAATAACCATCCTCACTCCTCTCATTAATATACTTCAGGTTTTCAACTGTATTACTACTAAAATCAGTTGTTTTAAAAAAGGTTGTGGCCTTAACCTTGATATTCAAATTTTGCATCTTAACTAGAAATCCTTTCTAGATGCCTGTTCATGGAAGCTCTGGCCTAACAATGATAAGTACCTAAAGTTCAACCTGTAACTAATAGTACTCCAGTCACTTTCTGAAAATAGTAACAACATACTGAAATTGTACTTTCAATTAATTTCACAACTATTTGAAGTAGGAACGTTTATGTTTCAGCAACTCTCTAAAAGTTCAACCTTTCATTTGTATGTTCTAGATTCAGTTAAAGATGAGGAATAAAGAGGGAGAGGTTGTGGTATTTGACCAAGTTCGGCCTAGGAAGAATCCTATAAGTACCTTTTTATCATTATATTGTCCATATATGAGGGCTGGAGTGAAAAGGGTGTTCTATGCAGTATGCACTTAGTTGAATGAATGAACAAATCAAGCATTTTGGTAGAAGATGGTCAAGCTTACCAAACATGGATGTGAGACATCCATTTATCATATTATCAAAGTGATCCACGAAGTATGGTGAAAGAACAAACGTCCAAAGATACTGAGGTGGGGAGTGTAAATTTATAGATGTAATATCACTATAAATCTGACTGATTCTCATATCCCCGCCAATTTTTTTCCCAGAAAAACAAAAAGGTAAAGGAGAAAGGTAAGGAAGCTGGTGGTCAACTCAGAATTAGATGCTGCACCCTTGTTGTTTCACTAAGACTTCTAATTTTGAAATATCTCCCATGATCCTCCTCCTCCAATAAATTTTCAGAATTAATAAGTCGTGTCATCCTTGAGATGAGACACAGTTTTGAAATTTTAATTTCAAAAGTTAGAAAATACCAAAAAAACTTTTTGAACTGACATTCACAGAACGCCATCCCAACCCATATTCAATTTTCTTAGAGAACACAACAAATTTAATCATAGAAAGAAGAAAAAGTAAGCTAAGGATGATGAACTAATCAGTACACATCTCTGGACACTTGAGGTTAAGAGGCTTCACAAGGAAAATGGAGACATATGAACTGAGATTGCTGAAAATGCATTTGTCAGTACACCATCCCTCAATCACAAGCAAAGACTAGAACAATTTAGCATGAGCTTAACTTAAAAATGCAATGGAACGTAGGATAACCATAAGGAATGTCAAATTGGACTAGCACTTGATCAGAAAAAAATGTTGAATTGGAGCAGCACTATGGCACATAGTGCTATTTTAAAATATGTGACACAACTCCATTTTTCCATAAAACTTTCAAAATTTCAAATTAGATTAAACAACTAAAAGCTTTGAACTTATATATAATGTTTGGTCCATCAAATCAACCATAACTTTAATATTCTCTTCCATTTTCATTAGTATAGATATCAAAGTCGATTAAACATATTCCTTTCTATTGTGACATGTCAAATAACATCTTAAACCATCATGGGTACTTGCTACCTTCCACCAACACAAGTACGGGGCAACTCCGCCCACCAAGGCTTGGACATAAGGGAAGAAATGTGCTGTACCACATATTACCCGAAGCCCATCCTAACATCTTAACCAAATCTCACCAATTTCACGTAAAGATCCAATTTTTTCCCCAATTCCTAAGCTCCATTGTGTTTTTCTTCTTTTCTAAAATCTTATTTGTCTGAAAATGGATTCGATTAACTTGTGTTAAGAAAAGGAACAAATCAAAAACAAAAAAAGTAAACTAACCGCTATCGCCAATGAGAAGAAGCTTGATGAGATAATCATAATCTGCTCGAGCCCTAGCTGGTGGAGCTGCCATCGTCTTATTCCGATATTAAATATTTGAATCAACAATCCAAAACCCTAGAAATCTGTTTCTGTAAACACACAAAATGCACATGAATCAGCCTTTGATTGTATGGAAAAAAGAATGAAATTCATAAATTCAACTAAAACGCACCGAACGGAGAGAGAGACGGAGGTTATCGAGCAGGTCAGAAAGTCGCCGGCAACATTGGGCTGAAGGGGAAGAAAAAATGTCAGATGGTAGAAAAAAAATCTACCAAAGCCCAAGCGTGTATTGGTGGGACTTTTGCTTTGTATTGGTATTTGTATTATTTGGGGAAGTGGACCATTTGCTCCTCCAAATCTGTTCTTTTTTTATATAAATAAAAAAAATTAAAAAAAAGAATTCATTTAAGAAAAAAAGGTTTGATATACCTTTTAATTTTGACATTTAAATTTGATATACCATTCGTTATAAAAGTAGTTCATATATACCTTTACCATTATACAAATGGCTCACATATACCTTTACTATTACAAAAGGAGCTCACATATACGTTTCTTCTAACGTAAGTGAAAAAATTAGTTTTGGATTTATTTTTTTAATTTAAATTTCAAAAAAATTATGTAGGGGTATATATATGATCCTTCTAACAAAGTTCAATGTATATTTTAATCTTTTTCATACAAAAATTATTTTTTGGCTTCTTTGATTATCATTATTCGAGTTTCTTAATTATTTTTTTCTTTCATTCTTTAGTGTAAAGAAAAAATTTAAAACTAAATTTTTTCGGCAATATTGACTATTGTAATTTAGTTTTTGTATTTGTAAAAATAAAATTAAAAAATGGGACATCTATAATAAATTTTACAAGAAAATTAGTGAAACATAAATAAATTTGACCATCAAAATAATAAATTTAAATTAGTCGTTGAAACAAAAAAGTAAAAAAAGAATATGTGTGAGGAGGATCAAATATACCCATTGGGTTATATTTTTTTCAAACAAAAATAAAAATTAAATTAAAATTATTTTTTTCACTTCTGTTAGAGGAAAAGGGTGTATGTGAGTCATTTGCATAACAATAGGGGTATATATGAACCACTTTATATATCATCTCTAAGTGGCAAAGTTAATGGTATATCAAACCCTTTTTCCAAAAAAAAAATCGTTTCCTACCTGATGTCCAGTACCCACATTGGAGCCCGACTAAATTTAGATTCGCACTACGAGATCTTACATTAGGGGTAAAGCATTTCCTAACATCTCCAACCCAAACACCAAATTTTACACCAAATTTGGTGTCAGCACTATTTTTGGTATAATCAACTTCATTCCTCTACACCAAATTTTACACAAAAAAGAAATATTTTTCTCTCTCTTCATTATTATATTATTATTTCTTATTTCATTTATATTTTCTTATTTCATAAAATAAATTCTTTCTAAAACATTCACCATATATAATTCATATTATTTCCTTTTATAATCGTTTAATATAAATTTATTTTGTACCATAATTTTTTAAATAATATAAATTGCTAGCAAATATTATACATTATATATAATAATGGATAATACAAATAAAAGTGAAATCATTAATTAAATACAATGAAATAAACATTACATAATTGAAAAGATTATTTTAAATTCTACATAAATATTCAACTTTCAAGATCACTACGGTGCTCCCATAAATGCTCTATTAATGCATTACGTAGTTCAAAATGAGCTTCTTTGTCCTTTATTTTTCGATATCGAGCTAGAAATTGTTGAAATTGATAATTTTCATCTATTGCCATTTCTACGGTCGGAGTTGGACCTTCCAACGCATCTTGAATTGGTGCATTAAGATCACGCTCATCCTCAATTATCATGTTGTTCATTATAATACATGAAGATAATATATCATGTAGCACTTCTTTTTAAAATTACTATGTATTTTATATTTCAATTTTGATGTATGTCAATTACTACTTTGTTGAATACTTGAATGTTTATTATTTTCAGTTATTTTTAAGTACATTGTATTATTTGTTTAAAAATTTATATGTTTGCATTTTTAATTTTTGTGAAGGTTAATTGTAATTTATAGTAGAATTAACATAAATTTAATTTTAAAAAAAAGACATATATAGAAAAATTAATTTATAAAAAAGCTAAATTATATATCTAAAATTAATATTATAAAAATATTACATAAAAATAATTAAATATACAAGAGATTTAATTAAAACATACAATTTATATAATGTTTAATTAAAAGTTTGTATAATGAAATAATATTAAAATATTCAAAAAGTGAATTGGTGTAATGAATAGTGTTACACCAAATTTGGTGTAACACTATTTATCACACCAAATTTGGTGTAAAAATTGGTGTGGGTTGGAGCTCAAAACACCAAATTTTACACCAAATATAGAATTTGATGTAAAATTTGGTGTTGGGTTGGAGATGGTCTAATAAAGGTGTCCTAACAAAGACGACTCTGTATTTAAGAAGACTTAAACTTAAAACCTCTTGGTTAAGAATAAATGAATAGTTACCACTTCACAGTCCAACACAACCCTGGTTGGTAGCTTACATTAAATATCAATGTGAAACTCAAGCCTCTCGTTGTAATAGAGCATAATAAATTATCATATTTTGCATCAATTGTCCTCGATAATTCTACATTGGATAGCTTTTACTTTCCTACAAGTAGGTAATTCCTTATCATCATAGTCATTTTTCAGTTAGGGGTGACCCCTAAAGTTGACATCAATTTTCACTTAGACATCTCAACTAAATTTTGTTCATTTTAGACACCTCATGTCAGGTTGTATTGCGTCATTTTGACACTTATTTCACAATCAGCAAAAAATTTAAAGGAAGTGTAACTCACTCGCCGATGACGTGTCAAAGTACCAAATTAAATGAAGACATTTGTCATTTGACACCAAAATAATTCTTTAACACGAATTTTGAATAAAATTAAAAATTAGCTTTTGGACAAATAATTATTAAAGAGGATTGAATCATTTTTTAAAAAAAAATTAGAACTCCCCCACCCCCGACCCAAGTCGTCTTCTCCAGCAAATTAAACCCAACCCCCTTTGTGTTCTCCGCCGACCGTCGTATTTCAATGCTTTTTAGTTTTATTAGTAGGAGGATTCCATTATACACTAACAAAGTGGTCATTTTCTCAACTTCTAAACTAAGGATTGTTTAATAAAGAATTGAGATAGTAATTCTTCACCAATTTGACCACCAAATCTAATCCACATAGAGATGTGTACTCAACTCTAAAATCACTCTCAACACTTTTCACCATTGAAGGACCTTAAGGTAGGGAAAATGGTGGCCAAAAAATGGAAAGAAGAAGGAAAAAAATAAATAGAAATTGGCTAAAGATGCCTTTCACGCGCTTTGTATAAGTGTATTACACTCACCATATCATGTCAGCAAAAAGTGTCAAAATGACAACAAGACCTGACATAAGATGTCTAGATAAGGTGTCTAAGTGAAAATTTGTGCCAACTTTAAGGGGCCACCGATGAGTTCAGCCTACTGAATATTTGTGATTGATTTTAGGAAAAAATGACAAATATACCCCCGAATTATCGTAAATGGTATGCAGATACCCCATTATACTTTTGGGACATTGGTACTCATGTTGTCCATAAATTAGAGCATATATACCCTCTATACTAACAGAGTTACACGTGTCATAATCTTATTCACCGACCCGACATTAGATCGATGGATAAGATTGCGCCATGTGTCCCTATTTAGTCTTCTGTTAGAGTGAAGGGCATTTGGACGGCAGGGGCACCAATGTCCCAAAAATATGACGGAGGATATCTGCATACCATTTATGATTGTTCGGGGGTATATTTGTCCTTTTCCCCTTGATTTTATGCAATTGATATTATTCATCCTGAACAACGAAAATTATAATATTAATGTCAAAATAAGGGAGATTTGTTCAGATGGTAAGCTTCCCTTACTTTTAACATTAAGGTTTTGAGTTTAAGTCGCAAAAAAATCAAAAAGGTGGAAACTTTTGAAGGAGACCGGAGGGGTAAAAAGAATTTTTCTTTAAAAAAATCAGTGTCACCATGCGTAACATATTGGGTAACATATCACACTTTGAATTAAGACTGATATAAATTTATATCAGAAAAAGTTATTCAATAAATTAATTAATTTCTGTTATAAATATTTGATATGTGAAATTATAACCAAAACTTCAATTAAAAATACAGAAGTCTATTATCCCACCACTTTTTTTACATTTGAAAGATGGGATAAAGATTGAAAAAAAAATTAACAAGAATAAAATTAAGCATCTCTATTACAAAAAAAACTTGAATAGAGAAAAAAGAAAAAAATAAATACTATGATAATTTTTTGTTAATAATAATTAAGATAAGTGATTATTCACGATGATTTAAATCATAAAATCTTTTAAACATAATAAAAATATGAATAACTTGAACTAAAATTTCTCCCTCCAACAAAATTTATAATAATTAAGTAACGTATGTGAAATTTATCCATTTCAATTACACGATAAATAAAATAAAAATAATATTCAGCTATTGTTTCGCCACACAAAAAATTGTGAAAAATACCATAACTTTTCTATTGTTTCAACCTTTCGAATGTGTAACGCCAAGACTATTTTTATAAAATTTTCCAAAATAGATACAAAATCTAAATGATAATCGACCTCTCCGAAAAAAGAAAAAAAAAAGATAAAAAGAAAAAAGAGAGAAAAAACAAGGACCCCTCTTCTTCGTATCTGGTCTCATTTTCCCCCAAATACCAATTTTATCGGAGCCCTAAATTTTCTCCATTTTTTCTCATCTTCTTCCAGTCTGTTCTCTCTCCTTCAATCATGGTTAGTCGATTTTCCTCTCTTTTTTTGTATGTATAAACTTTATTATATACGAAAAGTTTATGTATTAAAGATTTTAATTTAGCATTACTTCGATCTGCAAAGTATATGTATAATAGACATGATTTTCTGTAATTTTGATGAAAATTTTCAGTTAGGTTGCTGATTCCTTTTGTGTTTTATGGATCTGATTTCAGTTTATTGGTTAGATTGATGAGTATGGCTATTTTTTTAATTTTGCTTTGTGGGATCTATTGGTTTTGAGCTATGAAGAGCTCCTTTTTTCTTAAATCAATATTTAGATCTTTGTTTCAGTGGTTACTTAGTAGTAGCGTTTGGACACTAAAACTGTGATGTATTTGATTAAATAAAAATGTTAAAGTAGTGTTTGAAGTTTAAGTTGAAAAAGTGTATTTGGGAATTGAAATTTTGTTTGAACATGCAATTAGCTTGAGAAAATTGAAATTTTGTGAATGGAAACGTTTTTTTTTTTTATTTCACTTGAAAAAATGCTTTTGAAACACTCTTTATCTTCAAAAAAATTCAAAAACTCAATTCAATGTATAACCAAACATTATGTTGAAAAATAATTCTATGATTACACGGGGTTAGTTGTTGTTGTTGTTGATTCTTTTGGTAAGATTATGGTTTGGATTGTGAGTTCTTTGCTACCGGCCTGTCTTGCATGCAGAGTCTTCTCTGTGTTTGACTATGTCTATAACCCTTTTATGTTTCGGTCATCTAGATATTGTTCTTGGTAGAACTTCTAGTTTTACTTTCTTGATTATGAAAATGTCCAGGGTAAATCTCAGATTTTGGAATAGGAGTGTGGAGAGTTAAAATGTATGTTTTATTGGATAAAATTTCTTGCTCGGATTGAGAAATAAGGCTCTGTCTTGACAATTTTTGGTTGACTGAAAAATTAATATTTGATGTTGAAGCTGGATTTGTTTTTTTTGAAGCTGTAGCTGGAATGAAATCATTATTTCACTTGAAATACTCCTAAACCAGTTATTGAACGTCAGAATCTATATTTCAAGTTGAAATTGAAATAATTGACAAATTGTAAAACAAACATTATTTTGCAAATTATGCATGTCCAAATGCCTAATAAGTTCTATCAGTGCTTTATTCTATTCTTAGAATTCAATTGAGGTTCGAACACCCAAAATCAGTTTTAAGTTGACTTGAAATTTTTGGAATGACGCTGGCCTTGATTATACAAAGTTTCTAGTGCTGGAACACTTGTACCTTGGAAGTTACATTTGGAGCTTTTTATTAATTTAATTTAGATGGTAGTAAGGTCTCACAGGTTGATGCCACTGTTCTTCCCCATCCCTCTTCTGTGGCAGAAGAATTGAAGAATGACCAACCTAATTATTGTTAGGTTGGAAATGCAGTTGTAATCTTTCTCTTGTAATTAGTTTCTTCAGAGTCATTTGGTGGAGATATACTGATTGGATAATTTTAACCTAATGATTTTATAGGTGTAAGACAAACTTGTTGATCTAGATAGGGTAGTTATCCCATTATTATTCCCTGTATTTCTGTTCAATGTGTCGCCTTATAGAACGTTTGGGGTAATATTGTATATTATAAAAAATTGTAGGCTAACGCAGCATCTGGGATGGCTGTGCATGATGATTGCAAGCTGAAGTTTTTAGAGTTGAAGGCAAAAAGAACCTACCGTTTCATCATCTATAAGATTGAAGAGAAGCAAAAGCAGGTTGTTGTGGAAAAGCTTGGTGAACCAACTGAAAGCTATGAGGATTTCGCTGCAGGCCTCCCTGCTGATGAGTGTCGATATGCTGTCTATGACTTTGATTTCATGACAGAAGAAAACTGCCAGAAGAGCAGAATATTCTTCATTGCTTGGTATGTTTTACTCAAATTTAGTGATATAAAACTTTCATCTTGTCGGTTTGTAAACTTGCTTATCACGACCTTTTGTTTTGTCTTTTGTTGAAGGTCACCTGACACAGCAAGGGTGAGAAGCAAGATGATTTATGCAAGCTCCAAAGACAGGTTCAAGAGAGAGCTTGATGGATTCCAGGTAGAGCTGCAAGCAACTGATCCTACAGAGATGGGGCTTGATGTTTTCAGAAGCCGAGCTGGTGGAATTGAATGTTGAGTGCGTGAGTGTCTTGTTTATGTTAAGTGATTATAGTTTGTGGGGAAGTAGAACTTGGTTAGTTATACTACTGGCTTGTGGTTCCCGATCACCTTACTCTTTAAAGTCTCTTCTTCTCAGAGAACTTCAATACTTTTTAATCCATGTTATATTGTTACTCATGAAATCAAGGAGCTATCTTCTTAAATTGAGCACCATTGGTTTCTTTTCATTGATCTTACTCTTTTAAGTCTCATCTATTCAGAGAACTTCAATAATCTTTGATACATTCTCATTGTTACTCATGAAGTCCAGGAACATCTTGTCACTTTGAGCATCATTATTTCTTTACCATGCACTTAAGTTGCTTCCTTTTCCACCCTTCCCCCCCATTAGAAAATAAAAACTGCCTGGATTGAGGTACAAAATATACTCACACATAGACACACACACACTGTATGTTTAGCTACTTCTCGTCATTCCCTTGGTTATGTTGCTTTTTTGGACGAGATGTCTTTTCAGTTGTGGCTTAATTACTAAACTGGATTGTAGTGCTAATGGGAGAAACCTATAAACATAAACTATTTTGCCTAGGAAATAGCATTGTGCATGCCCATCTTGTATTCTTGGTTGGAGAATCAGTAACAAGTAGGCTTGAAGCAAGAAATGCTCTGAGTTTTAAGTTGCACGAGCAAACTTGCTGAACCTTATGTTACTAGATATGCCCATGAGTTCGTGTGGTGAGAGATAAGTAGTTAGTAATAAAGTAGAAGAAAGATAGTCGAAACTCGAAAGGTAGTCTCATTTTTTTTTCTTTATTGAAGTATGTCTTTATACATATATTCAGATTTTGCTCTAGATAAGGCAAAATTGAGGAACAAGATCCACATTGATGACATTTACTAGTTGGGAATATGTTTGTCTTGTTATAGGACTTCTAATATTGTTACCATTACTTTTATTTATATACATTTAACCTAATTCACTTCTATTTTATTTGGTATCATGATGACATGAGTTGAGATTATGTGGGGAAGGATTCATATATCCAACTCCAACTTGATTCAGACTGAGGCGTATTTGTTGTTATTATGTGTTTATACTCGTGTCAATAGCCGCATGACAGAATTTCAGACCATGGAGGTTTTCAAAAGTCTCTATTCCTAAGAGGGTGAAAATCTTGTCTCCCATACAAAAGTTTTTGGGAATAGAAATTGGATTAATTCAGATGAATGAAAGTTGAGGAAATTGAGCGACATGGACAGTGAGAATTCTATTGGCTTGAGATTGAGGTGTACTTGTAATTGTTGTAGACAAAGAATAATGAACAAGGAGCATACTGAAGTATTGTTTAACAGGTGTACAAATTACAATTATGGTTCAATCATCAAAAAAAGTTGAATTGTTGTATGAATCTTCACGAACTATGTTTTTCAATTTAAGCTCGACTAATGCCAATCCAGAGGAATTGGGTTATTTGCACTTTTGTTCCTATTTTGTGTTGGTTTTTAATTATGTTTCTTGTAATAAATAATCTTTTTTGCGGGGTATGAGCTTTTACTTTCGTATCATAATATCCCATGTAATGTCTGGGTATGACACTTCAGTTATTAAAGAACTTATGTTTTACCATGCACAAGTTTGATTATTAAAGAGTAAAAATTAAAGACCAATCCATTTAAAGGACAAAATATGTAGTTTAATTAATGTTTTTCTTGTGTAAAGCAAACTTTTTAATTTTGCTAACATGAATTTTCTGTCCCCAAATGGATGTGAATGTGCACACATACCAAGGGCAGCTCCACCACACAAGTGTCCTGGAATTCGAAATTTACGAAATTAAAATTTTTTAAAATTTTGAATTTGTTTTTGTCTGATGTGGGAAAAATAATGCATCCCTCTTTACAGAAGGGGTTGATAAAGGTTAGACACATTGTTTTTATTTCGAGTTTTTTGGTCTAATATTTTCAATTCAAGTCTAAATAAGAAAAGTTACAAGCACCACTAGACTCATGTGTTGATTGAACGTTATTAGGGTTTGAAGTTTTTTTCTCACTCAAATAAGGAGGTGACACCCTATACACAGTGACGTGGTTCAGAACATGTTTTTGTTGATCTATGATTTAATTTACAAGGCCTCAACGTGAATTTCTGCTATATAATTCGATTAAGATAACGAGAGTGAAGCCAAAGTTTCTTACTAAGCTCCATTAAGTGAGCTAACTCTTCATTTTCGGGCTTAGATATTTCTACCTTAGTTTGTTCCAATAACAACTATTAGAAAATAATATGAATTATATAACTCTTACTGATTTGAACACCAAGGGTCCATAGCTCAGTGGTAGAGCATTTGACTGCAGATCAAGAGGTCACCGGTTCGAACCCGGTTGGGCCCTTCAAAATCTTTACTTGTTTATTTTTGTTCATGTAATCAATTTCCTTATTATTGAAAGGATATTGTCATATTGCAATTTCAATCGGTGAGGTGGTCGTTAATGCTAAAAATAGGGTGTTATTCAAAGGTAACCACAATATGACAATAATGTATGTGTATGAGTTTAGGAAAACTATAGAATTTGATGATTCAACAATATATCTAGTGCGATTCCATAAGCGGAATCTAGAGATGGTGGGATGTACACCGACCTTACCCCTACTTTCTGTGAGGTAGATAGGTTATTTTCAATAGACCCTCAACTCAATAACAAAATTCAATAACTGAAAAAAGAAAACTAATAAGCAAACACACAATAGTTCAAGAAATGAGAGTAAATCTTTTGTTGTACCATTCAGCCAACACGGTAAATTTTACTCTAAACATTCATAAGCTACTGAATAAAAAATGTTTCTCTCAAAGAAAAACATGAAACTATATGATTTTCCTGTACATGTACACTTCTCTAGTTCTCTACAAAAATACACAACTCAGTACACTATCAAAAATACTGCCCCGAGATTTATCGATGGGTGTGTGTATTAGTTACTGGAGTTTAATACCTTTTGCCATTGCTGCTTCTTTAACAGCTTCTGAATTTCCTTCAGCCTCTGACAAACTGAGATAAGATTTCCACAGCATTACAGAGAATGGATATATAGACAGAGCTCTCTTCAGGAAACTGACGGATAGGGACGGGGAACCTGTAAGATCATGCAAAATATCTGCAGCTTCTACCCATACATATTCTGGCGCAACAGGAACAGCTTGAAATAATGCACTTATCAATAGAGCACTTCCCCAGAAGGAGACGCCACCAGAAGTGTTAGCTGGACTTGAGGTTCTCGTTAACTGCTTGCATACACAAATTGCCAGATGATAGTTGGAAGGAAGTATCCCCATTAAGCTCTCAACCATGTCGACAAAGTTGGTGAGTTCGTCTTCCTTTTCAGGTAAGAGAGATGGACCGTACCATGCTTCCAGAACTGTGTTGACCATGGAAGGCTCCAATGACACCGGACATAACAATTTGCCAACTAGCTGCTGGACTCTAGGCTTCTTAATTCTTTGGATGAATTGTCTGGACAATGGCTCAGATGTTACGGAAGCACGCTTATCAGCCAAATAACCAGACAGAAGTCTCAATACTTTCCCATCATTGTCCAAATTCTCTGCACGCGGAAACAAAAGATGTTCTCTCACACAGTGATTGTAACTCTCAGCAGAAGCAGACTCCAATGCCCTATCAATGGCTAATTGAGCTTCAGTGTAGTCATTTTGTAATAGCTTATAGATGGAACAGTTCAGCATCCCAAATACATAATCATTCGGGCTAGAATTGGAAAAGAGAGCAGCAATATCAGATACTGAAGCAGACTCTGGTAAAGACTGGGAGTTGTCCCTATCTACTGCGTCCAGACAACTATTTTGAGAATATCTGTGTTTCCATGAAAACTGGAACCATCGAGCCATTAATCCCTCAACAAAATCTCTTTTCCTGTCTTGGAGTGCGCATTGGACATACTGGTTCCAAATACATTGCACTCCAGGAACTTCATCAAACCAGTTATCTAAAGCATCTTCAAAACCTTCAAAACTTCCATCTGCAAAATCATACTCTGCCCGAGCTAACATCAGAACAAGTTCTAGACATGATGGATACAACGTGACATAGTTCTCTAACAAACTCTTACTACATTCTAAACCCTTAAGCACCACTACACATCTAACGTGATTGACCGAAAACGGGTGTGCTGCCCTGAGATTTGCTTCATCTTCAAGAGACTCTCTATCGATGTATAATGCTAGAGAATCTACTGCTAATTCCATCAGAGAGACACCACGTTGCTTCTCATCAAAGGTCAAGTCAGTAGACAGCCAATCTATGGAAGAAAGTTCTTTCTGATATTCAAATCGCTGCAGAACGGTAACAGGAAGTTTCCTGTACACAACCAAGTAGACACAACAGACCCAGAAAACACATTTATCAGAAATGGTTAAGCATGTAATGATATCAGGAAGAGACAGTCTGAACGGGCTATCAGATTTCTCTTCTGTGGGATATAGCTCATTGATTTTATCAATGGCTGTAGCAATATTCCCAGACATGCACAGACAATTCATCATCTGCAAAAGTATATCCAATATGCCATCACTGGCAAAAAGAGCATTTCTGTCAGATACAGATGCATGGCGACACAGGGCCAAGAGTGCAGCATCGTAAGCAGCCAACCTCTCATCCAGCTGTGTTCGACTATTTATATATAAAAGCCAGAGTTCGTAAGAGCCTTCAGTGTGCTCAACCTGGATTGCAGAATAAGAAGTTTTATCAGTATCTATGTGGATAATGAAGTGAATCATAGACCAACTCACAAGTCAAAGTAAAACCTCCACTGAAGTGGATTTATGACAATTTTTCAGGAAGCCCATCTATTAGGATGAAGGCAAATACATAACTTGGAGAAGGGGACTAAAACTAGGGGTGGACATTTGGTTCGGTTTGGTAAAAGAGAAAAACCAAAACAGAACCGTAGTTAATTTGGTTTGGTTCGTTTTTTTGGTTTGCACCTTTTATGTTGGGTTTTTGAACATGACATAATTACATCAATTTGACAAGGATATGTGATAATTACATTTGACTTCCAGAATTGAGAAGATACTACTACAGTAGAATGCAGTAGAACAATATATCTAAATTCTAAAGTCAAATAGGCATTAGAAAAGGAATGAATTCAAATATAAAATAAAATTCATTTTTTTTGTGAGACGTCATTGCAAATTAAATGGCGATTTATAAAATGCTTTTTCAAACAGTTTGCCATGCTAATAAACCTACTGCCCATTTTGCAAAAGTAACATCATTTCCCACGTTGAGAGGCAACTGAAATCAGAAATAGCATATGTATGCATAAGTTCAGTTATTCGGTTTAATCGGGTTCTCTACCGAATCCGAACAGAAAAACCAAAATTTTGAAAACTTTAAACTAGAAAAACTGAACCAAAATAAATTTAAAAAAATTCAGTTCGGTCGGTTTTCACAGTTTTAACCTAATAATGTGTAAAACAAACTGGTGCTCTCTGATGCAATTAAAAAAATAGTTGGCGCACCATCAGAGCTATTAGCTACCATATTCCTATACCTATAATGTACAAAACTACAAATGTTTTTCAGCGCATAGACTTCCTAATAACACCTTGAACCAACTAAAATATTCTGTTTTAACAGTAGTAGAGTTCAATGTTGAAATACTGCATACCGCACATTTGAACATGTCATCCTTTCCAATGGACTTCTTACTGCTATAGTAAAGTAACAGGTAAACAATCCAGACAACTGCTGACGTAGGATTAACTTCCAAAGCTCGAGCAAGGAGTTTAAGAGCCTACATGTTTACGCGAAATTTAGAAGGATGAGATTACTGACCATCCAAATATCTAACCCATAATCACCACCAAAAAAATACCTGCAACCTTCCCTTCGGTTTATTAGCCTCCTGACTGAGATTAAGAAGAGCCATCTCTACAATCTGGTCATCATCAGCGGATAGTTCCTCGCATGGACCCTGTTAAGTTATTAGAAGATTAGTTACAGCACTGACAGCACGTGCCAAAGAAGGGAAGCAACTATTTATCTGCTTGCAACGGAAGGTTGAAAAAAACCTTGCTTGCTGCATAGCGAACTCGATCCTATACAAGGACAGGGAACAAAAAGGGATTTCCACCATTGATGACTAAAAATCCAGATGATGAAACTCCTATAGCGGAAGAAGGCTAGGAGCATTATAGTGAAATGGGAAGTTAAAAGAGCCCCCGGAAAGGACCTAGTAGCATGATATAAAAGGCCATAACCAATAACACAGCATTTGCATTCTTTAGATAGATTCAGATGCCTCGACAAGTAATTACAAACGTTCCCAACGAAAAATAAAAATAGAATATGACCCAGAAAAACCAAAATATATTTAAGTTTAAGAGTTTGTACAATCACCAAATTCTTCTCACAGACAGATACTGTTTTGGCAAGCAGCAAGGAGATGCAAAATGATTTTTCTTGATTCATGTATGGAAAATTAAAATTAATACTTCCAGATGCACTGGTATTTCAAAGGCAAGTTTTCTATAATAGTTGATAAAAATAAAAGTTCAGCTTTTTCCAAAAGCGTTGTATAAGTAGCTAAAAATCATCTTTTTTCCTCCCCTCATTTCATCCCCCACACCCATGCATTATTAGAAAAGAACAGGATGATTCGATATGATTTTTCTTGATTCATGTATGGAAAATTAAAATTAATACTTCCAGATGCACTGGTATTTCAAAGGCAAGTTTTCTATAATAGTTGATAAAAATAAAAGTTCAGCTTTTTCCAAAAGCGTTGTATAAGTAGCTAAAAATCATCTTTTTTCCTCCCCTCATTTCATCCCCCACACCCATGCATTATTAGAAAAGAACAGGATGATTTGACAAACCGATGATCCATTTCTGCTTTGAAAATAAAGTGATTGCCTATTCCAACCACCCTGGACCTCAACACGAGCATTAGCGCCATGAAATAACGGCCCGTCAAATGGCAAATCAGTGGGCAGCTGACTAGAGAGAACAAAGGTAAGACTGAAGCATTTCACCCACAGTTGGCTGTACTCATGACTTAGAATGGATTTACATGACTGCAGATCAGCTTTCAGAACATCCAAGCCAACCAAATAAGTTGGGGGAGCCAAACCAAGGCAGTCAAGTGACTTGGTAAGAGTTCTTTCGGCAGAAGATAGCTGTCCTTGAGTTGGTGATCCAACCCTGTCTACAGAAGAAAACAAGTAACAAAAATTTAACTCCACATGTTGGACATGAAGGAACTGTCAGGATATCTTACGCATTTCAAACAGAAGATCCATACCATCGTTATCCAATGTCACCTTCATTCTACTGCCAGAAGAGTAGTCTCTAACATGTTGCCAAGAACACTCAGGATTATTGCATTTCCCCCGAAGTTCAAAGATACAAAGTGGCCAAAGTGGGTCAATGGTAAAATTGCAAGAGTAAGACCCACTCTTACTGCCAATTAAATCCAGTGAAGCTGCTTCAACTGAGACCGCACTTGAAATGCTTGGAATGGTGCTGCTACCAAAATTGTCTTCCCCCTGATCATGAGAAGTTTGTACAATGGAATTTCTAATCTGTAATTTGAGTAAATCCATGGAATCTGAAGCCTTAAAGTCTAAGATAGCACTCTTCAATATAGGATATGAAAAGGTGAATGAGCTTGCGAACTGAGATTTGTCATCGCCTGTGGTGATACAACTATCTAAACAAATATAAGAGGAAGGGGATGCAGAATTAGAACCAAATTTCTCATTGTTGCACTGATGGTCCACCTCAGCAGGCATCTTAAACATCGTACTCATCACATCACGACCTAATAAAAAGTTCAAAAGGAAAGAAAAATAAAAAAAGTTGGCTCAGACAGAATAAAGAATGACAATCTCTGAAATGATAATTTATGACAACTGGTTGTTATATGACGTCCAAAAGAGCATGGATATCATGACCTTCAAAAAATATGAATTCGTGATGAACATTCTGGAGAATTGAAACCAAAAGTGTACAAAAATAATTAAGAAAATAGTTGCTCCTAACAACTAGTACAACCGTACAAGTGATGCAACAAAATGAATTTTGCCTGTCCAGGAAACTACATCAAATAGTGGATATGGTGAAAAAACCAAACCAGCTAAGCTTACCATATATGCAATACAAGCTAGTTCACGATGACAATTTGAGTATTATCACACTCACGTTAGATCTGCTGTTGCCAAGATCTTTTTAGTCTTTTTAGAGATTTGTATGTCTGTCAAAATAAGTTCAAGGATGTAGAGAACCTCTGGCTTTAGAAAACCCTTAATTTGTTTTAAGAAAACAAAGTACTCATTGAAATGAAATGGGCACAATAAATACAAAGGATTCACATAGCTGAACCCAACTAGTTTGGCATTGAGGTTGATGGATCGTTTGACATCATATATATTTTTCAGCTACAACATCCAATTAACTATTGAGTAGTACTTGTAGTATGTCCTTTGTATACAGGATACTATGCATCTTACTAAATCCATTTATTACATTCTATTAGAAGTATTTGTTGTTTATCTAAAAGCATTGCACTACCAAATAGCCAAAAAGGTATTTTAGTGTTTAATAAAATTCTGATTGACAGATCATATGCAGGCATAGGTCAAATTGTGATCAACAGAGATGAGCTACTGCAGAGAAAGATGTCCATAAAGGAACACTACCTTGAAAGTCAGATCCTTGTTGTGGCTCAATCTCTCGCTCTGAATCAGCGCATAATCTATCGCCTATTACCCCCCTTCCCACAAGCTCATTATTTTCTGTTCTTCCTTCAGCTACAGCTTCCAGGCTCTCTTGTGGGCACTCCTTCTGGCACAAAGTTCTCATCCTTAGTCTTTCAAAAAGCTGAGAGCGCAAAGTTGCTTCAAGGATTAAAGAATCCTGAGAATTATCCATTGTTGATTGCCCCTCTGATGCATTGTTCGTATTCTTGTCCATGTCAACTTTGGAATCTTCCTTTCCTTGATAGTCCAGATGGTTTTCTGGAGATTTATCTTCGAACAGAAATGTCCCTTCATCCTCATTTCGAGACATACTGAAATCCTCAGATGGGGAGCACATGTTATTTGCACCATTATCTTCCTTGTGAGGCTTGAATGTGATACAATCAGGCTTGCTGCAGGGATCAGATGCCAACTTGTAATGCTCTTGAACACTGGAGACATTTTGAAGAGCGGCATTATTTGGATGGACATTTAAATTGGATTTATGTTGATTGTTAAAGTCAAATGTAGGCTGCACTGCACAACTTGAAGAGGGAATTGAATGCAAATTAACATCAGAAATTGCAGGTAAGGAGCCCAATCCAATTCCAGTCTCATCAGGAGACCCACAAGACAGTAACAAATTTGGATTTCCCATCATAAGATCTCGAAGCTGGGCTGAGTATTGTTCTCTTCTACTGTATAGGTGAGAGCATCTAGCATTTGCTTCAATCAAGGCCCTTTGAGCCTTTCGGTAAGATTTCAGAGCATTTCTTTCTTCAATCTCGCACTTGCGGCGATATTCCTGTGCTTCTTCCAGTTCTTTATCTTGAAGTTCTTCTAAATTCAACAGTGGTTGCAAGTCTATTCTGCTGCTTCCACTAATATTCGGCTTGTCACAGAAGTTCCAAAAGCTTGGAAAGTTCAGAGATGTCTTTCACAAGGGGAAAAAGAACTATCAGAAATATGCAATTCTAAGCTTTGGTTATAGAAAAAGAAGGGGAGAAGAAAAACACAGGAAAGAAGAAGACAGAAAAAGGCAGAAACGTACAACATTGGCCACAGCATTGCTGCCCGCACCATGGGTGAAGGCTGCAATATTGTTACCATTGGGAGAAGGCTTCTGTGTGTTTTCATTAGATCTGACTAGATTGCTGCCGCTCTTTTCAGGTACATTAACACCAGCAAGCCCAGAACTCACTTTCTTCTGTAAAATAGGCTGATTGTACTGACTACATAGTTCAGCAGCATGCTCTGCCTTGTCCTTAGAATGAAAAAAAGGGGAAAAGATAACAACTATCCATGAAAAAAGTACAATAGCACAATCAAATGCACATGAAGCTAACACGAGTTGACAAGAGACAATAAAATATCTGCCATATAAGTTCCCCGAAAATCAATACAGATGCAATACAGAAAGCATGTTTTGACTAACCCCACACCACACCACACCACGCACACAAAAAAAAGCCCCTACGCTATCACCAGTATATACAGCTTAAAAAATACAATGACAAAAATCAAGCCTTCCGTGTGATCTTTCCTGTTAGAAAAAAGGAAGGATAGCTTTGTCCATTTCGACAAGTTTACACCTCGGAATCATGCAGTGGAAACTAAGTTGAAACAATTGAAATTTCATATAACCACAATCTCACCAAAAAAAAAAAAAAAAAAAGAGTAATTTCATATGTTCACTTTCAGAATCCAAGAGGAAGTTGGCATTATCGGGTAATTTCCTTCCCATAATACTCAACTACATCATCGTTTAATGGTCAAGTTCACAAGTCAGAAACAAAATCAATAGAAAAAGAAAGATTTGATAAATGCCCGACCAGAATTGATACATTGGAAGTGACATTATATCAAATGTATCGGAGTGTTGCATATACAAGCATGCTAGGTCCGGGATGAGGAAATCTAGGAAAAAACTTTAACCATGAATAATACAAAACCTCAGCTTAAATGAAAGTTTTGGAATGGAAAGCATTGAATCCCGTCATAAAGAGTCATTATCCTTCATTTTCAAAATGGCCCTTACTAAGCAAATTGTAGTAGTGGCCAGGAAGAAGAAACAACGTTAATAGGACAAGATTATATACCTAGATCATTTAGGAATACATAGTAAACAAAGTTTGATTGCCAAGACCGTCATTTTAGCTTGTCGATCCATCCTATTTCAAACGAATTGGACCTTTAACATTGCTAAAAGTTTTACACTCCAAATGAATTAGGTAGATAATTTGTGTGGGCTCCCTTTGAAAAAAACCTCTCTTAATGAGGCGACCTAGCAGCTTAACTATAAAAAAATTGAAGTCATAACAACAGATGATATACATAGGAATAAATAAGAACATGGATGACGTAATATAGTCCTGGATGGGGCGACATACTCCAAGTATAAGCGAAGAAGGAATGTCAACAATATCAAAACTTCTCATGCTTGATCCTAGGGACTAATTGCTTTGGCTGAATAGAAAGGAATGGACAAGACTGCACTTAAGAATCAAGACAGTACCTTATTCACCATTCCATCTCTATTTATTTCCTTCCCATTCTAACCCATTGCCCCTTATCACAGGCCTCAAGGTAGTCCATACAACCCGTGTAAGATAATGAAGAACAAGAAAAGAAAAACTAATCCAGAGAACCTGATAATGAAGAACAAGACAAAGAAAGTACAACCTCTATTTTTAATATTTTCAAGGTGTGTCTTTAATTTCCAAGAGGAAACATTATTGGATTTACGGGCCAAACCTAAAAAATAAAACTGTTGACAAATAGTTTTTCTAAGACGTTTATCAGATTATATCAATGTTTTATTAAACCCCTATGGAAAAAAGCACCTTATACTTTATAATATCTGCATAGGCACTTAGATTAAGCATCTCTTGCCAAAAGGCTAGACAATTATTTCAATCCACTTGGCACAGAAATTTTATCTTCACTATCGTACCTCTGGAAGATACCGTCTTCTAAGTGCAGTAGTTGCAGTAATAGAGGAGAAAACTTTTACTAAATGGAAGACTTTTGGGCTAGTGAAACTAAGTTCAAAATATCCACACAAAGGCTCCATGTGCCAAAACGATATTGAACCAGTCATTCAATGCCCATTCTCATGCTTGATGTTAAAACATTAAACATAGACAACCAGATGGGGATTATTGTGATAAACACGAGAATTTACCAATTTATTGGCAGCTTTACTTGCAATTTCTTTTGATGAATTGCTGGAACTCTGATTGAGATTCCTTACAGTATCTATACCTGTGGCAATAAGCTCATTTGAATTACACAGCAACTAATGTCATTAAAAGAAAGTTGCTTGTATATATAAATAGAGTATGTGTACCATCTTTGAGAGTGAGAGATGGATTTGTTGAAGAAGAAGCGCCCTGATACTCTTTTTGTTTCAGTTGTCCAGCAACGACTGAACAAGACGGATATTTTTCTCCAGGACTGCTATGATCAGCTGGTTCCAGTTGATCGGAATCCATTAATGCACACTTTTCTGATCCTATAACCATAGACATAATTTCATGGGAGTTTGAGAAACCCCAACTTGGATTCGGCGAAATAATTTTTTGGCGTTTCTTATCTGGTTCTTGTAGTTCTCGCAAATTATCATTAGTAGTATCTCTAGATGCCCTCACCACCAAATTCCTTTTATTGACAACATTTACATCCCTACACGAAGCTGAAGTTAACTTTTTGGTATTCTGTAATTTCTCAAGATTTAATTGATTCTCGCGAATCGCGATCATTTGGCGCAAGTCATGAAGTTTACTAGAGTTCAGATGTACATTTGCTCTTTTCCCATGGTCAAGGGTAGCTACCTTATTTGGATTGTTTAACTTTGTAAAGCTATGCAAGCGGGCAGCATTTCCATAAGTGCCTCCATTAGGTTTGGTCAATAAAGAAGAAACATTCTGACTTACAGCCCCTTTGCTTGGCATCAACTTTGCCTCATTTCTAGTAATCTTTTGCAATTTCTGAGGTCTTCGAGGAGCAGGTGCTGGTGGTTTAATAAATTTATCCTCAGCCAAGGTTCTATTTTTACTTGCTGAAATCTTCTTCCGTCCAGAATTTTCACAGTCACTGCCACTTTCATCTGAGAAGCTTATCAGAAATGGTACAAAATGCTCTCGATTCTTTTTAGAACTCTTCAGATGAGCTGATTCATGAGGTGCACTAGAAGGCACATCAATTGAGCAACCCATTTTGCTGGAAGAAGTATTTTTTTCTGCAAAGCATGCAGGAAAAAAATATAGCAAATAAGTCGCGGGGAAGTCAGATAAGCAAGAAATGTAATTAAAGACCAAACAAATTAAGTAGCAAGTTCCATAGATTAAATGGAATGTAGAACTAGAAGAATATGTGTTATAACCTCTTATCTAGTTACCTTTCCTTGATGCATACGGGGTGGGGGGACTATGAACCAAGGAAGGAGAAGAGTTGTACCAAAAGAATAACTTTTTATATTTTTTTTAACCTTATTTTTTATCATATGGTTTGTAATACCACGTGCCAAGAGAAGCACCGTTGCCAAGTGTATTCAATATAATAATAAAATTTATTCAAAAAAACACCAGAGTAAAGTCAATCAATTAACAGACACGCATGGAAAGTGTACTTAACAACAATGTGCATATATGCTGATGGGATGGTTTGATCAAAAAACTGTCACCAGTCATTCCTAGTAGGTAGATGAAACCCTGAGGGTTCAAAATACATATAAATGTTTTAATACTCGAGCTTAACGACATACCTGCCTGGGTATCCTGAGAATTCTCATTCACTGTATCAACGTGAACCTGCCGCTCCAGTGGAGCAGCAACACTGCTCGTAAGCTGATCAGTGGAACAAACATTTCGATCCTGTCGAAAACAACTCTCAATCAACTCAATACTGCTGTAGCTTGATAACCTGGAATAGCTCCTATTTGCCCCATAAAAAATTTTATACACTCACCATTGTAGAAACTCAATAATAAATAAAGTTCACACTTCACAGGCACTCAAAGCAACACGAAGGTGAAAGAAAAGACACGAGGAAAGACATTTTACTTCGCATCAAGGCAGTAACAACTAAATTCAGGAGGATTTCAAAGCAACACAAAGGTGAAAGAACAGAATATAGGGGGGAAATCTTCACATCTAGAACTTACTTGATTTTGAACTTTAAACTAAGTCTGATGCTTCTCTAGAATCTTCTCATTTTGTTTAGAGATTCATACAAAATGTAGAAAATCTCTAAAACCTAACTAATCGCTTTTGTATAACCGTGTTGTCCAAGTCAAATTGTGAGCACTAACTAATTCCACAGGTTTTGCTACCTCCCACCAGCACAAGCACCGGATATAAACCCTAATTAATCTTATACGACACATTATTGAGTATCAGAAAATAAATTGGGATTGAGGTATAGTTTCTCCTTCTAGGAAGACATTAAAATGCAAATAAAAAACAGTAGTAAATGAAACTATGCAAGTATACATCTGGAAAATGATGAATTTAAAGTTTAAAACATAGAGCTAGCAAAATTGAGCTGCTATTTCGAGCAAATGAAGTTAAATCAATAGTGATGAATAGAAATAGAGGTAAATGAGAGATGTTTACATCGTTATCAGATGCAGTCAGTTCTCCTTCTTCTTTGCTTCCTGAGGAATTATTGTTGTTCAGAAACGAAGATTCTCCTCTTCCTCCTCGTTCCTCAGTAGGTTTTTTTACCGAATGCTCTACGACCTGTTTCTTCTCTTCGTCGATATTCACCATTTGAGCCCAATCTCTCTCTCTCGGGCGCGCGCGCGCTCTAGCTTTCTCTCTCCTATTGCAATGGCGGTTACGGAGGGAAACTTTGGCTGCCGAAATTGGAGAGTGAAATTCTGAAAAGGGAATTTTTGGTAATGAAATTTTGAGTATTTAACAAATAGAAGTATTTTTCTCATACTACCCTTAGTATTTTTTTGTTTTAATTTATGTGACACTATTTTGATTTTAAAAAAGTAAAGTTTATGGTATAAAATAACTCGTGCATATTTGTGTCTTTATAAATTATTTCTTTAAAAATAAAAATAAATTCTTTTTGAAATATACTAAAAAGGAAAGATACACATAAATTGAACGAAATGACTTATTAAAAAATTATATAAAGTAGTAATCCAGAGTTGTAGTAATCATATTTAAAGTTTGAAGTATCATTAAAAGGGTCAATTTACTTTAAAAAATGCATATTTAATTAAAAAAAAATTAGGAGATATATCAAGCCAATATGGATCAACTAATATGAAATGGAGGAATATAAATTTACGATCATAAGATTTAAAGTAATATTTTACTTTCTCCGTTCCTATTTATATGTTATACTTGCTAAAAATAGATGTTTTTTAATTAGATTATGATTAGGACTATAGTAGAACTAGGATTAGTGCGACTCTAATTCTAGAGCAGTGTTGTAAACTTGTCAGTCAGCTTCGTTGGAGCTTTTCCTTTGACATGTTCCAATCGTCAACTTCCTTCTTCATCAACACTTGTTATAGACACGTCAGTCAGTTTCGTTGGACCTGTTCCTTTGACATGTTCCAATCGCCAGCCTCCTTCTTCTTCAACAGCCAAGATCTTTCATAACAAACTCCTTCTCAAGTTGTAGAACCAACTCTGAGATATGAGATGGGTTACTTCCTGTGACAATAATATCATCCACATATAACAAGAGAAATATTTTGCCTTTGTGAGTTTGCAAAGTAAATAAGGAAGGATCTGCCTTAGTACAAATGAAACCAAGGTGTAAGAGATGCATGCTAAACCTATCAAACCAGGCGCTTGGTGCTTGTTTAAGACCATACAATGCCTTTTTAAGTAGACACACATGCTGAGGATACTGGGGATCAATAAAATCAGGAGGTTGACTCATGTACACCTCTTCTTGTAGGAAGCCATGAAGAAAGGCACCTTTGACATCTAGTTGTCTAACTTCCCACTTTGAACTGACAGCAATGGATAAAACCACCCTAATAGTTGTAGCTTTAACCACATGACTAAATGTTTCTTCAAAATCTATCCCATCAAGCTGCGAGAATCCCCTTGCCACAAGTCTAGCCTTATATCTATCTAATGTCCCATCAGCTTTTAATTTTGTCTTGAACACCCATTTTGAGCCAACCAAGTTTATACCAGGAGATTTGGGCACCAAAATCCATGTCTTGTTAGTATGTAAAACAACTAACAAGTGCTTCCTTAGTAGTATTTGGTTCTCTCACAATTTATGTAATGTTGCGAGCAACAAGTGACAAGTGATGTTCATTCGCCTTGTGCCTGGTGATCATATGATGCCTTTGTGGTGCAAGGAGTACCTCAACTGGTACATCAACCAAGGTAGTTGACTGGAGTGTAGCATTGTCAGGTTGATAGTCAACTGGTACATCAACTAAAGTGGTTATTTGATGATGATCATTGGATGGACCTGTAAGAGCAACATGCTCCTCACTGCTATTGGTAGATTCAAAATCTGCAGTTGGAGTTTCAATACTATTGTATGGATCATCACCTTCAACCTGTTCCTCAGCATCTGATCCTGTGCCTAAGAGGTCAATAGTACTCTCATCATCAAGGAGTATAGAAGTTGTAGCAGCATTATCACTATTAATGTGTGGACTAGCAGCCTGTACTTCCCTTGAATCAGAATTATCATGTGCCTGCAGTTTAGAGAAAGATTCAACAAAGGTAGCAAGGTGAGGTGAGACATCAATGTTAATCTGAGATTGCTTTGGAGACACATAGGGTAATGTGTTTTCATCAAACACAACATGTCTGGATATATAAACCCTCTTTGTAAAGGGATGATAGCATCTATATCCATCGTGTAAGCTGTTGTACCCTATGAACACATAAGGGTAGGTCTTTGGACTTAATTTATTGCTACCCTTGATATATATGGAAAACATCTACAACTAAACACTTTTAGGCTATTGTAATAAGATTGTTCCCCATACAACTTAACAAATTGAGTCACCATCTTTAGGATTGATAAAGGCAATCTATTGATGAGGAATACTGCAGTGAGGAAAGGCTCAACCCATAGAAACAAAGGTAGGTTAGCATGAAGTAGTAGAGTTAAGCCAGTCTCCATAATATGCCTATGTTTTTTCTCTGCAACTCCATTTTGTTCAATTGTGTTAGGACATGAAATATGTCTCACAATGCCATAATCTTTCAAATGCTTAATGAAGTTTGTTTGGATAAACTCACCGCATCCATGACACTGAAAAATCTTAATCTCTTTAGAAAATTGTTTTTCCACCATTTTTTTGGAATTTTAGAAAGACCTCAAAGAATTCAAATTTCTTTTTCAGTGGATAAATCCATGTATATCTTGTGTGATCATCAACAAAAACGACATAATATTTCATATGTTGGGAAGATTCGACAGGAGCAGGTCCCCATAAATCACAATGAATTTTCAATAAAGGTTTTTTCTCAATTTTATTTCTCAAACCAAAAGAAAGTTTACAACTCTTTTTCAACTAACAACTAGAACAAACAGTAGGCATTTTATTCCAACTACTAATATTGATGCAACTATTACTACTCAAAACTTTTAAAGACTTCAAACTAGGGTGTCCTAATCTAGTATGCCACATGTTGTCTGACGTGTTCCAATCGTGTGCAGCAGTTAAAGCATAGAGATTGTTATCTTCCATAACATAGAGTCCATTCCTTTTAGATCATTTGGCCAGCAGTGTCCTTGTCCTCTTGTCCTTTACAACAAAGTTAGTTTCATCAAATTCAAGAGTACAACAATTATCCTTTTCAAGCTTACTAACTGAGAGTAAATTTTTATTGATCTTAGGAACTACAAGAACTTCTTTTAACTTTAGACATGTTCCAGATATGTTCCCAACATGTGTTATGTCTAACTTTGATCCATTCCCAATAATTATTTGATCTGGTCCATTGTAGTGTTTAAGATCAGTTAGGATACCTGAGTTATGTGTCATATGGCTACTTGCTCCTGAGTCCATATACAAGGTGTCATCAGTAGTGTTTTGTAGATTAGTAGCAGCCAATGCTTGTGGTAGCTCATTTGTGGCTTGGTAAGAGTAATCCCACCTGTAAAAACACTTAAGAGCAGTATGGTTATTCCTACCACAAATTTGACATGCATCAGAATTGTTCCTCTCATGACTTCCACTTGAAGGACTATTCTGAGGACCTGGTCCGTTTCTGCTGTTATAAGAACATGTTCCTTGTCCAGCAGGCTTGAAGCCTCTTCCTCTGGAATTGAAGTTATTGTTTCCTCTTCTTTGAGAGTAGCTTCCTCTTCCCCTGCCTCTTTTGGGCAGAGAATGCCATGTTATGGTTTTATTGAGGCACTTCTTCTTTATCCTCCCTCATATCAAAACCCCTGAGAGCATTAACAAACCGATTTAGAGTAGGATATGGTGTCTTACCTAGCATGACAATCCTGAAGGTCTTGTACTTAGGACTTAGACCTCTAGCAAAATTAATCACTTTGTTATCTTCATCTACAGGCTTGTGAATGGCTGCAAGGCCATCACATATGCTTTTGAATTCCTTAATGTATTCGTCAATTGTTTTGGTTCCTAGCTTCACATTTTGCAGTTATTGCTTGAGATGGAACTCCTTATCTTTTGTTGCTTGAAGATAAGCTTCTTCCAAGCATTCCCACATCTCCTTGGCAGTTGAGCAGCCTACGATCAGGTACATGCTTTCTTTTGTCAAGGTGCCTGAGATCCAACTCCTTAGTAACACATCTTTCTCCTCCCAGTCATCAACAATGTTGTTGTCTTCTGCACCCTTCTCACCTGCTACAGTTTTCTCAGTAGTTTGTCCAGTGGAACAGGTCGCTTTAGGTGGTTATGTGAAGAGATAGGTTAATCTCATCACTTAAATCAACTGAGTCATTTGTGTCCTCCATATAAGATAGTTCATTGGCTTCAGTTTAATGGAGCAGGATGAAATAAGATGATGAAATGAAGAGGTCGAAAGAGTGTTGGTAGAAGGGGCCATTGCGGTTTGATAATTTGGTTGTTTTTGGTTTTGATCTAATACGTTAAAGAGCGGAAAAGCTTTATTGCTCTGATACCATGTAGAATTCTCACGTAAGTATGGAGAAATCAAGGATTGTATTGATGATTATAATGTTGAGTTACAAGCTCCTTATATAGGAGAAGAGTCCTATTCGAGTTATACTAGGAATCCTACTACAACACAATTAATTACATGTGTAGTATTGTATTACAAGTCAAATACCTTATCCTAATCGACTCCTACAATATTCAGTAGCTTAGTCGAACATAACTTAGATTTAGTAGTTTAGTCCTAGTATGACTCTAACTCTAACTCGTCAGCCTGCTTCGATAGACCTGTTCCTTCGACATGTTCCGTCAGTCTTTAAGCTTGTCGGAAGCCATAAAAATATATATTTGACCAACATTAAAAGACTAACTTGATTAATTTGTATTCATCTTACACTCTAAATAAAGGTATATTAGTAAATTACTTAATTTCTGATAGAGACGTAAAATCAAATAAATAGGAACAAAAGAAGAGTAATATGTTACACACTTTGATGTAAAGAGAGATGATTGAAATTCCCTTAAGTGGTTTGAAAGGTCCATACTCCAGAGTTATCACGAAGCACTCTTGTTCATGCTTTCTTATTATTCCAAAAATATTAATAATATTATATTCCAAAATAGTTGTCTTTTAAGATTTTAACAAGAAATCAATCTTATTCTTTCAATTTTACCCTTATTTATTTAATCAAGCACCCATCAATTAGCTTTTTTTTTATTATAGATATACATAAGTAGAAACACTTCTAATTTTCAACAAATGAAAATTTTCTTCAAGTATATGTCCAAATTAATAACAACTCTACGTTTGAAACACAAAAAATGTGAGAAATTCAATCATTGGTGGCTGCCCTTGTGTAATTCCCCTTAATAAGGCAAAGCCATTTTTCAATGTATTGATGAATTTGGTGTGTTCCTCTATGAATTAAGCCTTGTTAAAATGGGTTAAAGTTCTTCATTCGTTGGAAAAGCAAAACAAATTCAGTGATGTAGGAAAAGATCAAACTTTGGTTCAAAACAACTAATTAGACAGTTTCTCATTATCAATAGATGAAAAGAACCCATTTTGAAGCAATTGAAATAAGATATATTTTCCACAAAATAAAACCATTCTTCACATTCATAGCCACAGAAATGACCAAATTCAAAACACAGAAACAAGATATTTCATAGATTCAGAAACATAATCAATTACATCAACAAAACTAAAATACTACTAATACCCAATAACCCAGATCTAAAGTATTAACCACCGAAACCATAGAGAGTCCTTCCTTGTCTCTTCAAAGCATAAACAACATCCATAGCAGTAACAGTCTTCCTCCTAGCATGCTCAGTGTAGGTAACAGAATCACGAATCACGTTCTCCAAAAAGATCTTAAGAACACCTCTTGTCTCTTCATAAATCAACCCACTGATTCTCTTCACTCCACCTCTTCTCGCCAACCTCCTAATAGCAGGCTTGGTAATCCCCTGGATGTTGTCACGAAGCACCTTACGATGACGTTTTGCTCCACCCTTGCCTAATCCCTTGCCACCCTTTCCACGGCCAGACATTTTTGAGTAGTTTTGAGAGTGAAATCGGAGAGAAAATGAAAGATTTGATGATGGAGAAGTGAGCTGAGCTAGGGTTTATATAAAAGGGGAAATTTTTTGGAGGGGAATTGAATTTTTTGAGCGGAAGATATTGGCGGTTGATTGAATTTCTGCGAAATTTGAAATGGATGGCTAGAGATCGCGATCCGCGTGATTGCTTATGGACTATTGTGGACCGTTGATTAAGTGGAATTCAACGGATGGTAATTGTTTTGTTCTCACATGGATCGATGACGTGGATTGTACTTACCAGCTCAAATTAATTTATGATTAGTCAAATTAGCTACTCCACAAATTAAAAAAGGAAAAAAAAGATTTTACTTATTATATTCTCAATTAATTACTTTAAAAAAAATAAAACTTTTTAAATTTTTTAATTCATTAACTTTATAATTAATAAAGGTAAATGGTAAACTCACTATATCAAACATTGTTTTCTTAATATATGTTAATTCAAAAGTGAACAATTAATTAGGTACAAAGCGAGTAGGTTAAACAGGTAGTACTTAAGTACTAATTTTTCAAATACATTTTCTTTCTTTTTCAAAAAACAAGTGATTGTTATGATCAAGAAAAAACGATATATAACAACTAAAATTATACTCATTATTCATCGAGAAAATGACCTTAGATATAAGATTAATATTATTTAATTTTTCTTAAAAATATTGTTATTATACTATCATATTAGATTATTCTTTATTCTAGTATTAGTTGTTATTTCCTTCGCTTCGGCTACTGTATTATATGTTGTTTCTACTATTCTCTTTTTATTTGTTTTTAGCATAAATTTTTTATTATCTTGTGTTGTTAATGTATTTTTCACCATTGTTTTCAACATGAATTCTTTACTATTTGTTTCCTTTTTTATATCTAATGAGATACGTTTTACTTAAATAAAGGTGTATTGGATTCAGTGTTCTCCACAAAATAGGAACAAGATGTTAATTGTGATTAGTATAACCTTTTGATCCTTCTATTGTTGTTATTTTTAGTTCTGAATCTTAATTATTAAATATGTTTTTTATATTAATTATTCAAAATTTATTTAAACTTATAAAGTGATTGTAAAATAGAAGGACCAAAGGGTTATACTAATCACAATTAAACTCCTGATAGTGTGAATTCGTATGTGTTGGTCCGTCGGATGCATCGTCAGTCCTACAAGAATAGTACAAGCCTCACAAGTTATGCAACGGGCCATCACACCTGTGAGGTTGTGATTTGTGACGGACCGTCAGATGCTAGCCCCGAATTTCTACTTTCTGTTTTTATATTTCAAATTTCCAGGAACTATAAATATTATTTTAGGATTTTATTTTATCTTCTTTGTTTTATTGATGAAGATGATATCACTTGAACAAGAATTTTCATCGGCTTATTGAAATCAAAGTATTTTAGAATATTTCTTATTGAGTGATTCATTAATGACTTGATGAACATGTACATCATAACCAGAAAAGAGTGCTAAAGTTGTTACAACTCTAGAGCTTAAGCAACAATTGCGATGAAAATTAGATGGGATATATGTGAGGGAAAAGAGTTTAACTTCTTCTAATTCTAAAGTAACATTTTCCTAATCATGTGCGTCATAACAATCGTTATTCATACATCTCTCAAATTACACATCTCAATTTTAACTGTCATATTGAATCTGAATTCCCATGAGTTGATTGGTCTACGAAACTTATTGTATTAGGTCACCAATGATCGACTGGACACTTGAGACTGTCTTGTACTAATGTAGCTAGTCAAAGTAAGTCCGAAATTATCTTTCTTGGGAATACCTTGATTTACCCAATAATATAGTCCTTACTGACTTGAATCTAACTAGATTTGTTCCATCACACGTTTATCCTTCAATTCATCAACACATCTAGACCATATTTTACCAAAACTAGATACTACAAGCAACTATAATCATTAGCCAACATCACCATGCATAACCAACATCCACACGACTTCATCATTGTCAAATACTCCTAAATTAAAGCACGAGAAAATTCCATGAATTGTTTATGGTGCTAAAAACATTTTCACTTTAAAATATGGAAGTTTAAGTTTCATGAATTGTTTATTTTTTAAAAAAAATTATGTATTGTTATGGAATTTGAAACGTCAATACTACAACACATTGTCAATGCTCCTAACTCGTTGTTTCATGTTTATTCAAATATTATTTTCGTATTAACAATACATATATTTTAGTTATATTCGAAACAATTGATAAACTTTGATTGATGGTTCCAAAAAAGGCAAGTTACATTTAACCGATCGACTAAAAATAATTGCATTCACTAGTCAAATATAAAAAATATTTATACTATGTATGTAAGAAAATTGTATATCCTAATTAATGTACAAAAAAAAAAATTTGTTGGAGAACTATTTTATATCAATTTCTCATTCAAAAATGAAGGCACGCCCACCGTGGGGCTCGAACCCACAACCACAAGGTTAAGAGCCTTGCGCTCTACCAACTGAGCTAGACGGGCTTTTAATCTCTATACCCCGTAATTTTATAAAAGTTTGTACTAGAGTTGAGGCATAGCTTCAATTTTATGAAATTTCCACTAATTTGACACATAAAAGATAAAAGAAACACGTATACGAAAGATATTCAATAATCATATATTAAAATTGACATCAAAATGCATTTATATATAGCACAAAGTCATGCTGCAAATGCAATAAGATAGTGAGTGGAAAAACTGAGTATAATGAAAGCATAAAAAGAGTCTCTTTTTAACAAGTGTGTCCATCCCTCAAAACCAATAATAGCTCATTTCTTTCGGGAGATACCGAGCCTGCTACGGAAATCGTCCTCCATAAGGGGAATACCTTCGCTCAATTTGATCGTTGGTTCCCATCCGAGTAGTGATTTTGCCTTTGTGATGTCCGGCTTTCTCTGGCGAGGATCATCTGGTGTATTTTCCACTGTGATAATCTGCACATCTGGATTGATGAGCTGCAAAACAACAACACCTATAGTCAGAGACGGATTCAAGATTTTAACTTGATGGATTCAGCATTGGACTCATTATATATATCATGCTCCGTGAAGTTACTGGATTTGGATGAACTTGTAGACGTGTCAAGCATAGTCGAGGTAAGTTCAGTGGATTACCTCTTTCACACTCTCAGCAAGTTCAAGCATTGTGAATTCACCTGATTACAAGAAGATGAGTTGTTTAGTTAAGTAATAAAATTGGAAGAACGGGTTTTGATCGGACATGCCAAAGAACCAAATCAATGCAAGCTAACCTGGATTCCCGATGTTAATTGGTCCAGTATTATCTCCCTCCATCAGACGAATAAGACCATCAACCTTCATCATTCAGAAAGGAGGGTAAGAAAAAAAGATGAAACGTAATATGAACTTCAAGTATAGTGGCACATAGACTGTAACATACCATGTCGGAAACATAACAAAAGCTGCGAGTTTGTGTTCCAGGCAACTGAACAGTCAAGGGTTCGTCACTGTGAAAATGTATGAAGAAAGGGTAGGCAATTAGTAATTCTCACAATGTAAGATAAATATGGAAGGGTAAGAGTGATAACGAGGCTTAGAATATTACCGAATTGCCTGGGCAATGAAATTGCTGACAACACGACCATCATCTATGTTCATTCGTGGACCGTACGTGTTGAAGATTCTAGCAATTCGTATTTCTGGAGATGCAAATCAAATTCTTCAGAATGCAGAACTTTACAAAAGAAAACCGAATAGATTTTGAAAGAAACATGTGTGTAGGTGCTATACCGATTCCATGCTGCCTGTGATAATCAAACATCAAAGTCTCAGCCACTCTTTTCCCCTCATCGTAACAACTCCTAACTCCTGAAATACACAAGCTACATTACATCACCAATCTAGCACGATCAATTTCACAAAAGCGAGGGTAAATATATATCTAGCAGATACTAAGAAGAAACTGCAATTCTTGCATACTTTAAAAGGAGGCTATTTATGAAAGAAGCGAGTCGTCTCTTATTAGATGTGTTCTCAAGAGTTGTACATGACCTTCAACGAGTCCTTTTCCATTATCGAAGATATGTTTAATGCCATATCATTAGAAACTGCAATTTAAAAAAGCTATAAATGCATACCAATTGGGTTAACATTTCCCCAGTAGCTCTCATCTTGAGGGTGAATAAGTGGGTCTCCATAAACCTCGGAGGTAGATGTCAGTAAAATCCTGCTCGAGTAATGAAGTTAGATGAAGATCTATTATCATAAGAATAATTGACGATAGAAGCAGATTCATACCTTGCCCCAACTCTCTTGGCAAGTCCCAACATATTCAAAGTGCCAATGACATTTGTCTTAATCGTCTGCAAATACCATATAGCAAGTAAAAAATCAACAGAAACCACAAAACGCCAGTTTTTGGGCTATCTAAATTCAAAGGAACACAGTGATAATATAAAGAAAAGATGAAAACTTTGCAATACGGGGATCATCATTACTGACCTTAACAGGATTGTACTTGTAAAAGATTGGGGAAGCAGGGCAAGCAAGATGATAAATTTGGTCAACTTCAACCAATAACGGCTCAGTAACATCTGCATATAATATGAATATAAAACAAGATAATCAATGGAAACTCTTTGTAGAAGAAAACAGAGAAGAGCTTTGAAAACAATTTGCGGAGGGAGCTCGGTAGGAATTGCTCAAGATACTTGCAATATAATTCAGGTAGATAAGAACTTTCGGGAGCAGAAAGGTAGATAAATAAGGAAGACTGATTTACCATGACGGATTAACTCAAATCTTGGATGGCCAAACCATTGCTTTAGGTTATCCTTTGATCCAGTGAAGTAGTTATCCACAACAATCACCTAAGCATAACACAACAAGTTTAGGTAAACGCAATCATATTTCTAGACTTATTATTTTATATAGCATCAATGTGCTAGTATCTAGTGGCAGGGGCGAATCTAGATGGTCATTGATGGGTTCACGTGAACGTAGTAGCTTTTACCACCACACCATATATATATATATATATATACACATAAATCCATAAAATATCGATGAATATTTGTTTGTGAACCAAGTTAATATAAGAGTAGAAACACATAAACTTCAAATCCTGGATCCATTTTGTAAGTGGAACGTATGGTGTGAAGCCAGGCCTAATCTTATAAGTATGTACCTCATTCTTCTCATTTTGCATCAGCCTGTCAACGAGGTGAGAGCCAATAAATCCAGCACCACCCGTCACCAAAATTCTCATGTTAGCCTGTAATCATAAAGTTCAAAGATGACAAACAGTAAAAACACAAGATCAAGATATAAGCAGCAAATGAAAAGACTCATCAGAGCCATTTCTACCGTACCTGGAAAAACTTCGCTTTGCGCAATGGTGATGGTTCTGGAGGAGGTTTTGCAGAAGCATTGTTGTCTCCATTGGAAGCCATTTCTAGATCAATTCAATCTCTAAACCCAAGACCAAATCAAAAGTTCAGAACCAAAAATTACATAAGATTCAAGCAAACTGTCACAATCTACGACCGAGCTAACTAAGAGCAAACCAAGATTACCACAAAATTAATACCCGTGCACAAAAAGGATTATCGACTTCTCCAATAGACAGTACATATGAATAATAAAACCACCATAATGTGGAAGCAGGACTTCCACCAAGGGGATCCAAAAAGTATCAAAAGTAAACACACAAAGAAGCTAAGAGGATCCAACATCTAATACATACTTAAACAATTCGACCATATACACACATTGTAAGTTTTCAGCAATGGGGTTCCGAAGAATCCCTTCCGCCCCCTTACTCCACCCAGTCCTCACTTCACAAATTAATTGGTGTCAGCAAAATGAATTTTCCTCTTCAAGATCCTCTAGTCCGACTAATCCGGATCAGCCCCGTTAAAAACCCAACATTGCACTAAGTTTCCCAACCTAAGACAACTCCATTTCAAAGCTCAAAACCCGCGACCTCTGGTTAAAAGTAAGAACCTTTAACATTCCACTTCCACCACACCCCTTCACCAAAGGTGGTGGATCCTCTTTATAGATCAATCACAATTTCTAATAGCAAGAAGATATCTCCCCCTCCCCCTTCCCCCCTTAGTAAAATTAACAAAAAACCCAAATCAAATTTCAAAAGAAGCAAAATTTTCTAGAAAATGAACACACCCAGATCAAATTTCATTTAAAAGCTAAAACTTCATTCCATATTCAGCAAAAACAAAGAAAAATACAATTTTTGGATCACCTGGTTGTCTCTAAATGCTAATGTAAAACAGAATAATACTAAGTATGAGTTCAATACATGAATTTATAGATTAAAAATCATATAGATTCAAACCAAAATAGCGTGAAAAACACGTAAAATCAAGATTCAAGATCTCTAATCACACCAAACATACCAACTAGAGAGATAAAAAAGTGATCTTTCAACATAAAAAGAAAAAATCAAAGCTTATGAGCAACTCTAAAAAGACCCCACAACAGATCTGAATCTATTTTTTCTCAAAAAGAAAATTGAGCAAAAAAATATTGCATTACCTAAGTGAATATTGAAATCTTGAGGGAAATGATGAAGGTTATTGTAAAATGAAGAGATATATAAAACCCAACAGAAATTGGGTAGATGGTGGGGAGTTCTAAATAATTGCTGAGTAGTTAAAAAAAAAAAAAATCTGAAGTTTTCTGGTTGAAAATAAATAAATAAATATGGTGGAATTTGTTATTATTATTATTATTATTCAATTTATTTATCTAATTTTGATTTAATACAAAATTTTAAAAAAATAAAATTTTCAAAATATAAAATAAAAATAAATCAAATGTATCAAAATGTTTAATTATTTTTTTAAAATAAAATTTAAATATTATTTAAGTACTATATTGTAGTAATTAATATGCCACGTTGGTTACGTTTCATTAACGTAAACAAAATTAAATGTTCACGTTATCTTTCCAATTAGAACGAAACAACGTTAGCTGTGTACTTAACCAACGTAGTATTCGATTGGTCACATAATTTACCTAATATCGTTTGGTTGGGTACAAAATTATTTTTTATTAAAAAGGAGACTTTCGAGTATTTTGTTCTAAAATAAAATTTAAATATTTATATGACTATAATTATTTCATTAAGGGTCGTTTGGTGCAAATGATAACACCAAATACTCTTGCGATTAAATTATGGTGTCATTTAATTAGTTGTTTGGTTGACAATTCTGAAATAACTTTTCTCGAGATTAATAATTAGTATTGGAATAAGTTAATCCTTTCTTTGGGGTGGTATAGTAATTTTGGGATAACTTATCCAGAATAAAATAGGTAGAATGACAAAGATATCATTTTAAACTCTTTTTGTATATCACTTTTCATATTCATGTATTTTTACATTATTTTTAGCACCATGTATAATAACATTCACATTCTTCACCACTTATTATTATTACGATAATCCTTCAATTTTTTCTATTAAAAGGTTACACTATGTAAATAATTTTTATTCATGAATTTATTTGACCAATTCTTATGTCTATTTTGATTTTGATTTTTCATAAATCCTCTTCTACTTTAACAAACTTAAGACGAAAGTTCTATTTTTAAGCTAAATAAGGAGAAAGTTTATTTTTAAATACATATTGTACCATCGTGAGAATGCACACAAAAAAATATTTAAGTTAAATAAGACAAAAGTTTTATTTGAGAAAATACAAAAAACTAAATAAAGTTCAAACACTTTTTTTTAAAAAAAATATATGAAGAAACATAACTTTATTGATAAATATTGCAGGCACAATTTTGTTCCTCCCTTGATTTTTCGCTCATAAGATATTTATCCATGATTCAAGGATCGTTTGTGGTGTATTTCTCGAACTAGGAAGATTTGTACTTGATCACCAGAGGGCCGTTCGTTAGTGGCGTATTTCCCGAACTTGGATGATTTGGACTTGATTTCTATAATTCGAGGGCCATTAGTGTCGTATTTCTCAAACTAGGATGATTTGTACTTGATTTCAATAATTCGAGGTCTGTTAGTGGCGTATTTCTCAAACTAGGATGATTTCATTACTCATGGTCGAAAGTAGTAGCGTAAAATATTGATTTTTTATGAATTTTTTATGAATTTTCCATTTATTTTGATATCTGAGATCTTCTTGATTTTGATTTAATTTTTTTTTTTTTTGTTTTTTGATTTCTTTATATTCTATATCTTTATAGATAAATAAAAAACACTCAAAAAACAAAACAACCCCTAAGAATACTACATTTTTAAAGTTAAGTTATTTTTAATTATTGAAAGGTGATACTTTTTCTTGAGAAAAAAAATAAAATTGTGTTACATAAGTTGAGATTAACGGAGTAGTATTTTAGTTATTATGTACAAAATTAACACATCAACGTAGAAGATAAACAATACATGAATAAAGAAATTTTACATAACTAATTCATATGTAACTTTAAGCAACAACCAAACAATCCACTAATGTTATGATGTGATTGATGAAATAATTTTATCCTTAACTAAAAATTTTAAGATCAAGCTTTGAGTATAAATTTCATCAGCAAAAAGTATGATATCACTTTTAATAAACTTACGGTAAAAATCAAAATTAATTCGGACTCTATTAAAACTATCAAATATTATGTGAATCAAAAGACAAAGTTTGATATTACTATATTTTTCATCAACTCAAGAAAAAGTCCAAACACATTTACGTTATTGCAACCATATTTCATCATATATATTTTGTACGGATATATATATATATATATATATATATATATATATATATATATATATATATATATTGACAGAGCCAGTAAAAATTCAGAGATATATTCGTAAAAAAATATACTATTTATATATGATTAATTGTGAATTGTGAGGTTTTTAAGTTTACGTTGAGGGTTGTAGGAGTTTGGGAAGGGATTGTACACAGTGCCAAAGAGGGTTATAAAACATATATGAAGCCAAATTTGGAATTTTGTAAGTTTGCTTACAATTTATACGTGAGATTTAAATTAAAGTTATTGAATTAAAATGAATCCTAATATTTTAATTATTTCAATTTGGTTAGCTTATTTTCTTTTCAATTTGTTAAAATTTATATTCAACCGTTCTTTATATCTAACATTATACATGATATATTAAAGACGATACAATTCAAAAATTTAAAATCAATTTTATTGATTTCACTTTCTGTTAGTGATATGATCTTTATAATTTCAATTTTTGATTCAATTGTTGTGTATTTCTATCGAATCTTAAATATTATGATTTTATATGATTGCAATATAAGAAAAATATTTAACTAAATTGATACAAAGAGAATTAACTTTCGACAAGTAAGAATACATCAAGAAAATTAAATTGACACAACTAAAAGACATGCATTTAGGTTGTCTATGTTTGGTATTTAACTCTCTCTTTGAACTGTACTAATGAGTTATAAACCTGTTAATATACGATCTTTACGAAGTAAATAATTAGGTATTCGAAAAATACCCCAAATAATTCTAATGTCTCATACCAAACCCAAACCCAAACCCAATAACATAGTTCTAAAATTTTACTCTTGAATACCATACCAAATACCAAATTATCAAAAAATTTGATTTGGTTTGATAATTCGTGTTTCGGTATTTTATACCCAGCCCTAGAGATAAGTTATCCCGAAATAATATTACATCCAAGCGGAAGGATAACTTACCCCGATACTGATTATTAATTTAAGGAAAAGTTACCAAGGACTTGCCCATCAACAACAAATTAAGTGACATCATAATTTAATCTTAGGACTATCTGGAATATCAAAAAATAATAGCGATAGGAGTTAATTTTAGACAAATAAATTCAAAAATATAATTGTCTCGTGTTACTATTGAAACATGAAGTGGCTGTAGTTTAGTGGTAAGAATTCCACGTTGTGGCCGTGGAGACCTGGGCTCGAATCCCAGCAGCCACATTTCACTTTTTGATTTCAGTTTTCGTATTTTTAATTTAGTTTGGAATTTGGATACTTATAATAAAACCCAAATCTCATTATTATTTGATTACTTTTTTTTTTTTTTTTTAAAAAAAATAAAATCTCTCTGTGCGATCAGTTCGAACAGCGGCCTACTATTTTTTTCAACAAATTCGATCTCATTCGACGTATTAATCAATCGAAGGTACAGATCTCGATCTATTGAATTTATACAGATTCGTATTTTTTATTCAGTTTTGATGTTTACAACTCTATGATTCTGTGTGTGTTATATATTAGATCTGGATTACATGATTTCAGATTCTTGGAAAATATTGATTTTGTTGTCTGTTGTTCTGTGTGTCGTTTTCGTCATTGATTTTGATTTTGTTTGCTTCGTACATGAATGGAGTTTTGATAGATGAAGTGGTACCCATTTCTGATGAGTTCTTTTGTCCCTTTCGATGGTAGTGGAAATTTTGGTAAAGGATAGTTATGAGGAAATGGAGAAGATGGTAACAAAGTGATCACATAGCGGAGTGGATATCGCGTTAGACTCCGAATCTAAAGGTCGTGGGTTCGAATCCCACTGTGATCAGTGCCTACTTTTTTTTGTTTCATAATTTGTGTTTGGTTTTGGAGATTGGTGTGAGTTTAAATATACTTGGTTCCTGTTTGGGGAGTAGATTTTCAAATTTTTGTTTGAAAGCATTGTTTGTTCATGATTTTCTGGTGAAATTTCATTTCAACTCACAAAACTTCAACTTTTTTCTAAGTAAAAAATGCATGTCCAAATACAACTTCAAGTTCCAAAAGCTATTTTTTCAACAAACTTCGAAAACTCATTCTTTTTCAAGTTTTAAGTAAATTTATGGTTAAACGCTAGGTTAGTTAGATTCTTTCAGAACCGTTGCTTTTGTTATCTGTTCTTTTTTGTCAATCTCAATGTTAGTGGAAGAGTAGTACTGAAATGTATAAGGGAATGGAGAGGATGGTAACAAGTGATCTCACAACTGAGTGGATATTGTGTTAGACTTATGATCTAAAGTTTGTGGGTTTGAATCCCACTGGGGTTGATTCATGCCTTCTTTTGCACCTGTTTTGTTTTTCTTGGTTTCATCCTTTTGTGTTTGATTTGGGAATTGCAGCCGAGGGTCTATCTGAAACAACCTCTCTACCTCCCAAGGTAAGGGTAAGGTTTGTGTACACTCTACCCTCCTAGACCTCACTTGTGGAATTACACGGGGTATGCTGTCGTTGTTGGTTTGGGAATTGCTTAGTGAAATAAAAATTTTTGTAATATAAAACTATAAAGAAGTTTTACTTGCTTGTTTGGATATATAAGCTTGAGGCAATTGGTTTGAGAGACTGTTACTAGCTGCTTCCACTGCATATGTTAATAGTTATGAACTTGGTACAACTGCTAATTAATTTTTGTTTTGATTTGAGCATTTTACTAAATGATATGTGTAAATTATGGCACCAATTTCTATTGGGAATGCAGGTTGGTTTTCACTTGATTAATGGTTTTATTCCTATAATCATTGCCTCGGCATGAGAGATGTTTGTGGAGTGAAATTAGAGGCTAAGTTTCCCCTTCTCTGTTCTATTGGTTTAGGCGTTTGTTTGTGTTACATGTTGCAATAGTCTTCCTTTACTTTATCTAGGGGGGAAGTACATGAAAATCTCAAGGGTGTTACTCGAGTATTTGAAGGAATAGGAGCAACTTACGTTAACGTTTTCATTAAGTATGTCTACCATGATGCTAGGTTTGTGAATTTGATTTTATCATTCCCTACAGAAGTGTTAGGCTGTTACAGTAGGATTGACGTCTGATTATGGAATATTCATAAGGTACATTGAGACAGAGAATTTTAAAGGTATCAAAGTGGTTTTAGATTGTGAAACATGTGTATAAAGCAGACTGAAGCTTTAGAGTTTTGAGCTGAACAAAATGTTGTGCATATTATAGGTACCTAACTTGTCCAATGAGTCTTTTTTCTCTAGTGGTAAAGAGGAGGACAATACCTTGAGGTTGTGTTTCTTAATTGTTAATGAAAACAACGTAGTATCATGATTCGTTAACTCTAAAATTGTCATTGATCGTTGATGTAATTGTTCACTTATTGCTTTTCAGTAACTTGGCTCAACAACTTGTACTCTCATCAGAACATTGATTATCCAAGGAGGGAGGGGATGTACTGTCGATGACTCCCTAAAAATAACCCAACCTTTGAATGTGGGGCGATAAGCAAATAAATTGAACTCAATTTCAAAAAAATAAGATACACAAAAATACTATGTAGCTTAGGAAATCAAGATTATTCCATTTGAGTTTGTCCTTATTAGAGAAACAAAAAGACAATCTAGTTTTGCATAGACGAGTTGAAATTCTTAGTATTTGTTTTGTGCTATACCAATATTCTAACTCCAAAAAGAATCGAATGTTGCTAGTCTCATGATAATATTTTATTCATTTTACCTGGTAACTTGATAATGGGACTGATGAAAAACAAGAGGAGATAATTGCAGGAACTGAACGTTTGTGTTTTAGTTCAATAGCTTTCGTGAATGAGCTATCAATTAGCATCTATTTCATTTTCATTGTTTTTCAGTTTGTGGTTGTAAAGGAATTCTGTCTTGCACCCTATTTCTCTGAAATCGCAAAGCTGTTCTTGCAGACTTACTGTTGTGTAACTAAACCAATGTAATACTTTTCATTTGGTTCTAACTGTTGTCTCTTCAACTTTGTCTTACGGATAATGGATGATCAAGATTTAGGATTCTTTGCTAACTTTCTTGGTATCTTTATTTTCGTATTTGTTATTGCTTATCATTATGTAGTGGCTGATCCCAAGTACTTGGGCAACTAACTGATTCTGATGATCCCCATAGTGAGTAGTAACTTTCAATGAGCTCAAGATGAATTTCATTTTTATCGTTATTATCACCAGCCAGTTCTTGCCTGAATATTATGAGATCGGATATTTGGTCTGAGAAAGTCGAAGTTTTAGTTGTTCTCTCCTATTTTGTGAACCTGATAGCTCTTGATCTATTGCAAATATTCTTAAGGAAATGTGCTGATGGTCGGGTTAGACCTATCAGAGACAACCTCTACCTTTTTAGGTAAGGCTGTGTACAATTCACCCTTCCAAAACTCCACTTGTGGAATATTACTAGGTATGGACCTAGAGGTTCAGTGATAAGCTCTCTTTGGCTTAACTACTTTGTTTGGTAAACAACACAAATGGTTATAAGCTTTAACCAGTCTGCTAATATCTTTTCCTGAAATATTCTTTTCATTTGATTATACTTTAGGTCTTGAACCAAAGGAGCGTCAATTGTTTCTCGGAAATAATGGTGGTTGAAAATAAAAGTGAAATTTCAACGCTTACAAAATTTCTAGGGATAATTGGTCATCTTTGACGACTTAAATTCTCATTCCCCATGACTTGCTTAACAGGTTAGTCAAATGTAGAATTATTGTCAATCTTCCAGAACTCATACCGTCATCCATGAACAAAAAATGATTTAGAAGATATTTTTTTTACAAATAAAATAGTATTTATATTTACTTCATGCCAAAAATATATTTAAGACGTCTAAATATTATTATTTGAGACATTCCTAACTTTTTAAATAATCATGGTGTCTAAATAAGTCTGAGAAGGTATCTGCTGCATCTCTAATTATTGTGAGAACATAGACTAAGAAAAGTAGTAGCAGCAAAGATATCAGATCAACACCACCAAAGGAGGATGTCGCAATGAATTGCTTCTTCTTTAATCAAAGGTCTCGATTTTGATTCTTAGACATGAAAAAATCTTGTGTGCTACCCCCAAAATGGGAGCTATTCAATACAAATTCGAATCAATTGAGCTCCCATGCAGGACCAAACATCAAATGAGCAAAAATAAATAAAATTATAGCCACACCACTTAACTTTTTGTTTACGCATCTTTGGTCAAATTTAGTAATTATCAACTATAATTGATTAACCAATATTTATCTATTGAACATAAACTGACAACTAGCATTAAAAAAATATTGTGAGTGTAATTCACACATTATCTTAACAATATCACGAATAAAATTACAACACGTGACACATGGGCCCATAATTTTAATTTTGAAAAATAAAAAATAATTTTCCGCCTTTAATAATATAGAAAATTAAATTGACAAAAAAAAAATCTCCCCCACACCCACGTAACCCCTCACCCCATCTAACCTATTGCCCTTTCTCCTTCGTCTTCTTCTCTGTCACTCCGCCATCGCCATCCACCATCGATTTCTCCGGCGATAACAAAAAAAAAAAAATATCTCCCCCACCCCTTCCTGAATACACCCACCAAATCCTTTCCTCTTTCTTTTTCTTCCCGTGTTACTCAAAATAAGAATAATCGACATCAATAAATTATTTCGAAATTGAAAACGAAGAGAGATCAGAATTATAGCAAAAAAATTTATAACACTTCTAGTAAGTTTAATGAATGGTGATGGTTGCTCGATCGGAGTTACTGAAAATAAAGATGCACAAATATTGGTCGACTTTTTAATTCCAATGGTCGATTTTTTTTCTTCTTCTTGCAAATTCAACAGGCAGTTTGTTTACCGAAAATGAAGGGAAAAAAAAGCCAAAACAAAAGACAGAAATTTGAAGTCTTGAAAATTATGGGTTGAAGAAGAAGAGGACTTGTACATGGGTGTGAGGGTGGGTTTTTTTTTATGAATTAAAAGATTAATGTTTAATTAAATTAATTTTTCATTTATTTAGTCAATGCATGTCAAGTGTCAAGAAAGTAGGTACAAAATTTACTTTAAAAAATAATAAAAAAAAAGTATTGCAGTGAGATACATTTATTTTGCCACATCAGCATTTTGTGTTTAATAGGTACATATTTTGAATAATTTAGGTATTCAATAAGTACAACTCTTAGTTCAAATGTACAAGTGAATTATGCGAATAACTTTAAGAGGCCGTAAATGACTTAAGCCATTTATTTTTAATTTTAATTTTGCACATTAAATCGAGAACCATTGATAATAAAACTTACAACCCGGAAACCCGACAAGAGTGAAGAAAAGCCCAGGAACATGAATCCGGCTAATCCAAAGGCTATTGAGATATCTGATTGAACGCAGAATGCATTGCTAACCGTACACGTGTCTACCTCCTTCAAAGTTCGAGCCATGGACGTTCCCGCCGATCCCGCCGACAGCAACAGGTACGCAAATACCTACCGGCAAAAAAGAGAGCTAATAATAAAATCACATTCAAAATATTCAAATTTCATACCTAAACTATCAAGTTAGCGAGAGTTTCTTTACTGAGCTAGATAAATTGTTCTCTTTTGCTACCTCAAATGTCATTATAATTCAGTTATGAAATTGAAATTCCACTCAAAATGAGGCAAAATAGACTTGGTGTTTCACAAATTTCTGCAGAAAAAAGCTAAATGACCGCCATTAAAGTAAAGGATTTACGAACCTGATCGTGGCCGAAATCGAACCAAACTTGAACGACTTCAGGGAAAACAGTAGCGCCTCTTGAAATCTCCCAAACGGATGCTCCTACTTCGAAGAGTGAATATAATGCAACAATTGCACCGGCAACAGCCACAAACCTATCAGTAAAAGGAATCAGCAAATTAGAACGCCGGAGCATCGAATCTCAACTCCGGAAACTCAAAACCATCGTGTTTATCAGTTAAAAGCAGAAAAAGTTCAGTAAATTTGAACTCCGGAGTACTATAAAAAAACCTCATTTTATCAGTACTACATTTTTTTGGCTAATAATGAGCCACACATCCATCAAATTTCAACTCCGGTGTATTATAATCGTTGCGTTTTCAGTAAAAGCAAAAGGAATCAACCAATTTGAACAGTATTCCAATTTGTTTGTATTTTTTTTTTTTGCTAAAGTGAGCTAAAAATTCATCAAATTTCAACTCCAGAGTAATCAATTTACAGTTAAATCGCGTGAAAGAGTTTGCTGATGAGAGGAGGAAATCCATTAGAACAAAAAACTACTACTATAATTACCTGAAGGCATCGAAGTGGTGCCACTGAGGCAAATCAGAGCCGCGGCGAGAATTGGTGAACATGAAGATAGCTGAGGCAAGAGAGAAGCAGAAGGAAGCAAACCGGAAGACGACAATCAAAATGTTGAACCGCCGGAGCTTGTGTACCGATACGCTGGAGTGCGACGGCGACGGAGTCTCAACGACGCCGTTTCGAACTTGAGGTGATCTCATCATCTCGATTCTCAACGGTGCATTGATAGGGTAACGACGGCGTTTTGAAGCTTTTTACTGTTTTGCTTCAATGGAGTAGGGTTTTGAAAGCTACAGAACAATTACATGGCATATTTCCCTTGAAACGATAGAGAGGAAAGAAAAAAAGAAGGAATATGTTTTTGTAAAGATAAAGAGAGGAAAAGGTGAGGAAGATGACAAAAGGAATAACAGAGAAAAGTAATTCCAACACTTATAAGAGATGCACTCAAATCCTGACGGAATGATTGAGATTTTTCGCCCGAGGGTTTCACAATTAAGCAATTTTTTTAAAATTTGAGTTAAGATTGTTTAAAATTGAATCAAATCGATAATTTGAATTGGAAAAAATTATTAATTTATCGATAATAGATTATTGATTTATGATTGTAGTAACAATTTTAATTTTTCTTATTATCGAGTTATAAATTTTGTAATGATTTGAAATTTTTCTTAATGGATTAACTGGTAACCTGATCGTAAATTAATTAATTATATTTATATCATTCACTTTATAAAGTCCTTAACATAGGACTTAGTTTCATACTTTTATTTCTGGTTGTCTCATAGTCTTAGTTATTCTACAATGTGTCAGTATTTGTTTTTGAGCAAGATGCAATATGTCAACTCATGTGCACAATTCATTTGGTTTGTTACCTTGTTTCTAAGTCATTTTCAAATTTTTTTTGATGTCAAATCTTAATGGCTAAATCGAAGCGAACCGATAACAATCAATAATTGATAAGACAATAACTTAATGGTTCTATAATGATTTAACACGTCCACAAATCGATAACCAATAAAGTTGAACCAATAAACTCCGAAATAAAATTGAATCAATGAATACACAACCATATCTTGAATAATATAAAAACTTTAACCATAAAATTTCTTGTATTTTTCTTCAATCAAGTGTTTGCTTAACAATCTTGTATTGAAAATGATCGAGAACCATAAGTGAATTGTCGAGCAATGCATAATGTTGTAAATGAAAATCTAAAGTCAATGATATATAGCTATCTCTAGAATAAACTTCACAATATATAAATTCAAAGTTATTCGGACCTTGATTTCAAACACCGAATTAAAAAAAAAAAAATACTAGTAAGTGTTTGTTTGGCAAGGGTATAGGAGAAAAAATGTGGACTTTATTCAATATTTAGTTAGAATTTTTAATTTTGGGAAAAATAACTATAATACTATATATTGCTTCCATTTTGATGGTGTCTTGAATTGATAGGTCATGAAAATGTAGAAGTAAGAAATATTTTTGAATTTTATGTTTTTACACAATAGATCATCAATATGTAATATTAGAGTATTAAATACAGTACATCTTTCTTTGTTTCTTCCTTTTTATAGACACACTTTACTTTGAAAAAGATTCAATGTTCAAAGTACATACACTGCTTGTTGCTTTCTACATGTGCTACATCCTTTTGTCTTTTTGATTGAATAAGCTTGGAAAATAACTTTAACATGTCTTCTAAGTACAATTTTTTATCATCAACTAGCATATATACAGATCTTACCTCTATTTTGTGAGATCTAAATACAACTTTAAATCCACATGTGAAAGTATAAAAAAAGTACAATGTATGATCCCGACAACTCAATGGAAGAGCATCAACTAGTGGTTAAAGTACAATGCGAAGATCAATATCAGGTACGAGCAAAGTGAAATTCAGAAGCATATAGAACCTCAATCTCCACAGGCTTAGCAATTATTGTGAGATCTAAATATAATTTTAAACCCACAAATGGAGTCTAATAATAACGATATGATGTACACAACCTTACCTCTACCTTTGTGATGTCTAAATAATTTTTTATCATTTGAATTAGAAAAATGCAACCCCCCCCCCCAAACCACCACACACACACACAAGAGACAAATGAAAAGAAAAAACACCATACATACAATGGGAAGATATGACTGGACCTACACACAAAAGAAGAAAACACTCTACATTACAATGGGAAATATGACTTGATATTACAACCAAATATCAACCCAACCACTTTCTCTTTTCATTAATGTGCCTTCTTTCATTTCTGGGTTCGAAGAGACATAAAGCTTGATATAACATCAAAACACGAGAAGGCCAAAGAACACAAAGTTCAGCAACCTATAAAGTTTTTCCAAGAAATATAACTGGCAATTAACATGCAAAGTAAGATCAACAAAAATGTCAAAAACCCCCAAGACCAGAAAGGCACAATACACAATGTCCAACGGTCGACAAATTCTACACTTTGTAGCAATGAACATCCAGCCAAAAGAACGTCGATGCCATTTCCTCAGCTTTATCATAAAATGGGTTGGTACATTTCTGTGTTTACTACAAATCCTGTGACCGTCTTACACAACGACTGACCCTTTTCTTGAATTCATCTCTTTTTTCCCTCCATTCCTTCTGCACAAGACCATAAACGATACATTAATAAGATATTAGAAGGCACTTCAGGGTATCGGGCAGAACAAGTGATTTAAGGAAACTGAGACATTTGACCATGAGTTGAAAGGGGTAACAAATGAAACGGTTAGAAGTGTCAAAGAAACAAGGAGAGAGACGACCGATGGAGGTTAAAAAGAGTGAAAAGAAACAAAAGAGTGATCCAGAAATGTGTCTATAGTTCATCCTTACTGTACAAAACAGCTTCCCTCAACTATAAAGAAGAAATTACATATGTTGTCTGCTTTCTATTTTTATCAGCACCTTTCACTCTACCAAACTCAAATATCTTCCACCGGCTGATTGATCACTATCATCACACAGACTTAACTGCATTATAAGGTAACTCCCACAAGTCGAGATATCTACGGACATTTTGTTTATAGAGAGCTAGTTGTGGGGATATTACTATGTGTAAAACTAAAAAAAGAAAAAAACCTAATGAATGTGTAAAGAAATATGAACTACAGAAGGTTCCCATAGAGTTTCAACCCTGGTCCGTGTTAGGCAGTTCATTTACAGGGGATCAATAAGAAAGAATTTAGAAATCAAGTTACTTACAGCAGCTTCCACATTAGCAGGAGACTCATCATTAGGGCTTGAAAGCATGGATATGATGCTTATAATTATACTCTCCACCTGCAAAGGCCTCTCGAAGTCAATTTTGATTCCATAGAAATATATCAACTACTGCACAAATCAATAAGCAATAAATAAAGAAGCACTGAAGTCGGACGAGATATAAAAATTGAAGCAATTACACAGAGATAGTAGAGCAGAATTATGCAGAAGCAGGCAGCTGAAATCACAAGAAAAAGAACTGTCACCAGAGGTGTTCTCACATTTGACACTTGAAATCACAGCTGAAATCACAAAAAATAGGAAGAAAGACAGATATTCTGCATTCACATTTCACAATGGCGTTTGTGATATAGTCATACCGTGTGGACAGGAGACCAACGCTCACTAGCATACTCATAGCCATTTGGATCATCACCAGGGGGGTGAAGAATTGAGATGCAAACCTTCCCATCAGAGTAAACTGTATGTCATACCAAAATACCAAGCAAAAACTAAAATCAGTGCTGACGATGGTAATGAAGAACAACCAATTTATTGAGCCTCAAAATAGATAAGTAGCTACAAACCATTAGGATGCCAGATCTCTGTGGTAAACCTTACAGTTGGAGGACTGTTGGGATAATTTTCAGGAAAGCTCATGATAGCATTAAAGAAACCCCCTTCACTGCAATAATAGCAATTACACAATGTTATACTCTTAATTAAATACGACAAACCTGTCATATTTTAGCATATCTAAGGTTAATACAACAATCACAGATTAAAGGAAGTTAATAGGCGAGGAATGCAAACTATAGAATAATTAGTTCTCAAAACCTCAAAACCATGACACCAAGGACACAAAGAAAGCTTGTAACAATCCTTTTTTTCCATAAATTACTTCGCCCCGATTCTTAATGTAAGCAAGTTTCTAGGATAAGAAAATTATGTATTTCATGTCAAACTAGACTCTTCACTTGTACTAGGCAAGATGAATCTATATACTTCAATTGCTTGAATTCTCAAGACATTCCCCATATCAATCATAGACTTTATCGAGATAGGCAGAACTCTCCCTCTGAGATGCTGGACATACTCAATTGGAATGGGAAACACTATTGAATTGGTGTACTGCTTAGCAGTCCCCTAAAACTGGTACGAATGAATCTATAGTTATCCAATTTCATGGGTCGGAGGGGCAATCGACAGGGAGTTCATCATCAAGAAATAATTGAATGACCAGATCCTTCTTTTCAACCAATCAATGCAATCCTCTTTCTATTCTGCTATATTCCATTTAATTCCAATACAAAGATACCAAGTTTACAAGATAACATTAATGTATCATGAAATATCAGTAGATTACAGCTCAACAGAATCCTGAAAATGTTCAGAACCCAATTACTTGACTAGACCGCACAGCCATTTCAAGGGAAAATTTACACCAAATAACAACAAATTCCAGAAAAAAGACGAAGCTACAAGCCCAAATTAAAAATCAAAACTTAGATTAAATGAAATATGAATAGAATTACAGCTCAACAGAATCCTTAAACAGCTCACAACCTAATTACTTGATCATCACACAAAGTAACACCAAACAACAACAAATTCAAGAAACAAAATTAGCTACAAACCCAAATTCTAAATCAAGAAAAAAAACAAGGTGACCACTCACTATAAAGTATCTTGAGGTCCAATAATGGTGACACTCCATTCAAACAAGTTGCTTTCATCAACCAAACCAGCCGAAAATCCATCAACTGGATGTTTACAGAGATCTGCAAGAAAAAAAGCACAAATCAAAAAAAAAAAAAAAAAACCCAATTCAGTAAAAATTACATAGAACCCCAAAATGGATACCCTTAAGTTGTTTCTGAAGGAGAAGACTAGCTTGTGAAGCCATACAACTTCAGAGAGAGAGAGAAAAAAGAGAAATTCTTCTAGAGAGAGAAAGCTAAAGACTATAAAAGGGGTTCTCTCAAGAAGGTTCTAGGGCAGCGAAAGAGACGAAGTGAAACAGAGGTTTATGGAATTTATACAGACAGGGGCGGTGCAGTATAAATTTTGGGGGTTAAAAAGTATCATTTGGAACCATTTGTGGGAGATTGTGTTTGGATTTAAATTTTACGAGTTCAATACTTTATATCTATTGAATTTTTAGTAATAATATAGGAAGGTTCATGGTTATGATTAAAAAATCAAATCGAATCGCAATCTGAATCAAATTAATTTTAAAAGATCAATATTTGGTTAAGTTTGATTATAAATTTTGAAAATCGACACTATTTGGTTTGGTTTTACTAAAAAACAATCGTAAAAATAACCAAATCGAACTGATAAATTAGATGTATAAATTCTATAATTATTTATATATTATTTATAAATAAAATATAAACATTTTGTTAAATTTTAATTAACTTAAGTTTTTAACTTTACCATTTTCTCAAGCCCAACACTTTAGCCCAATTATAACAATCCTAAGTCACGTCCATCAAAATCTATTTTAGTCTTTACATATGTTACTTCACATAAAATAGTTACACTTTCTCTTAATTGAATTACTTTGTTCGTGTAATGAAAACTCTAGTATTACTTAATTGCTTAATTGAATCGACAATAACTTTTCTGTGAATTATTCATGTACTAAGTGCTTATATCTATCGAGATACGTACGTCCTAAAAATATTATTACTTTCAAATTGAATAAATCAGAAAAGCTGAACCAAACTGACAATTATTTTTTTCGTTTGGTTTGATTTTAAAAATTTTAAAAATCGACTAGATTGATTTGATTTTAATCGATAACCGAACCACGAACACCCTTAAATATAGGTACATGAGTTTTACTAGTGTGAAGAAATCAAAATTTTGATTAGTTGAAATTAGGGACGGAGATAGAAGATATTGAAAAATTACATGGTAAGTATGAAGTTAAAATGTTGTTAGATTCGATTGAAACCTAAAGGCGAAGTTAGAAGATATCGAAAAGTTGCATGATAAATGTAAGTAATTTGGATTTAATTGAATTGAGGATATCAAAAAATTACATAATGAATATAAGTAAAGAAAAATGTTGGATTCAACTTAATCTTGGGGCTAAGATAGAAGACATTAGAAAATTACTGATAAATATAAGTAAAAGAAAAATGTCGAATTCAGTTAAACCTAAAAAACGAAAAATAGAGGATATTGATCTTGGGCGTATTTATGAATAAATAACATGTCATTTAAATAAATAACATGTCATAATAATATTCATTAGCTATTTTTTGAAAACTATTAATTAAAAATATTAAATAATAGGTTAAATAATCTTTTAACTCAACATTTTTAATTAAATAAAATAATCTTTTAACTCCACACGGTTGATAACCTAAGCGTCGCCGTCTTCCTCCTCTTCTCCTCTCACCATTTCCCATCGTGAAACAGTCGTCGCCACCAGCAAAGAAAGTCGCTGCCGCCACCACCTATACTCTCTTCTTAACCATCTCCATCTCCGCCGCACACCCTCACTATTTTCCTTTCCTCATTTCCCGACGTTCACAAAACCAACAGCCCTAAGCCGCCGCACCACCAGCTCTGACCGGCAAACCTCTTCGCCTACGTGACCAACTCCTCGCACCCTTACTTGCTCCATCTCCTCTCTACAGTCTTCGTTTCTACGAACCACCAGCGCCCCCCCTCGCCGCCTCCGTTCTGGCGAAAAAGGGACCTGCCCGACTTCTCTCTCTCACTCAACTGTCAGCGAGCACACTCAACAATGAAAAAGACAACTTCTTATTTTTTATTTTTTATTTTTTTTTCAATTTATTATTTGATAATTTTAATTTTTTAAAAATTTAAATATGATATCACTCGCTTGTTGAGGCATGTAGTCACACTCTTACACTCTTACCAATTTAGTCATCTTAATGTCACGTAAGCTTAGTCAACGGTTAGAAGTTCAATATATGATGTTTTATTGAGTTTAAGGATTCAATTAATAAATGATTCAGTAGAAGGGTCCATAATACAAACATGTATAAGTGTAGGAGTTCATCAGATCATTTCGCCCAAAATTTATGTTTGTTCTTAAACTTGGGAGAGGAATAGAGAGATAAAACTTGAAATATAAGGAACATGATCTTTTCTCGTACAAAACTAGAATTTATTTGTATTTAGAATAGGAATATACCTAGTTATCGTGCTTGATTACGAAAGGTGGAATGACCTGAGAGATCCCTGTAATTGGCTTCGTTTGTCAGTTGGACCCTTCTACTAACCATTTTATCAAATAAACACTTACACTCGATAAAATTCTACTTTTTAAACCCCTTAACCATTAACCATACTAATGTGGCATTAAAATGCCTTAGATGGACAAAGTGCGTGATTGCACGTTTATTAAGTGCGTGGACAGGCAAATTTTAATTAAAATATAACTAAAATCAAAGAAAATTAAAAAATAAGGAGAAAAGATGAAACAAATCAAAGGGCAAAAACATAAACTGTCTTTTTGTCTTCCCTCGAAGAAAACAACGAGGCATCTATGGCCTCATTCTCTGCCGTTCCCACCATTATCTCTATTAAATTTTTTTTCCCTCAAATTCTCCTATTTTCCCATCTATTCTCAGTAAAAAAAAATAAAAATAGAACACAATCGCAAAAAAATTATAAGAACACCAATGGCACCCAAAATCCCTCTTCATCGCCTATTTAATCATCTTTGTAAATTACATTTTCTTTCATGAAATAAAAAAATACACACGTAAAGATACATTTTTTAAGAGGAACATAGGGAGACGAATTTATTTAGATTCCTCCAATTTGATCCACTAGCCTAATTACTTAATTTTTTTTCTTAATTTTTAGTTTGAACTCTAATCGATTTTATTTGAAATTAAATAAATGGGAGATAAGAATACATATTTTTCTTGGTTGAGGAAGTCTATGGTTGTGGAGAAGATGAGAGAAGCGGATGGGGGATGAAGAAGAGAAAAAAAGGGGATGGGAGAGACGAAGAACAGAGGGGCGGCTGGGTGGGTAGGGTGTTTTCCTTCTATTTTATGTTTTGTTTTTTAATATATATATATATATATATATATATATATATATATATATATATATATATATATATATATATATATTCGTAATTTCTTATGTGTCATTATAAAATGACGTGGAAGTCCATGTGTAGGCAATTGTATCACACGCACAGTGAACAAATATGAAAAGGGTTTAAAACGTAAAGTTTCGTTGAGTTAAAGTGTTCAGTTGATAACGTGGTGAGTAGGATGGTCCAACTGAGAAACAAAGTCAGGGGTCTCTCAGTTCATTCCGCCATTACGAAATAAGAAGAAAACTTAGTGCTCTGCAATTGATTCAATCTATCCTCGCTCAATAATGTAGTTAGACTGTCAACTGTGATAGATGATTAAAGGTTAGGAGATTATAATCATAATATCACCCTTATAAATCAATGATTTGATAACCATCTGAAATCCATTGAGGTGATACAAATTCTTAGTTAAGCTGCAACCCTGGAATTTTCCCAAAGCATTGTTATACTTCAAAGTGAAATTGAACCGTTGCTAGTTATATTAATTCGAGCACTCTTAGTATTCAAATTCTTGTGGTACACTTGCATTAAGTTGTGGGAATTAATTTAATTAGGCAAATAGTAAACCGACAAGTCTCTATGGATTCAATATTCGACTCCTAAAAGGATCACTTTATTATTTAAACGATCGCGTACACTTGCATGTGTATTTGGACTCAACAAATATCGAAAAACTTCACATAATAACTCTATGTAAGAAAAAAATGTTAGATTCAGTTGAACCTAAGAACAAAGATAGAAGACATTGAAAAACTTTACACGATAAATCTATAAAAGAAAAAATATTGGATTCAGTTGAACCTAAGAACGAAGATAGAGGACATTAGAAATTACATGATAAATATAAGTAAATAAAAATGTTAGATTCAGTTAAACCTAGGGATGAAGATTTAAAAAATTATATAGTAAATGTAATTTTTTTTTAAACGTTAGATTCAATCGAGTATATGGGTAAAAATAGAAGACATCAAAAAGTTATATGATAAATGTAAATAGAGAAAAATGTTGAATTCAATTAAAACCCTAGAAATGAAGATAGAGGATATCAAAAAATCGAAATATTATATGATAAGCATAAGTTGAAAAATCTTATATATATAAATTAATTCCCTTTAGGAAAGATACATAGAGTAATTGGTAAGGAATGGGTTGAGTGAGCTAGCTAACTTTTTCAAAAAAAATGGACCAATTTCATGGGCATGTCGACATGCAAAAGTGGATCCACACATTAATGTGTATGGTAAATACTTTATAAGTATCTACTAATTTAAAATTTTGAATTTGTCTAACTTGTAAATAACATTTTTGTATCAATATAAATTATGTTAAGATGACTTCAGATTCTTTTATTCTTAATCAAATATTTAAATTTAATTTAAGCCCTTAAGAATAAAAATAAATTCTATTGAAAATATCATCTAAAAGAAAAGAGCCTTGCAAACTTCAAAATTTAAATTAAAACGAGTTTTAATGTGAAAACAAAACACCGAATCAGAAAAGCAAATGGTGTTTAAAAGTAATGGTCTGAATGATGACAATTATCACAAGTATAGACAAAATGCATGCCAACATGCGTATGCTTTTCCGTGGATCATGCGTTGCACTTTTGGATTTGTATTTAGATACTCCAAAAGACTGAAAATTATTAAGCACCTATTTGATATCGGTAATTATATCACGAAAAAAAGTTGTAAATTTCACATTTAGATTGTGAAAGCTTAGTTTTCCTAGCTTTTTATATTTGAATTTCATGAGTTGTTCACGAAGTTTGAGACTTTAACAAATTTTCAAACTTTACGTAATTATACTGAAGTTATATTTATCAAAGCTTTAAATCAAACCTAGTGCAACAATTTTATTTTATTTTTGAACATTTTAGATAAAGATATTTTTATTCAAAAATTAATTTATCTTTAAAATCAACTATTACTTAATTATTTTTCATGTGGTGTTCGATATTAATTAGCAGTGCAATAACTTGCTAGACTAATTTTTACGCTGAAGAGTGGATCGAAAACAATGTTGGCACAAATGTAAAAAGTTAGGAATCATGAAATTTGAAACAAACATTCTTTACAGGAGCTTCAATAGTAAATAATGAAATTATTTATAAATTCAGATCAATTATAATTCTATTCTTAACTTGTTTTAGTACGTCAAAAAATAATGTATGTTTATTGAATGAAATGTATGCTTGTCAAGTCTATCACAACCTCTTTCCATGAACCTAATTTTGGAGTCTTTATCCAATAGCTTCAAATATATTAAATACGTATATCAAGATATGAATATTTCTTATTTATATTTTCTATTTATCAAATAACATCAAGTGATATAAAAGAAACAAAATGGGCATTTGGTCTAGTGGTATGATTCTCGCTTAGGGTGCGAGAGGTCCCGAGTTCAATTCTCGGAATGCCCCAAGTTTTACTTTTGGTATCTCTAGAATTTTATTTACTTAAATACACGCTATAAAGGCAACAAAAAATATGTATTTAGGTATATCTGACAAAAAATTGGTATGAAGTTGTTAATGATATAAAATATAATTATTTTAAATTATAGAGATCGAGAATTAGTAAACATAGTAAAATATTTATGTAATTAGTTTCTCCATTTAAAATTAAGCATGTTAAGTTATTTTGGTTGATCGTATAATAAGTTTTTATTTTTATTAATTAATGTAACAATATCATTTAATACGTGACACCGATATAACTAGTATAAACCAACATCTTGGATTTAACGAAGTGAGTTTATCATTTGAAATTCAAAATTGTTAACTAAAACAACTTTAAAATACTTTTATTAACATATAATATTGTCTATTATGAACAAAATCCACATAATTCTTTCGGAAAATATTTCACATCATTAAGAATATCATGCACATTATATATATCACATTTTCCCTCAAATATCAATATAAATTTTGTTCAGACGCTCGACACAACTCAGTATATATATATATATCTTGAATAATTAACTCAATTTTACCAGCTCACAAGTCACAACATTTATTTTGAACGGACTAACATGTTGAATTTAAAGTAAAGTTCAAAATTATTTTTATAGATTTAAATAAATTTAATATAATTAAATGCCTATATTAACATTTAAAATTAAAATGTTACTAGTACTTACTACTTACTAGAACTTAATACTAGAGGAAAAAGTAAGAAAATTGAGCGAAACATTATGAAACACATTTAGAACTGTAGAGAAATCTCCAGAACTCACCAGAAGCTACAAGCAATTGGTCAAAAAAAAAACCTTTCATCACCAAAACTCACCGTTTTGGTATCCAATCTACGGTTACCTAGAAACTTCGAGAGACTCATTTTAACTATTTATACTCTTCTCATTTTTTCCAATTTCATTCACATTATTATACCAAAAACAATCTGTAATTCCGTGATACTTTGCTTCACTAGTTAAAATTCATCTCCGTTTTATTCTTTTTTGTTGTTGTGAAAAAGTTTGAAAATGGCCGGAAAAGGTGAAGGACCGGCGATCGGAATTGATCTCGGAACGACGTATTCGTGTGTAGGTGTATGGCAGCATGATCGAGTTGAGATTATTGCTAATGATCAAGGGAACAGGACTACGCCGTCGTATGTGGCGTTTACTGATACGGAGCGATTGATTGGAGATGCTGCTAAGAATCAAGTTGCTATGAACCCTACCAACACTGTTTTCGGTAAGTTCTGGAAATTCCGTGCTTTGTGATTGGTATTTGTTATTTATGATTCTCTCTTTTTGTTCAGTATTCGAACTAAGATTTTGAGTTTATATTCAGTATTTGAGCAAGTATTATGAGTTTATGTTCAGTATTTGAGCATATGTTTGGTATATTGGAGCAAGGATTTTGAGTTTATGTTTAGTATTGGAGCTAGGATTTTGAATTTATGAATTTTGAATTTGATTAGGATCTCGATTAATCATTTATACCTATTAAGCTAGATTTTCGAAAACATAAATTTAGTGCAAGTAAAACTGTATCTCTTCTCTGTTTCATCAATTCATCAAGCTTATTAGTCCTGATTTGTATCTGCATTTTCAACTTATGGTCTGTTGATCATAAGTAATTGTAGCTCTGCCCTGGTTTTTTGTTAGGTTTTTATATAGTACCATAACAATGAAGAGTGTTCAATTTAAGTTTATAGAAGTGGAATCTGGCGAATTTGTCCAGCTTAAACATGTTAGGCTAAAAATATCAACGATAATAAATTGTTGTTTTTGTAGGCTGTATTTACTCTGCTGTAGCCGCTGAAATTTTTTTAGCTTATCCAAGTTATCTGTTCAATTGAAGTTCCAAGGTAGAAACAAAAGTGAATTTCTGAGATATTAACTGTATTTCACTAAGATCATTTGGGAAATCAATTTGGGGTTTCCGTTTTTTCTCTCTGTATATGCTCTAATCTATTTTGGTGAACATCAGTTTGTGCAATTTTGATCCACTTTTTGGTGAATTTGTATTAGGGATATATTGCTACAAACACTTGAATTATGTTTGAATTCATGCTGAACTCTTTTATAATTTGATTGCAGACGCCAAACGATTAATTGGTAGGAGATTCAGTGACCCATCAGTACAGAGTGACATGAAGCTTTGGCCTTTCAAGGTCATCCCAGGACCTGCTGACAAGCCTATGATTGTTGTCAATTACAAAGGTGAAGAAAAAGAGTTCTCCGCAGAAGAAATCTCCTCCATGGTTCTTATTAAGATGAAGGAGATTGCTGAGGCTTTTCTTGGAATAACAATAAAGAATGCTGTTGTTACTGTGCCTGCTTACTTCAATGACTCTCAACGTCAGGCTACTAAGGATGCTGGAACTATTTCTGGGCTCAATGTTATGCGTATTATCAACGAGCCTACTGCTGCTGCAATTGCATATGGACTTGATAAGAAATCAAGCAGTACAGGGGAGAAAACTGTGCTTATTTTTGACTTGGGTGGTGGTACATTTGATGTCTCACTACTTACCATTGAAGAAGGTATTTTTGAAGTGAAGGCCACTGCTGGTGATACTCATCTTGGTGGAGAAGATTTTGACAACAGGATGGTTAATCACTTTGTTCAAGAATTCAAGAGGAAGCATAAGAAAGACATTAGTGGGAATCCTAGAGCTCTTAGGAGATTAAGAACTGCATGTGAAAGAGCTAAGAGAACACTCTCATCCACTGCTCAGACAACTATTGAAATTGATTCTCTTTATGAGGGAATTGATTTCTACACAACGATTACTCGTGCTCGGTTTGAGGAGCTCAACATGGATCTTTTCAGGAAATGTATGGAGCCTGTTGAGAAGTGTTTGAGGGATGCTAAAATTGACAAGAGTGGTGTTCATGATATTGTTCTTGTTGGTGGCTCTACTAGAATTCCGAAGGTGCAACAGTTGTTGCAGGACTTCTTTAACGGGAAGGAACTCTGTAAGAGCATCAACCCGGACGAGGCTGTTGCATATGGAGCTGCTGTGCAAGCTGCAATCTTGAGTGGTGAAGGGAATGAAAAAGTCCAGGACCTTTTGCTATTGGATGTTACACCTCTTTCCCTCGGTCTGGAGACCGCTGGAGGTGTTATGACCACCTTGATTCCAAGGAACACCACGATTCCGACTAAGAAAGAGCAGGTGTTTTCGACCTACTCCGACAATCAACCTGGTGTGTTGATTCAAGTTTATGAAGGTGAAAGAGCCAGGACTAGAGATAACAACTTGCTAGGGAAATTTGAACTCACTGGTATTCCTCCAGCACCAAGAGGTGTCCCTCAAATCACTGTATGCTTCGACATTGATGCGAATGGTATTTTGAATGTCTCCGCTGAGGATAAAACAACTGGCCAGAAAAATAAGATTACCATCACGAACGACAAAGGAAGATTGTCCAAGGATGAGATTGAGAAAATGGTTCAAGAAGCTGAGAAATACAAAGCTGAAGATGAAGAGCACAAGAAGAAAGTGGAAGCCAAGAATGCCCTGGAAAATTATGCATACAACATGAGGAACACCATCAAGGATGAAAAGATTGCTTCGAAGCTTTCACCTGATGAGAAGAAGAAGATTGAAGATTCAGTTGAGCAGGCAATTCAGTGGCTTGATGGGAATCAACTTGCGGAGGCTGATGAGTTTGAGGACAAGATGAAGGAGCTTGAGAGCATATGCAACCCCATTATTGCGAAGATGTACCAGGGTGGCGCTGGTGGTCCTGACATGGCTGGTGGCATGGATGAAGATGGCCCTTCAGCTGGTGCTAGCGGTGCTGGTGCAGGCCCTAAGATTGAAGAAGTTGATTAAGCTCCACATTACCCAGCTTATGATGAAATCTAGTTCTTAATAAATAGTAGAAAATAAGATGTAGTGTAGTTATAGTTGTAGTCGTTCTAAACTTGTTTTGTGTATGTAGAAATATCCTTGATATTTCATCCTGTCTAATGTTTTTGAATTGGTGTTTTACATTTGCTCCTTGCCAGTTTATGAGTTTTATGCAACTCATCTTTTATGTAGATCACTTCTATAGCTTTAATTTCTTTGCTCTTAAATTTATGAGTTTTATGCAACTTATCTTTCATGTAGATCACTTCTGTATCTTTAATTTCTTTGCTCTTCTTTCAAGTCATCCACACGTCTCTAAATTTAGATGCAGAAGGTTTGATGAATGTATATGAGAAACAGAAGCTTCCAAAATTGTTATACCGTTTGCCTTCATTCATTTGGTATGTGGAAATCATTTTGAGATTATAATAATTTCGAGATTATAAGTATTAGATTAATTTCTTACCTGAAGAGTAGGAGAAATAATTTCAAGTTTGCTGGGGTTTTATTATTTATACAATGTTCAATTGACGTCATATAAATTTTAACTCAAATTTAATAAATTTTATTTTAGGATTTCATTTTATACATGTATCAAATGACGCATGGATCAATTTTACATACCGAAACCACAACTAGTACCTGAATTGGAATCAAGTCTTAATGGATATTCAGGATTAAGCTTAAAGTCTGAAATATCGTAACATTTATCTCGTGTACCACCTTAAAATTATTTAGGCAAAGTTGCAAGGATACCAAACTCTGTTATGACAGATAACTAAATCAATATGAGAAGAGTGCCAGAGTTGATCAGGCTTGAATGCATACAGAAGATTTATAGCTTTTGCTCTATGCAGACAGAAAGGTATAGGCGGCCGAAACACACTAGTAGCCTAAATTTAAAAGTGAATAGACCTTAAATTTCTAAAAATAAACTAGTATCTTTCGTACGAGGTTTATTCTTCTAGCTCGTTGAGATGCAAAGTTGTTAACAACTTTTTCAAGTCTTTCTTGTGCAAATCAAATATCTAGCTTCCTCTATCAAATGTGACAGAAAGGACGTTCATCCGAAAGCTTCAATGAGGCTTTAACACAAAATTTGTTGTGCATTGCTGCAGTTTTGAGTTATCTTGATAACCATCGAGCAATTTCCTCTCTCAGGTAATGAGAGACTGATGTATCAGAAAATGACCAATCTCAATGCAGTATCATATTAGACAGTCGTCGATATATTTAATTATCAGTATGTCTACAGAAAACAGCACACGACATGAAGAATCCAGAGAGAGAGAGAGAGATTTAAACACAAATACCATTCAACGATAAGAACAACAGTATGAAGTTGTTAAGGATAACAATAAAAGATCAAGAGTAGCAGGAACAAAATGGTGTGGAAATTGAGGGCATGTAAAAATAGCATCTTGTGTTCCACATTGGTTGATGAGTGGGGAAAGAAAACCAATCTTTCCTGATTGAATTAGAAGAAAATATAAATATCATTTCCATTGAGTCAGTAAATAATAGTAACTACTACCTAAGAGAGCGAGCATCCACTGATTTTCAAGCCATTGCTTCTGTCAAATCAACATATGCATGTGTGGTCCAAGGCGAGGGACGAAGGCACACTAGAACCTCGTGCTCTTCTGGTCCTACACGCTGCTTAGGCACATGAATTTCAAGCATAGTGCCAGTTTCATCTCCATATGCTTCTAGTTTTGCGTCTTCTGGAATGCGAGTCCTAAGAGGGATTTCCCTGACAAATTCCCCTGAAGGGCAGTGCTCTGGAGCTGGATCTGATAGCTTGAAAGTCCTGTTTTGTCTTTTGATGATAGGGATACATCCAGTGCTGATACAAGATATCTTCACAATCCCATGAGAGATGGTGTTTCTCCAAGTAACTTTGACACTTTTTAGATCCACAAAAGGCATGCTAACAAGTATCAAGAACCCTGCATCGTCTTCATAAATAGTTTTTGCAGCTGTAACAGGACCAGATGCCACTTGCATAGCACCAGAAAATTCTCTTAGCCAGGGTGGGCTAATTGGATGGATATCCGTAAGCCTTTCAGGATGTTGACTATTAGGCAAACAGCAATCGTCATTGTTTCCTCGAGTAAATCCATTTTTCTTCCTCTTGTTGCAGACAGCCAAAATGTTTAGTCCTTCTCCATTTAGATGGTTTGCAGATCGAGTAGATAGATTCAGACTTGATCCATTCAACAATCTCTCTGGACGAGGAATTGCATTACTCTTCAATGCAGGAGGCCGTTCAAGCTCAAATTCTGTATGCGGAAAGCACCTCCATGACTCAAAGTCACTGGCTTCAGAAGGAATAGAAAAATTCATGTCTCGGCCTGTAAGCTCCATCCACTTCTTTTGCTCCTCCTTATCAAGACCTGTAAGATTAGGTGACCTAACAACTTCAATTCCATGAAGGCACTGAGGGTTGGAAAGACCTCTGTAGTGTTTCCTCTGCATTTTGTGAGATCGAACAAAACCTTTCTCTGCAGTGAAAGGAAAGGGGCTCTCTCCCTGGCGTGAATGCCCGTTCATGTAACTCCTCAATTGCATCTTGCCAAGAGCATTTTCAGGCCTGTCCTTGAAAACCCACATGTACATATTCTCCATATCATGCTGAACAAGGAAAACATCCTGCTTCAAATCCGATTTATCATACCGAGAAACCCCATTACTCTCACGAATAATCTTACCCTTCGACTTCTCATTCAGAGCTGGCTTAAAGTAAAAAGTGAAGAAAAACCAAGCGCCCCAAATACTATCAAGCCGCTTGGCACACTTCTTCCCAATCTTTGTGACACTAATATTTGTCTCAACCTCATAATGTTGGGAACCAAGGCCTACATCTAGCATATCACATGTATCATTCCACGACGGAGGAGGGGGGCTGGGCTCGAGTGGGAGATTAATATCAGGCGGCTGTAAATGGTTAACAGTCCGGATCAACTCCCTCTCCATTTCATCATGAGAAGATGAACCGGAATCCATGGACAAGAGGGTGGACAAATGATTGCTTTCAATGGTTAAGGTTGTTAGAAGATCTTCACCCATTTTCCCCTTTGCAAGCATTTCCTATTATTCGGGGTGGTCGTAGAGGTGTCTCTAGCCCTTAGCACAGAGTTCAGTGGAACCTACTGCTTTCAGTTCTAACCAAGTATACATGTGAAAAGGGATCTTGAAAATGCATAAACATACTATACGGAATCCACTCCCAACTAACCGACTCTAAATCCTGGATCAGCCTATTTGGAACAAAATTTCCACCACAACTAACACTTAGTAACATAACCATGACCACCTCATCCACATATCCACAAAGAATTAGACAACTCACGATTCAAAAACCTTGAATCAAACAACCCAAGATTCAAAATCCTTTAAATTCCAGCCAAAACAGATAACCAAAGAACCATATAAACCACTTCCCAATGCTTTTCACACATACCCATACCAGAAAACTCACAACTCTATCAAACAATTCATCAAATACACGCTAAAGATTCAACCTTTCCAAGTTCAAAACACCATTTCTTGATTCCAAACAAAGCCTACAATCTGTATCATTCAAAAAACTCAAGTAAACAAAGAACCCTACAAATGAATAACACATACAAACTATAAATTTCAGTAAAGATCCAAAATGAGAACTTCTCAAGAATACCTGACTCCAAAACCAGAACACCAATTCTTGATTCCACACAAAGCCTACAATCTGTATCATTAAAAAAAAACTCAAGTAAACAAACAACCCCACAAATGAATAACACATACAAACTACAATTTTTTCAGTAAAGATCCAAAATCAGAACTTTTCAAGAATACCTGATTCCAAAACCAGAACACCAATCCTTGATTCCAAACAATCCTACAACATATAACATCACAAAAAATAAGAAAAATACACAATCCCACAAACCAATAACACATAAAAACTACAAATTTCAGTAAAAAAACAAGTACAGATCCAATTTTTTTTCTCAAGAATACCTGATTCCAAAACCAGAACACCAATTCTTGATTCCAAACAATCCTACAATATATAACATCATAAAAAAATAAGAAAAAAAAACACAACCCCACAAAACAAAACACATAAAAACTACAAATTTCAGTAAAAAAGTAACTAAAGATCCAATACTTTTTCAAGAATACCTTAAAAAATACTCTGAATCTGAGAAAAAAAAAAAGTTATGAGAAATGAGAGGCGGTGACGTAAAAAGGAGAATGAAGAGAAAAGGGGACTTTGATTGAGAGCTTCTTAACAAGATAATTATTTTGATAAGGGTTGATGAGAAATGACCTGCACTAGTTACAACCGTTACACAAAGGGACCAAACGCCGTTAGATAACGGTGACGGTGTTAGTACCAAAAAGATAAAGCAAGCCAATTATTATAACCTGTCAAACTTAATAAATATAATATTTGGGGAAAAATAATAATCATGTTTTATTATGGATGTATAAAATTCTTCCTTTTCTACAAATGGTAAAAAAATGATTTTCTTCCTTTTTGATTAACGGCATATTTAATGTATCTTTATTTTAAGATCAGCTATACTTTCTGCATTTTATATTAATTGTTCAATTTACTATGAATAGATACTTCATATGACTTATTAATATATTTCTATTAGTTATCCAACTTATTATAAATAGATGTTCTGAATTACTTATCAAGAGTGCATTAACTAATATTTTTCTCATTTTATGCTTATAATGAATTCTTTTTCTGAAAGAATAAATAAATTTATACAGTTTCAAAGAGGTTTATTAAAGGGTAATCCTCCGTCGTTTTTTATTTGTCATACTTTTCTTTTGGAGAGTTAAATCATATAAATTACTGACACTTTAAGATGTATTTCTTTTTCTTTATTATATTGATATGAAAAAATTACAACTAATAAAACTTTTCATATAGTATTTAACTATCTAATTTTTATTTTAAAATATCAAATTAATATAATTAATTAATTAAATAAACTCTCGAAAATTACAATATAACAATTAAAAATATACGAGAGTGTATATATATATATATAAGTGATGGTTGGTGGTACAAGTTGGGGGGATTTTTAAGAAATGAGGTATAGAGCTGGAATTGAACTTATCAAAGATAAGAAGGTGGCTTAACTTTGAATGAATAAAGTCAATAATTCAATGGGACAGCTCAACATGAGCAAATTAAATTAAAGTAAAAGTGGCATATATGGTCCAACTAACTTTATTACATTCACATTATGTTGATATTGATATTTATGGGGGGATTTATCATACTACTACTACTTGTCTAAATAAGTACACTTTCTTATCTTTTTCTTTTTTCTCTCTTTGTTGAAAGTTTTCCTTCTCCTTTTGTTGGGATAAGGTTTTGGGATGTGTTAGGTTGAAAAGAAAATTTATCTTACAATTTTATTTTATTTTTAAAAAAGTGATAATGTATTTTTTCAGAGATAATATTTCTATCTCACACAAAATAAAGGTAATATAACAATAGTATACCAACAAGGATTGTGGTGGAATGACAAGTAGGGCTTCATCCTTAATCAAGAAATTTCGAGTTTGAGTTTCCTTGGGTATGGAGTTATCTTTGTTAGGGAGCATTTTACCTCTTAATGTGGGACTTCTCGGCGCGAATTCTAATTTAGTTGGGCTCCAATGTGGGTACCAAACACCGGATGGGAAACCAAATAAAAACAACAATAATAACCCCTGTGAAGTTTTATTGCTTTCTTTTCCATATCACTTTTAGTATTAAATATAACTACATATACTAGTAACAGTTAAATCTAGAGTTCTAAAACATTGTTAATCAGGTTGATTTAGTAAAATACTCCTCTAATTAAAGTTTTTTTAAAAGGTGTGTCAGAGCGGATCCAGAATTTTTAGGGTTCAAAAATAAAAATATAGTGTTTAGGATTTATAGTTGCAACCTCAAGTGAATTCTGAACCTCCTAATCCACTAAATTAATGTCTTATCTTATGTTTAGGTAATTCAAAATTCTATAAATCTACACTAAAAATAAAAAATAAAACTCTTATATATATAATATAACTTTTTACCTAGAATATTTGGACGAACACCCTCACAACTTCACTCCCTCATAGATTTGCTTTTGATGTCAAGTAATATAAAATGAAAGAATGCAATTGTTTATTAGGGAGACTTAATGAGATAATGACAATTTCATTAAAAAGAGCTCCTTATCAAGCTCTCTCTAAATATATATATATATATATATATATATACACAAGTATATTTGGAGATAGCTTATATCTAGTTCAGTCACTCTCTGTTTTGGTCTCTAAATAATATTCCACTTTAGTTTATACTATTATTAAACCCTTGTACTCCCTTATTCCTAATTATTTATCCATTTTTTCTTTTATAATTGTCCCTAATTATTTGTTCATTTTGACAAATTAAGAAAGGATAATTTTTTTTTTACCTATTATACCCTCAATTAAATGACTAATTACTTTGAAAAATGTAGAACTTTTCATCAATTACATAATTAATAGGGATAAAATAGTAAACTCACTATGTCATTAATTATTTTTTTAATATGTGTGTCAATTAAAAAGTGGACAAATAATTAGGAACCGAAGAAGTATTACTTTTATTATAATGTAAAGGTTCCTGTATTTATGGCAGCTCACAAAAAGAAAAGAAAAAAGGAAAAGAGGAAAATGATAGTATAGCAATAATAATTAGAAAAAGAAAAAGAGAATCTTTCTAGTTGGAGAAAAATGAATTGTTTAAGGTTCAATCCAAATAAAGTTTGAGGTGGCCTTCTTTATAAGCTATCCACTTGTATATTTATTGCTTAATATAATTAATAGGGTTTTTGTTAGATAGTGGTGGCACAATATGTGATGTCTGAATTAAACGTATATTATTATTTGAGATTAGCTATTGATTGAGAATAGGTTTTAGAGCCATAAAATTTTATTATTATTATTATTTATATATTTTCAACGCATTGATGTGTATAGTTTAATATATGGGTTGAAGCTGTAATTTTAGTTACACGTTCTATAAAGCTCAAAAATTTTGTATTTATACTAAAAATTTATTGAATATATATAATAATTTATATAAAACTGAAGAAATTACTTTTTCTAGAATTTAGATTTCAAATCGATAAACAATAAAAAATTTTGGATTTTAAAATAATGAATAGAGTGTGGCCTACACAAACCCTAGATACAACCTACTCCATTTGTAAACATATTTAACTTATCATATTGATGCATTAACAGATCTCAAATGATGCAGGGGTTCTTGCATCTTTGCTTTACACATGTTCAATGGTGGGTAGCAAATTTCCTTTTATATAGATATTGTAAATAATTAAAGTACTTAAAAGTACACAACTCTTTAAAACAATATTATTAAAATATATACTTATTGATATAGTAAAAAATAAATCATTCTACTATTTCGGAAGGGCAGATATATAATTTAGATGGAAATTATTTATTAGTGTGAAATTAAAGAAGGATGATAAATGGATTTTATGGTGAGACTTAGAAAAAAGAGTTTCTCTATAGAAGAAATTAATACCAAATTTTGCCTATAATGAATTGGAAATATCTATAAATTCTTATGGAGTCCAAAAAAAGGTTGTTTTTAAAGTTCTAAAAAATCAACTTTACTTGGAATAGTGATAAATGATTTGATTAGACATTTTCTAATAATCAATTTAGTGAAATCTTCTATTTTGTATATCGAGAAAAAAATGATTTATCTTCTTCAAGAACTAATGAATCCCCTTCTCATCGTCATTAAATCTATCAAACAAATTCATCATAAATATAAATCATATGGTTCATTTGTGTCATCGAGAGCTAATGAATCACATTCTAATTATCATTGATTTTATATTATATTATTTGCTAGATGAAAGCATAGACGATTGGACAAAGACAAAGAAACAAGGAAATCTTCAATAGATCAAAGCATTAACTCCATTCATTTGAGACATACAAATATGGTTATAATTTGTATTTTTTCCACCCACCTTTTAATTATTATTTTACATATTTTTTATAATAATAAACCAAGATACAATAATTGATATTTAGTAAAATTGAATGATGACTCTCTACCAACCAGTTATACAAAAAATTAGATGTTATCATTATTTATTTACATATTAAAATAATAAACACAATATGTTTGCGTAAAGCGCGTGCCATAAAATTTTGTGATGAGTCATATTGGTCACCTTCTCCATTCAATTTAATTGCAAATACTCAATATTTGAGAATGGTTGGAATCAATAGTACTAGGTATCATATAAATGAAATGGACATCACTTCAAGTGGCATGACATAACAATATGGTTTGTGTAGGAAAACTGATCATACGAGGAATCGTTGTTCACATCGATCTCAGTAATTTTTTACTATTGTTGTAAGCAAATAAGTAGTAAAATTTTATTTTATGAAAAAAGTCTCAAGTTTTTTTTATACTTTTATTATTGAAAATAGTCAAGATTTTATGTATCAAAAAAACTTCACAATACACTTAAATTGAGAAAGAAAGAGATATAAATTCACGTGAGGAGTTAATAAAGAGAATCGTCGTCCGCTCATTTGCGGGCGAACTACCTTTAAAATTTGTGTAGTATTATTTTGGATGAATTTGAAGTTAACATGGATGCCGATTTTGAAATATGGTAGTTATAGTTCGCCCATATATGGGTGAACTGTCCATTCTGGTGTGTGTTTTTAGTAATAAAGGAGAGATTTGAAACTAGAAAACCAGACTCGTCTTAATTTATCACAAATTAGTGATCTAAGAGTTCAAATGGGCCTCTTTCAGATATCGGCCCAAGTAGAATAATGGAGCGGGCTTGAAACTGACCCATAGTTTTAAAGGCCCAATAGACGCTTTTGTCACTTAAAAACGAGTCCAACTTACAAACCAAGAGTGTTATTTTTCTTTTTCTTTTATCCATCGGTGTTCGATACATTATTATCTGACTGAATTCAGATTCGCGCCGAGAGCACTGGCTTAGCTACATGGTTGTCAGGGTGCCTTCGTCAGAAAAAAAATACCGTATATACAAGTAAAATGATACATTAAATAACATATTTTGGATACCCTAACACAACAAGTTGTTGTTGCCCAATTGTTTTAGATGCTTGGTATGAGGCAGTGCTCACGTGTTCAAATCTCACTACTTCTATTTTTTGAAAAGAGCTTTTGTAGTGCTATTTCTGGACACTTTTTGTGAAATTCCTCGCTCTGCCACTGGCACACATTGTGGGGTAAAACTCTATTTAACAAAGTCGACTTGGTACTCAAAGAGACTCGAACCTGAGACCTCTAGTTAAGAATGAAAGGTTACTTATCACCCCACCACAACAATTGTTGATTAATATAAGACAGTTATCTCTAGTTAAAAATAAAAGAATACTTATCACTCCACCACAATAATTATTGATTAATGTAACACGGTTGGGAGAGAAGGAAAAATAAAAATTGACTGGTTGGAGTTGAGGCAAGATAAATAAATTCATTTCAACTTATTTGGTCCAAGGTCTTATTTACAAATTAAAAGCCTAAAATGTTTTTTATCCATAAAATATATTTATCGCTATTGTTTTATAGATAACAGCTTACGAAATAAATTAAACATAGATGGTAAAATAATATTTGATCAGATGATCGAAAACTTAATACTCCATTAGAGATCATCTATCTGGTCTAACAAGGAATTATGATTATATTGTTAGAACTTGGCCTTATCAAATACCTATATTAATTATATTGTTGCAATGCCACTTGATCAATTTCTTCCATTAATAGGTCACACTATTAAAGTTTAGTTAATATCTCAAAGATTTATCAATTTATTGAAACTAATTAAATAATTACAGATAATTCAAGTTCCTTTACCATTGCTATTTAATTGTTGAAGCATATTAACTGAAACAATTATCGTTATACAATTTTGGTATTTATAGAAACAATTTTAGATGCAAAACAATTGACAAGCATGTCCATTATAATTAAATTATCGTTGCAACATGTATATCAATGACAATGAGTGACTTAAAAGAAAAATTGTAACTTTTGAGACTTTTCATAAATATCAATTTTCAATCTTTGCCTCTAGGTAACTCAAGTTGAAAATCAAACAATAATAATATAATTAATATTATCGCTCACTATATTAACAATTTGAAATATGGAAGGGCAAATCTAATTAATTATTACATCACTAGAGAAAAAGAATATTTGTACTAAACAAATTAATTAATTATTAGGTCAATTGAGCATGTCTTCGCCATGTCCACTCTCATATCTGTCTCTAATTATTTTTAAAATGTTTGAATATTCTTGACAACCTTAGCTCCCATTGTTCCATAAACCACCAACCAAATTATGATACTAAAATTAATAGAAATATTTAATATTTTCATTTTTCATTTCGCGTATATATATATATATATATACTCATTAACAAGAAAGCTAAAGAAATAAGGTAATGACACGATTATATCAAATTAGTTATCACATAAAATAGATTTTTTCATAGAAATAAGGTAATGACACGATTATATCAAATTAGTTATCACATAAAATAGATTTTTTCATCTTCTTAGCAATGATGGATTTAATAATATAATACAATCATTTTTTTTAGCTAATAATCAAAACCAACATTATTACGATATAAAAACAAACATCCATTTAAACAACTCTGTTAGTTGCCTATATTATAAGGAAATTAACTTATAATTAGGTAAGTCTATGTCAACATTTGAATAGTGAGACAATAATGAAGATTCGAATGTTTCTTATATTATATGGGGATTTTTTTTTATAATAGCAAATTGTATGTCTTCATATTATAAATTTGAAGAAGTTGAAATAATTTAGAGAGCCAAAAAAAAAAAATGGGTTGTTTAGCAATTGTGAATCTCTTGTTAAGAGTTGTTTCATTTGTTTGTTTAGCAACTTGCGTCACAATTCTTACAACTTCTTCTTCTAATATGTCTGTTGCTTCAATATTTCATGGTGAAGTTGAAGTCAAGTATCATTTTACTGATTTCTATGCTTATCGGTAAGTGTTTCATCTTTTAACTTTAGGCGAGTCTCGAAGTAACAATAAAGTTGTCTCTATGTTATCTATATGTCATAGATCGATCATTAGTTTGAGTCGTAAAATTAGTCAATCATAATTGTCATTTTTGTAATTGAATCTTTCATTTATAGGGTAGTGTTAGAGCTACGTACTGTAAAGTTATTATCATGTCATTGGTTTATAGGCTATAGGTCATTAGTTCTAATCATAAAATCAACTATTGATGTTTGTGTCAAAATAGCTAGCTAGGTTGCTTACATCACTACCTGATCTTGGGGTGTGATCCTTTTCCAATAATGCGTGAATGTAGATCGATGCGGTGGTGGATAGGAAATTTCCATTAACGGTGTTGAAGATTGAAAAAGTAATTATACAAAAGTCAATGGGGATTCAACATCAATAATATATATATTAATTCTAATCTTAAATATACTGTGTAATTTTTTGCCAAAAGGGAGTCGCCTCCACCTCTAACCGGATGCTTAATGCACAAGAGTGCCTTCCTATAATTGCATATTTCATTTTAGGAGAGACATAAAACAACGATAAAATTATGATCTCACTGTGACCTATAAGTTATAGAATTAAGTCGTATAATCAATCATTAATACTTGCTTAGCTCTAGCCTATTGTTATGTTGACTTGCAAGAACTTGTAATCCTTTATAACAAGCCTGATATGATAATTCGAAAATTTATTAAACTAGTGATATAAAACTTACTTATATTTAGTGTATATAGTATATCATTTAAATCTTTGGAATATTAATTTTTTATATTTGATGCTATAAAATGATGATTTGACAGTTACATGCTTGCTTGTTCTGGTACTGGATTTTTATATTCCCTTATACAAACTGCAATTGCAATAATCCAAGCCAAGACTGGAGATTGTATAAGTGATAAACTCACTCACTTTGATGTATATGCTGACAAGGTACATTCCCATTTTCCTCATAATTAATTTAATACTCTCAATTTCAATTTATATGACGTAGGCTGATCCATAATATCAAGTTTAAAAAAAATAAATTAAGATTTTTGAAGTTTATGATGTTGAATATGCTATAACGTTTGTGTGGACAAAAGAACACTTTTGTTTGACAATTTCATTGATGATTCGCTCAAAAAAAATTGCAATTTTTTATATTTCCTTAATGAAAATCTTCTATATATAGTCATACTACTATTTTAAAAAATAGAAATTAGTGACGAACAAATTCGGTAGTTAAATAGAATAATTTGTTGTTAAACCGATTTAGTGACGAATTATTAAAATATCAAGTTAGCTATAAGCAATTCAATAACGGATTAGAGACTAAATTCATAACAGATTTTAGTTATTTTTTAATGTATAAATATTATAACATGTTTAATAGTCACACAAATAATATGACATGTTTAAAATTATAAATTTTAAGAACCTTAAATTATATGTCAAAACAAATTGAACAAAGGGAATAACATTTTTGTACGACTACAAAAATTTGTCGTTACATGTAGGGGTGTTCGTGGTTCGGTTTGGATCGGTTATTGATTAAAATCAAAACCAAACTAATTTAGTCGGTTTTTTAAATTTCTAAAACCAAACCAAACCAAACGAAAAAAATAACCGTCGGTTTGGTTTAGTTTTTCTGGTTTATCAGGTTTGAAAGTAATAGTAATTTTTTTGAGGATTTACGTCGATAGACACAAACATCTAGCACATAAACAATCCACATAAAAGTTATTGTCCGTTCAATTAAGCAATTAAGCAATACTAGAGTTATCATTACACAAACAAAGTGTTTCAATTAAGAGAAAGTGTGACTATTTTATGTGAAGTAGGGTATGTAAAGACTAAAATGAATTTTAATGGACTTGGACTTAGGATTGTTATAGTTGGGTTAAAGTGTTGGGCTTGAGAAAATTGTAAAGTTAAATACTTAAGTTAATTAAAATTTAATAAAATATTCATATTTTAATTGTGAATAATATATAAAGAACTATAAAATTTATAGATCTAATTTATCGGTTCGGTTTGGTTATTTTTGCAATTTTTTTAGTAAAACTAAAACCAAACCAAATAATATTGGTTTTCAAAATTTAAACCAAACGTAACCAAACCCAATCAAATATTAACTTTTTTAATCGGTTTGATTCGAATTGCGATTCTATTTAGTTTTTTAATCATAACCATGAACAGCCCTAGTTACAGGTTAAATGGGAAGTTCAAGTCATTTAGTAGGATTAATTTTTAGATTTTAAAAAAAAAAAAAAAAGATCATTCCTTTCGGACTAATAAGGAAATTATGACATTGTGGAACAAAGGAACGAATTTGGCTCTCCTCTATTACCCCTTCCCTCCATTTCGTCAAGTGCACCTCTAGATAAGAGACATGTGTCTTATTTAAAGTTTAAAGGTCAAGATTATTTTATATTAACAAATATCATAACCATAATTAAGTTTATTAATTTTAGAAAAGTACTCTCTAAATTTGGTAAAAAGTACAATATATTCCATACAAAATTTTATATTTATTAATATCATTAATTTCATCTTATATTTTTATATTTAAATATTAAAATTGTAGAACATGAAACGTTTATATTAATTGGGATAAATAATAATCTTCAAAAATATTTACATTTAAAACAATGTTTTCTTTATTTTCACACAAAAAAGGAAGATAAAAGAATATTTAAAAAAAACGTATATTTTTTTCCTTCAAACGTACACATTTTCTCCTTGGAATAATTTTGGTATCGTTTAATTTTAAAAAACTTTTGCCTTTTTATTTTTAAGTTTTGTTTCGTGTTCTTTTATTTTATGGGTTTTTTTTTCCAACATTGATAATTCTTCACTTTTGTTTTTTGTTTCACAACATAGTATAATATTTCAAGAATAAAGTTTACCAGTACAGAAAATTGTTTAGTTGATTTTCACCTTAAATATCATAGTACAATTTAATATTTAAGTATAAAAATATAAGATGAAATTAATGATATTAATAAATATCTATATTGTAATTCTTATCAAATTTGAAGAGTAGTTTTCTAAAATTAGTTGACTTAACTATGATTATGATATTTGTTAATATAATATAATTTTGACCTTTAAACTTTAAATAAGACACATGTCTTTCATCTAGAGGTGCACTTGACGAAATGGAGGGAAGGGATAATGGAGGGGAGCTGGATCCACGGATATAGAACAAAAAATATCAACCAAATTTCATGGAATCAGTCATTAATGCTAGTGTTATGATAGATTGCTTATGTCATATTTTTTTAAAGGTGTCGGCCAAGTAACAAATTCGAAATTTAAAGTGTGTGGTTTATTGTTTAAGTAACAATTGATATCTCAAGTTAATCATAATGTCCAGTTTAACACTTTTCGTTGAAAAATTATATTATGTATATAGAAAATTATACTAAATATCTAGGTTAAAAATTATGTGTCTTACGTATATTATAATTAATTAAACAGATAATGTCAATGATAGTGGGTACGGGCGCAGCAGCAGGATTTGGATTAACGGTGGATTTGAATCGATTGCCTAATCATGCTATGGTGACCGTTGATTTTCTTAACAAAGAAAATGCAGCTGCTAGTTTTTGTCTTGCTGGATTTGTATGCAACATGATTTCATCTTTTATTTCATTTAAATTATTTAAGGATGATTACATGTATGATTGCTAATTATATATATATATATATATATATATATATATATATATGGACATTTAATTTCCTCCTTTGTCTAATTCTTTTGTAAAACATATTGAATTGGAAGAGTTATAAATATATCTTATATTTCTTTTAAAGTTTTACTATACATAGTATATGTTTACCGTCTTTTATTTAGCGAGTGAACTATTTGTCCTTTGGAGACCTAAGTAATTCAGATTCGTAGCGTATAAGATTGATCAATCATGAATTTTTCTATTCCGTTACGTTGGAGGGATATATGCTATTTATTATATTATGATTTACAACCCTTGGTATATCATAGTAAAATTCATGCTAAAAAAAATGTACATGAAACTAAATATGACAATAAAGGTTTGTTTGGTAGGGAGGAAAATGTGTTTTTCACGAAAAAATATTTCTTTGGAAAATAAGTAAAATCATTTACTTATTTTTGATGATCAGTAAACAAGAAAATATAATTACAAGAACATTTATGTATATATAATATAGGCAAACACTATGAGAATAAGATGGAGAAAGGTCGGATTGAAGAGTTAGGGATCGGAGGATGTGGTCGAGCTAGGAGGTGGGAATGGTTTGTGGGGTCGAGTGTCTCGGGTAAAAAGGGAGTGGGGAGGGACGGGATGGGATGGGGTAAGACAGTTCACATAAAATGTCACTTATCGAACTTTTTTTTTAATGATGCACCAATCACCGCTAGAGTTGTCAAAAAAGGCCAGTCCGGTCCCACCCGGCCCAAGCATCGCGGGCCAAGAAATTTGATAGGCTAGGGCAGACCAACCCTTCATTTGGAAGGGCCTGAAATGATCAATCCAACCCAACCCTAGAATTTTAAGTTTGAAAAAAAAAAAAGACTAGCCTGCCCCAACCCACGAACTCCTAGGGTTGGAGCGGGCTAGTCCTTTTTTTTTTCAAACTTAAAATTCTATAACATCAAGAAAATGAGAAGATTTACAAATCAAATATGGAAAACAATGTTGTTGTTTCAGTAACACTAGCAAAAAAAAAAATTAGTGTGATTAGCATGTATCTAGGATACTAGATACACGAAATATATTTATCTAGTGCATGTAATGCATCCCAGATACGCGAGCGAGATAAGAGAGTGGCGAACGAGATGGGAGAGAGACGAGGGCACAATATTTGTCGATGTGTCCTAGATACATGTGAATCCACTTGGATAAAATGTATCTAAAATAAATTACACATAATTTTGATCTATGTATCCCGAGATACATGTATGTGGACACACCAAAATCTAATAAGATTCGTAATATTACAACATAACGTGCATCTAAGTAATTAACTCATACACTATTGAGATTTCTTTAAGTTACTCTTAAATAAATAGTTTTGGTCCATGGACCAACCTCGGTCCAGACCCGATCAAGCCTCAAGGGCCAAGAGCTTATATGGGTCGAGCTTATAAGCCCTAATTTTAAATGGGTTTGAAAAATCCTACCTTTTCCCAACCCTACCCCCAATAACAGGTTGGATTGGGCCATCCCCATGAGTTAAGCCCATTTTGACGGCTTTAATTAATCACCGCAATCAACCACTTAATATAATTAACATCATTATTAATTGCCATGATCAATTGATCATCATCAGTGTTTTTCAAAACGTTTTATGGGGCGAGTCTCGGGCCGGGGGTATCAAAAACGCTTCGGGGCGCAAATTGAAGATGTAGATCCATATGATGTAAATCTTAGAATTTGGGGCGTAAGCTCCAAGCGTAAGAACGTAATCCCTGGACGTAAAAACGTACACCTTAGGCGCTTTTTTTATTGAACTTTTTTTTGCTTTAAATCATATTTTTTAGTTTTGGTGTAATGATATTTCTCAGATTGTAATTGTAATACTTTTTTTCTTTCATTATTGGTTATTAATACCTTTCTTAAATAAAAATAATAATTTTTTTTCTATATATTATAAGTTATTTATTAAAATTTATTTTTAAAACAATTAAAAGTATTTTCTTAGTAATAAAATTATAAAATTGAATATACATGATACTACTGTCGTAGATCCATAAGACTTACGCTCCGTGTCTCGGGGCTTACGTCTCACCTCGTACTGCACAAAGCGTCTCGACTCAATGGAGAAAATTGGAGTCTTTCCTATCCACGTATTTCTTCTCCACTATGATTTTGATCAATCAGAAAAGCAAAATTTTCAATATTAATCAATAATTCACTAATCATAATGTTTATCGAGTGACAAGTTATTAGCGTCGACATTTTCACTAAATCAATAAATATTATATTTAGATGTGTCTTTTATATGTTCATTTAATGATCCAACTAATTAGGATTTAGGATATGTGTCAGAAATTTCACTTTGGGGTAGTTAAGCATTTTCTACCAAAGGTAACTTTCTATCAAAATCTCGAATTCGAGATCTCAATGAAGGATAAATGAGTATTTACTATTCCATTACAATCTTTGGACGCGATTGATTGGATGTAAGGTCCTGAAATTGAACTCATAATATTATTTTGTTCACATAATTCATTTATTTGATACTCTAATTTTTTTGAGCAACTTTCACATTTAACAAACATAAAAATCATATTTGTATACTATAGCTATAGTTTGCATAATTGTGCTTCATAGCAAACATAAAGTTTGCCATGGAGCATCAAATTGTATAAATCGCTGGGGGCATCAGATTTGTATAAAATAGATGCCAGCCTCTCATTTGTATAAATCCCTGACAACCTCTCGTTTGTTTAAATCGTTGACAATCTCTCAATTCAATTTTATGTGTTTGTATATTTGTATAAAATTTGAATTTGCATACAATTGTATCGAAATAAAACGTTTGTATATCAAATCTCTCTCTCGTGCTTTATACAAACACAAATTATACATTGTATTTTGTATAATCTATGTTTGTATAAAGCGAGAAAGAGAGAAAGACAAAAGAGAACTGGGCAGGGGGAGATTTGTATTGTATAATTATAAGTGTATATGACGAAGATACATGTATTTGCATGTGTATATACAATTTTCTCTCACTTTATACAAATAGAAACACAATTTATACATTTGTGTTTGTATAAAGTGAGTGAGGCGAGCGAGAGAGGGAGAGAGGCGATCGAGAATTTCAGGGAGAGAGGCGAATGGCAACAATTTGCTACGAGTTACAATTAAATCAAACTGTGGTTATAACATTTAATTTGAATTAATAATTTGCTATTATATATAATTTTCTCAATTGTTTTATATTCGTCAGCTTCACTTATTGGCAAAAGTCAATGAAATACCAGCTAATAAAACTCAGAAGAAATCTACCTTTATTAGTAGCTTAAACATGTTCTTTAATCCCATCAGAATATTAATTAATTGACCTTAGAATGATGAACTGTTAATTCCATGAAAAATAAATACAACTTGCTAGATCCATCAAATAATTAAGCAATTGCTATACTATGGGGGCACACTAAGTACTTGGGGCATACGATTTTTGTTTTTCTAATTACCATATTAGGTACCTTAAAATATTTCAGTACTAGTGCTAGTGGTAGGGGTGTACAAAATCGAACCAAAAACCGAACTAAATCGGAAAAAAAATCCGACTAGTGGTTTGGTTTGACTTGGTTTGGTATTGGAAAAAAAACCCGACTATATTTGGGTTGATTTGGTTTTAACTAAAAAAAAAAAACCCGAGACCAAATCAACCCGACATTATATATGTAATTTTAAAATTTTATTTTATACATAAAAATATTTACTTTGATATAATTTTAAAATATTTCTTATACTATTTCATAGTTTTTATCTTTTAATATATTATTTCAAGTTTAAAACTTAGAATTCGGAATGGTCCAATAAAGATTATAGTTCACAGATGTTGATAATTATAATAAAACTTTAATCAAAATCAAATTAATACTAATGAAAAAAGAAAATCAATTCAACATTGGTTTAGACAATTAAAATACATTGGTTTAGATAATTAAATATATAATCTAATTTTAATTTTCCTTAAATATTTAGTAATGTAACTAATACTTATTAAACTTATTTTAGCATGATTTAGTACTTTTAAATTATGATCATTTTCATTATGACTTTGCAATATTTATTTTATATGATGATTTCATTATTATTTTTTATTGAATATTTTAGTGCCATCAGTACTCATTTCATATTTTGTGTTATTTTCTTAAGAAACACCTTAGATAATTGTATTTTGGTTGGACTAAAGAAATATTTGGAGCACAAGTTAATTATATGTTTGTATGCAAACTTTACCGAAAAAATCCAAAAATCTGAAGAAAAAAAATCTGAGGTTTATTAGTTTGGTTTGATTTATAAATTTAAAAATTGGACACAATGGTTTGGTTTGGTATTTGAAAAACCCGAATTTTATTAGTTTGGTTTGGTTTATAAATTAAATTTTTTTACACAAATGGTTTGGTTTGATATTTGAAAACCCGAACCAACCCGGTCATGTACACCCCTAACTAGTGGTATAGAGGCAGAGGCGAATGCAGGATTTGAAGATTTCGGGTACACCAATATTACCTTAGTTCAAATATGAGCTCTAAGATAAACTTAAAAAATAAAAACAATAACAATTTTCTTCCATTCTAGCTAGCTCCTATAAATACATGAATTATCGAAAAATAATTTTCGCATCAAAAATGATAAAAACGACTTTTCAAACATAAATCAATTTCTTTCACAATTATCTCAATTACTCTTAGACATCATTAATCAATTTTTAATACTCAAAACTTTCATCAAAACATTATATAGATTGCTAATATTATAATCAACATCCTCTTGTGCTATTCACACATCAACCTCACCCTAAATATTTAAGATAAAGTTTTTACATTAAAAATAAAATATATAAAAATGACATGTTGGCAAGTTGGTCCAAATTGAGTGATGTTAATTAATTCTTCTAAGTCAACTTCTTATTTTCTAAGTCAATACTAATTGAGTAATCGACGGAATCGCAATTGTTGATTTTCAATTAATATAAGAGAAAATGATACAAAATTCAAGAAAAAAAGTACTTTATCAAGTGTGTTCACTAGGAAATTTCCATTCCTAGACTATGGTGAAGGAAAGTAATTGTTACCTAGAAAGTGTTCGGTATGAAGTACAATATTTTTCATGAAAATTATTTTTTTCGAAAAGTAAAAAAGTTTCTCTTACTCATTTTTTAAAAATTTGGTGCGTCAATAAAAAAAATATTGTTTTAAGAATATTTGTATATAATTCAAAAAATAAACGAAGATATTAATTTGGTTATTTTTGTTTATACATTTCTCCTTCATTTTTTTTTTGAAAGTCCAATTTCGTTTTAATAATTATATTGTCGAAATCTGCTACTTTCTTTGATGGAGGCATGCAAACACGCTTTCAATTGAGAATAGTACAAAGAAGAGCTAAAAGAAGGAAAACAACACTTCCATTTAATAGCTTCATTTCTTTTTCTTAAGCAAAATATATTGTACATCGTTATCTATTACTTCTCACGAGCAATAGTATTTTATAAAACTTACGCGTCATTTTGGGTAAATCAAAAGCAAGGAGTACATAAGTACCAAAATAATTTTTTTGCAACCAGTATGAATTTTGATGGGATGAAAATTTCTTTATATATTATCAGATGTCTTAGGAGTCCTAACCCCCTAAAATGAGTCCTCGTTATGAAAAATTGAATTTAATCGAGACCCAACATGAATATTAGACATTATTTAGAAAAGAAAAAAAAAAGTAAACTCTTGCATGTGAACCAAATATTACTCTCATCAATTACACAATGGATTTGAGTTGTACACATTGACTTTTGACTAATACAAAGTCAACGTTTTTTTTTTTTTTTTTTTTTTTTTTGCATGCATTATCCTTTTTCTATATAAGCAATCACATTACAAAGTATATTCACTACAAGCAGAAAAACCTTTAATTAGCATCAATAAATTTCAATTACTTTTTTAATAATAATAAATTAGTATAATATAGTTTGCAAATGGCACAACCACCATTACCACCACCAACCAGTACAATTCCACCATTTGTCGGCCTCATCGTGAGGATTCTTACGTTCATTTGCTTGTTGATTTCACTCATCATAATTGCCACCAACACTGAAAAATCTATTGATGAGGATGGTAACGAAGACAAAACCAAGTTCAATGACTTTTACGCTTACAGGTAATATTCATTTCTAATCACTACAAAAAAAAAAAAAAAAACACAAATTTCTTATGATATTTTGTCGGAAATTTATTCAATATTTACATTGTGATTATTTTTTACTGAAAATATATGCAGATATTTAATTTCTACTGTGATTATTGGAATGGCATATACTCTTCTACAAAGTGCATTCTCAATTTTCTTTGTGGCTACTGGAAATCGTTTTGGTGGTGAGGGATTTTGTCTATTTGACTTTTATGGTGATAAGGTAAATTAATTTAATTTTCCTTAATTATATTATCCTCCTTTATTTTTTCTTATATCTATATATTGAAAAAGTAGAAAGAAAATATATTGGAACAAAAAACAAAGAATAAACAAGAGAACACACTATTAGAAATTTCATCGCGAATCAATGAGAAATTTGTGCCATAGATCATGATTTTCTGACTCATTTTTTATCGGACCAAATGCATGGTGGAAAATATATTCACATGAGAACATTACTATTTTTTTTTTCCTACTAGTTTAATCTAAATATCCGTGGAAATTGTCATTTTCCATGGGAAATTTCAGTGGAAAATAGTGACAAATACTAAAAATAAAGTGACTCACAAAATGAGTAGTTAATTAATTGCGAATCTAGAATTTAAATTTTACATATTATAACTTGAAATTTTGCTACTTCCCATTTTATTAAACTCTATTATATATATAATAATGTCTTCTTAACATGAGATTTTTACCCAACACAACAGCCCAATGAAGCAAAAACAAAATCAAAATCAGAATCTCAATATTTATTTTTTAAAAATATTTTTTGTCAGTATAGTATTTGATTATACACTTGTTGTATGTACTACTACAATTTATTAATCTCTCTACTAATTATTGTACGTGTAAATATTTTGTAACATAATTAATGTAGCTTAACATGTAAATTGTTATAGTAGTAATTATTAAGTTATAGTACTATTTTTTTTTTATCAAGTACGTACTTACAAATTATTCGATAAATATATTTTACATCGTCAGTACATATACGACACGAATAAATAATAATTTATTTATGTTGTGCAGTTTATTTCCTACTTCCTTGTTACTGGAGCAGCAGCAAGTTTTGGTATGACACAAGAATTTAAGAGACTTGCAGGCAGTGATGATAAATTTCTCAACACTTCAAATGCTGCAGCCAGTCTTTGTCTAATTGGATTCTTTTTTGCTGCTGTTTCATCTATTTTTTCATCTTATAATCTTCCTAAGAGAGCTTAATTTAAGGCAAAAATAAAAAAATAAAAATCTTAGTTTAATAATTTGATAAATTAATTATTGCAAGATTATGAACTCTTTTTTTTTTTGGGTCTACACTTGGTCAAAAGGTGTGTCATGTAATGTTGAGTTGCAATTTATATTTTAAAAAAAGATAATCCTATCGTATGATTTTTAGTTTTTTCTTTTGAGAATTGTCTTCAATTTCAGATATTGTATTTTCCAAAGTGTAAAATTAGCAAGGTGAGAAGCAAACATTTTAAATTAATTATATTAAAACTGAACATGTGTTTTTGGTCCTTTTTATGTAGAAAATATGCTATATATATATATGGACTATTTATAAACTGATATTCCCACCCAATTATGGAATGAAACAATTTAAATTAATTATATTAAAACTGAACATGTGTTTTTGATATTTTATGTAGAAAATATGTTATATATATGGACTATTTATAAGCTGATATTCCCAACCAATTATTGAATGGTACAAATTTAGCATAAGGCATGAATAGTTTATAGGTGACTAAGAGCATGTTTGGGATTGCTACTAAGAACGGTGTATTTGAGAAATACTTTTTTAAAAATAACTTTTTTGAAAAGTGTTTTATTAAAAAAGTTACTATTTGTGTTTGGTTAATTCATTTGAAAAGTGTTATTGATAAGCAGATTGTGTTTAGCCAGTTTTTTTTTAAAAAAAAGTATTTGAGAGTTAAATTACAAAAAATGACAAGTATCAATGCACTTTTAATATTAAGTTTATCTTAAATATTTATTATATAATTTTTAATTCGTTTTTTATTAAATGAAAATATACACACTCAAATTTTCAATTAATATTATACATAGATGAATAAAATAAATAAATTTAATATAGATATAATATTAAATATGATTAAAAATATCAAACAAAATAAATTTAAAAATTATTTCGCTAATTAAATCACTACCTACGAAAAACTAATCACAAAAATAAATAAATAAATATATGAGATATATTGGTAATATGTATAAATAATAGGGATATTTTGGTCTTGAAATAAATAATTTTCTGCTTCTGCTTCTGCTTTTTTAAGAAGCAGAGATTTTTAGTTTATTCACAACAATAAAAAAACTATTTCTACTAGCATTTTTACTGATTAGTCAAACACCTTATTTTTATAAAACATAAATATTTTTTATTTAAAATATAATTTATTTTGACGTCCCAACAACAATGTCAAACAAGCTTTAAATGATAACTACTTATTATAATAATAAATTGGTTAGTATTCGCAAAGAGACAAAAAATTGCAGCATACTAATTCAATTAAGTGCTGAGAGACCAAAACTGCTAGTACTTATTAAATTGAAGAGATATGATTGAAAGGATACCAAATAATTGGCTTTGACTTTTTTTTTTTAAATTAAAAATTTTGACTCAACTAATTTAAATTTGCTCTATATAATAAAGAAAAAATGTTCATGCCGATCGAAAGTCTTTTTATTCGTAAAGCTCAACGCTAAATTTTTAGTAGTTAAAAACAGAAGTAGGAGCGACATAATTAACCCATAAAATCATTACTCATCCTATCTATTTTAGATTCGAACAAAAGTTAATTAATAACTAACAAATTTTACTAACTCAATCTATTTCGATTCGTTAAATTTAAGTCCATATAATTGGGTACTCCATTTTTTTGTGAGGAATACTAGGTATTCGTGGCCAGCCTCACTTAGTTTTTTTTTTTTTTATCAAAAGTCAATGAAATACCAGCTCATTTTTCTTAGAAGAAAAACCCACATTTTATTAGTAACTTAAACCGATTCTTTAGGATTAGTAGAATATTATATTTAACTTTAGAATGATGAGCTGTTTGTATGAAAAATAAATACAACTAGTCGCTAAATTAATCAAGCAAGCAATTACAATATGGGCTCGCACTAAGGCCTTAATTGTCCTCGTTGAAATTAAAATGTATGAATTTAATTGTATATTTGAATGATTAAAATATTGTCTCTAAACAAGAAATAATTAAAGATATTTATTTTTTAATATTTGAATATACACAATTTATTTATTTGCAGACCTAATAAATATACAATTCAAAATATAAATATAAAAAATATATAAATTTAATTAAAAAAATGATCATTTATTAAAATTTTAAATATTTATATTTTCTAGATGGTGGAGATTGTTTGTAACAGTGGTAGTGATAATAGTTGGTGTTAATGGCTAAAAGTAGTGGTGATGATAATTATGATAGTTGATAGTAGCGGTGATGGTTGTGATGATGAAGTTAGTTGATATTTGTCGGTGTTGATAGTGATAGTTGTTGAATGTGTGGTGCTTGACAATCTATTGATGGTAATTGACAGTAATGCTAGTTGTGATGATAACAATGATTGATATAATAGGAATTGACTGCAGTGGTATTGGAGGTGGCCAATGGGCTATAGTGGTTGTAGAGGTGGTTAGTGGTGGCAGCTTGTAGTTGTGGACAAGTGGTGGTAATTATAACTATCCACACAAAATTACCTTTTAATAATATTAATATTAAAACTTTGTTCAAAATCTCAATGACGAAAATTTATTCAGATAAAAGAAGTGCTTAAATCTTAACAGAAGGAAAAGCTCTTAAAAGCCTACGGTGTTAAATCATTCAAATTCAAACATTTGTTACTTGAATTGGATGATTATTACCTGTTATATTGTATTATATTATATTACTAAAATATCATATTATTTTACATATTACTTAAAATTTAATTATATTATTTAAAGTCATCGTTACGAATGCTTCAACTTACGCGTCATTTAGGATAAATCGAAAGCAAGCAAAAGGAATATATGTCCCTCAAAAAATTCAAAGTAAACTCTCTACATGTGGAAGCCGTAATAATATCAATTATAAAATACAAAATGGAATTGAGTTGTATATTAATTTTTGACTAAGACAATCAACATTATTTTTTTTTAAATTATCCTTTTTTTTTCTATATATAAGCAAACATATCTGAAAGTATTATCCACTACAAAGAAAACCTTCTTTTTGTTATCAAAGTATTTTAATTACTTCTTCTCGTTATAATAATAATAATTTATATTTGAGAAGAATTTTTATAGTTCACGAGAAAGTGAAATGGCACCACCACCATTACCATCAACCACTATTGTTCCGCCGTTTGTCAGCCTCATTGTAAGGGTTGTTGCGTTGATTTTCTTGTTGATTTCACTCATCGTGATCGCCACCAACACTTACACTACTAGTCTCAATTTTATTGATATCAAAACCAAGTCTACCGACTTTTATGCCTACAGGTAAAATTAATTAGTCTACTTCGGATACATGAATTTCTTATAAAATTTGTCCGTTAAAAACGTTTTTGACGGAATTCATGTTCTTTTAGTTATTAATGAGTTAATCTATAACAATAACTCGTCTCAGTTTCAAATAAATTGAAGTCAACTAAATGAGTCATCATTTCGTCATTTAAGTTTATTTCATATCATCGTCATCATCATACTTTTTGTATCATGAGGATTCATCATGAATTGACAAGTTTTATGTTGGCCGGCGATCTATCGCAACCCCCCTCCTTTATTTGAATTTGAAACCGACAGTGCAAACAAGGTCACGCCCCTGCGAAATTAATGAGTTTTATTACTCGAATTTTTTAATAATTTCTTTTTGTTTTTTGGAATTTGCAGATATTTGATTTCTAGTGTGGTTATTGGAATGGCATATACTCTTCTCCAAACTGCATTTTCAATTTTCTTTGTGACCACTGGAAATCGACTAGGTGGTGAGGGTCTCTGTCTATTAGACTTCTATGGTGACAAGGTAAATTAATTTTCCTTAATTATCCTTTTATATATATATATATAAAAGGATATATATATATATCGTCAGTAGCGAATCTAGAATTATAAAACCGTCAAAACGGGCTTAGCTCATGGGGCTGGCCCTACCCAACCTGTTATTGGGATAGGGTTGAGATAGAGTTTTTCATGCCCATTTAAAATTAGGGCTTATAAGCCCAGTCCATATAAGCCCTTAGCCCTTGAGGCTTGATCAGGGCTGGGCCATGGGCCAAAACTTTTTATTTAAGGGTAACTTACAATAATCTTACTAGTATATAATCTAATTACTTAAATACACACTATGTTGTAATATTATGAATCTTACCAAATTTTGGTACGTCCGAATACATGTATTTCGAAATATATGGACTCAAAATTAGGTCAATTTGCTCTAGATATACTCTATCCAAGTAGATTCGCATGTATTTAGAATACATAGACAAATATCGCGCCCTCGCTTCCCTCCCATCTTACTTGTCACTCTCTTATCTCGCTCGCGTATCTGGTATGTGAGATACATGCTAATTACACTATATTTTTTTGCTAGTGTTATTGAAACAACACCATTGTTTGCCATATTTGATTTGAAAATCTTCTTGTTTTCTTGATGTTATAGAATTATAAGTTTAAAAAAAAAAAAAATGAAAAGCTAGCCCGCCCCAGCCCTCGGCCCTTCTAGGGTTGGATTGGGTTGAGCATTTTCAAGCCCTTCCAACTGAAGGGCCGGCCCGCCCTAACCCTTTAAATTCCTTGGCCCATGAAGCTTGGGCCCAATGGGACTGGGCTGGTCCTTTTTGACAGTTGTCTTTTAGAATTTGAAATTAAAAAAACAAATTCCTACTCTTTGTTTATCAAATAATTTTTTTTCTAGCATATAATCATCGTATACATTGATTATACACTTGTTATGTACTAAAAACCGTATATATATATATAAGATTTGACCTTAAGCTAGAACCAACATCTTCTACCTTATATGTGTAATTAAAGATTTTGAAACAGAATTAGCGTAGCGTAACATGTGATATAGTAATAGTGCGGATTTTGGTAGATATTTTTTATACTGTCAGTGTATATGTTTTGGAAAAATAAATTTATTTATTTATTTGTGCAGTTTATTTCCTACTTCCTTGCTACTGGAGCTGCAGCAAGTTTTGGAATGACACAAGAATTGAGGAGACTTTCAAACAGTGATATGGATAAATTTCTCAACACTTCAAATGCTGCAGCCAGTCTTTGTCTTTTTGGATTCTTGTTTTCTGCTGCTTCATCTATTTTTTCATCTTATAATCTTCCAAAAAGAGCTTGATGTAAAAATAAAAATATAATTATTTTTTAAGTGTATTGATTTTGAGAGATTATTTCAAGATTCTTTTGTAACATATTTGGGTCAAGTCATATAGTGTTTGGTTGTAATGTGTATTTAAATTGTATCTATATTGTTAAGTAAAGTTGGTGAAGTTTGTGTTGTTGTTATTAGTTTCTTATGTAATTTTTGTTTTGAGAATTGTGTTGTATTTAATTTGGTGTTTTCATGTATATTGTCATTCTAGTAATTGTATTTTGCAAAGTGTGTTATTGTGTCCCTTTGTGTGGAAAATACGTTATATTGATTATTTATAGAATGATTTTATAGGCATAACTATTTCAATAGTGCAAATTTAATATAAGATATGTATAGCTAAAAATAATGTTTTGGGATACATGGGCTCACGAGAGATGCATGAAAATCGAGTGAAATTTGTCCAGTGGGACATGTTACTTGTTAATAATAGTTTTTAGGTCCGTTTATGCACGCAAAATTGAAGAATATAAATATTAATTGTGGCTAAGTTAAAGACACGTTTATATTTTATGTCTACGTCTTAAGACATAAATAAAAATAAATAATCAAAAACCTCTTATATTTAATATTTTCTTAAGGATACTTATGTTGGAGTACCGTAATGTGTGTGGTACTCCTTTTATTATTTTTTAGCAATTCTTTCCTTGTGAACTAATTTTTATGGTTGAGTTAGACCCTAAATTTATTTCATGATATCAGAGTCAATATATCCCAATTTATTATTTTTTATGTTGACCCCCCAACTCCATCTAATATTATTCACGCTCCATATATCTAGTCCTAGGCATGCGGGAGTGTTGGAGTCTCACATTGTTTATGTGATGGGTGTTCAGTCTCTTTATATGGTCTTGTCCTCTCCATGAGTTGACTTTTGGGATTGAATTATACTTAAAATTGGATTTGGCTCCCCTCCATTACCCCTTCCCTCCATTTCGTCAAGTGTATCTTTAGATAAGAGATATGTGTCTTATTTAAAATTTAAAGGTAAAGATTATATTATATTAACAAATATCATAACCATAGTTAAGTCAACTAATTTTTGAAACTACTCTCTAAATTTGATAATAATTACAATATATTCCATAAAAAATGATAATTATTAATTTCATCTTATATTTTATATTTAAATATTAAAATTGTAGAACCTGAAACGTTTATATTTAATGTGATAAATAATAATCTTCAAAAACATTTGCATTTAAAACAATGTTTTCTTTTATTTCACAAAAAAAAAAAGAAAGATAAAAGAATATTTTTAAAAAAACGTGTATTTTTTCCCTTCAAACGCACAATGGCCACATTTTCTCCTTGGAATAATTTTGGTATCGTTTAATTCTAAAAACCTTTTGTCTTTTTAATTTTATTTTTTTATTTTTGTTTTGTGTTCTTTTATTTTATGATTTTTTTTTCAACATTGATAATTCTTTACTTTTTTTTGTTTCTCAACATAGTATAATATTTTAAGAATAAAGTTTACTAGTACATAAAATTGTTTAGTTGATTCTCACCTTAAATATCATACAATTTAATATTTAAGTACAAAAATATAACATGAAATTAACGATATTAATAAGTATCAAATTTTGTATAGACTATATTGTAATTCTTACCAACTTTGGAGAGTAGTTTTTTAAAATTAGTTGATTTAACTATGGTTATGATATTTGTTAATATAATATAATCTTGACCTTTAAACTTTAAATAAGACACATGTCTGTCATCGGTGCACTTGACGAAATGGAGGGGAGCCGGATCCCCTAAAATTCACTTTTTTACGAGTGTTTATACAATTTGTCACAACTATCCCTCCTCATGACCTAACTTTTGGATAAGTTAGACTCAAGATTCATTTATTTATCGGTGTAAAGAAAAACATGATAACAATCTTTCTCTCATGTCTAGTTTTATATAATTCTCCACTCGTGACATAGCTTTTGGATAAGTTAGACTTAAAGATTAATTTCTTATTGATGTAAAAGAAAACACGACAATAATCCTTCACTCATGACTTTACACAATTCCCTCCTTGTGAACTAACTTTTGGACTTGAGTTAGATTCAATATCTATTTCTTTATCCATGTAAACAAAATTAAGATAAATAATTTGAGAGGTGCAAATACAAATTTCTTTAAAAGTCTCTTAGTAATATTTATTTAATAGATGAGTAATTTCAATTCTTTATTAATGAGTAAAAAAAAAAAACTTTAATAATTAATGTTGTTAAATAAATTTTCTTTAACCTTTATTCTTGTTCTTGTTCTTCTTCTTCTTCTTTATACTCAATAGTGCAGAACAGAGGAGTTGCAGAACTCCATTCTTCGTCTTCTTTAACTGGAAAAACTTTTGATTGATAAAAGCAAAAAAAAAAAATTATGAACAGAAAATTCGGTGGTGGGAAGCCGCCAACAGGAACTCCATCAATGGCTTGGTCGACTGTAGTTGTTGTTGTTTCTCTCCTTGCTGGTGCCTCCGTCGTCCACAACTTCTTCAAACCTGATCTGGTATTGTCTCTTTCTCAATTTCGTTTTACTTCTAGAAAATCCCTAAAAATTGATTGATTATTGAAGTGATATGGACTCAAATGAAGTGATTCGGTATTGAGATTTGTATGGCTTGTAACAATCGTTGAAGACTTGTATAGCTGATCCAACTTGTTTGAATATAGATATAATAATATGCTTATGAGGTTAGCAAGTTTGTTATGTGGAGTGTTACCTGTTTGATAAAATGCCTCTATGAAATTACTGCTATGTAATCACTGGTGCTAGTTTAAAGACATATTTGTGCCATCTATGAACTAGGCTTAGTTATAAAATTGAATTTATTATGAAGTACATGATGTATGAGTATAGAAGTTTTTTGCATGTTTTTCTAGCAAGTGTGAAAAGTCTGGTCTTTTTTCCTATATCTTTTACTTGTTTGATATAATGTCCCTTTGAGTTTCTGGCCATCTTATAATCTATGTTGATCGGACTATTCAAAAATGTCACCTGGGTGTATCGGATCCTTCAAAAGTAGTGTGTTATTTAAGGATCCGACACGGGTGTGGCAACATTTTTGGAGAGTCTGAGCAACTTAATTATAAATGATCCTAGTTGGGAAATGTTAAACTACTAATAAGTGGGTTGCATCTCTAGATGCGCATAAGCTGACTTCCTTTGTAAAGGCAGCGAAGAACTTTTGGGTATATGATGTCCAGCGTCCAGAACTTTTTCAAATCTGATCTGGTTGCTCCTCCTTGACTTTTTCCCTCTACACTTTGGCTTCAGTTTTGGAAACCCATAATTTTTCCTGCAAAAATAAAAAAAAAGTGATATAGGAATGATATGGGCCCAAATGAAGTGGATTCAATATTGAGAATTCGTATGGTTTGTACCAACTGGTGAGGATTTATTTATCTGAATTATTTTGGGATTGAGACTTCGTAAGTGAAGATTTTGATGCTAATGCTGTCCAAAAGTATGTTTAAGTTGGTGTTTGATGTATAACAACATTAGTATTAGGACATTTAGTTGTGTTATTTGTGATATGATTATCTAGCAAGGGTGGACGCTTTGGCCTTTCTTCTATTTCATTTACCTGTCTGATAGAATGCCCTTTTGAAAATCTGGTTATCCAATAAATGGTTCTGGTTTAAGACAAATTATGCCATATATGGACTATATTTAGCTATAAAATTTAAAAACTTTGTGGGTATAGTATGATGTATGAGTATACATGTTTTCCCATGCTTGACTGCTCGTTTGTAATTAAAATGTAAATGTAGGATGCAAAATGAGATTGACATTGTAGTCAGCATTATTAAAGTACCTATTGAAATTTAGGTGTATTACATGGCAATATTTTCTAGCAAGCGAGGAGAGTCTGTGGCCTTTGTCCTGTGTCTTTTACCTGTATGATATAATGCCCCTTTGAATTTGTGGCTGTCTAATGAATGGTGCCAGTCGGGATATGTTAACTACTAAGAAGCGTGTTGCATCTATAGATGTGCACAACCTGACCTCTTTCATAAGGCAACAAAAAGTTGAAAAATTCTTTGGGTATGTGATGTCTAAGAACAAAGTAAATTCTATGTGATACCCTCCTCCAAATGAATTGAAGGAATGCTGCTTGTTTAGGATAAACCAGTTTTTTTATGGTCACACAGATGGACTGCAAATGAACGATAAGTTGTACTTTACAAATTGATTTCTACCAAGGCTTTTGAGATGATTATGGATATGTTAGCGACCTTTCGATTTGAGGCTTCTTGTTCTAGATTAAATCCACTTTAACTGTTTTCTTTTGCAAAAAAAAGAAAGAAAAAAGAGGGGGGTGGGCGATCTGTGGTGGGATTTTATTCACTAAACAGCATCAACTAATTGCTAGTTCAATGCAAAATTGCTAAAAATGACCTTTCTCCCTTTTAACTGAAGTTCATCATAGTATATAGTGCTTTGAGTTCCAAACTATTTAGTGCTTCAGAGCAACTGTGAATCCTTTTTTTCCATACCTCCCACTAGATACACATTTTTATCCCAAAAGTTTTAATGGACCGCCACAAGAATTAGTTGCAGCAACATTTGTGCCAGAAGATGTGGTAGACACATTCAATGGACCGCTACCTTTGACATTCTTAAGCCAAAATTTCACTTGCATGTGGAGAAAATAAATACTTTCTGTTGTTAATCCATTGAGAATAACAATAATGAAATAAGAGAAGGAATAAAATGCACCAGGCATGGTTTTGGACTAGTACAAGATTATATAATGCACTATGCATAGCATTATGATGAGATAAACAAGTGACCAATTAAGTACCTCTTTATACCTATATATTTATAATACTCCACCCTCAAAATACAAATTAACTTATGTTGGAAAAAGTAAAACCGTGTGTCTTGTGGGTGGTATGAAAAAAAAATTATCCTTCCCACTAAGCTTATGAGGGTATCTTTCAATGTTCTAGGCATTACCACTAAACTCCAAACAGGAGTAGAAATATGTTTCAGTGATGTGACACATGAGGTCGGTGTGGAAGTGAGACTTGACACACAAGTTGTCCCTAAGAGAGAGATTTAAAAATTTGGGGTCTCTGATCCATGGAAATGGTGAGATCGATGATGATGTCACACATCGTATTAGTGCAGCATGGATGAAGTGGAGGCTTGTATCCGGTGTTTTGTGTGACATGAATATACCACCAAAACTAAAGGTATGTTTTACCGAGTGGTGGTTAGACCGGCTTTGTTGTATGGGGCTGAGTGTTGACCAGTCAAGTCAAGAACTCACAGGTCCAAAAGATGCAAGTGGTAGGAATGAGGATGTTAACATAGATATGCGGGCATACTAGGAATGATATGATTAAGAATGTGGGCATCCGGGATAAAGTAAGAGTGGCCTCCGTGGTTGACAAGATGAGGAGGGGAGACTGAGGTGGTTTAGGCATATGATGAGGCAATGCGTGGATGGCCTAGTGAGGAGATGTGAGAGGCTGGATATAATGGAGTTGAAGAGATGGTCGCGGTTGGCCGAAGAAGTATTGGGGAGAGGTGATTAAACAAGATATAGTGCATATTTAGCTTATTGAGGACATGACTTTGGATAGAAAGGTATGGAGATTGCGGATAAGGGTAGACGGTTAGTAGGTAGTTAGGGGTTGTCGTATTACTAGCCTTTTCTTATAGTCTTTGTTTTTTTGTACCTGTTATCAGCTAGTATTATTGTAGTTCTTAATTTTGATATCTCGCACCATCAGTTGTTTACTGTGTTTCAATTATTGCACTGCTTTGTTGGTTCATCGTGTTAGTTGCTATATTTTCTACACTATTTTCTTCTGCTTTGTTCTTGGATCTATTGCACTCGAGTTAAGAGTTTTTCTGAAACCTCTTTATCTCTACGAGGTAGTGGTAAGATCTGCGTGCACTCTACCCTCCCCAAACCCTATTTGTGGGATTCCAGTGGGTATGTTGTTGTTGTTGTTGTAGTGTTACTAGGGCATGAAGGATGAATAGTTGATATTGACACTACAGTCTGCACTATACAGATATCTAGCCCTACATGAACTTGTTGAATCTTGGTAATGAATTGCAAGAAAAATAATCTCTAATACAAGCAGTGGCGTAGCTTATGTCAGGGTGTCCAATTGGACATCCTTCGTCGAAAAATTATATCGTATATACAAGTAAAATGATAAATAAAGTGGTTAAATAATATATTTTGGACACCCTTGACACAACAATATGATGTAGCCTAGTGGTTTTAGGTACTTTGAAAGAGTAAAGACACACAAACTTAAAATGTTCCTGAGTTCGAATCTCACTAGTAGAGGTTCACTTTAGTACTTGGACACACTTCGTGAAATTTTTGGCTCTGCGAATCTTACTAGTAGCAATTTTTTTTTCTTATTCACTTTAGTACTTGAACACCCTTCGTGAAATTTCTAGATCCGCCAGTGAATACAAGGTGTTTGATGATTTTTGGTGACATTATTCCAAATTGAAAATATTGAGAGCATATCATTATACGGAAGATTGGTTTGTAAGATGAATAGAGCATTTTTTATATGAAAGATCTTGGTATTAGTTACAACTTGCACGTTTCTAGGAATTCTTTATCTTGTATTTATCTACGTACCATCTATTTACAACCTCATACTTCCTCTTGGTTCAGATTATAATATATGCTCTATCGTTGAATTGCAGACTCTGCCTCCTATAGAAAGCATAGATGGAATCAAGCAGAAAGATGCAGAGAATCAATAATCTTTTATTACCATTCATTGAAGTTTGATAAATTTTATGAAATTGAGTAGCTATTCAAATAGCCCCCCTCCCTCATTCTGCAGGATGCAGTTTTAGTAGTTGAAGCTATAAATGGTGCAGGTGACATGATGTGAGTTAGGATTCACCATTTCTTAGTTGTTCTTTCCTTTGTATTTGACAGATTTTTCTTTTGTAGTAGCAACACAGAAAACAAATTTAGTGTTTCATGTTTTATACTAGGTTGTGCTTTGTGCATGTACCCCTTCTGTTTTGTCCATAGACAAAGCGACTGGTACACTAAGCTTTTGCTATACACAGGTTCAGAGAAGGGCAAGACTACAAGGGTCAATTGTACACAACTTTTAACAAGAAGAAAGTTACTCATAAGCTATTGATGTTACCGCGAATGTGGTACAACTATCCCGAACCATCACCAATCTGGTGATCTTACAGACTTCTATATGTTAAATTCGGCCAAATGGTTCGTTCATTCTATTCTATCATTTGCGTAAAGGGTTAAAATGACCCATTTACAATATGAAATATTTTAATTTTATCATTCTTATACATTTTTCTGTAGCAAATCGTCTCGAATTTGCTCACAACGCTCCAACTCAAACATAGTTGAATGCATGATACTGCATTTCCCTTTAATTTGTATAGCAACAAATCTAATAATAATATATCTAGTATAATTTTATAAGTGAGATCTGAAAAAAAAGGTAAAGTATATGCAAATTTTACTGTTACTTTGAGAGGTAGAGAGGAAAAGAAAAACAAAGCAACATAGAAAAGGACATAACGAAAGTGAAGAAACAATAATAGCAAGATAGAATAATTTTAACAAAGGAACAACAACTACTGCAAAACAATACAATAATTGAACTAAAAAAATCTACATAAGTAATACAACAATTATTAGTATAGTATCATAAGCCTGACACACTCAACTACCTATCATAATATGTGTCCTTCATCACCTATTTATACTCAACTACCTCGTTTCTAAGATCATATCATTCATCGTAAACAAAAACTATGTCACGTACTATCTAATCATCCCCTCACCCCCCCCCCCCCCAAAATACTTTTTTGATCCAACTCTACCTCTCTCCAATACTTCTTCCCTTTTATTTGTGATTCTAAAAATTACATTATTTGATTTAATATTAGTAAATATTTAGCAAATTTTTTTTTTTTTAAAATGAAGGAAAAAGCGATAGAATAGGGAGATGCCAGTGTGTGACAACCACTAATGAGCAATGAGGTAATGATAGCCCCCCACGACGTGTTATGCTGACTGTCACCAATATCATTTCATCACAGATCCAACGGCTCACATTTCTTCTCAAATCTTCCATATATACTCTTCCTATTTTCTCATTTTTCTCTGAAGGAAGGTTAGAATAGAGAAGAAGAAGAAGAAGAAAGAGAGCTTTTCCACATTTTGCATTCCCTGACTGTTTGCTAGTGTGTGCCTCTCTCTCTCTCTCCTCATCTCTCTACCAATTTTCTCTCCTGAAAAAAGGTACGATTCATCTGCATTTTACTACAATTTCAATCGATTTTCTCGCATTTTTTTTATATTGAGGTGTAATTGATCGATTTTTGTAGTAATTATTGTGTTTTCGATCCGTAGATCCGTTCATCGGTATTTTACTACAATTTCAATTGCTTCTTCTCGCATTTTTATGATAATTATGTTTGATATTGAGGTGTAATCGATCGATTTTTGTAGTAATGATTATGATTTCGATCCATAGATCTGTTCATCGGAATATTCAGGTGTTAATTGTTAGTTGATATGTGGAAAATAGTATCATAATTGAATGAGCTAGCACATTTATAGATTTTGCAGATATGGCATAGATATTGTTGTCCATGGAAACTGAATTGTTTTTCTTCCTTTTTTTTTTTTTTTTTTTTTAATATTGAGGTGTGATTGACCCATTTTTGTAGTAATTATTATGTTTTCGATCCACAGATCCGTTAATCGGAATATTCAGGTGTTGGTTGTTAGCTGATATATGGAAAATAGTATCAAAATTGAATGAGCTAGCACATTTACTAGATTTTGCACATATGGTATAGATAATGTTATCCATGAAAGCATAATTTTTTTTTTTCTTCCTTTTTTTCTCTTTACACGATTTTCTCTTCGACTCCTAGTTCCGAGAAAAAGGTATAATTCATCTGCATTTTACAATTTCAATCTCTTTTTCTCGCTTTTTTGATAATTATATATATGATGTTGAGGTGTAATTGATCCATTTTTGTAGTAATTATGCTTTTGATCCGTAGATCCGTTCATAGGAATCTTCCCTTGTTGATTATATGGGAAATAGTATCTAAATTGGATGAGCTTAGCACATTTCTAGATTTTGCAGATATGGCATAGACACAAGTATCCATGAAAACAGAGTTGTTCTTTTTTTTACTAGGATTTTGTTGGATCTGCTGAGTACTTTTTGAGAGTTTCTGTAGTATTGAATTAATGTGATGGATCTTTGCGTGATAACTGAAAATGTCGTAGAGTTCTGGAATTGCTTGGCAGAACAGCAGAAGCAAATCTAATAGTGATATTTGTTTCGATTTGATCTGATGATCCTAGGGAAATAGAACATTGCATATGCCTTTGATGATTATCCCAATTATTCTAATGATTGTAATGCACTGGATTCGGGGGAATATGGAATCTGAATCATGTGGTTTATTTGAGTCTCATTGTAGCTTTTTGTGTGAAATAGAAGCTATTGAGTTTTATGTGGGTAAATTTTATGAAACTTGAAGTGCATTATGTATTATGGATTGTGTGCAGTTATAAGGCTTGCAAAAAGCTGTACACCTGTACCTATTCAACCTAATAAATGTAAAATCCACCAAAAACTGGTGGTGGTTATATCATTTATCCATTATCCATGGCAAACCAATTTTGTTAGTGTATCTCGTGAGCTGGTTTAATATGTCCAAAATCTCTGATGTTGTGAAACATAATTCTACTTATTTGTTGATGCACTGATTTATCATTAGCTATAGTAATATCTATAATTGTTACATACGATTATTCAATTATGTGCGGAGCCTTTACCTTGTCACCCGTGCAAAGAGAGAATATATTTCTCTGAAAACTGAAAAAATAGAGGTTCGAAGTAATAGTAACCTTTGACTGAAGGAATAGTATATGAACATCTCTTTCCCATAAGGTGTATTCTTTTATGTGGGACTTTATGTGTTCAGCTTATTTAAACTTGTTTGTTATTTACAAATAACGAAAACTCGTATAAGGAATAAAGATATCAGTATCAAATGGTAATTTTTTGGACATATACATTTCTTACTGAGGTTTCGTTTTTCAATGCAGGAAATAGCATAAGATGGCAGACGGAGAGGACATTCAGCCCCTTGTCTGTGACAATGGAACTGGAATGGTCAAGGTAAGCTCAAGTGTATTGTACTACAGCAGAGTTGACCTGCCATTTTTCTACTGATGCTTATTACCTTCTGGCCCATTCTGTTTACAAAATTAAGAGATTCTTATATTGGTTTATTATCTAGGCTGGGTTTGCTGGAGATGATGCTCCACGAGCAGTATTTCCTAGTATTGTTGGCCGCCCCCGCCATACTGGTGTGATGGTGGGTATGGGTCAAAAAGACGCCTATGTGGGAGATGAAGCTCAATCGAAGAGAGGTATTTTAACTCTTAAATACCCAATTGAGCACGGAATTGTCAGCAATTGGGATGATATGGAGAAGATATGGCATCATACTTTCTACAATGAGCTTCGTGTTGCCCCTGAGGAGCATCCTGTCCTCCTAACTGAAGCCCCTCTCAACCCAAAGGCTAATCGTGAAAAGATGACCCAGATTATGTTTGAGACTTTCAATACCCCAGCTATGTATGTAGCTATTCAGGCTGTACTCTCACTGTATGCTAGTGGTCGTACCACCGGTAAGAAAATTTTCCTTCTTTATTAGTATATTTATTTTACACAACTGAAATCTCTCAACTTTCTTGATGCTTCTACCATGAAAAGATCTTGCATTTATGTGATGCTTTGTGGATATGATTACTTATAACCTTGTAATTTTGGCATGGTTGTTATCAGTCGAGTTATTGCTTCTAATTGTTTTTCTTCTCCACAGGTATTGTGCTGGACTCTGGTGATGGTGTCAGCCACACTGTCCCAATTTATGAAGGGTATGCCCTTCCACATGCCATTCTCCGTCTTGACTTGGCAGGTCGTGACCTCACTGATAGTTTGATGAAGATCCTCACCGAGCGTGGTTACTCGTTCACCACCTCAGCTGAGCGGGAAATTGTCAGGGACGTGAAAGAAAAGCTCGCTTACATAGCTCTTGACTATGAACAAGAACTCGAGACTTCAAAGACCAGCTCTTCTGTTGAGAAGAGCTATGAGCTCCCAGATGGGCAGGTGATCACCATTGGTGCTGAGCGTTTCCGGTGTCCTGAGGTTCTTTTCCAACCTTCAATGATTGGAATGGAAGCTGCAGGAATCCACGAGACTACATACAACTCTATCATGAAATGTGATGTGGATATTAGAAAAGATCTTTATGGAAACATTGTGCTCAGTGGTGGTACTACCATGTTCCCGGGTATTGCTGATAGAATGAGCAAAGAAATTACTGCATTGGCTCCTAGCAGCATGAAGATTAAGGTGGTTGCTCCACCAGAGAGGAAATACAGTGTCTGGATTGGAGGCTCTATCTTGGCTTCCCTCAGCACCTTCCAGCAGGTTTGCGTCGCCCCTTCCCCCTCCCTCCTAATAATTATAAGTTTTGCTTTTTTCGGTGTCTATCGTACTTAGAAGCTTGACAGTTACTGACGGTGTTTTCTGCTTCTCTTATTTTCTGTAGATGTGGATTGCAAAGGCAGAGTATGACGAATCTGGTCCTTCTATTGTCCACAGGAAGTGCTTCTAATTTTTCCAAGATTGACAATGTTGGTGAAAGGAAAATACTTGTTATTTCCTACTGGATCAGAAATGCAATTGCAGTGTTATATTCTAGCTTTATTTTCTGTATTTTTTTCCTCATGCTGGATTGAAGATATTGAGAGGGCAGAGTTGATTGTTGGGTTATGTTTATTCTTTTATTTCTATTGACTTTTTCTACTCTTCCGTTATTCTTCCTTTTTCTGTGCCCCCTCCCAACCCCATTTGAGGTAACTGAAGATGGTATAAAACATATTCGCCTCACGGTAAATTTATGTATTTTTTCACATCATTAAATCATTTCACTATGGTAAGTTAAGTTTGTTCGGTGTAGACACCTGTATTTACTACTGAAAATGCTTCAACAATCTTGTTTATGGTTGATTAGTGATTAAGGCGTCGTGTTAATTGTGATGGGTACCATGATTAAATCATAGCAATTATTTAAACCTTGTTGAATCAAAGTAGCTTGGCCGAAGATCCTACAACTTAAATAAAAGGAAAGCATTCCAACTTTTGTATTATAATTTATATGAAGTCATTCTTTCTTATCTCCAATGAATTAATGATGATTATCTGAGCTTAAAAAACAAAAGCCCGTCTAGCTCAGTTGGTAGAGCGCAAGGCTCTTAACCTTGTGGTCGTGGGTTCGAGCCCCACGGTGGGCGTTTAATTTTTTTTTTTTAATTTTTACACTAATTTCATATGTTTAAGAGCTAATTTCATATTGAAAACTTTGTCCATTTATAAATTGAAAAGAATAAATTTTCATTATTTATTTTTTATGTGTTTTACAAAAAACTTTCCAAATAAAATGAAATATTTATAAAGTCAAAAATAAAAACAAACTCATAAAGGACTACAAAATTATACATCTCAATTATTGATATATAAGAAATGTTGTGTGTATATTAGGGGTGTGCATTTGGTTTTTCGGTTTGGTTTTGCACTATTCAATTTGGATTTTTCGGTTTTTGGTTTTGTAAAAGTGTAAACCAATCCGATCCAAAATAAATTTGTTTTGATTTGATTTTCCTTTATTCGGTTATGTCAATAATTAATAACATAACCAAAGTAACAATATTGAATTCCTTAAATATACTTTCTAATATAAATCATAAGTAAAACTTAAAACACAATACTTATAAGTATACCTATTAAAGATGTTCAAATATAAAATATAGACGTAATCAACATGAAAGACAATAACCAAAAAGGGACAAAAAGTGGTTAACTCTAATTTAATTCTAAACCTAAACACTTTATATATATATATATAATTCAATTTTTTTGGTTTTTATTTTTTTAAAATCCGAAACCAAACCAAAAAACTAATCTGAATAAAAATTCGGTTTGATTTGATTTAGTTATTCGATTTAATCCGAATAGTGGAGACAGCTAAGTGTATATTGACAATGGTCGATATAACGTTAGATTCTCTCCAATGGTCAGAAGCAACAATAATTAATTAATGCCATAAAGGAATAAACAATGTGATTCGTAATGTTTCATGCTTAGCTGCCGCCTGCCTGCAAAATTGTCAACTGTGGCACAAATCATAAGTTGTTAAAAATTAAATTGAATAATTAAACAAACAAATGCAAAATGAAGATAGTATAAAGGTATACAAACTTGACATGATTTTGAATATCGGGAACAAAATAGATAAAATAAAATTAGTACGATACAATTTTACTTCTGCATGACTTGTGAATAATTGAATGAAGACGGTACAAATTCATACAAATCTAATATAATTTGTGAATATTAGAACAAGATAGATAGGATAAAAATCTTATAGACTCATATCGATACTATATAATTTGTAAATAATATAACAAGATAGATGACATAAATGTAGTATTAGATCATATTAATTCAACATGATTTGTAAATAATATAACAAGAAAGGTGAAATGAAATTAGTAACTAATCATATTAATCCAACATGATTTGCAAATGACATGATATTTAGTTTCAGCTAATAACTATATCCGTCAACTTTAGACGTATATAAATACACATAAATATATATAAAATTGAATAAAACGTCATATGTGAGACAATACACGTAAGACGCAATGTAAGAGACGAATCACCACGTACACATATGTATTTACTTATTCAATTTATACAAATTTAAATATATATTCTACACACTCAAAATTGAACCACATAAATACTAACTTAGGCAAAATTAGAAAACAAAAGTCTTTTCAAATTATAAGTTGATGATATCAAAGTTGTATGACTTTTTTATTATTAAAAGAAAGTAATATTTGTAATAATACTATATATATATATATATATATATATATATATATATATATATATATATATATATATATATATATATATATATATATATATATATATATATATATATATATAAATAAATAAAATTGTGGATGCAATCTGCTGGTGTCCACCCATTTTTTGTGATGCCTAGGATTTCTGTGTACCGTAAAAACTATGAGCACAAGGTTTAAAAAAAAGGTTCACCAGATTCCTAAATGACTAATATATCCTACAAAGTATATGCTTTTCGAATATTCACCTTTAATAATTTCGTTTCAAATATTTTTTCTTCGAAAATGTCTATTATAAAATTTGTGTTTCAATGTTTTCTTTTTAGAAAACATAAAATGGAGGGATGAAAATACAAGTAGTATAACTTCTCATTGAGAAAAGTTAAAGAGATAAAAACAAAATTAAATAATATATATCTATAAAATATATTTTTTACCTTATTTAAATAGTGTAAACTTTCAGCAAAAGAATATTTTTTTATTAGATAAGGGTTGGCTCCACCACTATAATCATTTTCAAATGGTTCTTTGGTGCTGGTTGAGTCACAAGTGAGTAGTCACTCTCTCAAGTATTTACTATAATTATATTCGATATTTAGACGAAACAAATAACTATATATCTTATTTACATGAAAAAAAGGCAACGGAAACATGTTTATAACATTAAAATATATGTGATGTTTTTTTAAATTTATCCAAAATAATATAACCTTTTTTATATATTTATAAATTCTTTATTAAAAGAATTTGATGTTAATATTTGCATTTTTATATCTGATTAATTCAAATATAAGATTTATTCAAGTGAAATTCTCCTCTACCAATAATATTTTATACTCAAAGCTCAAAATTGAAACCTCTAGTCAACAGAGAAGCATCCCCATCCGACATATGTTGCACCACATTCTTTTGATGGTGCAACAGATGAGGCTACTCCTCCTTTGTCCATATGTCTCGGGTTTGAGCCTTGAATATGAAAAGAAAAAGGAAGAAAAAACTTGTACCCAAAAAAGAAAAACTATTTACAAGTGACCACCCTCTTACTTTCATATCCCCTGTTGTTAACTACTAATTTGCATTTACCTCTTGATATCATGAATATATAGATACCATTAGAGTATATATATATATAATTCGATGGTATGAGTAGTGGTTTAATGAATAAAACAAAGAGGGCAGTCAGGTAAATAGTTTGGGATAGAGTTCAACCCGATAAATATATTAAGTTAGATCCAATTTGAATAAATACATTACCTAATAAATTCAATTTGTATAATTCTCCCTAAAAAAAATTCTTAAATTTGAATTACTCCAACAAGAATATCATACATAAGGGGAAAACCAAAAATAAATAAATCCTCTTGTTAGTTTAAATTATCATGAATAATCGACACAAATTAGAATAGGGGTAGTTTAGTCATTACATTCACAGGCGTGAGGGACAACTCCAAGGCAGACATGCCCATTATATAAAATCCTGGCTTCCTCATCTCAGTACCACACACAAACAGAGAAACTTTAGATCTCATTTCTTGCTGTACAATTCTCGTGAATCCTTCGAATTCATCGTAAAAAATGGGCAGAACTTTCTTCGTCGGCGGCAACTGGAAATGCGTAAGCTTCCGAATCTACCATATCTCGACTTAGTACTTTTGTTTCTCCATCGTTCAATATTAATCGATCTATTTTCTGACTTTTTTTGTCATAATCTCGTTTTTTTTCTGAATATATAGTATTTTCAAGCTTGAGAAGCGGTTCTAATTGCTTTATATTGAAGCTATTCAGTTAGTAGTACAGTTTTTTTGGCTTACCTATCTGATTATAATTGTTAGTTTAACGATTTTGATCTCGATCTTATGTTTTTCTCAGTGAAAACGTGTATTGTGCTGGAAATAAGCTTTTTTGTTGTTATTTTTTGGATCTCAATCATTCTCTTTCTATGGATTGTCTTAAAAGTGGAGGAATAAGAGTAAATCGATCTGTATGAAATTGGATCCGTTTGTTTAGGAGTATACTGTTTATTGAATAATTTTCAGTAGTTTATCAATAAGAACTCACAAAAAAAAACAGCTGAAAGGTCATTCACTATGGCTATATAGGTAGCCCTACCCCTGGTCACGGCATGGAAGATTAGTTGTTTAAATTTACTGTTTCATATCCAAGTGTTATGTATTAGTCAAGCTTAGAGGTGTAGCTATGATTTTAAATTAAAACAATATATATCTTACAAAAACTTTTTCAACTATGTTATGGTTCATGAGTAGATCCACCAGTGATCAAGTGTTGCTTGGTAGAAGCCTTTATAATATTTGGTAATTGATAGATGATTTATCTCTAATAATGAATGCAATGCAGAATGGAACCAGTGAGGAGATCAAGAAGATAGTAGCGACACTCAATGCTGGTCAAGTGCCATCACAAGATGTTGTTGGTAAGTAAATTTTCCGTATGAGTGATGTTTTTAATATATAGTTTTGGGTGGATTGGTTAGAAATTGGTGTGTAAAAATATCTGGATAATGATTTTAGGATGTCAATATCCACTCCTCTAAACCCATAAGACAAACAAATGTAATATATTTAAATTTCTTGTTGTAACATAACCTAATGTTTTAGTAAAATGATATCTGTATCAAAGCTATAAAATTTGAAGGTATCTGATTTTCTAAACATGATATATATATATCAGACAGACAACTTGATCAGTGTGGATGCCAGAGATATGTTTACGCTTCCCATCTGATTAGTTAACTGACTGAAGGAACAAAAGAATCATCTTTCTACTTATTATATCATATAAGTGAATAGTTGGTGGAGAATATTGCATACAGTTTTTTAACGTTGTCTCCTAATTTGAAGACTCAGTCACTTTATTTGATGGAAAACAAATTAGGTCTTTCTGAAATATATAATCATTTGCCAATATATTGTTGCTCTCAATTTCACTCAAACTGGACTTGGACAGATGAGGATAATGCTTAAACAGTTGTGAGACAACAGTGTAGTTGAATCATCCTTCAAGTTCTTAACTTGCTTTTATGTGGGCTATTGATAGTTTGATATGGTTGGATAAGATCTTAGTGTGCTCAACACATTTGGCAACTTTCTTCTCTTGCAGAGGTTGTTGTGAGCCCTCCATATGTATTTCTTCCTCTGGTCAAGAATGAGCTGCGATCTGATTTTCATGTTGCTGCCCAAAATTGTTGGGTTAAGAAGGGAGGTGCTTTCACCGGTGAAGTTAGGTACGTTACTATTCTACTTGTGTACCATGTTGTACTTAGGGGAAGACGATATATCTAGCTGCTAAGTGTTTGAGACCTGCATCTTGAGGAAAGAGGTGATAGTTAGGTAATTATTGTGGTCTAGGCTCATGTATTGTTTCTTCAGGCTGCAAGTCTTGGATTTTTATTTTGACCATGGATGTTTCGCGCTATCTTTTTGCAGTCTTGTTCATAGTTGAGAGGATCTAGTCTGTAGAATTTGAGTATCATAATTTATTCTAAGCTAATTGTTATTCTCTGTGCAGTGCTGAAATGCTTGTTAATCTGGGCATTCCGTGGGTCATTTTGGGTCATTCTGAAAGAAGAGCCATTTTAGGTGAATCAAATGAGGTAAGCTATTTCATATAAATCTGCTGATTTCTGTTATATCCTCAATGTAGTTATTAATTACTGAGCTGAAAGAGGGTTAACTTTACAATTTTATAACTTGTTATCCGTTGATTGCAGTTTGTTGGAGACAAGGTAGCATATGCTCTTTCACAAGGTTTGAAGGTAATTGCATGTGTTGGGGAGACTCTTGAGCAAAGAGAATCAGGATCTACCATGGATGTTGTTGCAGCACAAACAAAGGCTATTGCAGGTATACCTATCAAAATGCTTTCTTAGTTAATGGACTATTATTTTTTAGCTAGAATGTGACTCGATGATATTATGTTGATTAGTTTCCATCCACTTTAATGTGATAATATCAGCATGAAAATGGGAAGCATGAAGAAATAAATGGATTGATGAGGTTTTTAAGAAACTAAAAGGTAAAATGAAAAAGACTAAAGTAAAGCGATTGAAGATAGCAAGGAAAGAAACTGGAACTAGCAGATCTTCTTATTTGTTTTTGTGAGTGCTTACGGGGCTTCGTAGTGTGTGTTAAGGAGTGACAACTTGGTATCGTCGTTTATGCATGGGATGTCAATTTGTACCATTTGAAATTTACATAATAAGCTTTCCTTTTTTGGACATTCCATAATGTTTTAACATCATTCTATTTTTATGCAACTTTCACTGGAATGTTGTTTAAGGCTTTGCTTAAAGCGTGCTTAAGCCTTGAAGCTCACAGAGCCCAGGTTGTGGACTTGTAACGTAGGGCTTGACCTTTAAGGGCACAACAACATATATATAGCTTAGTAGTATTTTTTATTCTGTTACTGAATTAATTATATTTTGTGTTTATAGTTACACTTTTCGAGCTACAATTTTTTTTTTTAGTTTTTTCTTGCTTGGGGCTTTTCTTTGCTAAAAGCCCTCGCTTTAATTGCACTTGGAGCTCCAACAGACGTTGGCGCTTTCTTTTTGCGCCACTTTTGACCATCTTTCATAGTCCTTCATCTAATTGTTTCTGGTTCATCTTACTGCAGAGCGAGTAAAAGATTGGTCAAATGTGGTGGTAGCTTATGAGCCTGTTTGGGCTATTGGTACTGGAAAGGTTGCAACCCCTGCACAAGCCCAGGAAGTAAGTTAATTTGACCAGCTTGTTTCATTTACTCAGTCAAGTACCTCGAGTTCTATATTGAATTTCAACTATACTTGGAATGTTAGTCACATCAGGTGATATTTTTCATGTTTATTTTTTTCCCAATTATTTAAACACTAGATTTCAAAGATCTATTTTCATATTCTTTCTAGACTTTGTCCTGGGATCTCTTGGTGGTCTGGAAAAGGGATGAAGAAGCCAATGTGTTAAACAATTATCTTAACTGTTCTTTACTTCTACATCAACCTATTGAGTAGTAATTTCAAGATAGAATTGCGAGTTTCTCCTAGTCTCTTTCCAGTTAATAGACTGTGTTATTACATTGATGTAAGATAATGAAAGCACACCCAGATCATTTATTTGGTACGAATTTATGCACTTTTGTTTTAAGGTTGTTTTCTGCATTCCAGGTACATGCTGAATTGAGGAAATGGCTTCAAGCAAATGTTAGCGCTGAAGTTGCTGCTTCAACCAGGATCATCTATGGAGGTAATGTTCTTTGACCGCTATGCATTTTATCCAAATAATGTGATGCTTCTCTCTGTTCATTTATCATCCATGTGTCAGCATTAAAATTTTTGAGAAGTTCTTCCCAACACTCCACACGTTTGTGGGAGATAAGATTAGCTCCATTTCTTGTTGGACACATTATACTGGCTTCTCAAATAAAGTAACTCTGATACATGTTTAACAGTAATGGATAGCAAGCATATAGCCAGAATTTAATGAAGCAGACTTGAAGTATTTGGTGTATAGCCAAATACGTAACTAAACACTAGCTTTTGTAACCATAACTTGGCTGCAAAATGACTAAATAGTCAGCTAGTCACATGCTAAATTTGTTAGGCATATTTCAATTCCTCGTTAATTCACTTTATAAATAAGACAAATCATTTTCCCATTTGCTTTTACCTAGTAACTGAATTGTACTAAATGCTCCGTGCAGGATCTGTAAGCGGTGCAAACTGCAAGGAGTTGGCTGGACAGCCAGATGTTGACGGTTTTCTTGTAGGTGGAGCTTCTTTGAAGGTATGTGAAAAATACTCTGGCTCTTGGCTTAAGAAACAGTGAATAAGGGTTGATAAATGGTTGCTTTAAAAGAATAGTGAGTAGCTTATTCTTAACATTTCCTTTTTGTGTATTTTATAGCCGGAGTTCATTGACATCATCAAGGCTGCTGAGGTGAAGAAAAGCGCCTAAGGTCTTGCACGCGATTGGAATTTTGCAGTTTTTGATCTAGGACTTCCAATGCAGTAGACTTGTATCAAGTCAATGTCTTGTGTACTCTTTGTTGCAGTTTGAAATTTACATAACATGTACAATAAAATTGACAAATATTGCACTACCCTACTTAAGTTTTGGCTGCGACAAAATTGTTTAATAAAATTAAAATGTGCATCTGATGACATACCTATCCTATGACTAGTATTCTTTTGGTGGAAAATCCCTTGATTGGTGATCAATTTATTTTAGGTCTTTTTTTTTTTTTTAATCTGCATGTAAATGGGGTATTTGTGTGTTTGGTGCGTTCAAAGTCATTCTCCATAAAAAATGCTTATTTGCCATTTTGTAATGTTTGGGAACTTTTTTTCCCTTGGTATTCGTGTGAACATATTGCAGTCATGTCACACACAAGATCTTAGACCAAATCATGCAAGTTGGTTTTGGTTCTAGCTATCGTGGTTCACTAATTTGTGACTATAGTCTATGCAATTTTGCAACCACTAGTTTCTTGACTTCTTCTTTCTTATTACTTCCTCCATTTCAAAATAATCTTTGGCTAAATTTTAAATCTGAATTAAGTTAGATTAATTGATATTATAAAATTAAATTTAGATATTTAAAAGTTATATGAAAAGTATTATAAATTATAATTTTTATCATATTAATATGATTGAGAAAATACATCTGAAAAATGTTAGTGACAAGTAATTTGAAACCGAAGGAGTATATATTACTCTCTCAGTCCCTAATTACTTGTTCACTTTTAAATTGACACAACTATTAAGAAAAAATAATTGACATAATGAGTTTACCATTTTACTCCTATTAATTATGAGGTGGATGAATTAAAAACTTAATATTTTCAAAAAGTTCTACCTTTTTTAAAGTAATTAATTGAGGGTATAATAGGTAAAAAAAAAATTGTTCCTTCTTAATTTGTCAAAATAGACAAGTAATTAGGAACAACTAAAAAATAAAATGTGGACAAGTAATCAGGGAAATGAAGATATTTATGAATAGTATTAAGCATTGGCGTAGTGGAAAAGTTGTATTATATGGATATGTTACCCTACGAATTTTCCTTTTATCAGCTATTTTCTTAGGATAAGATTAGACTCGTTGTCGTTTGGGAAGAGGATATATCAGAGATGCAAATAATGATGATTTGAATTTTGGGTTCAACTTTAGTAATTTTAGCCTCTATTATATTTTTGATATCATGTGTTCAAATCTACTAGTTATTGTAATTTTAATGATTTTTTATATGTAAAACTATATTTTACGTAGAAAATAGTAGATTTAGGTGAACTCTCAGCTGAATAGCTTCATCCGCCTCTAGAGCAGACATCCCAATATGAGGTGATCTAAAAGGAACTTAAGACTTAAGAGACTTTAGGTTGAATGTGATATCAATAATAATATCGCAAAGGTATAGAAAAATTATTTTTAATAGATATTCAGCTAAAAAATATTTGTGACTTATGACTATATGTCCTTTTTTTGGCCACATTTTCCTTGAGCTGACGATTTATCTTAGACAACAAACTTCTCAATTTTCGAAGGTAAAAGGTGAAATTTGCATAGACTATCTTTTTTAGATTTTACTTATGAAATTACATTTGATACGACAATAAGTCTTTTGCCTCTTGGTAACCAACACGTGATGACTGTTATGGAAATTTTCTATATATATATATAGTGACAGAACATATATACATCCAACCCAACATTATTATATATGTTCAATGAATGAATTAAATGCCATAGTTTGAAAATGAAGATTTCCAATATCTTGAAAAGTTGATTCCTCAAAAACAAGGAACATGAGACCTGCAAGTCAATTGATGATGTTTCTATTTTTCATTTCGACAAAGGTGTATGTATTATCAATTCACATGGCAGTTGACTTCATTTTCCTTTCACAAACATATATGGTCCTAAATTGGTATTTTAAATATTTTGTCACACTATTTCTTATTAGTTTGGCTTAAAATAGAAATAATAAAAATAATTTGATTTTTAATATTTTGTTTTACCTTTTAATCTTTTGTTTTACACTTAGCCGCATACTTTTCTATCGCCCACGAAAATCTCATGACGTGTTGATAATGGTTACGATCCGATCCATATGATTGAGGGAATGAGTTGTCGTCTTGAACACTCTTTTTCCTCGTAAACTAGTTTTTAGGGTTGAGTTAGATCGAATGTTTATTTCTTCACATGATACAAAAGCCATACATACTCATCGATCCTTGTTACTATGTTTATTAATATTAGGCTACATATTATGTTATTCATACTTCAGTTGACGACCATGATGTGTGGAAGAGTGTTATATTCTATGTGTATTGATAGCGGGAATTGCCTTGTGATCTTATTATACGGGTAAAAAAATTTCATGTGAGTTAGTTTTTGGGGTTGAAAAAACTCCAAAGAGCTTACTTTATTTTTTAAATTAAATTTCTAGGAGTATCCATTTAAACTACATAAAAATTGAAAAGGAAAGAGCACAACTTTTGAGGTTTGCATGAATATCTCTCGAATGACCATTAAGGGGTCGTTTGGTAGGGAGTATTAGGAGAAATAGTCCAAGTATTATGTATGGTATTATTTAGTACTATATTTGGTAGGAATTTTGGGTCTATTTATAATCAATCCATGAATTAGTTATACACCCTACATGGTATTATAAGGTGTATAACTAATACCTTCCATTTGGAGGTATTAGTTCTAATACCATTGGACTAATCTAGGTAAAGACAAAAACACCCCCTCAAATCTTTTTAATCATTTTGTTTATTTTCTTGATTTTATGTTTTATATTTATACTAATAAATTTATTTAAATAAATTAGCTTACAACTTTTATTATTTAGATATAATTTTTTGTTTCTAAAATATGAGTTATTTAATCTATTTATTATAATATAAAATATTATAATTCGACTAATATGCTAATGTTGATGTATGAATTTAAGAACAATTCATAAGTCAAATATTGCCTCTTAACGGAAATCCATTAAACATTACACAAGTAGTCTAAAACAAGAGCATATATATATATAAACATCTCGAGTATAAAAATAGTTTAATTTATTTTGCTATACTTATTATTTTTTTTTAATTTTATTTTATGATAAAGAGTTTTTTTTTTTTAATTTATTGATACAAAACAAAGTTCAATAAATTTTCTCTATAAATTACTATAGTTGTGTGACCTTTTGAGATATTAACTCCAATTTATTAAGATGACAATTATTTACTCTCATATAATTTAAGTGAGAAAATAGTGAACATGACAACAAAATTTTTATTCTCCTAGCTAGTTAAAATGCTATAAAAAAATAATATTGTCCGTCAATTATCTAGACCCAATTACATGAAATAGAAAATCTCATAATAACTCAAGGGTATAATTGGAAAGAATTTTTTTTGTAGGTAAGAAACAATGAACCAAACACTTGATAAAAATAATCCCTGCATTACTAATCCATGCATTACCAATCCCCACATTACTAATTCCTGCATTACTAATCCCCGTATTATTGATCTTTGTACCAAACAACCCCTAAATGATGTAGTATAGTAGATGAGGTTGTCAATTTCGAGTTTTGGGTATAAAATATTTTCCCGTTCCTTTTTATATGTCATTTCTTTTGATAAATAGTTGGTTCATAATATTTGTCATTTCATAAAATCAATGCATAAATTCTCGTATTGTTCCTTTTTTACCCTTGTTAGTTATTAGCCTTGAAAATATACATTTGACCAACTTAGAAAAACTAAGTAAATGATTCATGTCCATTGGTTAAATTAATCAATCAAAATAAATTAATTCATATTCATTGATTGAAAACTTGAGTTCCAAAAAATTTAAATAAGGGTAGAATAGTAAACTTACTTAGTTTTTTAATCCACGTGAAATCTAAAATGGTGACATATAAATAGAAACGGAGGGAATACATAGTGTAAATTTAAATCAATCGAAATTAAATATAAATACGAATACCTAGTGGAAAACAAGAATATTTCTTGGATGTAAGAAAGTCAAATGACCTTGTTGGCTTGCTTAGTTTGCTATAGTAACAGAAAGGGTCCTATTGTTAACAAGACTTTTGTCCCTGTTTAATTTAATTATTTTCTTATCAAAGTCAAAAGTTTCTAGTATGAAAAATTATTATAGTTAGATATTGAATTGCACTATTTTTTAAGAGTATTTAATATTCCACATGTACAAAAAAGTAGAATTAGATTAAGGTTAAATAACATTTTATGCAATGTGGACGTCTACAACTTTTTCTTCATATTAAAGTTACCTTTTTAGCTGCTATAATAAAGAGGTTCTCTTCCAATAAAATAGAGTATTTTTTTAAAAATAAAAATAAAAATGATAGAGTAGAATTAATGAACAGACAAAAAAAAAAAAAAGATTGTCATTGCTAGGCTACCAATAGGATAAAGTCAAGATTTATTTAAAAAAAAAAAATTGAAAACCAAATAAAATAAGAATATATAAATTAATAATATATAGTTTGTTGGAGTGTAGAGTTTTCACATGTCAAATCTAAAATTTGATTTTTTTGGCCTGTGAATGACATAAAGAGATTTTAGGGTCAACTCCATATATTGTAAAATTGAATGTAATTGTGTTCCAATACTTTGTACTATATAGAACCAAACTTATAACCACCTCAAAAGAATTCCGTCCATTTCTACGTGGCCAAATATTAACTTGACATATCATTTAAAGAACGTTGAATAAAATGTTAATTTTATTACTTTATTATTTAAATATAACAAATTCAATGCTTTGAAAAATAACTATAATTTATAAAAAGAGTAAATTATGAAGTAACTAATGAATTATTTTTTATTTTTAAAAATGAACCAAGTAAAAGTTAATACTTATATTTTAATATAAAATAAAAATGAACGGAGAAAATATTTTCTTAAATTTTATGTTAAATTAAAATCAGACAAGCATATTAAAACGGATAATATAGGAAAAATTCTTTTGGCCAGAAAATTTGGCCAAAATGATATTTTACCTTTTTAAATATTTTACCCTTTTACCTTTAATACCTTTTAACTAAAAAATAAAATAAATATCAGTTCATATTAAAATAAAAAAATTATAAACTTTTTAAATTTCTAGTTAAATTCTAACCAAATTTTTTGGCCATTTAGCATTACCCGATAATATATTTGTTTGGAGACTTGTAAGTCCCGTCAGCCTAGTTATTTGAACTTTCGTTGTCTAGTTTGGCAAATTGGAAGTGAATTTTCCTCTTTCTTGTTTTTGCCACTACAGTTTGACTGGCCTTCTCAAAAATTCATGCACATGGACACTTTTTATAATAATAAAAATGGGAAGTGCTAAATGACTAGAAAATTTGGCTAGAATTTAGCCAGAAAATTAAAAAAATTATAATTTTTTTAAAAAAAAACAAATTGATCTTTTTTCCATTTTTTAGTTAAAAAATATTAAAATTAAAAGGATAAAAATATTTAAAAAGGTAAACTAACATAGACAAAATATCATTCGCCAAATTTTCTGGCCAAAAAGATTTTTCCAATAATAATATTAAGTAATAATAATAATAATAATAATAATAATATATTCTTTTTTTCTTGTTATAAAAGTAATTCATATATATCTCAATCGTTATAAAAATGACTCACATATATATCCATCATTATAAAAGTGGTTCATATATATCCTTTTGAAAAATTAATTTTAAATTCATTATCTTAATTTTTAATAGGTATATATGATCTTTTTACACATGATTTTTTTTTTTTTACTTCTTTAGTGTTATTAACCTTAATTTGAGGAGAGGTTTATGAAATTATCTCTAAAACTTAATTATATTTGAATTTGTCCATTGCTTCATACAATTTTGAGGGTGACGCTTATAATTAAAAAGAATCTCCTATTTTCAAAATTTTAAATTCAATTTTTTAAATTAAAATAGAGAGATTTCAATCGTTTCATTGTATTTAAATTCTTGCCGAAAAGTTTTATTTTAGTAAATTTTATCCATATTCATTTAATTTTATTTAAAGTTAATTACATGACATTCGTTATTTTAGACAATTTTTTTGTAGTAATTATTTTAAACATTTTATTTCATATATTACGTTATCCTTATGTCAAGACTTACGTATGGAAATAAATAAATAAATGTGTTATCTGCTCCTCCTTTTTCTTTTAATTTTAATAATAAAAAGGCCCACCACATATAAATTATACAAATATTTTTGCCTCCATGAAAATTGTAAGCTTTACACATGGAGTGAAATAACACTAATGCCTTAATGGTGCTACCTTACTTGCAACCAATTGTCTTTAAGCAGCTAATCAGACACCCAGCACAAAAAAAACATAAATATAATACTCATCTCACTTTTCGAGAATCAAATTACATAAATTTTAATAAATGTTTTAAAATGTATTATTTTAACATAAATTAATCTTTAAGTCATTTTTTAATTAAAATGTATAAAAGTTAAAAAGATAAAAATATTCAAAAAAGTAAAATAACATAGATAAAATATCATTCTGGCCAAAAGGATTTTTTCAAATATAATTTCCTCTGTCTAACAACAATTGTCCACTCTTGATTTGACACACTCCTTAATAAGCAATTAATAATAGGGGTAATATTACTGTATTATCCTTTAACTTTATTAAATTTAATGTTTTACAAAATGTGTTAGATGATAAATAATATTTAATATGAAAATAGACACAAAAGATAAATTATCTCTTGATTTTCTAAATTAGACAAGTATTATTGGACAACTATTTTTAGTATAGTGGACAATTATTATTGGACGGAAGGAGTATAACTTACTACTCCCTATGTCCCTAATTACTTGTCCTTTTTTCCCTTTTATAATTATCCTTAATTACTTGTTCATTTTGACAAATCAAAAAAGGACAAAAATTTTACCTATTATATCATCAATTAATTACTTTAAAAAAGATAAAATTTCTTGAAAATCTTAAATTTTTAATCCATTTACTTTATAATTAATAGGGGTAAAATGGTAAACTCACTATATTAATAATTATTTTTTTAATAGTTGTGTCAATTTAAAAGTGGACAAGTAATTAGGGACAGAGGGAGTATATTTTTGATATATTTTTCGTTCATTTAAGTTTTAAAGTATTAAGTTAGTCTAACTTGATTTGACTCCAATGATTAGTGAAATTGGCGCTCATAAAATAAAATATGACAAGTAAATATAAATAAAAGAAAGATTCCATAATATAATAAAATAGTTGATTTTTTTATTTTGTATTTAATTAAAAATATTAATTAATCTTAAAATTATTTATCTCACTATATATACTAACATAATGTATTAGTTATCTATATAAACTATGAAAATAACTAACCCTATAAAATATTACAATTCATTAAAATAGTTTTATCTATTTTATTCCCTTACCAAACAATACCTTAATTTTTTATACAGCGCTACATTTATTGTTAACCAGTAAATTTAGTAGTCCACACAAAATATAAATAGTCTCCAATATCAATAGTTACACTTATGATCCCAATTTTTTTGTTTAATTCAGTATTTAATATTTATATTAAAATTTGATTAAATTTAAATTTATAAGGATCCTATTTATAGGAAACACTATCTATAAAAATATATATTCAAAATTCAAATACAAGACATCTGATTAAAAAAAATCAATCTCATTCAATACACTACATTCTTTAGTTGATTGATACCAAAGTCTTAATAAAAGTCAGACTACATAAATTCTCATAATTAGGTAGCTTTGATTAAGTTTATCCAAAACTAATATTAGTATTAAAAAACAAAGAAGATGCCAACAAAAGCAACAATATATTTGAAAAAGAAGGGTGTACATACCTATCTTATTCTTATTTTGTGCAAGTAAGATCCAAAGAAGACGTTGTATATTCAGACTTTACTCTTAGCTATTATAAGTAAGGTTTGTAAAAGATAGTACACACAAATAATTTCGTCAAACATAATCACACAAATTAAATAATAACATTTTATATAAAAAGATTGTATATACTTATTCTATTCTTATTTTGTGTATTTTGTGAAGTAAGATCTAGATAAGGCGTTGTATATTTAGACTTTACTCATAACTACGATAAGTAATGTCCGTGGAGGGTAATGCATACATATAATTTCTTAAATATTATGTTATATCAAACAATATCACATAAATTAAGACGGATAGATGGAGTATACTTCTAGATTATTTTTTTTAAATCTAATTATTATTTTTTGAAAGTTGATGATTAAATTTAGTGCACTAAATGCACACATTTGTCTTCTTGTACAAGTTGCACAGAGCCAGCAGCCAAAAGAAATAAAGAAACCTTTATTAAAAAAGAGGATAAGTTTTAAAGGCTCTAAATAAAAGCTAAATTGGTCCCTACACTCCATTCACTATTTGCCTTTTCACTCTTTCTTTTAGAAAAAATTAACCAAAAATAGTTCTTTGGCCCTTGTATTTGGAGGTCAATTCAACATGATCCTTTATATATTTTTTTGTAATAATTTTGGCCATTTAGGTTTGTAAAAGTAGGTTTATTTGATCGCCGTAAAGTATTTAATAAATTTTAATTTTTAGATTTACACAAATAAAGTGTAGTTTGATGCATCAAACATCTTGTGTTTATAAAAGGTTTGAAGAAGGATTGAATACCAAACTATGGAAAAAAAAAGAATTTAATATGAATTTACATTTATAAATTTTAAGAAAGAAATGTATAATTTCTTAAAATTTCTGCTATTTTTAATCTATTATATAAGTTTGATGGAACATTTTTGAGGTTTACTTTCATGATGTTCTAGTTGAAAAAATTTCCTTCACAATTTTATAAAATTTATTTGCAGTTTTTATTGGGAATGTATTAGTGGAAAGAAGTTATTATATAGTGAAGCATACTCCCTATGTTCTATTTTTGACATCTATTAAAAAAATTAATTAGTGAGTTTATCATTTTACTTCTATTAATGAATAGAATTTCAAAATAAATTTACTCAATAAAGAGGTTCTATCTTTTTCAAAAACATTAACTCTCTAAATAAATTGATGGTATATAATAAATAAAAAATATTGTGTTTTCTTAATTTTTCAAAAGTGACAAAGTAATAAAAAAACAAATAAAAAATTAAAACTGGACAGGTAAAGAGAGACCGAGAGAGTATATTTAAGGGACAACTTCATATATATCTCAAAATATAAGGATTATTTTTATCATTTTCTTGCGTATACAGTTATTCTATAAGTTATATGTGTATTATATTTTTTTATCCCAATTTATATAATACACTTTTCTTTTTGATCTATCTAAAAAAAATAATATATTTCTTTATTTAGTAATAATTTAATTTTAGAAATATCCATTTTAAACTATAATCTTTTTCCCTTTTTTAAATTTCACTCGAACAAATTATATAAATCGAGACAGAGAAATTAATATATGATTAACAAATCATATTAACTAAGACAAGAGGGAAGGTCAAAGTACACTTTTGTAGATTTTGGCCTTTGTGATTTTTTTATTTTATTTTTATTTTTTTCTTACAAGAGATTCTCGTGAAAGACAACCCAACAAAGTGCCAATTTTTTTTTCCCAACACATATATAAACTACATTTCTTTTTGTTCACACTTCATATTTTTGGCTTTTATACATTTTCCCCCTTTTTTTGAGTTTATATATGTAAACCCAAAAGAATCAATTCAATCACTATTCATTTTTTATAAGAGTTTTCTTTCTTACAAAGATTGAAACTTTGGTTCATAAATTTTAATGGGTTCTTGTTTAAGTGTTCGAATTAAAGCAGAAAGTCCTCTTCATCATGGTAATTTTTTATTAATTTTATCTGTTTTTGTTTTCTGTTCTTTATTCCACTGTCTTGTTATCAGAAAGTTACGAGTTTGAGCTGTGAAAATAGTATAATAGACTTTTGTGGTTTGGGTTTTGTTGGGTCATTGCCGGAGTTTAGTGCATCGGGATATGTGCTTACTTTTGTGGTTCGGGTTTTGTTGGGTTATAGCCGGAGTTTAGTGCATCGGGATATGTTTTTACGAGTTTGAGCTGTGAAAACAGTATACTCCCTCCGTTTTACAAAGAAAGGTCTAGTTTCACTTGACACAAAATTTAAGAAAATAAAAATTTTTTTTGAATCTGTGGTCCTAAATTAAAGTTATGTCAAATGTATAAAATTGTATTTTAATCTTCTGGCTTTAAACATGTCATGTGTAAAATTGAAATTAAAATGTTACAAAAAAAAAAAGAGGTCATTCTTTGTAAAACGAAGAGATTAATAAACTTTAGTGATTTTTGATTCAGTTAGCTAGATATGTTTAGAGATTATTAATGGGACTGGAAAAATATAGATTTTTTTTTTGATGCTATTTGTGGAAACTTATGAGTAATCAGCTGGGATTTTCTTTCTATTTTTAGCTCCTGTTTGATTATAGATTTTGAAATTGGAACTTGAAAATTTGAGTTTTTGAAGTTGTGATTTATGAGAATTTGAACTTATGTTTCGAAATGCATTTTAGTTGGATTTTTTTTTTTTAAAAGCTTTGTGAGTGAAAATTCCAAAAGTTCGAACACTCCTCTGCGACCGTTATTGTAAACTTGATAATATATGAAGATCGAACAAATTTTCTAAAATCTGATCCGAAATCTATGGTCAATCGTTGGCTAATTGTTAAGTAAAACCCATAGTCTCTAGTGTTTATTGGATTGATTGGAAGAAATTCTGTAAGAAGTTTATGGAACTATTTCTTAGTTATATCTGGATTTTGGATGGTGCCTATTTTAGTGAGATTACTCGCGGTATCTGTGTTAGTGAGAGGTAGTAGGTATCTTGTGGAATTGAATTAGAGCACTCGAGCTGGCTTGAGTACCATAGTTATAAAAAGAAAGAGGAAGAAAGAAGTAAAGCATTTTGCTTAGGCTGCTGTCATTATTCAACACTCTTGTAGATAATTGCTATGTTCAAGATTCTAAATTTTAATTAATTCGATAAATGAACATGATATTATTGGATAAAAGTAACAAGTTTTTTTTTAACAGGAGCAAGTGATGGAAGAGAGTTGAGTAGTAGGCATTCATATTCATCGGCTCCGTTGACTCCTCGTAGTCAGAGTGAAATTCTGGAATTGTCGAATCTGAATAGCTTTAGTTTCAATGAACTCCGAGTAGCCACAAGGAACTTCCGTCCAGATAGTGTGTTGGGAGAAGGTGGTTTTGGTTGTGTGTTTAAGGGTTGGATAGATGAGAATACGTTTAAAGCTGCAAGGCCAGGGACTGGATTAGTTATAGCTGTAAAGAGATTGAACCAAGAAGGCTTTCAAGGTCACAAGGAATGGCTGGTATATAAGCTTTTCCCTTTAAAATTTTCGATGATCGTTATATTAAAGACATAGGAATTGTTTAAGATAGATCATTTTTCCATCTGTAGTTAGCTGATCATGTTTCCTATAATTCTTGATCTTAATATGTTGATTAATTGTTTGCTCGGTAAACTTTAACTACAGGCGGAAATCACTTACCTGAGCCAGCTATCTCATCCTAATCTCGTGAAGTTGATCGGATATTGCTTAGAAGATGAACACAGGCTTCTGGTGTACGAATTCATGCCGAGAGGAAGTTTGGAAAATCATCTATTTAGAAGTAAGTATAGCTCGTCTAAAACCATAATTCCGTATTTGAGGCAGGGGGATCCACAGTATGATATATGGATTCATGGGAACCCGATTGCTTTTTTCTAATCCATGTATAAGAATAAGAAATCTACTAAATAGCTATAAATATTTTACTGTTAACTTAGTTTGTTATTAGGAACCATGAACTTCAAATCTTGAATCTGCATCTGATATGGGGACATCCGGTAATATCATCCATGTAATGTCATGACAACCTTTGGTACATCTTGAACAGGGAGTACTTATTTCCAACCACTATCATGGAATCTCCGGATGAAGGTTGCTCTCGAGGCAGCTAAGGGACTGACATATCTCCACAGCCCAGAAGCTAAAGTTATATATCGGGATTTCAAATCATCTAACATTTTGCTTGATGCTGTATGTGAAACACCTTTAGAATTTAGTCTTTTAAAGGTTTAAGAATGTTTCTGTAGTCTTCTTACAATCTTTCCATGCCATGAATTGACAGAATTACAATGCAAAGCTTTCTGATTTTGGATTGGCGAAGGATGGGCCAATCGACGGTAAAAGCCATGTCTCTACTAGAGTAATGGGTACCTTTGGCTATGCTGCTCCCGAGTATATGGCCACAGGTAATATACAATTTCAATTTACTCCTAATTGTTGTTATGCTTTACTTAAGTCGAGGGTCTGTTGGAAACAACCTCTCTACCTTTATGTATGTTGTTGTATTTTCAATTTACTCCTTCAACTGTTTCTGTCCAGACATGGCCCTATTCACCCACATTTGTTTTCGTCTGAATGTTTGGCATATATATATATATATATTTCGGTTATGTTTCTCTTGAGAGTTATCTCCTCTATTTAGTTCTTGATAGTCGTCTATTTGTCTAATTTGCAAGTCTTTCATACTCGGGAATATCAATACTATGTGTTTTGAAAGAAATTGCAAGTGTAATGCTATTTGGTTTGTTCTGTTATATATCCCTATTCAACAAAAATCTAATCCCCTCGAGTTTATCGCTGTTCTTTATCCCTTATTTAATCATTTACGTCTTTCTGTTTACATGTCCGGCTTTGAAACTTCCCCTTTCTGCTCTGATATCCTGGAGTAAATTTTTTCTCAGCTTCTGATTGTCACCTCACATGTGTAGGTCATATAACCGCCAGAAGTGACGTATACAGTTTCGGGGTTGTTCTTCTAGAAATGCTGACAGGCCGTCGAGTGATTGACAAAAACCGCCCCCACGGGGAACATAATCTGATCGAATGGGCTAAGCCTTTCCTTACTAGTAAACGTAAAGTCCTCCGTATTATGGATCACCGTATAGAAGGTCAGTACTCAGTGGAAGGAGCACTGAGAGCAGCACTTCTTGCAGTCAAATGCCTGGCATTAGAACCCAAATTCAGGCCCAAAATGCCCGAGGTCGTAAAGGCATTGGAGCAACTTCAGAACTTAAACGAATCAGGAAGTCTCAAACGCGACACCACGCAAAGGAAGCATCACAGAACCTCTACCGATGAAGCTTCAAGAAGAACTACGTCTTATCCGAGGCCAGCTGCTTCTCCCCTTGTTACATGAATGGAGAATGAATGACAACATCTTTAACCATACACACACTACCTGAACCGATACGAAACGATGAGACGACTTACTTGGTGAACATATATCGATATCTGTTGATAGAGCACGAAGAGTAACTGATCAAATTCGCAGACATTTCTATGAGAAGAAATGCTTATGATACTAGACTGAAATCTTGGAATCTAGGAACTATGTTGTAAATTTGTATCAATTATCTTAGCAATCTACAGTTCTTATTTTGATCTAGCCGGAAATTTAACATTGATGTTTTTCTCACACATCCATGCTAAATTGACTGTTGTTGATCATCTTTTGAGAGCCAAAGATGTGAAGAAAAGGACTTTTTAACATTTTTGTACTGCTTTTTGAGAATCTTATACATGTCTGTGATGAATTTAAATGGAGTAACATGGTCGTTAAGAATTCATATAACTAATTCAAACTTGTTTGAGACTTGACAGTTGTTTTGAGAATCTTGTAGTTGATCCGATATGATTTTGAGAATATGAAAGGAAAGAATTACACCAACTTGATGAGTATTGACAACTTACCTTTAGTAAGTATTTACACCAACCTGATGAATACAATGATACATGTCTTCATATACATTCTTATCACTAAAATTGTAGTTTATTAATACACATCAGATGATTGGAATATTGACAACATTATGTGGTTTCTTCGCACGTGTCATAATTTTAGTAGATAGAGTCATTCGTTGCTGGTGATGGTAGGTGGTAGATATCTAGAAAATTTAATCGAGGTGCACACAAACCTTCTAATTATATATAAAACAAAAGAATTGGACTATTAGAAGAATCTGTGTGTTACATTAGTCGTCATAGTTTTGGTTGTACTCCCTATATCCCAATTTTATATTATACTTTGTGATTTGTGATGTCTATAATTATTGTTTAACAACAATTATTCATGCTATCTAATACAAGTTTTAGAATCCAATTTTGTTTAGTACTATTATTTCATATTTTTCAACAATAAAATTAGATAAAATATATAAGTGAAACAATACTTATTTAAGACTCTTGTCCAGTCAAATAGTGTTACACAAAATGATAACGTTTATTTCAAATCAATCATTTTTATGATTGGTCAAATATCAAAGCTATTTTTTAGAAGGATACAATTTAAGTACCATGATCTGTGATAGGGCACACATTAAAGTGATAGAGTAGATCGATTACAATTATTCATCGAATTTTAAATTATATGTCATGACTTTGTAATAAGTTAAATATAAAAGTACAATAACTTTTCCAACAAAATCCAACGACACCAAATCGTCGAACCCTCTGGCCACTTCACAAACATAGTCCTTAAAATAGTTATTACCGTATAATTTGAACGTGATAATGATTATTTTTCAATCCTAAAAAAATGTCTCTTCTTGAAATTTATATTTGTTTGAGTAATTCTATTGTTGGAATTTATTCTTGACCATATTGTTACTTTTACACTCAGTTGTATGAATATGTAAAATTTAGGATTTTCAATGCTAGCAAGAAAGGGAGGAAAACGATAATCAATTTAAAGTGAGTAAACAAAATTTCATATATTCGATCTCGTCGATACATATAGGATTTGCAGAAAGTCGTATTCCATGAAAGTCATATCATTTCATATTTTTTTCAGTTTCTTTTATTTACCCAACTTAATTTTTTTTTAAAAAACTACTAAATTATTTATTTTCGTACAAAATAATCATTCGTTTTGGTTTTTGACCATGCTACGACGTCGTTTTGGGCATGCTGCAGATAAACAATAGTTTTACCTTCCATTTGATTTTTGGGGGTTTAAGGGAGGTTTTTGCAGCCGAAAAAACTCACAGAAGCAATATGTTGGGGAGAAGATTTATCTCCTTCTTGCGTCGCACTCCATCAGCGTAAGATAATTTTAAAAATTTTTTTTTTGATGCCATTAATGCATAATAGTTAAATTTTCTGTTGTATATAGATGTTAATTATTGTGAATGTATATAACAGGGGATTAAGGTCAATATGAAAAAAAAGGTTAAATTTTTGTGGGGAAATTGTAGTTTAATGAATTATTTAGTGTTGGGATCAAATGGGTTTTCATAGGGTATAGAGGATTTATTGAGTTTATCCCAATTGATTTGGTGTTGAGGTATTAGTTGATTGTGGAGGCGGATCCAAAATTTGAACTTTATGGGTTCGGGTTGATGCTACTGAATCTAACTGACCATTTGAGTTACTAGGTTCCGGAATTTAATATTTGTGCATAGTTAATAGGTTTCTGGACATAAATACAGAATCAAAAGTAAACTAGAGCTACTGTGTTTGGTTGAATCTATAGTGCATTCGCCCTTTGGTTGACTGATTGATTGATTGATATGATGTAGTTCGGGAAAAGTGGAAGGGGTATAGATGATTTATAGAGTCTATCCCAACTGATTTGGAGTTGAGGTGTTAGTTGATTGCAGAGCCAGATCCAAGATTTGAACTTTATGGGTTCAGGATGATGCTACTGAATCCAACTGATCACTTGAGTTACTGGGTTCGGATTTAAATATTTGTACATACTTAATAGGTTTCTTAACTAGAGCTACTGTATTTGGTTGAATCTCTAGTGTATATTGTGCATCAGCCCTTGGTTTACTTACTGATTGATTGATATGATGTAGTTCGGGAAAAGTGGTGGCAGAGGAAGGGAAGGCAAAGACATGGGGGCGAAGGATAGTGTCAGGGACCTTGATTTGCTTAACTGGAGGCGTTGCTCTAAGTGCTCTTGATGATCTCTCCATATATCATAGCTGCAGCAGGTTTGCTTTTTTCGCTACCTCTTATCCCTGTGATTTTGATAATATGGGAGAAGTGATTGTTTGGGAAGGCTCCTGCCTTTTTGATTCAGATTGACCTCGAGAACGCCAAATGAATATTCGAACTTGTTTTATAGGATGTGGTATATGATACTTCTATAATATGATATTGCGCTTCAAGGCTCTTCAAGTTGGAATTTATTTTCTCTAGGTGTATTTTATCTGCTCTTATTGGCAAGATAGTGGTGAAATCATATTTTAAGTAGAAATTAGGAATTCCCTGTAAGTGTTAAATGAGGGAAGAGTTGTGAAGTTAAGGATTAATTTGATGCTGTACTGCCATTCAAAATAGACCTTGCCCAATGATTTAGTTTAAATTGCAAAGGCAGTACATAGCGCAATGTGTGGGGTGGGCACGTCAGTAGTTAAATCCCAGCCTGAAAACCAAGTCTGGTATTTTAATTGGAGATGGGTAGAGGGACGACCCATTATCCACCGAGTTTCAAAGGTGAAAAGAGCAAAATTAAAGGTTATTTTTTTGAGATGACACTTTCCTAGAATTTTCCTCTTTTTAGCTTTGAAATTCGGTGGATAATGGGTCTTCACTCTACCCTTCTCCAATTAAATACCAGACTTGATCTTATTAAAAATTATATTTTGAATAGATCTTATCTTCACATTTAGATCGCACAAAGAACCTTGACTCTAGTGAGTTGAGCTTTTCTATGATATAGTTTAAATTGCTAGCTAATGTGATGGTTAAAAGTCCAAGTACTTTTGGGATGCTCTCGACCTTCTACCGCAATCTGTCTCAGAGGGCACATTTTGTTGCTCCAAAATTTGTTTTCCTTTCTCTCTACCTCTTGGTGCTGCTTGCTCTAGGTTAAAACAAAGGGGCATACCTCTCAAAAATGTTACTCAAATCTGGTAGACCTGAAAATATGTTGCTACTAGTTTTAGATACAATAGTTAAATACAATAGGGACTGCTGGAGTCAGTGATGGTAGTGATGCATTTTGAGTTTGTGGAGGCTGATGTTCCAAAAACAACAACACACCAAAGGATTCCCACAAGCGGGTTCTGGGGAAGGTAGAATATACACATGACTTAACCCCTACCTTTACAGGGTAGAGGGACCGTTTCTGATAGACCCTCAGAGACTGATTTTCCATTTTGAGAAATTCATCTTGAGTAACAAAATCAGATGAATCTACAAATTGCAATTAGTAAAATTCACATGGTTCCTTGCATCCCCAGTATGCATTCATTCCTTTCACAAAGTTAGCAAGTCCCCAAATGAATGGTAGTATAGTAGATTGCTTCCCGCACTTTAATGTGTTCAATTCTGTCCAATTTTTTTCATCAGCCTACTGTCTATTCCCTCAAAGATTTCATTCATTTTGACTTTTAACATTTTCAATCATTGTATCAAAAGTTCCACAATGTACCTCACTGTTCCTGGATGCACAAAGGCTTGTCCTCTGTTTCTTTATAGTAGACCTGCTTCTCCGATTTCCTTCCTTGGACAATCCGCTTCCATCAATGTCTTCGAAAGAGTTCTGTTGATTATCTTTTTTTACAATATCGGTGGAATCATTGGTCCGGGTAGTTTTCAGCATTCCAAATCAACATTGCTACTGTTGATGGAAACCACATCTTCTTCTAATTTTTGGCTTAGAATGATAACCCCTGATATTCACATTGATCTGATTAGCCACATTTAGAAGTTACTTTGGGTAGATGACATGAACCAAGGAAATTTTGTTAGTATGATTCGAGACATATTGTTATTTGGGACCAATCTAGTACTAACAAAATTTAGAGTTGGTCGAGCCTTGCACCACATATTTGTACCCTTAGGGGTCGTTTGGTGTGAGGGATAAAAATAAATAGTGATGGGATAAATTTTTTGTATCTTGTTTGGTTGCCATGTTTGGGATAACTTATCCCACCATTTATATCATAGTGATGGATAAGTTATCTCATATACATGGTGGGATAAGTTATCCTAGGATAGCTAACCCCATGATAACTTGTTCCCAACCAAACGACTCCTTAATTCTACCTTTTAGCTAGTTTGCACCAAATGGGCAGTCTTTTTTCCATTAAATCCAGATTTGGAATTTTGAGAAATGCTAAAGTTACCTCATCATCGACATCAAAAAGGGTGTAGAGTTCATTGATTTTTGCTGATGAGTAGTCGATAATGTTGCCTATTATAGTATATACATTGGTGTTCTCATCTAGGTTATTATAAAACTCGACTAAATCCCCATAAATGTTAGCTCCTTGCAAACTCCTCCCATCTCTAATGGTTGATGAAGGCATTTTCTATGTCGTCTTCAGGGTCAAAATCCATTCCTTTTCCCTCAACTGGGGTTTTACTAGCGTGAGACCTTGTGTCACTAGGATGAAGTTGACTTAGATGAAGTAGAGTTTTGTGCCATGGTAAAGGAGAGTAGAAGCGAGAAAACAGAACTCTGGTTGGAGATATGTTGATTTCGATGGAGAATAGAGAATTTTGGTGATCTAAACGTTAAAAATCAAATTATTCTTTGAACAAATTCCCCCCTCTTTTAGTCTTACATTGACATGTTTTCCCTAAAAATAATAGCTACAAATGCATCTATGACAAACAATGATGCATTGGTTTGTGGGTTAAGGAGCAAGGGGTGGAAAAAATCGATGAACTCTACAACCTTATGATGTCAATGATAAGGTAACTCTAGCATTTATCACAACTCCAAATTTGGATTTGATGAAAGAAACACTATGCCCATTTGGTGCAAACTGACTAAAAGGTAACATTAAGGGTACAAATATGTGTTATAAGACTTGACCAATTCTGAATTTTGTTAGAAGTAATTGGTCCCAAATACCAATAATTCTAGAATCTTTACCAACTGAATTTCCTTGATTTGTGCCAGCTATTCAAAGAAACCTCTTAATGTGGATAACTAGATTAATGTGAATATCGAGGGTTGCTGTTTTAAGCCACAATAACAAGGTTGGTTTTGAGTGATGAGTTTTACCAGGACCAATAATACTTGACAATGTCTAAAAAAGGTAATCAATTAAACTCTTTGGAGGAAATAGATAGTCCAAGGGAGAAGAAGATCCACTATACAAAAATAGATGACAAGTATTTGTGTCTCTAAGCTACCAGCTAATGCCATTCCATAAACTTATACACCTGCTCTTATATCCTCACAATGTGTTCTTTCCCACTACAATAGTGCAACTACCCTTGCCAATCCAATGCTTGCCTTTGTATTCCTTGCCACTGGAGGATTTTGTTCCATGTGGAAGCAGATATCTCACACTAATCTTCACTACACCGATAACATATCAAATTATCCACCATACCCCAAAGAACTATTTTTACTCTTGTATATAACTTGCCATAAGCTACCAGCCTAAAGATGAATATCCACCTTGGAGAGCCATGATTGTTACGTACTAATCTTTTCCTAGGCACCTTGAGGAAATCCCTCTCAGCTTTAGATGCATCCTTTTTTATGGAGAAAGCTTGCATCTGCAATAGATCACTGGCCAAGTAACCAACATCTTCAAAGTGTTTGATGGCCTTTATGATATTTTTTGCACCATCAAGGAAGCCTGCTTAGTATTAATTTAGTCATGCCATCCTACCCGTCCCGTATTATATATGAACCTGAACTCAAAGTTTGTCCTTTGTACACAGGTTACAAAATAGTTTGCATATTGCTGCTCTATACCAAGTTAGGATGTCAAGAATATTTAAGCCACCAGCTAATTTTTGGATCACAGAATTTGTCCCAAGCTAAAAAAGCAGATACTGGAGAACCTCCCGTCCATAAGAACCTCCTGCATAGTGCTTTAATCTGTTGAACAATCTTCTTAGGTAAAATAAAATCTGAGGCCAAAACATTTGTATTGAGAACAAAACACTTCTGATCAGTCTTTCTAAAAAAACAAACACTTCTGATCAGTTGTACTATGGCTGCATAAAACAAGAACTTCACTGTTCATCTTGTAATTCCACACACTCATTTCTCTGAAATATTGGAGCTAATTATAACTGTCCTTTAATGGTTTCTGGAATCCTATATGTGATGTCAGCTACCACGATCTTACAAATTTCCTTCTTGCTCAAGGCACATGGAAATATTTCAGTTGAGGAAAACGGTGATGCTTTACAGAACACTGATTTTGTTTTCACGTTTCACATACTTCTGTAGTAGTAAGTGTGTAATACAAAAACACATTGATATCTATATTTTCTTGGGTGGCAATGAGGATAGGGGTAGCAAGGGTCTTGGATAGGGGATAACTGTGTCTTTCGTGGTTATTGTTATACCAGTTTCTTGTTTCATCCTTCATTGTCTGGTCTTGCAGCAAGGCCTTGGAAAGAGCCAGTAAGAACAAGCCGATTATAGATGCCATTGGGGAGCCCATTGTTAGAGGTCCTTGGTATAATGCATCACTAGCAGTAGCTCACCAAAGGCAATCTGTATCATGCACATTTCCCGTCTCTGGACCCCAAGGCACCGGAATTTTTCAGCTGAAGGCAGTTCGTAATGGAGGTTGGTGCTGTTCCTTAAATACTACTTTGAGCAGACATTCTCCATCTTGTTTTTCGTTTCAGAAATACGTTCTGAAATTTGGACATCCTTTATTCTAGTTTTTCAATCCCAGATATATCGGTTGTGAATATTTAAGCCGTAGTTGTTAGTCATGGTGGTGATAAGTTCAAAATGCTCTTGCAAAGATCCAAATCAATGCCATTATCAACAGAGAAATCTATTGAGTAAAACAGTACTTATTTAGGTCATTTAACAAAGAATCTCTTTTTCCATTTTTAACAACTTTTTGATTTCAACTTCCCATGTGGCATTTTTAAGACCACAACATTAAAGGACATTTTGATACATCCTAGTATCTTTTATTTAAGACCACAAGATTCAAAAGCCTTCTTTACTACTTAAACTTCGTACCAAGTCAAAACCAGGGAGTATATTTTTACTGTCGTCTGTCTTTTACTTGTAACAAAAAACAGTATCTTTAGATTGCTTAGCTTTCCATTAAGAAATGAGGATACTGGAATGTGACTAGCTAGCTATTCCTTAATAATGAGGATGTTCCAAGAAGTGGTGTTTTTTTTTTTTTTTTGTATGAATTGTTGTCTAATTTCATTCAAAAACGAAACTTGAACTTATATAGAATCCAATTCGAAAATCATTTATATTTTTGATCATTTCTTAGATTCCGTTGAATTGTATAGAATCCATTTCTAATTTTAAAGAGAACAATGACCTTAACTCATTAGCTCAACTTTACTGTAGAGAAAAGATTAAAAGAGAAAACTGGTTTATTGTTTGCATAAACATGTTCATAATTGTCTCAACATTACTTGTTCTACATATTTAACTAGTACTGCTGTTTAATATTTGGAGCAGAGGATAAATGGTCATCATTTTTACGGGCAAGCGACTGGGAGATACTCATTATGGAAGCTCTCGTCCATGTCCCGGGGAATGAAGAGAAGCAGCAAACTTTTCGGATTAAGGTTTCAGATGACCTACCTCCACCAGCTAGTAATGCATGCACGGACTGCATACCTCAGGAATCATCGGGTAATGTGGATAAGAAATGACCAAGATTCGTTCTGCCATGGCTCCGAGGGGATTTTTTCTTTCTCCATACAAATCATTCACATCATAAGAGGTTTGTATTTTGGACCCTTTGAAATTTTCCATTTCCAAGGCACCAAATCTATATATTTCCACAATAGATCGCGTAATTGGTGATTCTTTTAAATGTTGAAGCTATGTTATTGTCAAAGTTGGAGAGGAAGAAGAACGCCATCATAGAGGGATCAACGTGTAAACTTGATCTGTATTTGATTTACTGGAATAAGTTCATCATCAAAGTGTAGATTTTGGCAAGAAAAGGCAAACGTTTATGTGGGTTTGACCTATACAATAAATGGTTTCAATGTTGTTCACTTGAAGATGAGAAAAGTTCATTTGCATTTTTTTTCTGCTTTGATTTAAAAGTCAATTCTTGATCTTTTTTTTTTTTTTTTTTACCATAGTATTCCTACTTATTACCTTTGAGCGTGACTCGAACGCTCAACCTATATGTTTATGGTGGAGGTGTTCAATTATTTGAACAAGCCGGAACAATCATATGATTAAAGTAAATAATTTAAGATAATTTTGAAAATGCTTTATAGTACTGTACTCTAATCTAATTTAAGTGTCTTACTATTCTTTTTAGCGTATTTTAAAAAATTGTCACTTTTAAATCCACATATTCAAATAGCATTTGGTACATAAAACATTAGCTTAAGACTATATGATCCAAAAGTTTTCATTATTTGTATTAAATTTTCGTGCTAAGTCAAACTAACAAACATAAACCGAAACAAAGGAAGTAATACGAGGAAATGATATGTTATGATCACTTGCAATTTTAAACAGAAGAAAACAATTTTTTTTTTATCTCTTATATATTGTTTTTAGAACTTTTTTTGTGTGTTAAAAGACATTCTCTTATTAAAAAAACATGAAAATTAAAATAAATTTATGTTGATTCTCAGCACTTTCGAATTAACTTGTCCCTCACCAACTAGGCTGTGTAGCGGTTGAACAAGTCATTAAATAAAAGCTAATTAGGTGTGAACTCTATTTCTTTGACCAAATACAATTCAATTTAATTCTAACGTATGAAGTTTCCTAAAAGTGACAAAATGATGCGTTTACAAGCCAATCAATTTTTTGACAACAAGGTTTCATTTAAAGAAAATAAATGATGTTTTACTCACTATTCTGTGTTTTTATCAAACTCCGGTTAGTTTAGATTTACATCAGGTAAAACTTATTTACAGAAAAATTGCTTTCTACGAAGTAACATATTTTAGTTTTTTTTTTTTTTTTTGAATTTAAGATTCTGATCAAAGTGGAGAAATTTTGTCATTTCACCATAACCTTTATCGATTAATATTTTGTTATTTTCCAATGTCAATTGCCTTACTTGTGAATGATCAAGTCGGTTGTCTACACGATCAAAGTCAAAATATTTAAGTCACATAAGACGAAAAGTGACTTTCCTCAGACAATTTTACTTATCACCTTATTAAATAGATGATCCAAAATAACTACTATCATTTTTAAAAAATAAAATTTAATAGAGTATACTTTTCTCATTTGGATCTCAGTAATAATTATTTTTGAAAGTAATTAACGTAGAAAATCTAACTGAAGAATACACACACATTTCAATATTATAATTACTTAAATTAACTCTTTTTTTAATTTATGAAAGAAAAATTTAAAAACTTATAAACAAAAAATAACAAAAATCCAGCTTAAAAGCGTGAGATTCCCTGAAAAAGGATCATACATAATTACAGAAAGTACTGGCTGGAATCAGTTGATGTATGAATTGACAATCTGTCAATTGCAAGTAATTTTTTTGTTTTTATTTTTACCCTCTATCCCGTACTCATTTTAGAGTCTAATTAATTTAAATTTACATATTTCTTCTGTTTCATTTCTGTTTCATATTAATTGATCATTATATTAAATATAATTTTTTATATTAATTGATCACCTTACTAAATTAAAAAAATATTAGTTAATTTTTTTTACTATTATCTTTGCAATTAATTCTTTTTGAAAGTGTTCACATTTATTTGTAAAATCCTAAGAGATTTTTTAGAGGGCGAATTAGTAAACTTATGACATTGATGAAGTATAAGCCCTGGTGAAAGACGAAGGCGGAAAATCAAAAGAAAATAGTATCTCAAAAGGTGGAAACAAGACCAAATAAAATTTGATAATCAAGAGGTAAAATTCATTCATTAAATTGCTTACGATTTCTTAAATACCATGTAAAATAGAAAATGATCCGAAGGGAGGAAATATAAAAAAAATAATAAATACAAAACATAATATATAAATTTAAGACTTTTAATTAAGAGCGAAATAATTTTATCTATCTCATAACAACCATAAATAAATACAAAGAATTAAAAGATGGTTCCCCACTATACCAGTCAACTCACTTATTGTCTTATTATTGTCTTAAAAGACTAGCTAGAATCTCTTTGAATTCTTCCACCACCATTTTTGAATGTCAAATTTCATCAGCCATATAATCACACACAAAGCTTATTATATAAATTTCTTCAAATAACATTTATTTGTTCTTCGTAGAAGGAAAACAATTGAGATAGATCGATGACGACCGTCTTTGGAATATTGGAGGTTAATCTTGTCAGCGCTAGAGGTCTCAAAAACAACGAATTTTGGGGTATTTATTTATTTTCCTATCTCTTCCTTAAATTTCTTCTTTAGTTTTGTTGATAGAGGTGAATTCACGATTTGTAATTTATGCGTCTTGATCATCATCATTTTTTCTTATTAGATTTTAATCATCAAATGGAAAAAAATCTTGGATTGATCGTTGAATTAAAGAAGAAAACCAGATTCATGTGTCAAAAGGATTAAATATACTTAATTCTATCTGATTTTTGTTTTAATTTTAAAACAAGAAAAATAAATTTAATTATTTTTTTTTTACCTCTGTCAGTCAAAAATGGTATATATGAATTTGTGTAACGTCAGTTGTACACATAAAACTTTTTTATTATTGGATGGTATATTTGGATCTTTTTACTTATACATATTACTCGCACAATTACAATTATGTGTATTACTATTTTCTTTTTAGTATATTGTAGTCACTTTTAATATTGAGTACTATTTAATTTGAATGTCATTTGTAACATGTTTAAGATCACACGATTTAACATTTTTTGACATATACTCAATCAATATTAAATCTAAACTCATAATTTTAATATTATAACGAATTCAATACTAGAAGTCATAAAAGATAAATTCATTAAATTTAAATTCAGAATCCATCCCAGCCCTCCACTATTGTTGTCCTTCTTGTTAGATTACTTTCATTATACTTGTGTGCATATGATTTAGGTTTTTTCTTAAAAAAAATAATGTATGTGGTGTTGTTACTTGTGTAGGTGGTGGAATAGATCCATATGTTTTGATTCAATATAGAGGTCAAGAACGCAAGAGTTCTACTATTCGAGGTATTCGTTAATAAATTATATATCTCCATTCTCCTTTTCTGTATATTGTTATTAATTAAACACTCAATAACGTAAATATATTTTTAAAGCGGAATTCAGAATTTAAACGGTACGAGTTTAACTAAAAATTATGAATTCAGATTTACTAGTACTATTTGTTACAAATTTAATGAATTTATGTACAAAATGAAGTTTATGTTCCGTATCAAAAATACTGAGTTTAAGTAAATTCAATGTCGCAAACTCACATAACCATGATATATACCTTGCAATATCAACCGTGAAAGATGAAGATTAAGTTTCATTGGACTTTGTAGCCCGCCCCGTGCTAATAGTCTGTTTTATCAAGTTTTTTGAAAAGTCAATAATATTTATTTTAAAATGTAAAGGTGTTTGATCAAGCTTTTAATTTTAACGACATAACTAATTTTTATGTAATATTATTTTCACTTATAAAAGCAGGGCAAGGTAGTAAACCAGAATGGAATGAGAAGTTCACATTCAAGATAGAATATCCCTCAGTAGATGGACAATACAAGCTTATACTTAAGCTCATGGATCATGATACATTTTCTTCTGATGACTATCTTGGTGAAGCCACGTAAGCAAATTTTATTCGTTGAAATTTTAATTTTGATTAAAATATACATAGTAACATAGAGAGGGTTTAAATTTTAAGATCGAGTTGGTTAAGCAGGAGATATGATTGAAATGAGCCCAAAATTTATTGTCAAAGGAAGGTTGTAAAGCATTATGGTTGTTACATTCTTCTTTAAATGTGGGGTTGGGGGTTGGGTTGTCTCATGCTCGAAACCCCTACATGTTTTTTGGTCAAGCTCGTTGCACGAGGTTGCTTAATTAGTGAAGCTACCTCTCTTACGTGGTTTTTGAGCTATTATAATGGAAGTATGGAACTGTTCTTATCTTGTGCGCATCCCAAAGATAGTGATTGCGTGTTTCTTTATCAATAATTTCTTGAAGGAATTGATTGAATAAATTTTGTACATATTGTAGTATCTACTTGAAGGAATTTATTGAAGTGGGATTGGAGAATGGAAGAGCTGAAATTCATCCTAAAAAATATAGTGTGGTGGGGAGTGATCAATGTTATTGTGGTGAAATTCAAGTTGGTATCACTTTCACTCCAAAGGTATATATTCTTTTGATACATCTACCTTAATTTTTTAAAATTTATGATTACGTGATATCAAGAATTTACTGATCCGATTAATCCTAATAACTTGTGGGATAAAATTTAAAAATATAGCTACTTTTTAGTTAATGTCATGGAATGTCAAACTCTAGAATCTTATTATGAAGTTTCATATTATGAAATTTGAAACTCTATGATAATAGTTATTTTTCAAAAGGGGGGCCGAAATGTGGCCAGAGTGTGTGCTATTTCTACTGCTTTGTGCCACATAGGGCCCATTTCACATTTCCAAAACTCGAACGTGAAACCTCTGCTTAAGAGTGTAGAGATCTTATTCATCACACAATCGATACCCTTTGGTGGTGTCTATACTTCTTTCACATTGAGAAAAAAAGAGAGACTTAAAATGATGACAATTTGTAAATATTGGACAACCAAGTTTTTATTTAATCGGAACTTCATTATATACCTTCAAATATTTTAAGTTGTTAATTATTTTGATTAATAGTACTTCTTACTTAATTTTCAAATATATGTTTGAATTCATGGTCAAACTTTAGAAAAAGGATAAATTTCACTTAAAATGTTAATGTAATGGTTCATGGTATGTTTAATTATTTGACAGAAGGCAACTCATGATGTGGAAGAAGAATACGGTGGATGGAAGGAGAGTGATGACTACTCATGAGTAGCTATAGAGGAGGATGTGGTTTTGTGGAGAGATCATGGATTCACGTACATCATAATTCATTTTATTAATCCGTTCTCGAGTAGCTAGCTAGCTTGTTGCTATGTTTATGTATTATGTTTAAGAGATTGTTTCTTACTAAATGAAACAATTAGGGATGACAAACAATGTGGGGTGGGTTGAGTTATAGCCCACGCAAATTTCAACCCGGTTGGCATTAATTTTTCTATGATTTCAACTCACCCCGTCCTGCAATGTATCATATTTATTGTCCTTTATAAATATAAGTAAATTAAAATATTTTGGATGGATTTTAAGAAAAGATGATCGGGATAAGTTAAAATCATTTTATGGTTATTGAGAATAATCTTTTAATCATTTCTCAAATTTTCTGACTCGCTCCTACGAAACTAAAATTGCAAAAATTGAAAAGCCCAATTTAAAAAAAATATGTGAATTTTTTTATTGGCCCAAAACTTCTAATCTTTTTCTTTCCCTTTATTTTATTGTCTTCCCCAATATAGCTTCGTCTCTATTGAAGCATCACCTCTTCCTCTTTCTTCATCTTCAACTCTGTCCACGACTTTCATTTCACTAGTCCTTTAATAATCCACAAAATCTAACACCAACATCTTATTATTGACGCCAGTTTCACAAATTGACCCGTTTTGACTTATTAATTCTGACAAGGTAGGTTTAAAAGGTGGGGTGAGGGGGGAGGGGGGGGGGGATTCGAAGAAAATAATGTGGTATTGCAATGGTTCTTCTCTAAAGTTATTTGAATTTTTTCCCCACAAGGTAGATTGGGAGGGGGGGGGGGGCGGGGTACATGTGGTACAAAAATGGGTTCACATTTTAAATTTTGATTTTAGAAAATGCAGTTTTAATTAATTCATTAATGTAAATTAATTTTAAAAAGTGTCAAAGAAAAATTGTGAATAAACAAAAAAAAAAAAACACAATTAATGTCGTGGTGCTGACATAACTATGTTGTGACGCTTACGTGATTATGATGTGGTATGTGAGAGTGTTATTATAATCTCAGGATGATATTTAATTCACTTCAAAGTCATTAGTTGGGATATCTAAATGCCCATATAGTTAAAATGCTATAAAGAAAATTTTATTGTCACAAGGAGATTTGATGCATTTTCTCTATTAATAAGTATGAAATAAAATTACATGATTTTACTATGTAATTTCTCATTGGATAATTTTGAGATATTTACTCAAAATATATATCACATAAAAATAAGGCGTTCAATCACTTAAAATTGGCCAAATTTATGCCACAACACTATTTGAGAATTCTCCTGATCCACACCTTTGACTCCAAGGGAAAAAAAAAAAAATCCTCCAAGTAAATTGACACAGGGGATGAACTCCTCACATCTCATCTCTATTCTATAATTCCACTTCAAATAGCCCTTTTGCTTCAAATACTTTTGTCACACAAGCTAGCAAATTAACAATACAATGGAGTCATCAAGAATTAGTTTGCGGCCATTTAGATTAACAGACGTTGATGATATATTGTTATGGGCAGGCGATAAAGGCATAACTCGTACCATCCGATGGGATACTTTGACCACAAAAGAAGAAGCCTTGAATTTCATCAAGGAAGTGTGTATACCTCAACCTCAACCTTGGCATGTATCAATATGCATCGACGATCGATCCATCGGGTTCCTATGGGTACTCTATCCGGCAAGGCCGGATGATCTTCGTAAGAAGGATATTGAAGCTGCAGATATAGGTTACGCGATTGCGATTGAGTATTGGGGGGCAATGAATTGCTACAAAGGCACTCAAAATGGCAATCCCTCGAATATTCAATGACTTCCCTCAAATAGTAAAGATTATAGCGTATGCTATGTTGGAGAATAAGGCTTCTCATAGGGTTTTGGAGAAGGCAGGGTTTCCCTATGAACGTTCACTAACATTGCACGGCGACTCCAAGAAATATGGAAATAAGAAGGATTTTGTAGTTTACAACTTACTATCCACAATTATATAATGAGTCTTTTCATTTATTTACTACTATTTGCATGCTACTCCCATGTAATACTCATTTTCCTAGAAGATATTTTCGTTTTTGGTAACTCTTCAATTTCAATTTTTCACCTGACATGTTTAGGACGTATGATTAAATAACATTTTAGTATATTCTACATACATTTAATTTCGTGTTTCTTTAATTTCAAACGATCTGGAATAATTAGTTTTACAAAAAGATTCAAATAATTTTGAGTTTTAAAGTGATTTTAGTCATTTTCATAATATTTTAAATAATAAATATATTTTATATAATTTCTTCTATAATTAGTATAATTTTATAAACATCGGAAAATCATCTCAAAATATTTTACATTTAGTTAATTATTTTATTAATTTACTTTAGCTTAATTATGGTTATATTTTTAAATTATTTAGTTAATTATTCATATCGCTAAGTTTAAGAAACTCGTTAATTGGTCTTATTGAAATTCGTCTCGTTTAGTTTTGGTCGAATTAACCAATTAAACTCAATTTGGCTAAGTTTTAAACTCATGTGGCTATTTTACTATTGCAATGCTAAGCCACTTAATTCAATTTTAAGAAACCAGGCTGGGCCTATTTTTCAACTCAATTCCAAATCAATTAGCCCAGTCAGCCGACCCAACTTTCCAGCAGCCCAGCCCAACAGCAAATAACCAAATAGCCAAATCAATTGATTAAATAACATTTTGGTATAGTTTATATACTTTTTATTTAGGCATAATACATAAATATGTCAGTTAATTTGACTTCAAATGACATATATATGCCCTTCAACTTTGGATATGCACAAGTAGACACATTCTACGTGACATAATACACATAGGACGTCATGTACAACACAAAATTGTCATATAGGATGAATGTGTCTATTTATACAATTTTATATAAGTTCAAGTGTCTACTTGTGCACACCCAAAGTCAGAGGGCACAGTTGTCAGTTGATGCCAAGTTAAAAGGAACATTTATGTATTATGTTTTTAATTTAAGATCACAAGATTCAATATTTTTGTTTTACTTTATTAAAATTTGTGTCAAGTCTAAATAGGACAAATAAAATTAAAAAAATATATTTATCATTTGTAACTACCTTTTCCCATGCCATTTTCAATTGATGAATACACACAAGTACTTAGTGTATATATATATATATATATATATAGCAATTAATTTGCTTTGAGCACTATGTAGTTTCTTGAGCGAGTGGACATTTTTCTTTTCAATTTGTACGAAGAATGTCTATCTTTTCTTATTTAGAAATTCTCATTTTCACTTTAATTTGCATTATTGATTAGAAATAATTTTTCTTATATTTGACTACGTATCATTAAATGATTTTGATGTACGCCTTAAAGATATGTAGTCCATAACGTCACGGAAATGATTGAATAATTGGGTTCATATGAATCCTTTTTGATATGAAACTCGAAAAAGAAACGGATATTACTAAAATTGACGAGGTCAAATTTCCATTTATTCATAAAAAAAACGTTTTAATGTCTAATTATTCTACTCCACGTGATACTTCTGATCTTTGGTCCTCAACAACTTGGTAGATTTTTGCTATTTTGTTTGGTTCTGAGGCATCATAATATTTATTTTTCAAATTCAAAATGTTAAGGAGATAAAATGAGCCTTTTCTAATTATATAATTTTATTAACAAGTATAAAACAAAGCTAAATGACTATAAATTGCAATTTTTAAATATCAATATGATAGAAAAAATACATTGTAAAATATTAGTCAAAATTATTATCGATTGACACTAAAAAAGGAAACTATGAAAATTAAAAATGGACCGAAGGAGTATCACGTGAAAGATGAGCTGAATTTATTTGATAATTCTCCTCCACAACTTGGCACATGGGGATAATTCTCCTACACATCTCCTCTCTATATTTCAGCTATAAATTCGACACCTAAATTAGTAGCCCAAAACAACACATACATCCTTTAATTCCACTTCAAATAGCCCTTTTGCTTCAAATACATTTGTCTAACAAGCTAGCAAATTAACAATACAATGGAGTCATCAAGAATTAGTGTGCGCCCATTTAGATTAACAGATGTTGATGATATATTGTTATGGGCAAGCGATAAACGCGTAACTCGTACCATCCGATGGGATACTTTGACCACAAAAGAAGAAGTCTTAAGTTTCATCAAGGAAGTGTGTATACCTCAACCTTGGCATGTATCAATATGCATCGATGATCGATCCATTGGATTCCTATGGGTATTCCATCCGGCCATGCCAGATGATTTTCCCGAGGAGGATATTGAAGTTGCAGAGATAGGTTACGCTATTGGAGCTGAGTATTGGGGACAGGGAATTGCTACAAAGGCACTCAAAATGGCAATCCCTCAAGTGTTCAATGACTTCCCTCAAATAGTAAAGATTATAGCGTATGCTATTTTGGAGAACAAGGCTTCTCATAGGGTTTTGGAGAAGGCAGGGTTTCACTACGAACGTTCACTAACATTGCGTGGCGACTTCAAGGAATATGGAAATAAGGTTGATTTAGTAGTTTATAATTTCACAATTATTATTTAATGAGTCTTTTCATTTATGCACTATGTACTATTTGCTACTCCCATGTAATATTCATTTTCTAAGAAGATATTTTTTAAGAAAATATTTTCCTTCACACGGAGCACACTACCTTCATTTGGCACAAAACCAAATCTAGCTTCATGTAGATTTGATACGATTCAGGATATGCTTTCACTACAAGAAAACTGTCCAATAACGAAGGGAAAAATGGTCTCTACAAGTCCAATTCTGGTCTCTAAAGCGCAATAGCGACCAGAAAATTCTGGTCGCTACCGTCCATATAGGCTTCTTCGCTAAAGATCAATTACGACGGGATCTTATATCTGGTCGCTAAATCTTTAGGGACTAGAAAAACTGGTCGTGAAGTCACGTTTTGGGACCAGTGTTCTGGTCCTAAAAACATATACACAGAATAGCTTTTAGTGGTCCTAAAATGTCTATAAGTACAAGAAATCTGGTCCGTAAAAATTCCCTTTGTAAATCATAAAATGTGGTCCATATATTATATATAACTTTTTTTCAATATATACAAAGATAATCACAATCACATAAATAAAATTGTTGTTAATAAAAATACATTTACTAATACACAATTTGTAATGAATTGCAACCAAAAATTATAAACATTCCACTATTAATTGTATAGCCATATTTTGTTTACAGACTACATAGCAAGAAATAAAAGTTTTGTCCCAAGTGTCCTAGAAAAAAGATAATCAATTTGTTATTTGTACCAACTCTTCAAAACTTGTTTCTTCACTTGCAACTTCAAGTCTTCAAGACCTGTAAAAAGTAAAAATCAAATGCTTCTTAAAATTTATAAAGACCACATAGTGTTAAACATAACTACAACAATTGCATGCTTGAATCACAAGAATTGAAACGAAAATTTTCCTCTCCTTATCGACATTTTTGTAGCAAGATACTAAACAAAGAACATGTGTGTTTTCTGCACAAAAATTACACTTTCCATAAAAATATAATACATAGAGCTATATAAAGGAGTCGGTGTAGTGCAAATTTCATAACACGAAGGAAGATGCATAATGCTAACTTTGTACTATCCATGAAAACTTTCTGTGACACCATATAGTAATAAAAAACTTGTCATCCTAGCAGTTATCTCATGCAAATGATATATGTTTGAGGCTTTCATCTAAAATCATTTACTATCAATCAAATAAATTATTCCATTTCAAAACATAGTATGTATAAATAAATATATTAAATACTTGTGTCTAACTGTAAACCCTATCACAGACTTGTATGTAGCATAAGATTGTGCAACAATTATGATATTAGAGCCATATATATAGGTTCCTCTTTGCCATCATCGATCATTCATAATTTTAAGTAGTAAAGCTCGTCAAAAGATTCAGATAAATGAACATTTATGTTCCTTTTTGATTGATCTAGCATTAGAACTCTGATTTTTCTAAAGTAAGTAATCCTGTAGTTAACACCATATCATACTTCTAACTACTTGAAATCAAATTATCTTTTACTATAAAGATAGTTGTTTATACTCAATTTTGCACGAGATTTTTCTAAAGTAAGTAATCCTGTAGAATCCAGAGAGCTTTATTGAGGAACTGCAAAAGGTATTTGAAGTTATGCACGTTGCCGATGCTGAGCGAGTAGAACTAGATGCATATCAACTGAAGAATGTTGCTAGGACTTGATTTGACCGGTGGAAGAAAGGTAGAGCTAAGGGAGCACCTGCCGCGAGTTGGGCTTATTTTGAGGACTTCTTAGGGCGTTTCTTTCCCCGAGAACTGAGAGAGGCCAAGGTACGAGAGTTTCTCACTCTTAAGCATGACTCACTAAGTGTTCATGAGTACAACTTAAAGTTCACCCAACTTTCTCGATAGGCTCCGAAGATGGTTGCGGATATGAGAAGCAGGATGAGTCTTTTTGTTGCTGGGTTGTCCCGTCTGTCAAGCAAAAAGGGCAAGGCAGCCATGCTAATTAGGGACATGGATATAGCAAGGTTGATGGTTTATGTGCAGCAGGTTGAGAAAGAGAAACTGAGGGATAGGGAGGAGTTTAGAAACAAAAAGGCTAAGACTGGGAATAAGTCTGGGCAGTAGAGGAATAATGCGAACCGTTAGTCCTTTCAGCAAAAGCAAAAGGGACCTCTCCATCATCTTCTAGTGCACTTGCACCCAGAAACAAAGGTGAGTATAATAGTCAGAATTGCCAGCACTTTAGAGCTAGACCTGCACAGTCTCAGGGTAGTGTAGCACAATGAGGTAACTGGGCTCCTGTATGTGCTAAGTGTGGTAGGACCCACCCAGGTAAATGTCGCGATGGCTCCACATGTTGTTTCAAGTGTGGACAAGAGGGTTACTTCATGAAGGAATGCCCTAAGAACCTGCAAGGTAATAGGAATGAGGGCAATAGAGCCCAATCTTCACCAGTTGCTCCACCGACAGGGTTGCACCTAGAGGAGCTATTTTTGGTACTGGCAGAGGAGCAAACCGCCTTTATGCGATCACTAGTCGTCAAGAGCAAGAGAATTCTCCAGATGTTGTCACTGGTATGATCAAAGTCTTTACTCTTGATGTTTATGCTTTGCTAGACCCAGGAGCAAGTTGTCAAGCCCCAAGCCTACACCCTGGGCGGGACTGGCACTCGAGAACTATTGCTGGCCTCAAGCAAACCCTTGGCCTAGCTTACTTACTTAGCGAAAGACTTAAACATAAGAAATATAACTCATGCAATAACTTAAGAGATAATAACTTAGCCAAAATAGCAACTCAAGTCTTAAATGTATACAACTGAAATGAATAAGACTAAAGAATTATAACTATCTGTCTATGAAGCCTCTAGAACAAAGAGGGATGTCGGGACAAGACCCTTGATTATCCTAATAATGAAATACTGAAAGCAAATGATAAAAGGAGCCCTCCGAAAAGCAAGGAGGCTCACCAACAGACTCTGTGTGCTCAACTGGATCAACGAGGCGCTGGATGGTGATCCTGGTTACCTATGTCTGCATCATAAGACGATGCAGACCAAATGACATCAGTACATTGAATATACGAGTATGCGAGGGGAAAACTAAACATAACATAAGCTTGAAAGGAATTTGAAAGAAACACTTACCTTGGCTTTACTCAACTCATGAATAACTTAACTCAATATAAGCAATAAAACATATGCAGTATATGGAAAACTTTATAAAACAGTAGAAAGCAACTTAGTTCGTTAAAGAAAATACAATAACAAACTCAACTATACTCATATAATAAAGTAATATAGTTTCTATGGGAGTTTCTCTAACTGACAACCACCACTATGAGCTTAAGTGGTGATACAACGTCTTGCCCATGCTGCCAGAACTATCCTAAACTTTGCCGTCATATAAGACGCTTTAACTTAGTGGATCCACTAGTCTATGCTAAAAAGCACTTAAGGAATCATCTAAAAAGTATGATCCTTCACTACCCATGATGGCTACATGGTTTATGGAGACTTGAGTTATTATGAACTCGCGTCCCCACATCAGTGCTCAATACTACTCCTAAAATATACTTAGCTCATATGTTTTTAAAACAAAATTTCTTTCTTTGGTTTGAGATAATTACTCAAAACTTAACTTAAAAGCTCTCTTGGAATCGATGTTCCTTTTCTTGCTCAAATGTGAAAACATTTCTAACTTTTGGGAATACTTAGTTCCGTATAATCTTTGAATAAATGAACTTTACTCTTAACTCTTTAGTCAACTTGAAACTTAAGTCTTAAGAGAAAGTTAAAACGTTTGTGAAAGGCTTTTAAAACATTTACGAAAAACTTTTTGAAAACTTTATGGATTCAAGGTTCATGATCTCATGTTTATGGATGATTTCATGATGTTTAGACGTACCTTAGAGTTTTGGAATCAACTAAAAAACATAGGTACGTTGCTAAGGAATTAGTACAGAAAGAAGAGGGGAAATGGGGTGAATTGGCGTCCTTGGCGCTCTGAAAGGCGTGGGGCACCAGAGCCCAAAGTTCAGAGACCCCTGCTTAGGGATCTGAGAGGGGTGATGCCCCAGAGGCAAAAGATCAGAGAATTTTTCTTGGGGCTATGAGAGGGGCGACACTCCAGGCCCCTGCCCAGGTGCCTCCGACTTTTCTTCTTCGTTTTTTAACTCTAAACCCCATATTTTTACTTGGTTCTTTCCCCAAATACTTAGAAACAACTAATTCACCAATATATGAAAGATTTAACTTAAATTCACACCTAAATACATGAATCAATCTCAAGAAACTTCAACAACAAGAACCCACAAGATTTCAATCGAATTATCATCAATAACTCATATGATTTACTATCAAAATCATATAACTTCACTGAATTGAATCATGATTGGCGATTGGGTGAACTAACCCAATGCTATGTGATCTCACATACCTCGTAGGATTGAATCCTTGGCGAAATCCACAACCAAACTTGAACGTTCTTGACGATTCTTGATTTTTCTTCTCTTTTCTCCTCTTTTCTCTTTTCACCAAGCCCTAGCGTGAACTTCAACTTTTCTAAACTGACTAAAATCTGATTTGACCCCAATTAAACTCCTAAAAATGGATTAAAATAATTAGGCAAGGAAAAGACTAAAATACCCTTCCAAAATTCGGTTTTAGACTTTCCTTATATAAACAGTCTAACTTCAAATGGTCATATCTCACTGATACGAACTCAGAATCACGTAAACTCGGCAGCGTTGGAAAGATTATTCCAAGATCTTTCCTACGATTTGTGGAAATACACCTAACTCATACTGAGCTAGGAGTTATGGTTGTTTGAAGTTGACCAAAAACTCAACTCAACATACTTAACAAATTTTCCAGATTTTTATATTCTTTCCAAAAATGGCTATTTCCAATTCCTAACTTCTTCCTAGTTATTTCAACTTGCGAGATGTTACACAAGTTTATCTTTTGTGACTCCTTATGTTGCAAATAATTTTGATGTTCTTCCTGAGAAACTTTGTGAACCCTTTTGTGTTTCTACACCTGTTGAGGAGTCTATTCTAGCTGAGCGAGTATATCGTGATATTGTCATTTCCATCAATCACAAGGACACTATGACTGATTTAGTTGAGTTAGACATGGTAAATTTTGATGTCATTCTAGGTATGACCTGGCTTCATGCTTGTTATTCCTCCATTGATTGTAAAACTCGAGTTGTTAAGTTCCAAATTTGTAATGAGCCAGTTATAGAGTGGAGTAGTAGTTCACTAGTGCCTAAGGGTCGTTTCATTTCGTATCTAAAAGCGAGAAAGTTAGTTTCCAAGGGTTGTGTCTATCATTTGGTCTGAGTTAAGGATTCCAGTGTGGAGACACCCCTTATTGGGTCAGTTCCTGTTGTGAGTGAGTTTCCAGAAGTCTTTCTAGATGATCTACCAAAGTCTCTCCTGAGAGAGAAATAGACTTCGACATAAATGTTCTTCCAGATACTGGTCGTATATCTATTCTGCCATATAGAATGGCTTCAACAGAGTTGAAAGAGCTAAAAGAGTAGTTGAAAGATCTCCTTGATAAGGGTTTTATTCGACCAAGTGTCTCACCTTGGGGCATTCCGGTCTTATTTGTGAGGAAGAATGATGGTTCCCTTAGAATGTGTATAAACTACCGCTAGTTGAACAAGGTTACCATCAAGAATAAGTATCCCCTTCTGAGAATTAATGATCTCTTCGATCAACTTCAGGGTGCTACTTGTTTCTCTAAGATAGACCTCAGATCAGGCTACCATCAGTTGAGGGTAAGGGAATGTGACATTCCAAAGACAACATTTAGGACCCGTTATGGTCATTATGAGTTCCTAGTTATGTCCTTTGGTTTGTCCAATGCGCCTATAGTATTCATGGACCTTATGAATAGAGTATTTAAGCCTTATTTAGATATGTTTGTTATCGTATTCATTGATGACATACTAATCTATTCGAGGAATGAGGAAGATCATGCTAGCCATCTCAGAATAGTTCTCCAAACTCTAAAGGATAGAGAGTTCTATGCTAAGTTTTTGAAATGTGAGTTTTGTCTTGAGTCTGTGGCATTTTTAGGCCACAATGTTTTCGGTGATGGAATTAGAGTGGATACCCAGAAAATAGAGGTAGTGCAGAATTGGCCTAGACCCACATCTCTAACCGATATTAAGAGTTTCTTGGGTTTGGCTGGCTATTATAGAAGGTTCGTAGAGAGATTCACATCTATTTCATCCCCTTTGACCAAGTTGACTCAGAAAACAGTGAAGTTTCAATGGTCTGAAGCTTGTGAGAAAAGCTGTTAGGAAATGAAGAAGAGGTTGACTACTGCCCCAGTGTTGATCTTACCAGAAGGTACACAAGGTTTTGTCGTGTATTGTGATGCATCCAGAGTTGGTTTAGGTTGTGTGTTAATACAGAATGATAAGGTTATAGCTTATTCCTCTAGACAGTTGAAAATTTATGAGAAGAACTACCTAGCCCATGATCTAGAGTTGGTTGCCATAGTATTTGCTTTGAAAATATGGCGTCATTATCTTTATGGTGTTCATGTAGATGTGTTCACTGATCACAAGAGTCTTCAATATGTGTTTTCTCAGAAAGAGCTTAATCCCAAACAAAAGAGGTGGTTAGAATTACTCAAGGAGTATGGCATGAGTATTCTTTATCACCCAAGTAAGGCAAATGTTGTTGCTGATGCCTTGAGCAGGTTGTCTATAAGTAGTACCACCCATTTTGAGGAAGATAAGAAAGAGTTGGTGAAAGATGTGCACATATTTGCACGCTTGGGAGTTCAACTAATGGATTCCACAGAGGAAGGGGCAGTGGTGATGAATGAGGCTGAATCATCTTTATTGTCTGAAGTTAAGGATAACAAGACCAAGATCTTATTTTGCTTGAATTGAAGGCAAATGTTCATCAGCAAAAAGTAATGGCTTTTGAACAAGGAGGAGATAGTGTATTGAGGTATCAAGGTAGATTGTGTGTACCAAGGGTGGATGAACTCCAAGAAAGGATCATGGAGGAAGCTCATAGATCAAGATATTTCATTTATCCGAGTTCCACAAAATATATCGTGACTTGAGAGAAGTTTATTGGTGGATTAGTATGAAGAAGGACATTGCAGAGTTTGTTGCTAAGTGTCCGAATTGCCAACAATTAAGGTAAAACATCAAAGGATCGATGGTATAGCTCAGAATATCGAACTTCCAAAATGAAAGTGGGAGATGATCAAAATGGACTTCATCATAGGTTTACCAAGGTCTCGCAGGTAGCATGATTCTATTTGGGTGATTGTTGATAGAATGACGAAATTAGCCCACTTTTTGCCTGTAAAGATTACCCATTCGGCAGAAGATTATGCGAAGTTGTATATTCAAGAGGTAGTTAGACTTCATGGGGTGCTAGTTTTGATTATTTCAGACAGGGGTGCGCAATTTACTGCACAGTTCTAGAAATCTTTTCAGAAAGGCTTGGGTTCAAAAGTAAACTTAAGTACTGTCTTTCATCCTCAGACAGATGGGCAAGCAGAGTGTACTATTCAGACTTTAGAAGATATGTTTAGGGCCTGTGTGATTGATTTGAAAGGTAATTGAGATGATCACCTACCTCTCATTGAGTTCGCTTATAACAATAGTTATCACTCTATCATCCAAATAGCTCTTTATGAGAGAAGATGCAAATCTCCTATTGCATGATTTGAAGTTGGTGAAGTTGGGTTGATAGGACCAGACTTAATTCATCAAGCTATGGAGAAAGTGAAAGTAATTCAAGAAAGATTGAAAACAACGCAGAGTCGTCAGAAATCCTACACTGATGTTAGGAGGAGAGAATTAGAGTTTAAGGTAGATGATTGGGTATACTTGAAAGATTCACCCATGAAGGGTGTTATGAGGTTTGGTAAGAAGGGGAAGCTTAGTCCTCAGTATATTAACCCTTAAAGAATATAAAAAAGGGTTGGTAATGTAGCTTATGAGTTAGAGCTACCCTAAGAGTTAGCAGCGGTTCATCCGGTATTTCATATTTCCATGTTGAAGAAGTGCATGGGAGATTCTTCACTTATCATACCAACGGAAGATATCAATATGAAGGATGGCTTATCCTATGAGGATATTCTGGTTCAGATTTTAGATCGCCATGTTCGCAAATTGAGGACTAAGGAAGTAGTATCAGTCAAAGTCATTTAGAGGAATCATTTTGTTGAATAAGCTACTTGGGAAGCTGAGGAGGATACAAAAAAAAAAGATATCCACATCTCTTTGAGCCTGGAAAAATTCCAGACCAAGGTACTAATTCTCTTCTTAGTACTCTTTAATTTATATACTTGATGTGTTAGATTGCTTGTTGAGTGTTGAGCTGAATGTTAGATGCACCCTTAGCCTAGTAAGAGTAATCTTATTCGAGGATGAATGTTCCTAAGGGGGAGATATTGTAACACCCCACAACTAGAAAGAACTAGAATTTGAAAAAGTCGTTTTTGGAAAGAATGAAAAGTTTGGAAAATTGGTTAAGTTATGTTGAGTTGGAGTTTTGGGTCAACTTCAAATGACTATAACTCCTATATCAGGATGAGTTAGGTGTGCTACAAGATATCGTAGGAAATATCTTTGAATTATCTTTCCAACACCACTAAGTTTGCGTGATTTTGAGTTCGTATGAGGGAGATATGCCCATTTGAAGTCGGACTGTCTAGATAAGGAAAGTCAAAATCGGATTTTAAAGGGGTATTTTGGTGTTTTCATTACCCAATTAATTAAATCCATTTTTAGTAAATTATTTGGGGTCTAAACTGAGTTATTTCAGTTTATGCTATTGAGAATTACGCTAGGGCTTTAAGAAAAGAGAAAAGAGTAGGAAATGAGAAGAAAGTTCAAGATTCGTCAAATTCTTGCGAGTTTGGTTGTGGATTTCGCCAAGGATTCAATCCTACAAGGTATGTGAGACTTTCATAACGTTGGGTTCGTTCACCCACATGCCAAACATGTTTATTTCAGCGTGAATTCGTCCTAAAAATATTGAAAGTTTGATGTTCTTGATATGTGTTTTTGAATTTGATTTGTTCTTGAATTGGGCTGAGATTGAGAAGTTTTTTAGATTATTGTGTTGAATTTTGGAGTTGTTTTAAGTTAGGTTCTTAGGTACATTTACTGGGTATCTGAATCTAAAGAGAATTTGGGGAAAAACCGAGTTTAGGCGAATTGGGGCTGGAAAACGAAGAAGGAAAAAGTCGGGCATTCCTCAGGATGGGAAAATCCTTCCTTGCGTCATGGAGCGGTCACGGACCGTTCTGCCTCAAAATTTATTTCGCGACCAAATATTTAAATTCATCTCCGCGTCGCGGACTTATTTCCAGATAGTGATTTCTTGATCGTTTCTCATGTTTAACTATCTAAAAACACTCCTAAACATCATGAGATCTTTCTTATCGCAAATCACAATCCTTGAATCCATAAATTCAATTCAAGGAAAGTTAAGAGTAAAGTCAAGAGAAGTTCATAGAGTTTTCAAAAGTCTTTTACAGACGTTTTAACTTTGTTTCAAGTCATCATAAATCATGTAGTCATCATGGGTAGTAAAGGATCATACTTTTTAGATGACTCCTTAAGTTGTTTTTTAGCATAGACTGGTGGATCCACTTAGTTAAGGCGTTCTATATGATGACAAAGTATAGGATAGTTCTGGCAGCGTGGGCAAGACGTTGTATCATCACTTAGGCTCATAGTGGTGGTTGTCGGTTAGAGAAACTCCCACAGTAATTATATTACTTTATAATATGAGTAAATTGAGTTGTTATTGCATTTATTTAACAAATTGAGTTGTTGTTTACTGTCTAAATGCTTTGTATAAACTGCACATTTATTGTTGTTTATTTTGCATTTGAGTTGAGTTATTCATGAGTTGAGTAAAGCCAAGGTAAGAGCTTTTTTCAGATTCCTTTCAAGTATACGTTATATTTTAGTATTCTCCTCGCATACTCGTACATTCAATGTACTGATGCCATTTGGCATGCATCGTTTTATGATGCAGACACATGTAACCAGGATCAACATCCAGCTTCTCGTTGATCCAGTTGAGCTCAGAGTCAATTGGTGAGCCTCCTTGCTATCCGGAGGACTTCTTTTACTTTGTTTTAGTATTTCAGTTGTTAGGATGATCGGAGGTCTTGTCCCGACATCCCTCTTTGTTTTAGAGGCTTCACATATGAGTAGCTATAGTTCTTTAGTCTTTCCGTTTTCAGTTGTATATGTTTAAGACTTGAGTTGCCATTTTGGCTAAGTTTAATATTTCTTTAAGACATTGCACGAGTTATCCTTTTTAGACTATTTCTTGTGTTTAAGCCTTCCGCTAAGTAAGAAAGCCAGGCCAAGGGTTCGCTTGGAGCCAACAATGGTTCTTGAGTGCCAGTCCCACCCAGGATGTAGGCTCGAGGCATGACATACATATACTTTTAGGGACTAGATTTTTAATCTGTCCCTAAAATGTGCTCTCTAATGAACCTTTTTCTTGTAGTGTTTATTATGAGCGAAGAATTAATTAGAAAATATATATTCAACACTGAACCCCGGGGAACGTAACTTCTTTCACTCCCCTAGTATTCATAGCTTTTCTCGTAGTTCTTGCTTTTGATATCCCAACAAGCTCATTTTGCAACATCTCAACAAATAAAGACAAATATTAATTACTGTTCTTAGAATATCTCCTTAAAAGACAATGATTGAAAGACTTTTAGTTTACAGAAAAATATTTCATCATTAAATTCTTTTATCGTCGTAGCCCAAAGTGGATTTTTCAAAGAGAAACTACTATATATATCGTTTGTTAGGCATTTCATTTTTTGTTAATTTTACATGAATCAAACCCACATAATCTTCATGTTTCACTTTATTTAAAATTTTTGAAGTTGGGGCAATGGTGTTAGGCCATTAAATGGGGAATGTGTTTTTTTTTAAAATAAAAAAATTGGAGTAATGTTTGAAAATAAAAGAATACTCATAAAAAGTGAAAAAATCTCTTGAGGTGTTTTCCAAGAAGTTTTATTTGGTATTTTATGACCAAATAAGAATTCCTAAATAAAGTGAATAATATTCCTATTAATACTCTCTAGCATGTACATGTTTTGCATGCCTACGTACTCATATTATATTAGTTCATATCTATAGACAGAGACGGAGCCAGGATTTTCAATAAGAAGGTTCAAAATCTGTAGAAATAGACATATGAAGTAACCGAAGGGGATTCAACATCTACTATATATACATATAAAATTATTTTAACCATGTATAAATAATATAATTTTCCACCGAAGGGGTTGGGCTGAACCCCCTTCGTACAAGGTGGCTCCGCCCCTGTCTATGGATTGACTTTTAATTTCAAAATATGGATAGAGGTTGACATTGGCAAGGCTACTAAAAACTAGGTAAAGAATAAATTAAAAAATATTCATAAAATATGTTCTTATAATCGTGTTCACTCTCTTCATATACCTTCACGTATGAAGTTAAGTTGATTATATTACGATCTGCCTATCTTAAATCTTCAAAAACTTCATAGAATCTGGAGTTTATTGTGATTTCGTCTAGTTTGTCTTGCATGAAATTTTAGTTGCAATTATGGCAGCTTTATACATATACTTTGGGTAGTGCTCTGCACAGTGGCGTACGCAGTATTTTTTCAAAGTGGTGTCACAATTTAAGGGACAAAAATGGCTCAAGAAGAAATCAATGAAGCTTTTGTTCTACACCTCAAAAAATTTGAGACCCATTAATAGTGAACTTTATGAAAAAATATTATTTTTCTTAAAAATATAAAATTTTAATTGAATTAATTTTTTTAAAAAAATTCTTTACTCTTTAAATTAGATAATATTTTAAAATTTTAAATTAAATCACTCACATCTTCATATTATTCAATAAAGTTTTATACAACATTATTTTAAAGATTGTATTGCAAATAAAATATTAACATCTTTAAAAGAAAATGAAAAAAAAAAGAAGAAGTTATAGGACCTTATATTTAAAATTGGTTTTAGATACTAATTTTGTTGGTTAATCTTTGTTAAGAATTCAAAAAAAATGAACAAATCACTGTAATAATATTATATTAGAAAAAGATGGTTCAAATCATATTAATAAAGCTCAATTCAAGTATATTACTACCGTTCTCTCTGATGAGATTTCATATTTTGAAAGGTATACATAATATTCTCATTAGAAACACAACAAACTACTTCCTTTTCTATATATATAAATTGAAGTTTGTAATTTTTTTTTTACAATAATAGCTCTCTATTAAAATTTTTTATATATAAATTGAAGTTTGTAATTGTTTTTTAGAATAATAGTTGTCCATTAAATTTAGACTAATATGATGTAATTTGCATAATTAAATTTAGACCAATATAATGTAATTGGCACAATTAGTTATTGAGGATCAAATAATAGAGTATTGCAAATAGAAAAAAATAAAATAATTATTATGAACAAGTAAAAATAACAATTCAAGCACATAATAAAATAAATAGAATAAAATACTAACATGATATGGATATTCGAGATGCCGAATAGCAATAATGGATGAACAAGAACGGAAAGAAAATTGAAGAAACTTGGAAGTAAATATATAAATATAAGGATTTAAGGGGTAACACTATCTTTATTTAACTATAATTCTAATCGATAAAGGACTTAAAGATTTTGAATTTTATTTTAATTCTAAAAATAAAATAAAAAGTAGTTAGATTTTGAATGAATTAGAGTGGAATAAGTTTTTAATGAAGGGACCTATTGTTTTGAATTTAAAACAAAAAATTATAAAACATGGAGAAAAAAGCAAAAATTAAGAGAGAAGAACGAAACGTGAAAAAAAGACCCACCTGGGGGATCAAACTCGGGACGCAACCCATTGAATGTAGCGCTACTGTCACCTGCGCTAGAAGCGTTTCCATGTAGGGGTGTCCTTTTAATTGTTTTTACCGTTTAGTTTTTATTTTTATTTTTAATATAGGTATATTTCGTAAAATTTTTTGATGAAGTCGTATCACGTGATATATCTTACGTGTACATAAATCCGTCCCTGGCTCTGCATATTTCTGTGTTACCGAGCGATTTTAAAAAAATATAATATTTATTGATCAAATTTTAATTTAATAAAATATAAATAAAAATTGTAGTGTACTCGTCTTTAATTCGGTTGATAAATAAATTTAATAAATAAATAAATATATAATGAATTTGATGGATATAAATAGTAAAGTAAGAATTGATTTAAAGTAGTAATAAATTTCAAGTTGATGAAAATAATTATGAGATATGAATATTTAGTTTGTGTAACATAAAATGTTTAGAGTCAAGTAGCTATATTAAAAGGATTTACTATATCTCTGAATTTTAGAAGGTGGATCAAATATTTGGAGTGAGGAGAGATCATTTTTGTGTCCATTCATTAAAAATGATTCCTTTAAACCATATATTCTTTAATATAAACGATCATTTAATTAAATTGTGTAACACAATTGAAATTTCATATATTCCTTTAATGTGTTACATATATTGAAAATATTTGGGATTGGGGCAGTGATGTAGGGGAGTTAAGAAGAAGAAGGAAAAGAGTGGAATGGGAAGAATAAATGGTTTCAATATATGTAACACAATTGAACCCCTTCCGTCTAAATATATGTAACACAATTGAAATTTCATGAGCTGATTAAGTTTTTCTTCCATAAAAATTTCTTTATATACCTTTAATTAAATGTTTTAATTTGTTAATTATTGTGAATTTACCGTACTAGTACTTCTTAGGTAGATTTCAAATATATATTCGCATTTACGGTTAAAGTTTAAAAAATTAAATCTCAAAAATTTTAACTATGTCACAATAACTGGGACAACAAAGGTAAGAAGAAGGATAAATTTCATTTAAAATGCTAATGTAATGGTTCATGGTATGCTGATAATTTGGCAGAAGGCAACTGATCATAGCATTTTTCTATGATTTCAATTCATCGCTTCCTGCCTGTATCGTATTTTTTTCTCCTTTTATTTTACTTTGTTATTTACATATTTGTAAATTCAAATATTTTGGATGGTTTCCAAAAAAAGATGATAGAATACACAATATGTTTAAGAAATAAAATTATATAATGATTATGAAAAGAAGTTTAGTTCTATGTATTGACAATTTATTTAAAAATCATTTTTTGGTTATTGAGAATAATATTTCGATCATTTTTCAATTTTTCTTGACTTGCTCCTATGTATGAAACTAAGATCGTAAAGATTGAAAAGTCCAATGAACTTAATAATATAGGTTATTACCCAAAAACAAACCTTAATAATATAGGAGCAAGTATAAATGTAATTAATTTGCTTTGAGTACTGCTCCTGTAGTTTCTTAACATTTTTAAATTTATTGAGAAGAATTCTATCTTTTCTTATTTAGAAATTTTCATTTTTCATTTTTAATTGCATTATTGATTAGAAATGATTTTTCTTGTAGTCTTTAAAGTTACAAATTGAACGCAATAATTGATTTATATGGACCCTTCATGTCTGAAAGCATAGAAAAAAAGGACATTGCCAAAAATTGACTTGGTCAAATTTCCATTTATTCATAGAGATAAGTGTTAAAAACACACCTAAACTATATTTTTTTTTGGGTAAATTACATCAATCCCATAGTTTTAATATGAAATTACAATTTATCCCTAATAAGTTTCTAATTACATTAATCCCTTAAGAATTATAAAAACCGGATACAATAATTGAAGCTCAGATACATTAAATATTGTCTCGGACACATTAATATGTAGCTCGAATACATTAAAAACTAGCTCGTATACATAATATATAGCTCGGATACATTAAATACAAACTCGGATACATTAATATATAGCTCAGATACATTAAAAACTAGCTCGGATGCATAATATGTAGCTCGGATACATTAAATACTGGCTCGGATACATTAATATGCAGCTCTGATACATTAAAGAAATAAGGGATTTTGGAGATTTTTAAAAGTAATAGGGGATAATGGAAATAAGTGAAACAAAAGGTTTGTATTTCTGTAATTTATCCTTTTTTTTTTTAAATTTCATACCTAAGCTATTGAGAGTGTGAGTTTCATACCTAAACTATCACTTATTAGTTTGAGAAACGCACCTCAGTGATGTGTGTAATGCACTCTCTCTTTTATTTGAAAAAACTTTGACACATGGTATTCCACATGGATAAAATATTTCACCTTGACAAAAATCAAATAATAAACTATATTAATATTAATTAAAAATTAAAGTATTACTATCCCCAAAAGAAATATTTTTTTAAAAAATAAAATTTAAATTATTTTTCTTGCCCCATTCCACCACCTCCTCCATGTACCCCCCGCCCCCCACCCCCGACAATCCCCTGTCCATTTTTAAAAAAATTATTTTAAAAAATATTTTTTTACTTCACCCCCCCCCCCCCCCAAAAAAAAAAAAAAAAAAACCACCCACTCATTCCATGATATTATTTTATTTTTTAAAAAAATAAAAATTCTACCCCATCCTATTAAACCCTCCACTCCTAATTTATTTATTTATTTTACATTTTTCTCGTTCTGTGATTTTTAAGATTTTTTTTCTACTTGTGTACCGAATATAACATAAATAAAAAATTTATTTTAAAAAAGTCTTGCGGCTGCAAGTAACAAATGTTTTTGATATATATATATATATATAGCAAAGGGTTTATGTGGATTAGTGGATAGAATTATTTTTTTAAATTAAAATAATATCTAAATTAGTATGGGGAGGGATGAAGTAAGAAAAAATTAAATACTTTTTATAAAAAAATTAAACAAAAAAAATTTGGGGGGGGGGGGGGATTGGGGGAAGTGATGGAGTGGGGTAAGAAAAATATTTTCCTATTTGATTTTATAAAAAAATAATATTTTTTTGGGATAATAATTTTTATCTTTAATTTTAACTAATACTAATAATTTATTTAATTTTTATCAAGGTGAAATATTTTGTCTATGTGGAGTGTGATGTGATAATTTTTTAAAATAAAAGAGAGAGTGTATTACACACACTATGATGATAGTGGTATAAAAGAGAGAGTTGTGTTTTTCAAACTAATAAGTGATAGTTTATGTATGAAATTCACACTCTCAATAGTTTACGTATGAAACTCAAAAAAAAGGTATAGTTTTGGTGGTATAGAAATGTCCAATTATATGTTGGGCAGTAGATCCATATGTTTAATTATTCTACTTCACCATGATATTTTTTTTTATCTTTGCTCCTCAACAATTTGGTAGATGCTAACTTATTTGGTTTTGATGTATAATAATATTTATTTGTACAATTTAAAATGATTTCTTTCATACATTTAGTTGAATAATTTTATAAGAGAAAATCTCTAAAGTAAATAATTTTATTAATATAAAACAAAATTAAATAACTTTGCTCAGTAATTTCTCATGAAGTGATTTGGATAATTCTCCTCCACTAACTTCGGCTCCAAGGAAAAAAAAGTCAGTCACTCTTTTATTCTGGCTATAAATTCCACAACTCAATCAATAGCCCGAAAACAACACATCCTTCCTTTAATTCCACATCAAATAGCCCTTTTGCTTCAAACACTTTTGTCTCAATATATACAATGGAGTCATCAAGAATTAGTTTGCGTCCATTTAGATTAACAGACGTTGATGATATATTGTTATGGGCAGGCGATAAAGGCATAACTCGTACCATCCGATGGGATACTTTGACCACAAAAGAAGAAGCCTTGAGTTTCATCAAGGAAGTGTGTATACCTCAACCTTGGTATTTATCAATATGTATCGACGATCTATCCATTGGATTCCTATGGGTAATCCATCCGGCCATGTCAGATTGTCTTCACGAGAAGGTAAATGAAGCTGCAGATATAGGTTACGCGATTGCAGTTGAGTATTGGGGGCAAGGAATTGCTACAAAGGCACTCAAAGTGGCAATCCCTCAAGTGTTCAATGACTTCCCTCAAATAGTAAAGATTATAGCGTATGCTGTTTTGGAGAACAAGGCTTCTCATAGGGTTTTGGAGAAGGCAGGGTTTCACTACGAACGTTCACTAACGTTGCATGGCGACTTCAAGGAATATGGAAATAAGGTTGTTTTAGTTGTATACAACTTACTATCCACAAATATATGACAAGTTTTTTCATTTATATATGTACTACTATTTGTTACTTCTAGGGGAAAGGTAGAAGTACCTCCTTAGACTATGACTCAAATCTCAGAAACACACCTTAACTAAACTAAGTTCATATTATCCCCTCTAACTCATTTTTTTTTGTAATTTTGTACACCTTTTTTACTTACGTGGCATCTAAATATCTCTCACGCGCCTCAACTGCGTGGAGTCATGGGGTGTGCTACATAAGTCAAAAGGTGTACAATATTATGTATAAAATGAGTTCAGGGGGGTTTAGACCTTAGTTTAATTTAGGTATGTCTCTAGAATTTCGGTCATAGAGATACTTGTGCGTTCTCCCTTACTTCTATGTAATATTCAAAACCTCGCTTGTTTATTAATTTTCCTAGAAGATATTTTTCAAAAACATTTTTCTTCATATCGAACACACCCCATATCTAGCTTCATTTATAAATGACATAATAAATAAACATGATCCTTAACTTAACTTCAGCGGTAACTTAACTTCAGCGGACAACTATGCCCTCCAACTTTGACTATGTATAAGTAGACACACGTGTTTTTTGAGCTATGTGGTATAATATACGTAGGACGCCACCACCTACAACAAAAATAACTTTTAACGGCAATAAATAGTCACATTAATAAAGAGTGCAAAAGTCATTTAGATTCATTAGTTAAGTGTCATTAGATCCAATGTCACTAAAGGCTTTAGGGACATATACAAAGAGTGTTAATTGCCACTAAAAATACATATTTAGCGATAATTAAGTTATTGACGTTAATTAATTGCCGCTAAAGATTATTTTTTATGTAGTGCACGTAGGACACGAAACTGTCATTAGGGTGCCATGTAGAACAAGTGTGTCTATTTGTTCAATTTTATATAAGTTTAAGTGTCTACTTGTGTATATCCAAAATTAAAGGTCATAGTTGTCCATTAACGCCAAGTTAAGGATCATTTATATATGTACTACTATTTGTTACTTCCATATAATACTCAAAACCTCGCTCGTTTATTAATTTTCCTCGAAGATATTTTTCAAAAAAACATTTTTCTTTCATATCGAACACATCTCTTGTCTAGCTTCATTTATAAATGGCATAATATATAAACATGATCCTTAACTTAACTTCAGTGAATAATTATACCCTATAACTTGATTATGTATAAGTAGACACACGTATTTTATGAGCTATGTTAGAAATCATATTTATGTATTATGCAACATTTCAACAAACAAAGACAATATTATTTTTTCCTTACAAGACAAAGATTGATGGATTTCCAGTTTGTAGAAAAATACTAGTACTAGCATAGCCGCCTATATTGAAAATTTCAAAAGTGTCTATCATTAATTATTACTACTTTTTACTGTTCTACGTAGCACAAATGCATTTCAATAATTGGATATGAAGAATCCATTCAGAAATATATTTTTGTCACTTTTGATCTTGATAAACCCTTTAAAAAAAATTTAAAATAAAAATATTTCTTTTGTGGAGGAAAAAAGGAGTTAACACCTATTTTAGGTTTTTTTTTTTCTTTTTATTTTTCAAAACACATTGTACGTATCTATGGTTTATTTTTTTGAAATAACTTTCAAATAGTTTGATACTATGAGTATTATTTAAATAAATTGGAGTACATATGATGATATATGGATCAATATTTATTTTCAATTAATTTTTATATTGTTGATTGAATGAACTAAGAAAAGAAAATACAGTATGAAGCAATAGAAGCACTTATCCAAAAACATTTTCATGTTGTGAAGAAGACTTAATTAGTTATGAATAATTTTTTTTATAAGATTAATAGTCTAGATTTAAAAGAAAGAAAAAAAGAGAGCAAAAAGTTATCATTGAGGATTGTCTCAAATTATTTTAATGGTGTTGATGGAGAACGAACGAGGTGAGAATAATGAGGACAAAAAAGTGGTGAAAGAACTCTTCTTCTTTTTTTGACAATCAAATAAGAATCCTAAACAAACTCGTATAATTAATTTAGAGTCCAACTTATCATATAATAACTTTTTAATTATTTTTATTTAAATAGTAATAATATGTAAATATATTAAGAGAAAGAAATATTTTTAAAAATAAATTGACGATGCAATTTTCTTATCCACCATAAATGGAGAGAAGTTAATCTCAATAGGATATACATAAGAAGAATTCGATCATATTTTCGCTCTTAACAATGAAAGTCACACGCACATATAATGAAATTTACAATTATTATGCAAATTTTTCTTTTTCATATTTTTTTGTCATATCACTAAGAAGTTCATGGACTTTACTACGTAAAAAATCGTGAAAATTATCTAATTCCTATTGAATGGTCCTTAAATGCTAAAAAATGATGTGAATCATGGTGATGCTATATGAATTGTTCTTCAGTCCTTATAGATGATTCTATAAAGATTTCGAAAAAAAAATACTCAGAAGCCATATCACTAAAAAAATTTATAAACATTACACACGAATAACTGGAAAATCGCCATATCATATTGCACGGCAACTTCAAGAAATAGGGAAATAAGATTGATTTAGTAGTTTACAACTTACTATCCACAATTATATAGTGTCTTTTCATTTATGTACTACTATTTGCATGCTACTCCCATGTAATATTCATTTTGATTTGTATAAGTAGACACTTAATTTGTATAAAGTTGAATATATAAACACATGTCCTTCATGGCATCTTACATGGAAATTTCTGTCCTACATGGTCTCCTACATGTATTATGCCACGTAGGACACATGTGTCTACTTGTTAAACTTTATACAAGTTAAGTTGTCTACTTGTGCACACCCAAAGTTGAAAGACGTGAATTTAAAATGAGGCCAAGTGAAAGGGCGCATTTATGTATTATGACTTTTGATATATTCTACACACTTTTAATTGAGGCGTAATACATAAATATGTCATTTCACTTGGTTTTAGCTGACATCGTTTATGTCCTCCAACTTTGGATATGCACAAGTAGATACTTAATTATGTATAAAATTGAACAAATAGACACACACGTATACGTGACATAATACACGTATTAGGACGTCACATAGGACACAAAATTGTCATGTAGAATGCATGTAGGACGAATGTGTCTTTTATGCAATTTTATACAAGTTCAAGTGTCTACTTGTGCACACCCAAAGTTAGAGGGCATAGTTGTTAGTTGATACCAAAATTAAAGGGCACATTTATGTATTATGTCTTTAATTTAAGATTACAAGATTCAGTTTTTTTTTTTTTTAACTTTATTAAAATTTGTGTCAAATTTAAATAAGACAAACAAATTAAAATTAAAGATTAATGTATCATTTGTAATTAGCTCTTTCCATGCCATTTTCAATTGATGAATATGTAGACACATAGTTTTTGATTGCACATAAGATTTTACACTATTTTTTATTCCTTAAATATTTCTTTTATGTTTAAGTTAGATATTTTGATTTTGTCTTATTTTAGTAAGTTCATTTTAAAATAACAAAAAAAGATATGTTTTATTTTAATATTTCTTAATTATAATTTATTATTAGCTATTTAATTTTGTTAGTTTAAAAAATAATTAAATAATATTCTTATTATTATATTATACTATATGGTATATATTAATTATTAAAAAATAATAATAAACAAACCCACTAACCTACCCCACACTCCCACTCCCTCACGTCCTCATCACACACCCCACACCTCACACGACACCTCTCACAACCCACTACCCCACCCCTATATCCACCACACAAACACATTTTTATGTTCGTGTCTTACTAACTAGAATAAATTCTTTGTTTAATTTTGTTTTAGAAAAGTGTTAAGTTATTTTTATGCTATAATATGTGTGTTGTCTTGATCTTTTGGGGGCCAACAAAAATAATAATAAGACAATTTTAATCGATTTACTAACTACCGTATACATGTTTATAATGAAATATTATTATCATTATTATTTTAAATAACGAGATATTGATAATAGTTATTTCGAAAAAACAAAAGATCGATAAATTTTGATTGAATGATTTTAGTTCGGCACCACTTGATTCACACTTAAACATTGACAAACGAATTTTAATAGGCAAATAATTATTGACGTGTTTAAAAAAAAGATTTCAATTAAGAATGTGGTTGCACATTTTTTTAAACACTGACAGAAATTCAAGGATGTGGTGACACCTTGGTCAAATTATTTTTAATAGTTAACTTTCATTAAATGTATACTAAAATTTGTAGACAAAAAAAATATTAGGTGATGCACTCAAGAGAAGAAATCAATTATGTTTCTAAGCTATTGTATGTCAAAATCGAGAATGCAGTTATGCAGTTTAAGACTAGTAAAATTCAACAATAAAAAATATGAGCAAACTATGGCCTACAACATAATTTATCCAAATAATAATAATAATATAAGTCAAGTATAAGTTAATAAAAGTGATCGTGCTAAAATCATGAGACTCGAGGGATGCCTAATACCTTCCCTCAATTTCAAGTGATGACTCTAAAAAATAAAATAATCCATAATCAATACCGTCACTTAAATTGGAAAAATCTTATCCGTGGTGGAAAAAAAAGGGGTGTGATAGAATACACGCAATAACTCAATATATATATATAATTTGGTGATGTGGCACGATCACAAAAGAGATTGCATTTATCTTTTTAATCAGAATTTTGCACTTTTTTAATTATTAAAATGATGAAAAAATATTCTGTTTAACTCCCACACTTCGTTTACTATATATATATATCCACAAAAATTTCAACCCGACTTGCATAACTATTTTTATTATTTCAGCCCACAAAAATTTACATATTCCTAAGTTCAAATATTTTGAATGGTTTTCAAGAAAAAGATTATCAGAATGAACCCTATCTGTTAGAAATAAAACTATATAATGATTATGAAAATAAGTTAAGTTCTACGTGTTGGCGATTTATTTAAAAATCATTTTATGGTTATCTAGAAATAATGTATTGATCATTTCTCAAATGTCCTGACTTTCTCCAACGAAATAAAAATGAAAAAATTATTGAAATACACGTCTTATGTTTTCCTTATTTCCAATACCCTCTTCTATTTCTAAAAACTTCTAAAATCCTTTATTACTTTAATGTATTCGAGCTACATATTAATGTATCCGAGCCAGTATTTAATGTATCCGAGCTACATATTATGTATCCGATTTGTGTTACTTTTTAAGGGATTAATGTAATTACAAACTAAAGAGGGATAGATTGTAATTTCATATTAAAACTATGTGATTCCTAAAATTTATCCATTAATAAATTGTAGAGATTGAAAAGCCCAATTATCAACGGGAGCATAATACGTAATATGTCTTTCAACTTAGTTTCAGCTGATATCTACAACCTCCAACTTTGGGTGTGCACAAGTAGACATTTAAATGGTGTTTAGTTTAACTTAAACTGAATTTTAAGTTGTTTTCAGCTCTCATGAGTGTTTGGATATTAAAAACGACTTTAAAAAGTTAAAGGTTAATGAAGTCTTTAACTTAAAAACGACTTAAAAAAAGGGACCCCTACTTTCATTTTTTAACTTAAAAGTTAATGAAGTTTGACTTTTTAAAACTACTTTTTGAAAGTTACTTTTTAAGTTAAGCCAAACGAGCCCTTAAACTTGTAAAACTGAACAAGTAGACACACATGTCGTAGCATAATACATGTAGGACACCATTTTTTTTAACTTAGAAGTTAATGAAGTTTGACTTTTTTAAAAGTTATTTTTTTAAGCTAAGCCAAAAGAGCCTTTAAACTTGTATAAAACTAAACAAGTAGACACATATGTCCTACATGACATAATACATGTAAGACGCTACATACGACACAAAATTGTGATGTATGATGCCACATAAGACAAATGTGACTATTTGTTCAATTTTATACAAATTTAAGTGCTTATTTATACACGCTCAAAATTGAAGGGCATAAATACCAGTTGAAGCTAAGTTAAAGAAATATATATAGGAGCAAGTATAAATGCAATTAATTTGCTTTGAGCACTCTTAGTTTCTTAGCTTCTTCTCTTGATTGAGTGGACATTTTTCTTTTGCAGTTTGTAAAAAGAATGTTTATCTTTTTGTTACGAATCTAGCCATGATAGAAGACTCAATTGATATATTATCAAATTACAATTGGGGCTCTAGTTAAAGGAATGAGCATGCACACTAAAGACTTCTATATATAATGGAGAATTACCTCATTAGGGTTATGTTATGAGTTATGTTATTTTCTTTTAATGAGCTATTTTGTAATAGCAGTCTGGAATCTTTCTTTTCTATATTCCTTTTGTTCTTTGATTAGCTTGCAAGTTGTTTTATGATCAATACAAACCTTAATTTGTTACATTTTTTCGTTTGTTAAAAAGAATGTCTATCTTTTTTTATTTAGAAATTATTTTAACTTGGAAATTTTCATTTCCACTTTTAACTTCATCATTGATTAAAAATATTTTTTTCCTATATTTGACTACGTATCATTAAATAATTTAGTCGTTTGCCTAAAATTAAGATAGTTCATAAAGTCATGGAAATGATTGAATAGTTGATTTAAATGGATTTTTTTTTGTGCGAAAGCACGATTTAAAAAGAAAGAACATTGCTAAAGGTTAAATTGATAAGGTCAAATTTCCATTTATTCATCAAAAGAAACGTGTCAATGTCTAATTATTTCACTTCATCATGATACTTTTGATCTTTGGTCCTAAGCAATTTGGTAGATTTTTGCTAACTTGTTTAGTTATGAGGTATCATAATATTTATTTTTCAAATTCAAAATGTAAAAGAGGTAAAGTGAGTTCTTTTTCTATTCTAATTATAAATTTGATTGACTAATTTTGTAGAAGAAAACTTCTAAATTGAATAATCTTATTAATATAAAACAAAATTAAATGACTTTACTAGCGATTTTAAGATAGTTACTCAAATATAATCCATAATGAAATATCACATAAAATGATAAAAATGAGGCGTCCAATTAACATCCACTTGAAATTGGCAGAATTTCAACTTGGCACATGGAGATGAACTATTGAAATTGGACAAATTTGGCAACTTTACTATGTAAAATTTTTCCTCTCTCTTTCTTCCACGTTTATTTTGCCTATATTTCATCTATAAATTACAAACCTCAATTAGTAGCCCAAAACAACACATCCTTTCTTTAATTAATTCCACTTCAAATAGCCCTTTTGCTTCAAATACTTCTGTGATCTCACGAGCTAGCAAATTAACAATACAATGGAGTCGTCAAGAATTAGTTTGCGCCCATTTAAACTAACAGACGTTGATGATATATTGTTATGGGCAGGCGATAAACGCGTAACTAGTACCATTTGATGGGATACTTTGACCACAAAAGAAGAAGCCTTGAGTTTCACCAAGGAAGTGTGTATACCTCAACCTTGGGTTTTGGAGAAGGCTGGGTTTCACTATGAATGTACAGTGACATTACAGGACGAGTTCAAGAAATATGGAGATATGGCTGATTTAGTAGTTTACAACTTCACAATTATACAATGAGTCTTTTCATTTATGTATTACTATTTGCTACTCCCATGCAATATTCATTTTTCAATAAATATACATATTCTTTCGTATTGAACACACCCTATATCTAGGCTTCATTTGGAATAAAACCAAATCTGGCATCATATAGATTTGATATCATTCAAAATATGTTTTATATAATTTCAGATATATGGATTGACCATTAAGTTCAAAATATGGATACAGGTAATTGACATTGGCAAGACTACTAAGAACTGAGTGAAGAATGAATTAAAAAGAAAATCCAAAGGTGTTAAAGAACGGATTAAAAAAAGGAATTTATTCGGTGTGATTTTCTCAAAAGAATATAGTATTATATATATTATGTGGTTTTAACCTGAATTCATTGGGCACAATTAATTTTAGAAATTTTTTATCTTGAGTATATTTTTTGTCACTGAACTTATGCTCTGTGGTATAACTTGTATCACTAAACTTATATCTTGGACCCAACTTTTTTCATTAAATTTATGCTTTTTTGTGGCAAAATTTGTGCCACCGAACTTATATCTTAGAACATAACTTGGATCACTAAACTTATGCTTTGGCCTTATTATCTTTAGGCATAACTTATACCACTGCACTTACGTTTTGAGGCATATGCCTTGACTTAATTTCTTTTGGCATATCTAACTTATGCCTTGTGATTTTTTTTTAAAAAAATAAAAATTAATTATCGCCGCAAAATAGAAATATAAGATATCATTAGCTCTAATAAATAAAATAATTTATTTACCAAAAAAAGTGTATGAGAAATACTTTTTGAGAAAATATATCCAAAAACACTTTTTAGAAATTTGATGAAACATCCATTGTTGCTCAAAAATATTAATTGGCCAAAACAAATAGCTCCTCACTGAAAGTGCTTGTTCAAAAAAAAACTTTTACATAAAAATACTTTTCAAAATAAGCTAATTTTAAAAAATTGGTCAAACAGATTAAATTTTAAAATGAGAGGTAACCTTGATTTTCAAATGAGTTCATGAGGAATTTTTGAGCTCTTTTAAGAGAATTTTTTGAGTAATAATCTCAAGTTTGAGGATGATGAATGTTTTTAAACATATGAGCATGAGTTATATATTATTGAGAGTAGTATTGAACACCAATATAGGGATGAGTTCAAACAACTCAAAATCCTCATAAACCATGTATGCCAATATGGGTAAATGGTCAGACTTTTTAGTTGAGAATGTCCTTTACTCTGGCTAGGTATAGGACAAATTTGGCAATGTGGGCAAGATGTTGCATCATCACGTATCTCATAGTGATGATTATCGGTTAGAAAATCTCCCAAATAGAAGTAAAGAGTTTATTATTGTATTTTTATACACATTGAGTTATTATCTATTGTTTAAAAAGGTTTTTTTATATTGTATCTTTATTGTTGCTTTAAAATTGAATTGAGTTGAGTTGGGGGAGTATGTCCTTCCTTTTTAGTGGCAAACTTAGTCGCTGCTAATACTCATAATAGTCGCCACTAAAAGTATGTTTTAGTGGCAACACTAGTTATCGCAAAGACCTATAATAGTCGCCACTAAATGTTAGTGGCAACACTAGTCGCCGCGAATACCAATAATAGTCGCCACTCCTAGTATGTTTTAGTGGCACCACTGGTCGTCGCCAATAACTATAAAAGTTGCCACTAATAGTGTGTTTTTAGTGGCAACACAAAAGTAATACCTCTAATAGTGTGTATTGGTGGCAACATTAGTCGCTGCTAATACCTATAATAGTCGCCATTAATAGTAGTCTTAGTGGCAACACTAGCCGTCGCCAATAGTCGCCACTAATAGTAGTCTTAGTGGCAACACTAGTCGCCGCAAATTCTTATAATAGTCGCCACTAATAATATGCTTTATTTGCAACACTAATTACCGCCAATACCTATAAATTATTAATTAGCGTAATTTTCCCTAGAAATATTTATGCGAATGACCCAACTATAAACGGTGGCGTAAGTACAAATCAAAGTGACCATGCCCAGTTGGGCTTCTGTGGCCTTTCACTGTAAACCCAACCTAATCTATTTGAGGCCCATAAAATTTCATCTTCTCTCTTAACTGTAGTTAGTATTCTTATGTTTCATTCTATATGATATAGTTTGATTTGGTATAGAGTTTTAAAAAGAAAATGACTTTTGAAATTAGTGGTCTAAAGTAAATTATATATGTTCGTGGGATTATAAATCATTTCATTAAGGATAAAATGATATTTTAAAGTAAAATTATTACTAAATATAAAAATATGTCATTTCTCGACGGAAAACTATAGTAACTCGTAAGTCCAACTCCAAGGAATATTTCTCTAGAAGACTTCAAGAACAAAATATAACAAAACCTACCATTACAAGTTATGATATTAAATGAAAATTTTAGTAGTTTAGTTAATCGATTATCTGAATTTTCACCTTATTAGTGAAGGTTCAAATTCTTCGTTTTGTAATTTCATTTACCATTCCGCTACCCCAATTATAATTTTGCTTAGTTACTTAATTTTTACCAAAATTCTAAAGTGAATTAAATTATTCACTAGTCACTAATGATTGCATCATAATTAATCAAACACTTAAATTAAAGTTACACACACTTGTCAGTACTAATGTTCGGGCAGGATCAAGCAGCTGATATTTTTAGAGAAGAAAACGCTGCCCGGACTGCCCGTAACGGCTGTAGAGAGAGATTACGGGCAGCTCTCTCTCAGTAACCACTAATGAAGAGTTCCTTCTTCAAGCTGATTATATTTACCCCCATCGCTTGGTCTATGTTGATCGGACGGTCCAGAATGAACGCTGCTTTTGAACTTAGTTTCTCTACCATATAGCTCTGAAAACTCTCCGATCTGCTTCATCGGAGCGCTGATCTGTCTTTCCGGTGAGTTTATCGGCTCCGATTCACTGAATTTTAGTTACTTCAGTTTTTTCTTCTAGAAAATTCCGCCGTTCAGTTTAAATTTTTTTAGGAAAGAGTTCTTCTCCTTGTTTTCTGTTTTCCGGCTCCGATTAGCTCAACTTTATCTACTTCAATTTTTATCTTTATAAAAATCGGTGGATCTTCTCGTTGTTTTCTGTTTTCAGGCTCCGATTAGCTGAATTTGTTCCAACTTCAGTTTGTTTTTTTTCCTTGTAGAATTTTGTGCGGTTCAGTTTATTTGACAATTGATGAAGTTTGTTGAGTTCTTCTATCGCGATTTCACGAAATTTTGCTCCGTAAAGAGATTAATTCTTCTCGTTGTTTTCTGTTTTCCGGTTCCGATTAGCTGAATTTTCTCTACTTCAGTTTATTTTTCTTTCTAGAACCTTCTGAGGCTCAGTTTATTTCGTGTAATTCTCTTGTTTACTTCGTTAAGTGATGAGTTCTTCTCATTTTTTTCTGTTTTCCGGCATTAATAAGTTCTCCGATGAACGGCTGACATTTTTTCCGGCACAAAAGTAGTCGTCTTCTTCACTAGCAGCTTAGAATAGTCTCATCGTTTTCTGAAATTTTGTGGTTGGTCATAATCTAACGGCTGAGAATTGATGGATGCAGGGATCTGCGCTAGTCGGTGTAATTGTACCGTACCGTACTGATGGAGACAAGAAGAGGCTCAGTCGGTGTTGCCATGATTAGACAGAGTAGTCTAACTTGCGCCTGTCAATCACTGGTAGCTTTATTTATTTCTTTGCTGGTTAAAACTCAGATCCTCGCTCTCACCCAGGTACTTAAAAATAACTTAATCGATTTTTATATTTCTGTTTGACATAATTAAATTTGTGACTAAAGTTTAAAATTCTGAATCTTAGAAATTTTACCTAAATCACATATATATTACTTCTCCGTCCTATTTTATGTGGCAACATTTAATTGAACACGGAGTTTAAAAAATAAATGAAGACTTTAAAATATTTATCATATTGTCCCTTCAAAAATAGTCATATTAAAAAGTAGACTCACTTTTTTCTCTCCTCATGAATGTATGATTAAGTGGGACCAACAAGGATAAAAGAGAAATTGTACTTTTAAATACTTATCATGTAAGAAAATGTGACATTCTTTTTTAAACTGATCAAAAAAAAAATAAAATTGTGTCACATAAAATGAGACGGGGAATAAAACAGATACACGTGTTTATCATCACTTTCAACGTATTTAATATTATATAGTCACTTGCTTTTCAAATTAATTAAATAGAGCTTGTTATGATTATACTCCCTCCATTTCATATCAATTGAATTTTTAGATATTTTTTATTTTTTAAATTAACTTAATTGTTTAGTTTTCAAGACTATTTTTAGAGTGTTCTTTCAATTTTACTCTTTATTTGAATTTTCAATGTGATGATTTTAATAAATTTGAAAATAATTAATAAGGATAAAAATGAAAAATTGTGTTCAATTTATATCTTAATCTATTTTTTTAAAGAGTGTGAAATACCTCCAAAATTTAATTAGTATGGAATTGAGGAGTCTTAGGCTAAATATAAATTTGGAAAAAGTCTTAATCTGTCAGAAGTTGTTTTGTTTTTCTTAACATGCGCCGGGGCGGGATATTTTCCTGGTTTTTAGTGATTCTGTACGTGTCATATATTTTTTTTTATTTCTATCTTATCCTCTTTATCTCATTTTTCTTTAGAACATTTTATATCCATGAGAAGAAAATAACTAAGACCCTTTTTCTCGATCAGTTCATTTTTCTGCTGCTTATATGGAAGATTAGAGATTGATTTCTTTTTCAGTCGAGTTGGTTACATTGAATTTGTCTAGCATAATTATATTTTTTTAATATAATGTACGGGCTATTTCACATAAACCCACCTAAAAAAATAGCAATAGTGGATTTCTTTCAATTTAAAAAAAAAAAAAACACAAAGACTAGAACATATTTTATGTGTTGGATAAATTCGACAACATATTTAGGTCCACTTGAATGTGAAATATCAATAATTTTGTCAAAAGATAATAATGTGGGAATATAATCATGTCCAAAGAATATTCCGTCTTTTTTGCTCTTTGCTAACTCCAATAACCAATAGACTAACACGTCAGCTAACTGGTTGTTCCTGAAAAAAATCGAGTCTGGCCCATTCGTTTCCTTACGTATTGGATCAAAAGATAAGCCCAATTAAAATATCCATCTAAAGATATGCTTGCTTATAAATTCAAAAAAAAAAAAACAATATTGAGAGCATGACGAGGGGCATAGCCGCATAGGTAGACCAAAGAAGTTTTAGAAAAAATTGTTTAGATAAGATATAGTACATCTGCAATTTATCAAGAACATGATCCTACGTAGAAGAATATATCATAGAAAGTTAATAAGTATGGGCGCACTGCATGGTTTCTCTATTTTATTTCCTTTCCTTCGGTTTTCATGTTGATTGTAGCTGTTATTGGTATTCTTTATTATATTTTCTTTAAGAACTTGTTTTTATATATTTTACTTGAATCGAAGATTTATCAAAAACAACCTCTCTATCCTTAGACAGTAGAGGTAAGGCTATGTATACTCTGTAAGATTTCACTCAAGTATTTACTATGTCGTCTTAATATATTATGAACTATTAAACCAAATTTTCATGTAATACAAGGTTCAAGATCCAACCTATGGGACCAAAACTGCTTAGGAGAGCATATTAAGAGGTCGTTTAGCTTAACTTAAAAAAATAGTATGGAGTACTTACTTTTAATTTTGAACTTTTTTTAAGTCATTTTTAACTTTTTCAAAAAGCTAAAAATGACTAAAAAAGTAAATTTGATCAAATTTTAAATCAAAATCCAAACCGAAATTATTTTGAACCTATCCCTGAAACAGAATATATTTTATAATCATTTCCTCTTCAATTTTTTTTTTTGAACTTTGCCGACAACGTAGCAACTCATTTATTTATGCGGAGCAAAAATGCTGACCCAGTAAGTTTTACTTACACCAAGCTAGAAAATAATTAAGGGCCACTTTTATTCGGATTATAATTTTAATGTTGTTTTTATATTTAGGGGTACTTGAAGCTTGTCGAACAAAAGGGTAAAAAGGGAGAAGAGCATCATACATCTTCCCCAAGCAAGCCTCTTGATGCCGAAGAAGACGGCAATGAGACGGGGGATGATGATGATGATGATGGAGATGACTTGTCATCCGAAGATGGAGGAAATGTGAACAATAACCCAAACACCAATGATAGCAACTCCAAGAAACATCCTAGAGAAGAGGCAGACGGTGCTGAAGAGAATAATGAAGATGACGATGATGATGAGGGTGGTGGTGAAGACAGTCCAGATGATGAAGATAATGATAAACCTGATGAAGAAGATGACGATGAAGATGGGCCTGATGAAGGCGAGGAAGATACTGTGGAAGAAGAGGACGATGAAGAGGAAGAGGAAGAAGAAGAAGAAGAAGATGAGGAGGAAGAAGAAGAAATTCAGCCACCAAAAAAGAGGAAGAAGTAAATTATCAACAACAGGCTCATCTCCTCTTATCACTATCGAGGTCTGTTATGTTGACACTTGCTGTAACTCTGTCTTAATGCACAACTAGAGTACTACTTAAAAAACTCCCAACTGCGGCAATGTTTAGAGGATATTCTATTCATAAAATCACTATGATTTGCTGCTGAATGAGAATAGATCAGGACTTTGATAAGACAATTTTGAAGTTAATACAACAACAGACGTATTAATGAACTTTCATTAATTAGGCAAAAGTATAATACATCAGGGTAAGCAGTCTTGCTTCTTATATGAAAATGATCAAAATATATGCAGTAAATTCTACATAACTACAACCAACCTAGTCTAGTGACAAGTGACAGACGCAAAGACATAGGGTTGAAGAACAAGTAAATTTCAAGATTATGTTGCTACCATTCTTCAATAACAATACCAGATCCAGATACAGGTGTGTGTCGAATCCTCCAAAACCGATGCATTTTTAGAGGACCTGAGCAACATAATATATCATCAATATGTAACCTTGATGTGTTTCTGATCAGTTCTAACTCAGGATCAGAATTGCCAACATTTGTAGCATGAAGCGCTACCAACAGAAATTAAACTTGTGAACGTACTTTGTTTCTGAGGAGAGTGTCGGGTGAACGAAACGGGATAAAGGAAGAGAAACTAATGCAAGATATTTTAAACACTTCCTTTCTTCAAATTTAATAAGCTTTTTACAGGTGAATATAATATACAAAGAGAAACCAGAAAGTTAATGGTACAAGCTAAATAATGAAAAAGATGCTCCCAATGACAAAAATTCACTTGAAAGTGAATAAGAACAAAGATAACATCCACCTCAAAACTTCTAAATACGAGTCTAATAAAGTGAGAAGCGTGAATGTTCATGCAAAAGGAAGTGACGAAATGACTTTCATTCACTTTCGAAAGTCATTTCTCAGAAAATAAAAAATGAAGGAAAAATAATAAAATGAATAAATATCTATTCTAACAGAAAAAACAAACCTAATTAGCTCTTAGTTGTGCGGACTCTTCACTTTTGATGTCACAACCGTGTCGGATTCTCCAAAAATACACTACTTTTGGCAAATCCGACACGCACTCATTGACATTTCTGAAGAGTCCGAGCAACAAAGAATTAGCTTGAACAAATTAAAACAACAGAAAAAATAAGACCTGTGTTTTTAAAAGAAAAAGATACTACTTGCTAAAATGGAGAAAAAAATCAAAATTGTCTATTAGTTAACAACAAAACTACACAAACCCTAAGTCGTCATCGTAAAAAGTCGAATAACGTTAGGAGTTTCTTTTAACAGAATAAAGATATGAATAGGTAAATTTTTGAGAAAAAATATACAGTAAAAAATTTCTACAAGTAGTTAGCAATAAACATAGAAGAACCCCTAGTCATCCTTGTTAATAGTTAAAATGATGTTTTAAAACTAAGCAAAAGACTATATATACACACACACACAGAAATTTCAAGGTGATAAATTTTTCATACGTAAAAGCATATTTTCACGCAAAGAGGGGAAAGAGGATATGGCATACGATAAGGCCTAATAACAATATCAAGAAAATACTTGGCCAAATCAGAATATTGGAGCAAATATAAGAGCAAGATTTTTTTTTTTTTTGACAAATTCACTTTAAAATAAGTCTAGAAGGAATATATCCACCAAAGAGAAGGGTAATGCATACGGCATTATCTAGCAAGTTCTATAGGAACTTGGCTTATCAGTAAGAAGTATGGATTGTATGAAAGTAAAGATATAAGAAACATATGGCTACAATTCTGATAAAACCCAAGCCACTGACAAACACTGACCCTTAGACACTCATCAGATGCTTCAATGACTTCGTTTCATCATGGGCAGGCGTTGTTCATCTGCAAAATCATACACAAGTAAGCACCAGATAATAGAGATTTAACACGGGAGAAGGGGCTGGGGCTACATAAAAGGCGAAGCGAAATCAGAAGGCCATTTAACTGATGTAAAAAGAGAAGGAAGAACGGGAAGCACAGACTATTGGATACTCAAATTAAGAACACATCTTTGCATATTCAATGCTTGGTAGTAGGTTCAAGCTGATGCAAGTATAATCAAGAGGGATATAACTTAAAAAAAAAAACAATTTATCAATTAATTAACTCGTGCTCTCGTCCTTGCTTTACCTGGGCTCCCTAATCTCATAAAGAAAGGTGTAAAATATCATAAGAGACCTTTGTTTCCGGAACATGCTAGTTTTTCCATGCATAGGAGGCAGATTGAATTGTTTTTATTTTGGGGGAACAGATAGAATTTAATATGTAATATGATAACAAAGAATCAACATCACGGACAACAAATGTTGTAGTTAGACTGGTTAAACATACCTTAGTCTGAAGTTTTTCTTCAGATATATAGCACAAGGCAAAGGGGAGGAATACAGCCAGTATCTGATTAGCTGGCAGTCGCAAAGGTAGCAGGATTAAAGTTGACTATTTTCCATTTTCACTACAGCGCTTTACTCATAATGACTCTTTACTTGTTGAATGGTTAGAATTTTCTTTCATCTTTTAACTCGTTCACATTTCTTCTTTCCTTTATCCAAATGACTACTTTCACCCCTCTTTTCAGCTGAGATGTTACCCAGATAGCTTCTGGTTGTAGTTTGCTTAGTGAACTTGAGATTCTTTATGATGAATGACCATAGCTGTAGAATCTACATGTCATATATAGAGACTAACTGCTTATTGACTTTAGCTCACAACAACTGAACCATAGGTTCTAAGCCAATTCATTGGTTTTTGAGATAGATCAATCAATTAAGCCTCAATCCAAACTAGTTCGGTCTGCTATACCCATTCAATCAATTTATGACCATTTTACATCACCTATAACTAATCTAAAACAAATTCTAGGCGCTAGTTAGCAAAGGCGACCCTAGGATTTGAGGAAGACAAAGGCAGTACTAGACGCAGAGTACTGACACTTCATCGGAAAATATTGTCAAAGAAGTATAAATGGAAGGTATCATAAATATAAAGTAAACGAGAGTGCAACGTGGTTCAATGTTTGGTTTGATGGTTTTGACCCTGTATACTTTTGAGGTTGCTAGTTCGAATCTGGCTTGAGTTTTTATTTATATGGATTTTTTCTTTTTTGAAAAAATGACAACAAAAAATGTGGTGACCAAGAATTGAACACAGGACACCTTGCTTGCGAAGAAGCGGAAAGGTAAGCATTGGACCAGTGCACCAAATCAGCCTTTGCGTTTAATGGTGCACAATTAAAGATATTATCCGTATTTAGGAATATACATGTATAATTTTTTTCCGAAGTTAACACGTGTACCCTCAAATGTTGGTCCGCCTCTACTAATTAGTAAGATATACCAATTATAGTTGAATACTTTTAGTAACAAAGTAGGGCACTCAGAGACGAGAAAATTTAGGAAAAAAGTGAAGAACTTTACTTATACTGCAAGCAAAACATGGAAATAAGAACAAAAATAACACTGGTAACCTAGTCAGATTGCCTGTACAGATGTTCTAGCATACCAAATAAGCACGTTTAGAAAATAGTAATAATCACATGTAAGTAGAAGGAACAAATCAAGAAAATGCAGTTTATGGAAAGAATAATCTTAATAGTTCGCAGAAATGATGATAGAAGTTCAAATAGTGAGACACCGTATGCAAATATCTCCAAAGTAAGAATTCAATTAACAAAATACTCTTTCTGTTCAACAGAAAACAATCTTTCTTTCATGTCTTACCTCTAACATTAATCACTTATTTCCCGAGAACTTTTTGAAATGTTATTAGTCATGGATATTATAACAAAATATGCACATCATTTATTACTATCTCTACTTAATAAGGGGAGTGCAAAGTCTATCGTGGACAAGTAAAAAATGAACAAATGGAGTACAACTTTACACAAAACATAGTAATAAGAGTATCAAATAGAAGACCAAGTACCTGAAGTGCGACGGGTAGCCACTGCTTCCCGGATGCTTTGCAGATGAAGGTTGGCCAACCTGCTTGTAGAGCTGCAATAAACCGGGAGCCACTCCCCCAGTAGAACCACCTGTGCTGCCACCAACACCACCATATGCCCCTAAACCCCCAGTAGAACCACCTGTGCGGTTACCAACACCACCATATGCCCCTAAACCCCCAGTAGAACCACCTGTGCTGCTACCAACACCACCATATGCCCCTAAACCCCCAGTAGAACCACCTGTGCTGCTACCAGCACCACCATATGCCCCTAAACCTGAAACACCCCCACCTAAACCATCTAACCTCCCACCATATCCTGCTGCAATCCCCATTCCACCACCCATTTGCTGCCCGAAACCACCAACTCCTACGAATGGATTCCCATATGCTCCATACGGATTAGCAAGTACTCCACCATAAAACGGATTCATCATCGGCACATCCGCGTTCTGACCCAACATCCCCATACTGTGACCAGTAGCAACTGGAGCATACACACCTTGCCCTGGTGGCATTGCCAGCAGCGGCTGCTGTACAACCTCCGTAGTGATACTAGCCGCTCCACCACCAATTTTGCCCTCAGCCGCCTTCTTGCAATGCAATTGCCTCCCCTCAAAAATCTTAGAGGGTTTTTCCAGACATTTCTTCGCCGCCTCCACAGTTTTGTACACAAACAAAGCATACCCTTTTGATTTCCCAGTTGATGGATCAAATCCCATTGGTCCAGCCTCAATTTCCCCAAACTTAGCAAAAAAGCTCCTCAATTTCTCCGAGTTCACGTCCTTCGGCACATTACTCACATAGATCTTCCGGTTACCAAATTCATTAGTTCCAGAAACAGCAGTCTCTTTCATTGAAGCCAACTTACACGAAGCCAAACGATTGTTGATCATCTTCTGAGGCTCTTTCAGCGCTTTCGCAGCTGATTTCCTAGTCTTAAACAGAACAAAAGCATACCCTTTAGCCTTTCCAGTAGCATGATCCATCACAACGTTGCATTCCTCAATCTCCCCATACGGTTCAAAGACGGACAGCAGCGCCGGGCGCGTGGTCTCACGCGCCAACCCATAAACGAAGATTTTCCTGTGGCTGATGTCTTTATCAGCGTTTGACTGGATAAGCTCGTAAAAAGCAGGGAGAGCAGCTGCGGTATCCACTGCTAGGGCAACCAGTTGATCCTTTGAGAAAGGTTCGAGAAGTTTCTGGATTTTCACCGGTAATGGGTCGGAGTCGGAATCGGGATCGGAATTGGGTGGGTTAGAAAAATTGGATTTGGGTGTTTTTGGCTGCTGCTGCTGATTCTTGTTGATTTTAGAGGGCGTAGCAATTGAATCTGGTGCCTTCTTGACAAGCTTTCGCTTTTTCACCTCGTTGTTAGCAGCCATGGGAGCTTGAAGGTAAGGATTTTTGAGTGAGATTTTTGCTTAAACACGAAGGGAAGAGAGGGCAGCAGGGTTTTGGAGTCTGCTGATTCACCTTGTTTTTATCAATGAGGAAATAGACAAGACTTTTACCTCTGTTCTTGAGGCCCACAAAGACAAAGGAAGCATTGGCCCAATGAGTCATCTAGATTATAGAAGTATAAAGTAGAAGTGGTTTTCGAAAGATTCTCTATTCAAATGCAATAAATTAAAATAAAATATGAGAATGAAAAGAAATATGTCAAATAATAAGAAAAGCATTGCGTTATATCTAGGGAAAAAAAATAATGATAAAATAATAGGGTAACTAAAAAAAATGCATGTATAAAATTACTACAACAGATGCCGCTCAGATTTCCGTAAAACCTAAATCTGCCGAGAAGTAAGTTAAAACCTAAAATTTTATATATGATCACGTAACTAACGTATTTGTTTTTACGAAAGTTGTTTAACTATCGCTTCTATCGTTAAAATCCCTATATTTTGAGTATGTCAATACTAAAATCACACAATCTAAAAATACTAAATTTATCGAATAATTTATTTTTTACTCTTTATTAAAATTCAATTGAATTTTTTTTAGTGTAATTTCATAAATTGAGTAACAATCACAACAACATACTCGATAGTCAGGATAGTTTCATATGTGAAATCTGAGAAGGATAAAATAAAGGAGAACTTGCATAAATCACCATTAGTTTAAGAGTTAATTACTTAGATGTACTATAGTTTGCAATATTAAGAATTTTATGATATTTTGATGCGTCCAGATATGTTTAGATACATATATATCCAAATATATAGGGTCAAAATTACGTGTTTTTTATTCTAAATATATTATATTCAAGTGGATTCACATGCATCTGAAATACATCACAAATCTCGCTCGCCTTTCTCCTATCTTGCTCGTCACTCTCTTATGCATCTGATATCCCAAATACGCGACAAATGAAGCATTGGCCCAGCGATCATCTAGATTCATAGAAGTATAAAGTACAACGTTGTTTTCGAAAGATTCTCTATTCAAATACAATAAATTAGAATATTGATGAAAAGAAAAATACGACAATTAATAAGAAAGACATGTCAATTAATAAGAAAAGTATTGTGTTATATCTAGGGAAAGAAAATAATAATAATGATAAAATAATAGGGTAACTAAAATACATGCATAAAATTAATACTACGACAGATGCAGCTCAGATTTCCGTGAAACCTTAATTTGCCAAAAAACAAGTTAAAACCTAAAATTTCATATATGATCACGTAACTAACATATTTTTTTTACCAAATTTGTTTAACTATTGTTTCCATCCTCAAAACTCCTATATTTTGAGTATGTTAATACAAAAACTACACGGTCTAAAAAATATTAAATTTATCAGATAATTTATTTTTACTCTTTATTAAAATTCAATTGAATTTTTTAGTGTAATTTCATAAATTGAGTAACAATCACAACAACATACTCGATATTCAAGGTAATTCATATGTGAAATCTGAAAAGGATAAAACAAAGGAGAACTTGCATAAATCACACTAGTTTATGAGTTAATTACTTAGATGTACTATAGTTTGTAATATTAAGAATTTTATGATATTTTGATGCTTCCATATGCGTTTAGATACATGTATCTCGAGATATATAGGGTCAAAATCACGTGTTTTTTTAATTCTAAATACATTATATCCAAATAGATTCACATGTATCTGAGATACATAACAAATCTCGCTTGCCTCTCTCCCATCTTGCTCGTCACTCTCCTATGTATCTGATATCCCAAATACATGTGAATCACACCAGATACGTGTATCTAGTGTGATTCTCATTTATCTGAGATACATAATTTTGCTCATCTCTATCCCAATTTTAGTGTATATGGTACAAAAATATATATATCAAAGTCTATTTTTCTCAAAATATGATAGAAAATTCTTAATTAATGATAAGATATGTAATATTTTAAAAGTATAGATAACAATAATATATATGACGGTGAAGTATGTTTAATTATGTATTTTTTCCTAAAACATAAGCACAATGAAGAAAGACCATCGATTTAAATATTACAAATCAAAGTATTCACGAAGAAAAAAATACGAAAATGAAAAAAACATGTCAAATAAGAATGAAAGCAATAGATAACAGGAAAAGGAAACAATAATAAAATGAAATAATACGGTAACTAAAAGAAAATACACGCATAAGGCAATTACTATTTACTACGACATATATGATGCTTCAGGTTCAGCAAACTTATAAATCCGTTGAAACCTAAAATTTCATATATAATTACGTAACTAATTTTTTTTTTTTTTTTTTTTTTTTATAAAAGTCATTTAACTATCATTTTTTTTGGACATAAAATCACTACATATTAACATATTAATATAAGGAAAAAAGACTTGATATACCCTCAATTTTATTAATTAGAATTTGATATAATGAAAGTGCCACATATATATTCTTACTATTATACAAATGATGCATATATATCCTTATTGTTATACAAGGATAATGCTAAATGATCAGAAAATTTGGCCAAAAATTTAAAAAGTCTATAATATTTTTTTATTTTAAAATAAATTGATCTTTTTTCTATTTTTTTAATTAAAAGATATTAAAGTTAAAAGGGTAAAAATGTTCAAAAAGGTAAAATAACATAGTGTGAAATATATTATTTTACCATTCTGACCAAATTCTGTCCAAATTTTTTGACCAAAAATATTTTTCCGTTATACAAATAACTCATATAACTATCATGAATTTTTTAAAAAAATTGAATTCATAAATTTCCGATTAAACATAAATTATTTAATTCTTGAAATATGTCAAATAAATTAGGTAAGAGGAATAATTGTTTTCACAACCTTAAAAAAAAAAAATTAATTTAAAAGTATTTCTACCTGCTCTCTTCTTTTACCATTTTCACTTTCTCTTGTTTGTTGTCATCTTACTCTCAGACGACACAAGAGAAAACAGAAGGATCAGTTGGGGAAGATATACATACTAATTATATCTATACATATATATTGTTTTGGGTATCAAATCTTGATCCATTTTTGTACAAATTTCTGTCTCTATTTAACAATTCTGAGTGGAAATGTCAAAAGACATTGAAATGGGTGTTGATCACACTGAACCCGGAGCCGAACCCGAACCCGAAGAATCTTCTCCTCTGATCCCTCCTAGTTTGATTACAGTACCTAATATTAATGATGATGATGATATTATAGACCTTGAAGCAGGTCCTGATGAACATATTCAATGCCGTATTTGCCTCGAATCTGACGGTTAGTTTTTTTTTTTTTTTTAGATTTATGGGTTTTGTGTAAAGTTTCAATTTTTATAGATCCCTTGATCTCAAGATTGTAAATTGTGTAAGTAGTTCTTGTTTGTTCGTAGATTTTGAAGTTGAAATTTGAAAATTTGAGTTTATGATGTTGTGATTTTTTTTGGAAGTAGTTGTGTTTGAACATGTGGAAAAAAATTGAATTTTTGTGAGTTTTAAGTGAAATAACAAAATTTATTGTCAAATGCTAGCTAAATTTCACAAACTGGAAATACTTACAAGACTTAGTTGGGAATAAGGGATGGTCCATGTTGGTATATTTACATTAGAGTTAGTGTAGATATGAGTGTGGGATTTAAGAGATTCTCTAGTTTTTGAAATTTGCAATGAAGGGTAAGGGTGTGGTCTAGTGTTCAATGAAGTAGTTGGGACTACTTGGAAACTTTGAGGTACCATGTTCAGAAGCACTAGGTAATTTGTTCCCCATGGGTCAAAAAAGCCTTATGGACAGTACCCTAGGGAAATAGTCGAGTTACGTACAAGCTGGTATGGATACGGCGGTTATAAAGAAAAGGATAAATTTTCTTCATTTGAAGTTTTTTTTTTTTGGGAATATAAGCTTGTTTATGTGAGTTGTGCAGTTAGCTTATCTTGAAAAGCTTGGTGATGTGGGATTCTTTACATTGAAAATTGAAAGGTTGGTTGTTTATGGTGAATATGGAGTCCAAAAATGTGTGTTTTGTCCCTTCCATAAACCTCAAATAGTTCCACAGCCTAAGTGTTTATGGTTGCCTTAATAATGTTCTTCATATCAATGCGAGAGTATGGCTGACTGAAGTTGACATTTTGTCTAGACAAGTGAAACACGCAGTGTCAATTAGGTTTTTGTACTCTCTATTAGGAAAGAAGCTGGTTGTTTAGTTTATTCAAGTGCATGTTAGTATACATCTATATGAAAAATTCATGATTTTGGTAATTGAGATGTTTGCAAATGTTTCACTTTGCTCTTTAGGTAGGGACTTTATAGCACCTTGCAAGTGCAAGGGAACATCAAAGTATGTCCATCGTGAGTGCCTTGATCATTGGCGTGCTGTCAAGGTATTTTTTTCATCCTTTTCAATCAGCTATTTTCAAGGAAGTTTTGAACTTTATTTTATGTTTGTAAGAGTCAAATATTAGAGTGCTGGTGAAGCTTTAGACCAATACATCCAGTACAGGCTGCATGTAGTGACACGAACTTTCTTAAGCTTGAACCGCCAAACATGCAAGTTTATCTACTCATAGCAAATATTTTGTCTTTTACAGGAAGGATTTGCCTTTGCCCATTGCACTACTTGCAAAGCTCCCTATCACTTGAGAGTTCACGTTAACGATGATAGAAAATGGCGGACTTTGAAGTTCCGATTTTTCGTAACCAGAGACATTTTATCCATATTTCTTGCGGTTCAACTTGTAGGTGGTTGTCCCTCTTTAGTTTTGTTGTTTGATTTTTGAGATGTCTCTTTAATCCCTCTCTGTCGAAACTATATTCAGTTGATGGCTTAATTCTACGTGCAGGTTATAGCTTCATTGGGATACTTAGTTTACATCATTGATACATACAAGAAATCATGGCTTCGTTTGATTTGGGGATTCGATAGTGAACTAAGCTTCTATTACATATGCGGTAAAACATCATGAGCTTCAGTAGTTACAACAGTCCATGTATATGTTTTATCTCTAACTTTTAGGTGCTTTATTGTCATTATCTTTTTTTCTGCTAATGGTAATTTCCTCTTTATTGTTTTTCCTCAGGGATTTAAAGCTTCTTCTTCATTTATTTTCTTTCCATTGGGATTTTTCTTATGATTGATATGGTTTTTGAGAAATTTATTTATATTCTTGAAAAACTTTCTCAAGGTTTGGAAATTATAGACTTCAAGGAGCATAAGCTGCTATCCTTGTTTTGCTTCATTTAATGGACAAAATTCTTTCTATGTAGAGAGATCCTTGTTATTCCTGCTTGGACGAGAACGTTTCTGCATACTACTTGTTGGTTGGCAAGGCTAAATTGTTTATTAGTATATTTTTAATACCATTTTGAAGAGGAGATCAGATCGTGAACACTCCATGGTCCCGTGTCATCATCCTTTTTTTCTCAGAAAAAGAGGAGGAAGACTTCATATGGGTCAGGGAAGGGGTGATGGGAAGCATTTACTGGCGGTGGAGGAAGGGGGTTGGGGGGAGAGAAGGGATTTTTCAAGTGAGGTAGGTGTTAGCTGGATGTGGAGAGGCTACAAGAAGTTACTGGAGACTGACAGAGGGATTTTTTTTCTTTTTTTTTTTTGGTTAACCGTGGTTTTCGGGCCAGCTTGTGTGCACATTGACAAATTCTACAGGAAACCCGACACCTCCCACCAACAACAGGTACCAGGTAACTTTTTCCACCAATCACCTAGTAAGTAGAGAAAAAAAACTAGATGATTTTCCCCATCTGGTCTAGCATTGGTGGTGGACATAACTCTTGTACCTGTTGTTGGTGGTATCCTGACAAGTATACCGTGGAATTACTTGAGATGCACACAAGCTGGCTCGGGTACCACTGTTATCAAAAAAAAAAAAAAAGCTAGTAGAAAAACCAATTTTAAGGAAAAACTGGTGTGAGGATTGATCTGTTTATTGCCTTATCCACAGAGGAAACGTACCTTTTCCTATGTGGAATCATCAGGACATGGAAGGAATCTCCGTACTTTCTCCTGTCAAGAAATAGATAGATTGTCCACACAAAACTGTCTCCACAATTCTCTGTACTAAATAATTTGATGCTTAACCTTTTTTCTTCGACATTTGAACCATTGCATGCTGTTAAATTTATGCCATTGCTCTTGAACTTGTGCAGGGGCCCTATTGTTTTTCGCTTTGCTGGGCCTATCTGGTTGCTTTATAACTTGTTTCGACAGAAGAGTGCGCAATGATTTGGCTCAGCCCTGCCGCGAAGTGTGCATTTGCTGCTGTCATCCCGGGTACATATGATGCCTTCTTTCTTTCAGTTTCTCCTTCCTCATTTGTCAAACCAAAAAGAAATAGAAAGATAACCCGCAGGATCTAGTTTATTCTCCAAAGATCATGCATTGATAATTTTCTATATAGGAAGTTATGAACTAAAAAGTCTTTGTTTCTTTCTCTTTGGGTATGTTTTCCATGGAAAATATTTTCTAAAATTTTGAGCAACTGAACATGAGAAAACCGGAAAACTCCATACCGCAAACATCCTTTGTGTCTCTGAGAAAGAAGAATTGTATGGTTAATTTAAGAGTTACATTTATTTGGGAGTTAGACTAGTCTTGTTGCTAAATAAAATATATTCGTTGTATTGTTGTGTAGAGATTACCAACAATTACATGCTGAAACATTCCGTGTATCATTTTTTTAATTGTTCGCTTCTTCGTAATCTACAATCTGCTGTAACATGTTGTACAATAGTAACTCCGAATTGGTTATTTTCTGATGGTTTTATGTTACACTATTTTTTGAGATGGATGAGAGTTCATTGATAATGATCGTTGTTCTTTTCTTGTTGGTAATGTCCTTGCAGAGTCTGTGCCGATGGTCATTTGACTGGTGCACTCTGTATATGGACTGATTGTAGCACATGTTTTGAAGGTTGTGCTAGTATGGCCAGTGAATGTGGAGGTTGCATAGGAGGTGCCGGTGAAGCTGGGTTGCCATTTTTATTTATAGTGGCTTTAGTCGTGCTTGGACTGTTTACAATCATTGGCATATTTTACAGTGTTTTGGTTATTATGATGGTCGGACAGAGAATCTGGCAGCGCCACTACCACATACTTGCAAAAAGAATGCTCACCAAGGTGAGTGAAATCCCCTTGACTATCTTTTTCTCTTGTTCTGAAGTGTTCAATTGCATATGATGTCTACACATGAAGGTGGTAGTTAATCCATTCTTGTTAATCATAAATAACCCCGCCAACAAGAATTAGATCGGTTTTGTTGGAAAATCAAGGTTATAACAATAAATGTAGTTTCCTCTGCCGAACTGTAGTACATAATCATCCCCAAAGATCTTGGCTAGAGCAGGCATATGAATAGTTTTCACCTTGCTTTTATTGGGGTGCATTTCATTGTTACTTCATACTTGTCATTCCTATAATCAGGAGTCCGAACCATCCATTGTTTTGGTCCAATGTGTCTTGTGTTACTCCTCCCATCCCAATTTATGTAGCGTTGTTTTATTAGGTACGAGTTTAAGAAAGAAAAAAAAAACTTTTGAAACTTGTGATCTAAACGAGTATAAATATTTGTGAAACTATAAATCAACTTATTAAGGGTGAAATGAGAAGTTTAAGATTAAATTGTTTCTAAATAAGTATGACGTCTAAAAAGAAAAGTGTGAAGTATAAATTGGGATAGAGGGAGTATTATTTTTCTCAATTCCCTCCCTATGTTGCCGACCAATAAATTCTTAAGACCTGAGCTTCTTAATGATTTATTTATTATGTTCTAACTTAATTACTAAAAGTGGTTTAATGTAATATTAGTTTAATTAATCATCATGAAAGTGATTCTAGTGTCAAAGTAGTGAAGGTTTTCATGTCACACTTAATGGTTGTTGAATGAAAGGGAGTCTTGGAACAACGGTTAAGTTGTTCCTGTGTGACCTATAGGTCACAAGTTTGAGCCATGAAATCAAATTGATGCTTGCGTTAGGGTAGGCTGCATGTATCATACTAATATGTTTCTTAACTCTTGTGTAGGAATACGTCGTGCAGGATGTTGATGGTGAGGATACTGAAAATGATTGGTCTCCTCCGCTTCTCCCACAAGAGCATGTTCAACAACTGAAAACACTAGGACTTCTGTAAACTTCAAGGACTTCCAACATATAGTTGACGGAAACTAGGGATGGATTGAAATTCCATCTCTTTGGGTGCCTCCGTTATGGTCCTTGAGTTTATGCATCTAGATAACGACATAATTTTTTCGTATTGATCAATAGAAAATCTCATGAGTCCGATATCGTTTGTAGTTTATGAAAGGTCACATTTAATTGTCAAGAAAACTACTTAAATCATACTAGTTATGAATGATCATATGCAATTGTCAATAAAGCTGATCATTGACAACCTAAATGAAACAACATAGTTCCCTTTAATGACTCTACAAATACTCCTATCTGATTGCTAACTTTAAAAGTTCTCAATTATGTATGTAGTGGGTAATACTATTATCCTCCTAGGACGGAAGGGGTGCATCCAAACCCCTTTCGTCAGAATCACATTGTATATACAAAGTCAAAATATTATTACTCCCTAGGGCGGAAGGGGTTCATCCAAACCCTTCTCGTTAGAATCACATTGTATATACAAAGTTAAAAGTTTTTGTTTATGTATGGATAGTAGAGGATAAAGTTTTGTCAGTCTTGTAGTCAACATATTCTTACTTGTTAATCTTATATTAACATCTGACGACGATTAAAAACATTCACTTTTGACAAACGTTAAAAAACCAATATTTTTGTCATTTTCTCGTATGCAAACATATAGGAATATTCAAAGTTCACAAATCAATAGTTTTTGTTAAGCATGTTTAGAGCAATTAGATGTACTAAAAGCATTGAGAATAGATGCCTAATCCGAATTCAGCATTTGGAGTTCATTGGTTCCTACGACGATCTCAAGTGAAATATATAGGTTCACAATAAAAAAATTTGTAGTAATATGCAATAGATTTCTTACTGCATATACATATGATTTGAGAAGAACCTACAAAATTCACATGAAGCCATACGTAATAAGCTAGATTCGCCTCTACGTAGATTAGTATGACCTCTGCACAAGGATGACACAAACAAAATAGATTTGAATTTTGAAATGTACAAATATGCAGTACATATACTAACAGGTAATATATTCTGAATGAAATCAAATAAAACAGAGACGAGCAAGCTTGATAATTCCTAGGCTATATAAGGGAAAGAGTTTTTCTATAACAGAAGAAAAGATAATTATCAAATCCATACATTATAATTTTTTACCTAAAACAACAGGCTCTGCACATGGCAACAATTTGTACAGTTTAAGAAGAAGATCTGACTACAGTTTTTCCTTTTCTTTTCTTTACACCCTTGTACAGTTACTCTATCTCCGCGGCAGGGGCATCCAGGTATGTTTACCATCTGAGCCTCACAGTTAAACCTGCTTATATAGATTATACCTCAAAACTATAATGTACACTGTTACAAACACCACACATGTTTATTTTTAACATGTTCCATCAGCAAAGAGGTAGAACAAAAGCTCTCATCAAGAAAACAACGACGAGGGTACTTGTTCTTGCCTCAGTTAGCTGTACAATTTTCCTACACCATCTAAGCAGCAGCAGAATATGACGCCAGGAAGCTGATCCTCCTCTCTGCAAAAGATGCAAACACGAAAATTCAAGAGAATGCCAAGAATGGAAATAAGAAGTCACAATGATAAGAGTTTATTGGTATATAGTACAATTAATGGTTCTATAAAGAGGAAGAGCAAAACGAAAGCTGGGAGTTGGGGGAGTAGAGGTGGTTGAAGATTCAATTGAAGTTTGGGATAAAATTTGATAGCCTATCTCATGGAAGTGGGATGATATATAAGTTTAATGAATTATAGAACGGTAGAAAATGGAACATTGGAAGTATGTTTCTTGACCCATGCAAGTTTGCAACCAAAGGACCTCCTCATTTTACTTTACCAACAGTCACAGACAAATGTGTCATTTCACCCACCAACAATTCTGAAAGTGATCTCAACTATTGGCTGTCAGAGACAAATAATTTGACTCTTTACAGATCCTCAGCTCAGGTGATTGACAAGTGAGCAATTACAAGTGGAAAGTATAACTTATCAATTGTCATAATGGTAAATGAGCCTCTCCTTGTGCAAGATGTCAGGATAAACTTTGTAGTTTTGGAAACTAGAAGGGAAAGAAAAAGCAAAAGAATACCTCCAGCAGCAACCAGTTTCTCTACACGGGCAACTATATGCTTTCCGTAAGTATATTTCTTCAGAGCATTTAGATGAACCTTGATTCGGTTGAGAATGAGTTCAAGTTGCTGGTCATCACAAGTCTCCAGCACTTTCTGTACAACGTAGTTTGCAAACTGATCTTTCATCATCGCCTGTACATCAAATACATAAAGCTTTGAATTGTGAACAAGTGAAATGATTTTCTTTCTTAGTCTGATCAACCCAATACCTATAAATATGTTCTGCTCATAAAGCATTCTTTCCTATTGATCTTGTTTCCATCTGTTACATGGAACTAGTAATCTGTCCCTTAATTTTTGGTTATCTATTAAACTCTGGTTGGTTAGTTTGTTCCTTTATCTTACATTTTTCTCTGCATAACATGCTTATCTACCCGAAAATTTACCATCATGTTTCTCTCAAGACAGATGCATAGAAAGATGAAGAAGTCTTTTAAGTGAATAAAGAGTTGAAAGTAATATCCCATGCAAAAAAAACCCATGGATAAGCTCCCTTAGGAGAAAATAGTAATTGTATTATGTTATCAGAGCAAAGTATATAAGTTATAGAGTACTCATAGCCAATGTCAACTACACCAAAAGAACCCAGAAGACTGACAAGGCCTTACTCATTTTAGTTAGGCAAATCCCAGCGCGCCTGAGGTTGCACATTCGCCAAAGTAAACTTGTTAACTTCATTCTAAAAGGCAGAACTGGAAAAGCATGTAGTTCTACAGTAAAAGTTATATGCCCCTAAGAAGGAATGATTGCTCCCACTAGACCATCTAAAAAAGTAAACTTAAATCAATCACATAGTGAGTTTACTTCATTCTAAAGAGCATAACAGAAAAATCATGTCTACAGTAAAGCAAAATGCTCAAAAAGGTTAGTTGTTCTCACTTGATCATCTAAAACATTAACTTAAATCAATCACATAAGAGTAATTAAATCAACATTATCCTCTGAGAATCAAACAGTCAGCGGTAACAGGATTTCCTTAAGCTTGAGTACACACTACTGAAGAAGCATCTGAGAAAGTAACAAACCTGAAGAGGTTCATTTTCATCAGTGGTGCCAATCATCTCATTTACCAAGGTCTGACGTTCTTCGGGAGTTCCAAAGCTTAAGCACTTCTCCACAACATTAGAGGCAAATTTCTGCTGGCTCATCTGAACTATCTGTCCCGTCAGCTTACCAATTATAGAAGTACGCTCCTCAGGCTTTCCGTGTTCCAGTACATGCTGTAACAAAACTTGGCAGGATTAGATAGGTAGGCAGAACATCTGAGCTAAACAAGAAGAGAAATAATCCACCCAGGGAAGTTGATGACATTTGTCCAGTGTACTCTACGACATTGAGACATGAAAACTCATATTTTTACTGCAAAAAGCGATTAATAGTTAGAAAATTTATTGTTCATGAGAAAGTTGAAGGCAATTCTAGAACACAACCTCCTGTTGTTTTAACTTGTATATAAAAACCCATATCCAAAAATACAAGTATTTAGCACTAAAATTGTATTACCATCAACTTGGAGATATGAATTAAGTTGTGAACACCCATTCATTCACATGTCAAGTAGGAGGTGAGAAAAATCTTTAGAAACCCTTGAATGGAAAGACGTATAGCAATTCAAGGAAGACTTCCTTGAGACAAGGAGCTTCAAAAGAAGTAAAAACCAAAATCTAGAGTATATGCTGGTCAAACAGCATTTTCACAAAAACACAACCTCTTGGAACAAAGGCACGAGTTGTTTCAGTATTCTGCAGACAAGTTGTATTCTCTCTAAATTAGCACACTCTTGACACCAGTCTAAGTAAGGATGTTCACATGTAAGTTGAGAAATAGATCAAACCTGAACAACATAATTCCCATATTGATCTTGCGCCAACATGCAAACTGTTTGCAGAATCTCATTCATCACAATGTTCTGGGTTTCAGGATTATGGCAATGTTCCAAGACTCTCTGTCATTAGAAAGAAAATTTAGAAACGGATGTCATCCCATCGACGATATAATACACAAAAGGGATCAGCATATACTGAATTATTTGACCTGTATGACCCGACATCCATATGGATGGGTGGACAATGTCACAACTTGATCATAAAATGTGGAAACAATGAACTGGATAGCATCCTGTGGAATGCATTCGATGCACTTCTGGATTACATGATTCCCATTTTGATCTCTCACACAGCGCATAACATGACCATCAAGCTCGGCGACCATTTTAGTCTGCTGATCCAGATCAACCATCTCTATGGCCTGAAAATTCATAGAAATGTGAAACCTATGCTATTCAGCAATTATAGCCATCGGGAGAATGATTAATACCAGCTGCCCGTCAACTGTGATAACTCATCATCAAGCAGGGACCACTAAGTGGAATCTGGTGACATTAGGTAGACTAGGGATACTCAAACCTTTTAATTAGAGGCATGCAGGACAGAGAGACGGATCGCATGAATTCATTTTAAAGCTGGAGTGGAGTTCAGTATTTTACATTCCAAGACAAAAACATCTTATATATTTAAAGGGGAATCTTTTATATCAGGATACATTTGATGGGGAAGTTATGAATACTATCGCACTCCAATATTACAATATAAAGCAGCAGTTAGAGAGTTGACAAAAGCTCTAGCAGACAGAATCCATTATGCAATAATAATTCTCAGTCTCACAAAGACCAGTCAAAAGGCATGTAAAGAAAGAAAGAAATAAGACAATATCACATGGCGGTGTACCCCTAGCTCCATAGCTGGGCTAGTCACTGGCTAGAGGGTGACCCACCTACCAGACCAGGCCTGGGCATCTGCAATGTCCTCCTTTGATATTCTAATCTGAGAGAACCAAAAGACTAACCCATTCGGTGACTTACCAGAACTAGCAAGGTGAAATTCACGTATTATAATTATTCCACAAATGACAGTGGAATAAATAGTACCAGTTCACAATTTCAAATAACAGCAACTTGGTGAACTTCCCTAGTTTAAGACAGAGAAAAAAAGCTTTCAAACTAAAAATAGCAAGACGAGTGAGATTTGAAGATACTAAAAATATATTTTTGTGAATCAGGTAACTTAAGAAATCAGAAGGATTAGAGCAGAGAACATGATAGCAACATCACTATAGCTACAATAAAAGAAACTAAGATACCTTCTGGATTACTCGGCAACCATACATCTGAAGGCTAAGGGTGAGTACATGCCCATTGAGCTGGTCAGCCAGTTCTCTTATCTGAGGTGAACTTCCATGCTCGAAAAACTGAGAAATGTGAATAGCAGAAGGCAAGAAGAAAGTTACACGACCTATTCATTTGATTAACAACACTTTTTCACGTAACCTAGAAGTGAAGACATAACATGAAAAAGACTCAACTAAGAAACACTGAGGAACATACCTTCTGGATCACATAATTACCAAACACATCAGTCATCAAAGAAAGGGCTTGCGGCATAATTTCTTGGAAGACCATGTTCTTCTCTTCTGTGGTAGCAGTCTCAAGTTTTTGTTGAATGAACCGACTGCCATACTGATCCGCACTGCTCATACAAAATTTTTATTAATGGTAAGGTTTTAGAGGTTAATTTGACATGAAGAGCAGTGCTGGTAGCCGAAAATGTATACCTGAACTGGACAACATGGCCTTCAATCTCTGATAGCTCAAAACACTTGCTCTTATTGCTCTTAAACTCGTCTAGTAAAGAGGAAGCAAAGGTTTCACCCAAGTTAGAAACAGCCTCGGAATGCCAAGCTCCCATGACACCACCAGCTAAGTTTCTCATCCCTGAATGAAAACGCATGTTCCTTTCCCCATACCTTACAGGACTACCAGGTCCAAATGGGGAATTTGGAAGACCTGCACCTGCCAAAGGGCTTCCAGGATATGACATACTAAGGCCAAGTGCTGGGTTCCCATAGTAACCATGATTTAAGCCACCGGATTTGCCAAGATACGGAATACCATATTGTGATTTTTGAGATGCAACCAACGTCTCCAGATAAGCTTTCTGAAGCTCAATCAACTCCATGTATGAAGTCCCTAAAGATTCCCTATTCACTGTTGGGTCATTGAGAGCTGCTAGCTGAGCAGCAAGATACTCAGGTGACCTCAAGTACTGTAAGTACAATGGATCCATCTGAGACATTGGCAGAGAGCCCCCCAAGGTCTGATTACCAAGTCTATTAAGGTTCTGCAGTTCAGCTGCTGCAGCCATTAAATTAGGACCCAAACTCAATCCGCCTCCTGTTACGCGAGTATCAATTCCACATGCACCCACCGGAGAAGCTATATTTCCCAGTACGGAAGGCAAATTACCAGCCCCAAGCTGGTTTTCAAACATGGTTGGTGATGAAGGGTTCATACCATAACCTCCTAAAGCATAAGCAGAAAATGTTGAATTAGGACTATCGACAGTTGGATATTGAGATAAAGAACTTTCTCCACCGTTGAGAGTTGGCAAAGAGGGCCCAATCATGTATGCAGAAGAGGAACCTGCAGACTTGTGAAACTGAACAGATTCAGACTTTTTTGCATATGGATGTTGCTTCATAGGATTCTGACCATTCTGCAATCGGAAGAGGTTCTGATGATCGTCAATCTCATTATGAATTTGATACTTTTGATGTTTCCCTTCATCTCCCATATTGTTCCCTGATAGACTCATGCCAGACAATGCACCAGCCAAATCAGCATGCTCACCCATATGAGATGAAACATCCTCTAGTGATGCTATCCTCCCTCCTCCAGCAGAAGGAATACGAGGGCTAGGAGCTCTAGCTACAAGCTGAGGATCAGGGATGGCACTTCGTGACAGTGATGTACCCATGGCCGAACCATAAGACTGAGACCCTGATGAGCTGACATTATGGAGGGACATGCCTTGAACCTTTTCTCTAGAATGTAATGCATCCAAAGATGCCATATTTTGATGGAGATGAGCGAATTGGGACTCAGAAGGATCAACAATATCATCATATGCACGGGAAGCAGGACGTGATGGATGCCTTGATGTTGTTTGGCTCATATGGTCCTACATTTTATAGAAGTTTCAGAAACAGAAATCCATATCCAGTAAGATGAAACTCCAAAAAAAAAAAAAAAAGAACTTCATTAAGTGAGTAGAAGTTGACATCTTTAAGATATTATTGATGTAATGAAAGCAAAGCTGACTCAACATCAAGCAACTGTGATTAAAGAATACAGTTGTTGTTGCCCGACCTCACAATAAGCTACAAGTGCCATGTTTGCAACTTCGAATGTCAGAAGTTGCATCTTAAGAATGCAATATGATTTCTATACTAGCTGGATGTGGTCTACAGCGACAACAATATGGAAATGAAATAAAGGCTGCCAACTCCAAACTTCCACATTAATGAACATGAGAAATAATAAATGACATCACGAAATGAGCCTTCTGCTTCTCAGAAAAGAGGATAAAAAGAGATAGACACTCTCACTAACATGTGACACTTTAAACTTATTAGAGTTATGAAACCCGAGAACAAGTTTTGCCCAGGCACTTAAGTAAACCACACAACCTAGTGCCAGAAGAAACTACTGATATATTTTCTCAAGAGCAAGAAGAACACCAAAGTGGGAACACAGATATCCAGCAATACTGGTTAACATTTCATATTGACAAGATAGACCCCCACGTAGATCAATATGATGAAGACAATAATCTAACGCTCAAACTAACTAGCCCACAAGTGTTGCTCTCAACATGTTGCAAGGACAAATAGGTGAAGCATGATGCAAAACGTTCAAAAATGCTTGTAATTGACCCGTGCCATACACAAACATGTCAATGCTAGAGATGCACAAACCTATATAAATACAACATTTTATTACAGAAAGCATCGACATTCTCTGAAAAAGGAAATAAGATTCAGTATTAACGTAACAAGCAATCCCATATACACACTTTTAGTTAACACAGATCACCACTCATGGATTAAAACCTTCAAACATAAAATAGTATTTTCCAGTTCTTTTTTCACCTGAATCATCTCTGTAATGCTCATCTGCCGGCTTCCTAAACCTAATCCAGGCAATCCAATAAGACCATCACCACCCCACTCCTTCCGCGCCTCACGTCCATTTTCTTCATTCATTGCACCAAATCCCATCGGCATTGAAAAAAGTGATTCAACATCCCTTCCCTTATCAGCCTCACCACGATTTCCTTTCCTTCTATCACCAATCCCCCCTAATACTGGTGAATTACCACCACTACCAACATTACCACCTCCACCGCTACCCTGTAGACGCTGGGCGTACCGCCAGTCTTCTTTAGACAAAAGAGGTGGCGGAAGCCTTGGGTTCAGATTCACATTCGAATAGTAATACGAAATGTACGCTGGATCAGACCTTAACTCCTCTTCTGAAAGTCCGCCGAAATCATAACCATTGTCACCACCACCGCCACCGCCTATCATCAAGCCACTGAAAGCGTTCAACGATCCTTCAACAGTCGGTGGAGCTGAACCACTACGGTAAATACTGAGCTCTCTCTCTCGATCACTCACCTCTTGTTGCTGCAGCTGCTGCCTCCTTCGTTCACTAAGCAACATCCCTAACTCTTCGCTAAAATCATTGTTTCCTCCTAGCATTGATCGCATTCCAATTTCCGACATCATCTTCGCATAACCATCAGTAATCATCGCATAAACACATAAAATTTAGCTAAATCACAACAAAAACACCTCAAAAATCTTCCAAAAAACTCAAAAACTAAGCTCAAATTAGCTCACGAACTCATAAATTTCCATTAGTTTCATAAATATTTAAGCTAAACAACCATAACTTCAACCGATTCAGTTCAGATTTTCATAGAAACCAGCGTTAAATCAAAGAGATCGAAAGCAAAAACGGTGATCGCCATCTGTTTGATACATTGTTAACAGAGAGAAAATCAAAGAGTTTTAGAGAGAGAAAGAGAGTGAGCAAAGTGCACTGAGAATAGTGAAGTTAAGTGAAGAGAAAAAAGTGTGATAAGCACGAGTACCAGATGGAATATCAGCCGTTGGATTGAATTTTAACGGTTCAGATTAATATTTATTGTTTAGCTTATGTTCTTGTGTTTATTAATATTTCCAGATTGCCTAAATTTGGTATATTTAGATATATTTTTTTAATTTCTTATAAAGTCAATTATTTTAATTGAGATTTTTTCAGAGGAATAAATAAATTATTTTTCTGACATTTGAAGTTTTTTATATTTCGTTTTAATTTGGATATGAGACGGCTAGGGTTTGTGTAACCTAAAGTTTTCATGTGATACACTTTATCTTATGATTTTATTTTGTAATTTCAATTCTCATTTTGTTTAGGAAACTTTAGTGCTAGAGCTTCTATTACATATATATAAATCTAAACTAGTCGAAAAATATATGATAAATACTGATAAAAGGTAAGAAAATATATTGTCGTCCGTATAAATTTGATAGTATTTCTATAATGAAACTAATAATTTCAATCCCGTAGATCATTCATATTCATCTACTCGTGGATCAGAGAAGAAAAAAGAACTTCCGCAATACATGTAATTAGTAAGTAATAAAATGAGTATCAATAGAAATTAAAGTAAAAGTGCACAAAGAAAAAAATTAGCAGCTTCAGCTAGGACATGACTCTTAAATACAAAGATATGGAGGTCGATAATTTATGATAGAAAATTAGTAGGTAACCGAATATTGTCGCTCTTTATATAAAATTAGTCTCCTCTTCTCCTTATAGTAATGTTATTTCTTTAATATGTATTATTGTTTATTGTTTCATTTGTTTGCATCTTGTTTCTTCATTAACATATTATTCGTACAATCTTAAAACTTTTCTTTTGAGTCAAGGATCTATCAAAAATGGTATTCATCTCGTAAAAGGATAATATATATGTATATTGTGTTCTCCCTAAACCCTAATTATGCGATTACACCGAATATACTATTATTATATTTCAATTAAAAAAAAAAAGGTCCTAAAACTACAAAAAATTCTTTTTTATCGAGTTATTATTTCAAGTATTATATCATTTTGTTTGAAAACTTTATTGCTGCAATATTGCTATAAAAAAAAATTCTCCCTTTAACCCAAATAATCATATTATTTTGTTCCTATATCTTTTTAGTTGCATTTAGATAGGTAAAATAGTAGACACTATGATTTTTCCCCAAAAAAAAAAACAAATAAATTTTAGAATAGTATAAACTCATAAATTAATGACATATAATATTTACATCAAAATATATCAATTTAAATAATTATGACATCAGAAAAGTCTTAAAGAACTAAAGTCTTGAAATAAATTTCTTTAGCATAGAATTCTTAAAAGTATTAAGCGAAAAAACATGGACACAGTTTGTTATAACAACTTTTACAAAACAATTTTGACCACTACAAATTAAAGTTATAACTCCCATTTATTACTAATTATTAATCCCGGGATAAGTTATCCCGGACTTGCCAACCAAACAACAAATTAAGTGGTATTATAATTTAATCTCGGGACTATTTGGTACTCCCTCTATCCCTAATTATTTATCTACTTTTTCTTTTATAATTGTCCCTAATTATTTGTCCATTTTGCCAAATCAAGAAATGACATATTTTTTTTACCTATTATACCCTCAATTAAATGACTATTTACTTTGAAAAATGCAAAACTTTTCATTCACTTCATAATTAATAGGGATAAAATGGTAAATTTACTGTGTCATTAATTGATTTCTTAATAAGTGTGCCAATTCAAAAATGAATAAGTAATTAGAGACAGAGGAAGTATTATCCTTCACACCAAACGACCCCTAAAATTTGAAGAGTCAAATAATTTTTCTACTTATATGATTTAATTGTATTTATTAAAATATTTTGCATGTTGAATAGTACTGTTTAGAGGTCAAATTGACTTATAAATACTTGTTGATTTATTTACTTGTTTGATAGCATAAAAGTATTTATTAGTCAAAATAGTGTTTTGTCTTACCAAACAAAATAATCCAAAAACTATAATAATGTTTTGTTTGACCAAACCTTTTATCATTTATGACTAATGACTAATATTTTTGTAATCCCTGAAATATTTTTGTTTTTAGCTATTCCTTTATTCGGTTATTCAGACATTTTTTAATTGTAAAATTATTTTAAATTTATAACTTTTTTTTTGTAAAATGAATTAGAAATACTTATTTAACACTTTTTACCAAACACACTAATTGTTAATATTTTAACACTTCTATAAACCTAGTAAAGGTAGTCTGGACGTTGTCCAGGCCCAACATAAGAATAGTGTATAATTTTATTATAGGTCATAGACTTGTGCTGCAAATATATACAATGACAAATACTTAAAATAAAAAGTAAAATGTGCAAAAATTATATCTATCTTTAATGATAGTCTAATGGATTTAACCAAGATTCCTTATGTTTTTATTTGTTCTTCACAGTAACCTGGCAATAATTATAATTCAGAAAGTTCTTCTATACCCAAATAATTATAATTCATTATATATATATATACACACACGCACAGAGCTTTAGGAAGGCAAACAAAAAGTTCAGAAATCTGCAAAAAACTGTAAGGGACAAAGAAATTACAAAAAAATTGCGAAGTACGATTGGGGAATCCAAATAAAAAAATTCAAAACTATTGATCAAGAAAATTTGGAGAAAATTGCTAGAAAAAACCATTGAAAAGTATGCTCACCTGAGATACTACGCAATTGCTAACTCTACTAAACACCTGTAATGACCTGTTCCCGTCGTTATGGAAAAGCCAATGGGAAAGGAATTGGGCCAGAAAACTTTTGAGTAGTAACTTGAAAATTTCTAGCCTAAGCCAGACTTGGACGAAATCTGAGTCAGGTGAGGTCTAGGGAAATCTGGTAATGGATGGGGGATTTAATTATGGGGTTGATCACGTGAGTGGATAGTCAAGACGTTAAGGAGCTTGTATGGCTTTACGGAATCAAATTCGGGCTAGTAAAACAAACTGATCTTGGTGTGAAGGGGTAATTTTAGAACGTCAAGGTTTGAAGGTGTGTTGCAAAATGGAAGCTTGGAACTCAAATTTCGAGTTCCTGTCTCCGTGCAAGCATGAATCGAATCTAAGGAAATGATTAAGTAAGAACAATTACATGTCATAAACTTGTTACTTGACTGTGTGACTATGTGCACAATTCATTATGGGTGTAATTGTGACTGTGCTTATGTTGACTTGATTGGGTGTCACGTTTCGACATATATATTGGATCGGATGTCACGTTTCGACACATATATTGGATCAAATGTCACATTTCGATATATATATATATATATATTGGATCGGGTGTCACGTTCTGACACACCAACAGTTTGGGTGTGGGTTCCATGAGAGAACCACTTGTGATTATTACATTCATATTTACATGTCATTGATATTGGAAAATTGTATGTTGCTCCTAAAATGATAATTGAATTATGCATTCTGTATATGTGTGTTTACTGTGTTGTAATTACTTGTTTATATTTCGCTTACTGGAGTAGCTGCGTGATCCTACTAGTACACCGTGGTTTCGTGTACTAATACTGCACTTGCTCTTTCTTTGTTGAGTACAAGACATCTTCAAGCGGTTACTGACAGACCTCAGTTAGGAAATCATTGACCGAGACCGAATTCGAGGGTGAGCCAGTTCTTTCAGGATGTCAATGATCCATCATTAGTTTAGTCCATTCTTTTTAGACTTAAACTACATATTAAAACTTTTACCTATGTTTAGTTTTCGGGGTTGCACCCCCTTTTCTTAGACTTGTTGATTAGTAGAGTTTTGGTACAATGACTTTCAGGTCTAGAGCTTGAATTTCTGCGAGGGTTATGTTTAGTTGTTTCGTTAAACTTTCGGAGTTTATGAGAACTCATTATTTAATTCATCATTCAAACCTGCTTTCGTATCTTTAAATGGTTTAGTTTCTTTAAGTTGTTTAGTCGGGTTGTAGTAGTGGTTCTCCCACCGGAGGGTTAGTGTGGGTGCCAATCACGGCGGTCTGGGTCATGACAACACCAAATGGAAAAGGAACAGAGGAAAGAACAGAGCCTAGAAATGGAGGTATTCGACGGTGATGTACTTTGAAGGGGCGTTAGGGTTGATATGTTGGAAAGATAAACATACGAATGTGGAAATGTCCGAAATAACCTTCAAATTCAATGTATTTTTGTAATGACCTATTTTTGTCGTTATAGAAATGCCAACGGGGAGAAATTTGAGGCCGAAAAACCTTTTTGTAGTATTTGGATTTTTCCAACCTAGTCCAGATTTGGACGAAATAGGAGTCTTTGAGGTGTAGAGAAATCTGGTAAAAATCGGGTGAATCATTTATGATTTTGATTGCATGAGTAGTTGATAACTCGTTAAGGAATCTGTACGACTTTACGGCAGTGGTGGAGGCAGGAATTCTATCAAGGGGGTTCAAAAAAAAATTAAACACGTTAATATTATCCAAAAATAAACGGGTCGGGTCATATATGAACGGATTGATTAACAAACGGGTTGACAAAAAAAAAATCCTTAGTTCAAATAATTTCTTACAATTACAACTTATCTTAAGAAACAAATTTAAAATTCATATCTATAAAATGATAATAAAGTAGCACAATTCATTCAAAAAGTTCTACAAGTTCTTCAGTTCCTTTATGATTCTCTTTGGCTCCTAAAAGTGCAAATGGATAGCAAGCACAAATTTAACATTAGAAAGACTAACAAAAAACACAAATCAAAGCAAAAATACTATTTCTTCACAAAAATTCTTTTTGGCATAAAATGACTTCATTACATCACAAAACTACACAACCTTGAAGGGAGTTAAGAAACCAAACATGCAGATAAACCTATCAAAACATAGTTTTACATTTGAAAATACAACTACTGAACTACATACATCTTTATAATTGTATTCTACGAGGTTTCATATCTTGAAATGTCTTAATAATAACATCGTTAGAAATCTTATCAAATACATCCTTTTCTAAATAAGGCACCAAACAACCACTAAAAAAGTCATCACTCATTTGACTCCGCAAGTCATTCTTGATAAGCTTCATTGCCGAAAAAGCTCTTTCAACGAAGGCAGTGGCAACTGGTAAAAGTAGAGCAAGTTTCACTAAGCGAAATACAAGAGGATAATTTGAATGTTTCTTTGTCTGAACTAATCTTTTGGAAAGATCACAAAGCCCATTTAGATCGGAGAACCTTTCATCAACATCACGAACATCAACAATGTAACTTGCAAGTTGATTCTCAAGAATACTCATATTGGATTCATCAAAGTCATCTGGATATAATTCAGCCATTCTCATTACTTTCTTATGTCAAAATTTGAAAATGAGTTAATTGGATTCAAGCAAGCAATTCCATGGAGCAAATCGGTAGTCACCTCATCAAAACGATCATTAAGTTCTTAAAGTTGCCAATCAATGATATTGCAAAACACTTCAACACGATAATGATGTAAGATTGTATAGTTAGCAAGTTTCCACCGTGATCTTAAAGAGCTAATATATGGCTCCTCAAAGTTAGGTATCAAAACATCATGTTTGATACAAAATGTAGATACCTTGGCAATAAGAGAATCTCATTCATCATCTCTTTAAGACTTGCAACCTTCTCTTTGTTACTTCAACAAGTAGCATGGCATTTGCAATATCTTGCTTTTTTTTTTGTAAGTATTTATTAAGCTCATTTGTGATTGCTAAGACATCTCTCATCAAATGCAACATAAACGCAATCTCAAATGTTTGACAAGCTTCAAGATGTCCCATTGCCTTGGCTCTTTCATCCATACTCCTTGCATCAAGAGCAAGTGATTCAAGAACCTCAAGAATAGAGCCAAACATAATAATAAAATTGTTAAAGGATTTATAATGAGATCCCCAACGAGTATCACAAGCTCTTGAAAAACCAAGTTGTTGATTCAAGCCCCTACCGGTTGTAAGTTCACCCATATCTAATGCCACTTGAATTGTTGATTTTTGAGAATCTCGTAAATTATCCATATGCTTAAAAGAAGATCCCAATACGTTAAAAGTATTTGAGATCAATACTACAAGTTTTCCCACTTCAACACACTTTTTAGAGACCCCAACAAGAGTTAGTTGAAGTTGATGAGCAAAGCAATGGATTGAATGAGCCGATTTACTTTCTCGTCTAATCAATATTTTAAGGCCATTGATCTCACCTTGCATATTACTTGCCCCATCGTAACATTGTCCACGCACACTTGATGGACTTAAAGAATGTTGAGCAAGTAAATTAAAAATTGCCTCCTTTAAAGATGAAGCACTAGTATCTTCAACATGAACAATGTCAATAAGTCGCTCCATTACAAATTCCATTCTATCAATATAACGAAATACGATAGTCATTTGCTCATTGCGTGGCACATCAAAGGATTCATCAACTAGTAAAGCAAAGTAATCACCATTTAATTCCTCAAGAATAGCTTTAACGGTCTCTATCTTACATGCACTCACAATATCTTTTTGAATCATTGGAGAAGTCATTTGATCATTTACAGGAGCATGTTTCAAAACATAGTCACGAATTTTATCACATTTTTTTTTGCATACCATGAGAGAATTTCAAGAAAGTTACCCCTACTAAGTGATGATTTAGATTCATCATGACCTCGAAATGCAAATCCCCGACTTATGAGAAGTCTTACCACATCAACCGACACACTTAAGCGCATATAATATCCATGCTTGAGTTGATTAGATTGCCTCTCAAATGCAAATTGAATAGACCGCCGTTGTTGTAGTAAATCTTGACATTTCTTTTTTGACTGATTATGTATGCTATTCGCGCGGTAGACCAATATGTTTGTCAAGACCACCCTTTTTGTTCCAACTCTTAAATCCTATAGTTGAAAATGTCTCCCCTCCTCCTTGATTAGTGTTATGATCTTTAAAAAGATAGCAATACAAACAATAGACTGCATCTTTACTAACACTATACTCCAACCAATCATGATATATATCATCAAACCATTTATGATTAAAACGACACATTGATCAAAAAATATCTGTTTGAGGATACTCTTGCACTGCCAAGAGGTTGACAAGGACCATTCAAAAGGTATGTTCTTCTAATAACATCACGGTGGTTTGGATGATAGTTCAATATTGATGTTCTTTCACCAGGATCAAACTTTAAAGAACTCAAATCAAATTCTTAAGAAGAATCTAATGACACTTCTGAATGATTAGTATTTTCTTTTTGATTATATTGACTATGACTTTGAGAGGCTAAAGTTAATTTCGGTACTTGTGTAAAATACTTCTTCACTGAATATTGAGATTGAATTGTAAAATAAAAATTTAGTCAGAACTTACAAAAATTAAATATGCGATAAGGACTAAAACAAAATTATAGACAATGAACAAAAGTTTGAATCTCATAAATAAAAGTTAATATCCACTGAACAAATGTTGAATGTCCATAATAAACACAAAAAATCAACAAATAAGCCCAAATAAATAAAATTATAACTTTCATAATCAGTGAATAGAATTGAAATTTTCATATGAAAAATAAAAAATTGTTAAGAGAAGTGAATATCCGAGTTCAATCAGCTAAATAAAATAGCACATCAACAAATACCAGAATCAAAGCATAGAATTCTGAAAAAAAATAAAAAAAAAAACAAAAAAAGAAAACTTACAGAGGTTGCCATCGCAAATGGAGCCTGAAGGAGAGAATGAAATTAATCCACGGAGGACCACCACTCCTCCATCAACGGCAGCAAGCAGCAACAACAACAGGTGGCAGCAAGCAGCAGCAGCAAGCCAGCAATAGGCAAGCCAGCGAGCAGCAACAAAACGTGAAGTTGAACGAGAAAGAATAGGAAAAATATAATAGTGCAATCCATAGAAAAAAGGGATATTTTTATTTGTTGACTTTTCCATTAGAGATTTAAAATATAATTTTTTAAAGTAGTTATGACTTTAAAAATGGGGTCGTTTGGTCTACTTATCTTTAATAAAAAAAACACTTACAATTGAAGCATCAAGCCTGCAAAATAGCTAAAAATTACAACAAAAAAAATATGTTGTTGCCTGGAATTGATCCCGCGATCCAAAGCTCACTTAAGCGAAATCTTAAACCCCATAACCATTGGGCTATTCCTTTGATATATATTCAAGTAGTTCAATTTTAAATATATAATGTACAGAAAAAAATTGATCTTATGTATATAGTGTAATTTTTTTACCGAGGGGGTTCGGATGACCCCCCTGGAAGCACTGTACATCCGCCCCTGCTTTACGAATTGAATTCGGGTGAGTAGAACTCCCGAAATCGATCTTAATACTAAGGGTATTTTTCTGAGTGTCATTGGTTAGAGCTGTGTTGTGAAATGGGGATTTTGGAATTCTTTAAATAGCTCACTGGTTCGTGCAAGCCGCTTTGGCGGGGTTTCGCCGCCTGACGGGCGGCTACATGAGATGAGGCCGTGGGCGGCTCTCGACGCGACTTAAGGTCGTTAATAAACCCCTAAATGACCTTATTATGCATTTTTTAACTTTTAGAGCTAAGGAACGAACCCCATGCGACTCCTACTCGTTTTTCACCAGTCTTGAGGCTAAAGGTAAGCTTTTCACTTTCCGAATCCATTTTTCAATCCGTAGAACGTAATAGAATGAGTGAATATTGATGGGGGAAGGTTTTGTTATAGATTCTATGGTGGAAACAACCCTAAATTGGATAATTGGGATCATGGGTATGATCTAGGGGTCATAGAATTGTTAGTAATTCGGGTAATTAGTGATTGTTTATTGATTCCTGTATTATATTATTTTTTGTAGACCAAGAACATGAGGAACGAATCCAGAAAGGGAAGGATCAAGTTTCTTAGGGTTTCAAGCTTGTTTTGAGGTAGGTGATGGTTGTGATTCTATGATTGTGTGATGTATGTTTGTTCGTGCTTCATTATGATACTTGTATATGTATGAGTATTGCAATGTTGATCACACTTATTGTAAATGAAATAGATGAATGATGATTGCCATGAAATCATGACTTAAATGTATGATCTTGGATGATATACTTGTGATTGTGATTATGGTGTGTTGAATGGATCGGTTGCCACATTCTGGCATAACTAACTTGAATCGGTCGCCACATTCCGACATAACTATGGGATCAGTTGCCACATTCCGACATAATTATGGGATCGGATACCATATTTTGGTATGCTAACTGTTTGGGTTTGGGTCCCATGAGAGGACCAATGATTTGATATAAAATGTGAAGTTGTTCGTTGTTCGTTGTTCGTAAATGTTAATAATATTGTATATGTTGATATATATGCATGTGATTATATTGTTGTCTTGACTTGCTTATGTTGTACTTAGTGGGATAGCCGTGGGATCCTACCAGTACACTGTGGTTGTGTAATGATACTGCACTTGCTCTTATCTTTGTTGAGTACATGTCATCTTCATGCGGCTACTGATAGATCTCGCTTAGGAGATCAGTGATAGTTCGAATTCAAGGGTGAGCTAAGTCTTTCGGGCTACCATGGGTTCTCTGTCGTCTATGTCCACCATTTTCGGACTTAGACTATGTTCTAGTTAGTTGATTAGTTCATTAGATTGGGGTTGCATCACTTCTTGTTTAGACTTGTTGAACTTTAGATGTTTTGGTATATTGACTTTTAGGTTATAGGTTATTTCTTCCGCATTGTTAGTTCGTTGTTAGACTTTGTTGGAGTTATGGGAACTTCTTATTTATTTCCTTAGTATTTAACTTGTTTCCGTAACTTAAATGTCTTAGTTTTGTTTTAGTTTCTTGGTTTGGGTTGTAGTAGTGGTTCTCCCATCGGAGAGTAAGTGTGGGTGCCAATCACGACGGTATGGGTCGTGACAATTTTCAGGGAAGCACACATGTTGACGGAGAGGCGTGTGCAATTCCCTATTCTTAATATATATATATATATATATATATATATATATATATATATATATATATATATATATATATATATATATATATATTTTTTAAATGTTTGGATTGTTGCTACCTTGTATTATATCGTATTGTATTGTTAGTTTAAATAACATGTTTATTTTTTATTGTTACTTAAATTTTATTATATCATATATTCATATCGTATCTATCAATATCGTATCTATCATTAGGTAATGATGAAATGTTTAATTCCATGTAACGACAAATTTGGTTATGTGATCATGTTATCTTATTTATTATTTAAAAATTATATTCTATGTTTTACTCTACTTTTTATAGTAATTCTACCCCTACATACTTTTCTTGTAGGTTTATCGTTTAAATTATTAATGTGTTTACGTAATGATATATAATCTATTCAAATATTATATTAAAATAATATAATACATTACAAAATAATACGTAACAATCATCCAATCGGGGGCGGACTACGTATAGAGTATCGGATGCTTGCGCACCCATTAACTCTGACGAAATTTATATATATATATATATATATATATATATATATATATATATATATAATATTGAAAAATTGATATATTATATTTGTGAGCACCCATCAACCCAACAGTCTGATTAGCACGTTGGTCCTCAAACTATAGTTAAAGCGCGCGCTGCCTTGAGTTCATAGGTTTGAATCTGGGTAAACCAAGTACTTTTTTAATTGAGAAAAACACAAACTAATTTTTTTTTCTAACATTTTCATTTACTAACTAAACTTTAAAATTATTAATAAGCTTTTAGAAATGTAAATTTTATTTGCCATTTGGGCCAAAATAGATAAGGTTTATCCTAACTGCCTTTGCAGTATTTAGAGATACGAAAAAATCAATGTCCATTAAAAATGGAGTTGGTTAAATTTTGAAACAAGTAAACCACAATATTAGGGGAATATGTTTGAATAAAGTAACCACAATTTTAAAATAATATCAAATTTATAAAAAATTACCCACAATTTTTCCACACCTCTTTAATCATCTATATTTCTCAACAAGGAATTACTATTCAATTTGAAATATCAGAAAAAGTAAAACTCTTAAATTAATGACACATAATGAATAAAACTTACACCAATAACAATTTAAACAATTGAGTATCGTTCAAAGCTAAAATTTAGTAATAATTTTTTTTAACATAGAATTCTTCATTAAAGAGAAAAGCATGGACAAAGTTTGTCAGAATTCTGACTCACTTTTATTAAATGTTTTGTCCTAACTTCTTTGCTATATCTTGGAGATAAGAAAAAAATCAATACTCTTTAAATATGGAGTTAGTATATATATATATATATATATATATATATACACTAGTTTAGAATATTTTCTTTATATGTGTAAATCACGTTAATTAGTAAAAACATTTAAAAAAAAAGACATTAAAAATAGCAATTAATGTTAAAATATATGTGATATTTATTTGAATGAGGATAAATAAAATATTATTATACCGACATAATAATTGAATTTAAAATTTTTTAACATGAAGGAAGAAAATAAAAATTCTCATAATCTGTTGCCATGGTAGATGAAAAAAATCTGTGTATATGACATAACTTTTTCTAAATATACTCACGTTTATTGGGAAAACAAGGTTGTTCTTTCTTAAAAATAAATTGTATAGTTTTTTAAAAACATTTTGTACCCTTGTCTTTACTTTCCCTAACTACTCACATTGATTTATTTTTTTAAAAAAGAAGAAAATATTGTAAACTAAAATTCTACATAAAATTCCTAAACGTCACTTCCTCTATTCCTATTTATATATCTAAAAAAAATGGATGGTCCTTAATATTTGTCATTTCACAAAATAAATGCATAAATAATATTATTCTTCCTATTTTACCCTTGAGGGTTACTCCTTCTATCTCTAATTACTTGTCCAATTTTCCTTTTTTGCCTATCCCTTTTTATTTGTCTATTTTGACAAATCAAAAAAGACAATTTATTTTATCTGTTATACCTCAATTTTTTCCCTTTGTTTCTAGGTATGTAAATAGAAGTTTTAGTATTATTTCTCTCATGTTTCCTACGCATTTTTTTGAATGTGAACCTACATAATTGTTCTTTTTTTTTTTTTTTCCTTCTATCAACTTATTTTCCTTGTTTGTTTAAATCTAGATACGGACTTTTTTTTTTTTTTTTTTTTTTGTTATGTGAATTTCTTTTTATTATAATTTGTGAAAAATGGTGAAGTGACGATTTTATCTAAAGCAAATTATTTTTAATGAAAGGCAAAAAGTTTAATCAATAATTCTAAGGACCTTAGTAATTTTAATATAGTATAAATATGTGAGAATTGAGAAATACATCCTTAATCATCTATATTCCTCAATAAGGAATTATTATTCCGTTTGAAATATAGAAAAAATAAAACTCTTAAATTAATGACTTAATTAATATTTACACCAATATCAATTTAAACAATTATGATTAAGAACTAAAATCTCGAAATAAATTCTTTTAGCATAGAATTCTTCAAAGTATTAAGAGAAAAACATGAACAAATTAAAGATTGTTACAATAACTTTTACAAAACAATTTTGACCACTTCAAATTAAAGTTCTAATTACCCCCATTTATTTAGTGTTTTCTTTATTTCATTTTATTTAATATTTGAAGAGTCAGGTAATTTTTTCTACTATGATTTAATAAAATATTTTGCATTTTGAATAGTACTTACAAACATGTACATTTTCTTAAAAAGAATATTTGCAAAATCTATGTTTAAATACCTTTTGATTTATTTACTTGTTTGGTAATAATCCAAAAACTATAAGAGCATTTTGTCTAACCAAACAAAATAATTCAAAAATTATAAGAGCATTTTGTTTGACCAAACTTTTATCATTTATTACAATATTTTTTGTATTCTCTGAGATATTTATAGATTTTAATTCTCCCTTTATTCCGCTTTTTTTAAAAATGTAAAACTACCTTTAAATTTGTAACTTCTTGTAAATGAATTTAAAATACTTATTTAACACTTTTTACCAAACACACTAATTGTTACTATTATTTTAACACTTCTATCCAAGTACATATTTATCGTGTGTTTGTAAAATCAGCGTCTAACATATTAAGAAATATCTTTTAAGAATATCTATTGCTTATTTTTAATTAGCTAATCTAAACGAGTCTAACTCCTTTCACTTAATATGAAAAGAATATTAATTGTATGAAACGACAGTGAAAAAATTATAATAAACAAAAATTAACCTAATATTTTTGTTGTATTTTTTTCATTAGCTTGATTTATAAGAATGTAATTCCTCATTAATGTTTTTGCTAATTTCTCACCTAGTATTTTATTGTTAATCGACTAATTCATATTCATGTATTGCGTAGCTTATTTTTAAGGTTGACACTCTCAACATTATATTTTTCATTTCAAGAGTTCGAACTCCAGGACCTCTAATTAACACCTTGTTTGTCACTCATTATATCACATTGTATCCATCATTAAGTAACGACAAAAAGTTACATTTCGTATAACGATCGATTTGGTATGACCGCATCATAACCTTCATATTTTCTTCTTATTTTTATCTTTACTTATTATTTAATAATGTTATCATATTCTTTATCCTAACTTTTCATATAGTTCTATCCTTCACCCTACTTTTCTTCTAAAATTATCATTTAAATTAATGATGTATAAACATTGTATTAAAACAACACAATACATTATCAAATACTTAAAAATCGCTAACCATAATCCATGTTGTCTGCCTCATTTAAGTGTTCTACTACTTAGAAATGTAGGGTAAGCAAAAAAATAAAATAAAAATTACAAATGTAGGGAAAGCAAAAAAATAAAATAAAAATTAGAAATGTAGGGAAAGCAAAAAAATAAAATAAAAATTAGAAATGTAAATTTTATTTTGTATTTTGGACCAAAATAGATAAGCTTTATCTAATTGTCTTAATTGCCTTATTTAGAGATCCGAAAAAATCAGTGCCAATTAAAAATGGAGTTAGTTAGACTTGGGATCAAGTAAACCACAATATTAGGGCAATATATCTTAACTAAAGTAACCACAATATTAGGGCAATATGTCTTGACTAAAGTAACCACAATTTTTTAAAATAATATTAAATTTATCATAATTTTTTTATTTATAAATTTATTACATTTCTACCTACCTATATATATATATAGGTAACAAAATCATGCTTAAATCATCTATATTCCTCAATAAGGAATTACTATTCAGGTTGAGATATAGAAACAAAGGAAAAGAATTTTAACTCTGGATATCAGATATGGAAAGTAGTAAAAGGCGAGGTTCGGAGAGTAATAATAACAATACTAAAAATGTTGATGATTGGCTACCAATCACATCAAATAGGACTGCAAAATGGTATTATTCGACGTTTCATAATGTCACAGCTATGGTTGGTGCTGGTGTTCTTTCTCTCCCTTATGCCATGTCTCAAATGGGATGGTATGTATTTTCTTCTTCTACCACTTTTCAATAAGATTGGTGGCGTAGCTACGTACAATGAAGAACAGATAGTTGAAAGAATATAGGTTATAATTATTTTTGTTATATAGTTTGATTTACAAAATTTTAGTGCACGCATTCGTTATTTTTTTTTACCCATGCAATTCTTGGACATCCTTCATGAAATTCCTGGATCTGCCACTAGATTCATGTTTATATGGTATAAATATAATTTATCTTGCCATGTCAATTTGATTCTTAAAGATAAATGTAGTTGAGTGATTTTTAGAGATAGAAATCATAAATTGAGTGATACATCTGATTATGGTTCTAGTTCTATCTGGGATAAGTTTTGTGGATTGATTTATTTCACTATTTTTCACTCTAATGAACGTTTGCTAACATATGTAGGTATATATATATATATATATATATATATATATATATATATTTAGAATTGATTTTTCATGTTATATTTTTTATAATAGGTATTGGGGAGGCGTAGTATTGCTCACATCATGGGTGGTAACATTATATACTTTATGGCAAATGGTGGAGATGCACGAGATGGTACCCGGAAAAAGATTCGATAGGTACATAAATAAAATAGAATAAAATACAGGTCATGATTCAATTCATTCAATTTTCACTAACTTTTAATTTCTTTATTATTATGAATCTTAGTACCTCAATTAATTGATTATATGAAATTTCACCTTATTGATGAGAGCAGTGGCGTAGCTGGATCCACCCTAGGGTGTATATATGTGTGTGTGTGTGTCAAATTTTTTATTTAAAGAATATATATTTAAAGTTGGACAATCTTGACAATAGTTATGCCTTTGACACAGGTAGAGGTGTTCACGGGTTGGTTTGGGTCGGTTATTGGTAAAAATCAAAACCAAAACCAAACCAATTTAATCGATTTTAAAAATATCAAAACCAAACCAAACCTAATATAATACATTTATCGGTTTGGGTTTTTATCAGTTTCAGTTCGGTTTGGTTCGGTTATTCGGTTATTAATCATATACATAAAATTAAATGAAATAATTCATTCAAAACATGAAAAAAGTGACAATAATCCATTCAAAACGAAAAATAGTTAAAATTACTGACGGTACGAAACTTTCAATCTTTGAATTTACTATGAAGAAAACTTCAAAATTCACTATTTTTGGCCTAGAAGGAAGAGACATTGACATTTTTAGTCTCACAGAATTGTCATAGACACTCATATACATGAAACCAATAAGATAAATGTTCTCATCTTGGGCATTTTTACTTTCATAAGTAAATTATAAATAAATTTTGATGAATTATATATATATATATATATATATATATATATATATATATATATATATATATATATATATATAAGATCTTTAAAATTATTTATAAAAAAATAATATATTATGTATGTATAATAATAAAATTTATGTATATTATTTATTGGTTTGGTTCGGTTATTTCTTTGATTTTTTCTAAACAAAACCATAACCAAACCAAATACTATCGGTTTTTTTAAAATCTAAAACCAAACCAAACCAAACCCTAAATAAAATTGGTTTGGTTCGGTTTTTTGGTTTGGATCGACTTTTATCCAAATCGTGAACACTCCTAGATACAGTGGTAATGGGTGTCCATATGAATGAAGGAGCTCCGAGTTCAAACCCCAAACACCATTATTCTTGGACACCCTTAGTAAAATTTCTAGCTTCGCCACTGAATGAGAGTCCAATTCTCACATTGTAGATCATGATTAGACTAAATTGATGAATGAACGGATTAATAATCAACTGAAACTTGACTGAATTAGATGAATTATGATTTCATGAGCTAATTTTATCGTGGTCTGTGTCAGGTACCATGAGTTGGGGCAAGAGGCTTTTGGTGAAAAGCTTGGGCTATGGATTGTGGTTCCTCAACAGTTGACAGTAGAAATTGGAGTGAACATATTGTATATGGTGACTGGTGGGAAGTCACTGAAGAAGATTTATGACACTGCTTGTCCTACTTGTAGGCCATTGAGGACAACTTATTTCATCATGATTTTTGGCTCTGTTCACTTCTTTCTTTCACATTGTCCCAATTTCAACTCTATTTCTTTTGTCTCTTTCCTTGCTGCTGTCACATCTCTTAGGTAACACTTCTCCGATATATTCCTCCCCTATGTATCTGGATGTCTTATTCCCTCTCTGATACGATCCTCTCCTATGTATTTGGATGTGTGATGTTGACAATATTTTATTTATGATAATTGTGTAGTTACTCAACGATAGGATGGGGAGCATCAGTACACAAGGGAATAAGTCCAGATGTTGAATATGGTCCAAGGGCTTCAACACAAATAGGAAGAATGTTTAATGGATTTCAGGCTTTAGGTGAAGTTGCTTTTGCATATGCTGGACATAATGTTGTCTTAGAAATTCAAGCAACTATGCCATCAACTCCAGAAAAACCATGCAAAAAACCAATGTGGAAGGGAGTTATTGGTGCCTATATTATTGTAGCTATATGTTATTTTCCAGTTGCTTTTATTGGCTATGCAACTTTTGGTAACACTGTGGAAGACAATATCTTGATCTCCTTAGAGAAACCTGCTTGGCTTATTATTATGGCGAATGCATTCGTCGTTATTCATGTTATTGGAAGTTATCAGGTCAAACTTACTTCATATCGATGACTACTTGATAGAGTTTAGACTTTTTGATGTGCGTCTAATTCACACATTATTTTTCAGATATTTGCTATGGGTGTGTTTGACATGGTAGAATCTTACTTCGTCAAGGGACTGAAATTTGCTCCATCTACAATGCTACGAGCTTCTGTTCGGACTATTTATGTTGGTATGTCTTTATTATTATTTTTTTGGGTTTGTTGAGCTCGTTTGGTTATGAAAATTGTGAATTTGAGAAAAAAATTATATTTTTATTTTTATAAAAGCAAAATGATATTTGAAAATTGAAGTTGTTTCTAAATTTTTGTGAGTAGAAGCATGTCACGACCCAGACCGTCGTGATTGACACCCACACTAACCCTCCGTTGGGAGAACCATTACTACAACCCAACTAAGCAACTTATACGAAAATTGAAACATTTAAAGATACGAAAGCATGTTTAAATGTCTAAAGAAAAATGGAGTTTCCATAAACTCCAAAAGTTAAACAAACAACTACCAAACATTTGCGGAAGACAAACCCTATAACCTGAAAGTCAATGTACCAAAACTCTAATAATGACAACTCTAAGAACAAGGGGTGCAACCCCAACCAACATAAGAAATATATAATGAACTAGTCTAAGTCTGAAGAGAATGAACTAAACATAAGAGAATCCATGGCAGCCTGGAAGAACTGGCTCACCCTTGAATTCGATCTCGATCAGTTATCTCCTAGCTGAGGTCGATCAGAAACCGCTTGAAGATGCCCTGTACTCAACAAAGAACGAGCAAGTGCAGTATCAATACACAGTCATAGTGTACTGGTAGGATTACACGACTATTCCAGTAAGCAAAACATATACCAGCAGTCACAGCATAGTAAACACACACATATACAATATATATATATAATCTAGTTATCATTTCAGGAGCAATGTACAATTCCACAATCTCAATAACAAGTAGATACAATAGTACATTGGTCCTCTCATAAAACCCACACCCAAACTGTTAGTGTGTCGGAACGTGACACTCGATCCAATTAGTTTGTCGGAATGTGACACCCGATCCACTGTATGTGTCGGAACGTGACACCCAATCCAATTAACACAACCACAATCACATTCACACTCATAATGTACATACTCATAATTATACAATCAAGTGTTGATTCATGGCATACAATTGTTCATTCATACTTATTTCATTAAGTTTGATCAATAGTGACTCATTCACATACATGCATGCATTACAATGAAACAATTATCGACATATCACACAAGCATGAAATCAAACCATCACCTACCTCGAAACCAAGCTTGAATCCACCTAAGACATTTGAGCCTTTCCTTTCCGGATTCTTTCCGCTTGTTCTTGGTCTACAAATAATTAATTAACGCAAGAATCAATAAACAATGCCTAATTTACCCAGATAATAATAAATCTATCTATCCATGGCCAATCCTAAGATCCTAATGTTCAATTAGGGCATTTCCCACCATTAGTTTCAGGTTAAAACCCTCCCCCAATAATAATTACCCAAGAATCTAAGTTCTACGGATCGAAAAATGGATTAGGGGAGTAAAAACCTTACTTTTGGCACTAGAAGAGGTGGAAAGCTATCAAGAACTTGCCCTGGATCGTCTCTTAGCTCTCAAGAACGAAAGTTGCAGAAAAATAATGTTTTTTTGGGATTTTTACCCGATTTAAGTCATGACTGGCCCGCTATAGCTGGACCTATCCCGCTACAGTGGCCTGCACAGAGACAGAAGGTCAGAATTTAAGTTACAAGCTCCTATTTTGCAACACACCTTCAACCCTTGGCATTCAAAAACTACCATTTCATGCCAAGATCAGTTTCGAGAGTTCTACTCGCTCGAATTCAAATTCGTAAAGCCGTACGAGCTCCTTAACGTCTTGGCTATCTATTCATATGATCAAATTTATTATTAAATCTTTCATTCATTATCAGATTCCTCTAGACCTTACCTGACTCAGATTTCGTCCAAATCTGGACTAGGCAAGAAATTTCAAGTCACTACTCAAAAGTTTTCTGGCCTAAATTCTTTTACCATTGGATTTTCCATAACGACGGGAACAGGTTGTTACAAAGAAACTCTTTAGTGTTTTCCAAATTGACAATGAATTTTATGATTTTCATTATTCATATTCGAGAAAAAGTAAAATATATTCATAGTCAAACGACCACTAGTTTGATTTGTTTTCAATAATCAAATTATCACTTATTAATTGTTTTATTTTTTCGTATTTGCAGCCTTAACATTGTTCCTTGGAATGACATTTCCATTTTTTGGTGGACTTCTTAGTTTCTTTGGAGGATTTGCATTTGCTCCTACTACCTACTTTGTAAGCCAAAGATCTTGTGTTATTTTTACACCTCATATAACTAACATAGTATTGTTGACGGATTACAAAATCAAATCTTTCAAGAATCTTATTATTTAATATGATTATCGATTTTGCATACTATACATCGATAACTTTTAAGTTAAACTGATCATGTTCACATTCGAATCGAACTGACCAATAAACATTCCTGATTTTTCTCTATTGTTGTAGCTTCCTTGTATCATGTGGCTTGCCATCTACAAACCTAGAAGATTTTCATTGTCTTGGTGGACTAATTGGGTATGTTACAAGAAAATTATTTTTGAGAAATTGGTGAAATCTAATTGTTTGTGTTGTTAATATTATAATTTTGTCTTCATTTTTTTTATGCAGATGTGCATCTTCATAGGTGTTCTTCTGATGGTTTTAGCTCCAATTGGTGCCTTGAGACATCTTATACTGCAAGGCAAAGATTACAAGTTCTATTCATAGATAGGGTCATTTGGAAATTAATTTTAAAACAATAACAAATAAATTTCCTCATGACAAACAATTAGTAGTATTTGTCAGAATAGAGAGAATTAGTTTTGTAGATCACTTATTAATTTTTTTTAGTTTTATTGCTGCAGAATCTTCATTTTTAGACATAAGAGATCTGCAAAGATCTATTTCTTTTATTTATTTTATAAATGGTTGAGATATCTTAATTCCTCATATTGTTTCAAATGTCTTCCTATTTTAGTTTAATTATTGTATTAGCATTTAATTTAATATTCCATATCAAATCATGAAATCTTAGGGGATATTTAGATGATTCCATATTATGAATTCGTATTCAAAACTTCTGATTAAATATGGAGGCGTATTTTCTCTACTACAATATTTGGCGATGATAAAATGGAGGCTATGATACCAAGTTTGTGACGCCCCGAGTCTATACCTTGGGCGGAACTGACACTCGAGAACCATTGCTGGCCCCAAGCGAACCCTTGGCGTGGCTTAACTCTTAGCGGAAGACTTAATTGACAACAAGCAATCTCAAAAGATAACTCATGCAATAACTTAAAAGAAATATTCAACTTAGCCAAAATGGCAACTTAATCCTTAACATAATATAATGATAATGGAAAGACTAAAGAACTATAATTATTCATCTATGAAGCCTTTAAAAATAATGAGGGATGTCGGGACAAGACCCCCGATCATCCTAACAACTGACTAACAAAGCAATAAAAGGGGATCCTCCGGAAAGCAAGGAGGCTCACCAACTGAATATGAGATGCTCACTGGATCAATGAGGCACTAGATGTTGATCCTGATTACCTATATCTGTATCATGAAAAGATGCAAGCCAAATGATATCAGTACATTGAATGTACGAGCATGCAAAGGGAAAACTAAACATGACATAAGCTTGAAAGGAATCTGAAAAGAACACTTACCTTATCTTTACTGAACTCAAATGCAAAATAAAACAACAATAAAGATGCAGTTGAAATAAAACATTTAATCTGAAATGACAACTCAATTTATTCATATAATAAAATAATATAATTTTGTAAAAGTTTATCTAACCGACAACCATCACTGTAAGCTAATGTGATGATACAACATCTCGCCCACTCTTCCAGAACTGTCCTATAACTTGCCGTAATATAGAAAGCCTCAACTAAGTGGATCCTCTAGTCTATGCTAAAAAGCAGTAAGAAATCATCTAAAAAGTATAACCTTTTTTACCCACGATGGCTATATGGTTTATGGAGACTTGAGTTATTGTGAACTCGTCCCCATATTGGTGCTCAATACTACTCCCAAAATATACTCAGCTCATATGTTTAAAAATAAACCTCTTTCAGTGGTTTGAGATAATGACTCAAAACTAGCTCAAAGGCTCTCTTGGAAATCGGGTTTCCTCTCTTATTTAAATGTGAAAACATTTACTCTTTGGGAATACTTAGTTCCCATATACTCTTTTTGAATAAATGAACTTCATTTGTTACTCTTACTTAACTCAAAACTCAAGTCTTAAAACAAAGTTAAAACGTTTGCAAAAGACTTTTGAAATGACTCTAAGAACTCTCTAGATTTGGCTCTTAACTTTCCTTGAATTTGAATTTATGGATTCAAGGATTGTGATTTGTGATAGGAAGGATCTCATGATGTTTAGGAGTGTTTTTAGATAGTTAAACATGATAAACGATTAAGAAATCACTATCTGGAAGTAAGTCCGCGATGCAGAGATGCATTTTATTATTTGGTCGCGAAATAAATTTTGAGGCAAAATGGTCCATGACCACTCCGCTTTGCGAAGAAGAATTTTCCCATCCTGAGGAAAAGGTCCGCGACGCGGACCTGGTACCCAGATTCGCCCGACTTTTTCCTTCTTCGTTTTCCAGCCCCAATTCACCTAAATTCGGTTCTTTTTCCCAAATCCTCTTTAGATTCAGATACTCTATAAATTTACAAAAGAACCTAACTCAAAACAACTCTATAATTCGACCCAATAATCTCAAGAACTCCTCAATTCAGCCCAATTCAAGAACGAAAGCAAATTCAAGAACACATATCAAGAACATCAAACTTTCAACCCTTTTTAGGACGAATTCTTGCTAAAATAAACATGTTTGGCGCGTGGGTGAATGAACCCAATGCTATGAAAGTCTCACATACCTCGTAGGTATCACCCTTTGACGAAATCCATAAGCAATTCTTCAAGAACTAGGCGATTACTTACTTTTTCTTCTCTTTTCTCCTCTTATTTTCTCTTATCTCAAAACCCTAACTTAGTTTCAATAGAGTAAACTAAATCCCATCCGTTGAGACCCTATCTTAATTACCAAAAATGAATTTAATTAATTGGGTAGTGAAAAGACCATAATACCCTTCTAAAATCCTATTTTGACTTTCTTTATCTAGACAGCCTAACTTCAAATTGGCATATCTCCCTCATATGAACTCGAAATTGAGCAAACTCGACAGATTTGGAAAGATAATTCAAATATATTTTCTACAGTATCTTGTAGCACATCTAACTCATCCTGAGATAGGAGTTATGGTTGTTTGAAGTTGACCAAAAACTCATCCTTAACTTAATTTGTCAAACTTTCCAAATTTGATTATTTTCTAAAAAAGTTTCTTCCAAATTCTTGTTCTTTCAAATAGCGATGTGTTACAATATCTCCCCCTTGGAAACATTCGTCATCGAATAAGATTCCTCTTAGTAAGCTAATGGCATAACATCAAATATTTAGTTCAAACACCCAACAAACAAATCTAACACATCAAGCATATCAATTAACAAGTACTAAAAACATAATTAGTACCTTGGTTTGGAATTTCTCCTGGCTCAAAAAGATGTGGATATATCTTCTTCATATCCTCCTCAGCGTCCTAAGTAGATTCCTCAACAAACTGATTTCTCCAAAGAACTTTGACTGATGCTACTTCCTTGGTCCTCAATTTGCAAATCTGACGGTCTAGAATCTGAACATGGATCTCCTCATAAGACAAGCTATCCTTGATACAAATATCTTCAGTTGATATGATAAGTGAAGGGTATCCCATGCACTTCTTCAATATGGAAATATGAAATACCGGATGAACCGCTGCTAACTCTTAGGGTAGTTCTAACTGATAAGCTACATTACCAACCCTTTTGGATATTCTGTAAGGGCCAATATACCGGGGACTAAGCTTCCCCTTCTTACCAAATGTCATAACACCCTTCATGGGTGAAACCTTCAAGTATGCCCAATCATCTACTTCAAACTCTAAGTCCTTTCTCCTAACATCTGTTTAGGATTTATGACGACTCTGCGCTATTTTCAACCTCTCTTGAATAACTTTCACTTTCCCCATAGCTTGACGAACTAAGTTTGGTCCTATCAACCCAGCTTCACCAATCTCAAACCATCCAATTGGAAATCTGCACCGTTTCCCATAAAGAGCTTCATAAGGATCCATCTGAATGCTAAAATGGTAACTGTTGTTATAAGCAAACTCAATGACAGGTAGGTGATCATCCCAATTACCCTTGAAATCAATCACACAGGCCCTTAACATATCTTCTAGAGTCTGAATAGTATGCTCTGCTTGACCATCTATCTGAGGATGAAAAGTCGTACTTAAGTTCACCTTTAAACCAAAGCCTTTTTGGAATGACTTCTAAAATTGTGCAGTAAATTACACACCTCTGTTTGAAATAATCGAACCTGGAACCCCATAAAGTCTAACTACCTGTTGAAGACACAACTTGACATAATTTTCTGCTGAATGGGTAGTCTTTATTGGCAAGAAATGGGCAGATTTAGTCATTCTATCAACAATCACCCAAATAGAATCATGCTGCCTGCGAGACCTTGGTAAAACTATGATGAAATTCATATTTATCATCTCCCACTTCCATTTCGAAAGTTCTATATTCTGAGCCATACCACCGGGCCTTTGGTGCTCTACTTTAACTTGTTGACAATTCGGGCACTTAGCAACAAACTTTGCAATGCCCTTCTTCATACTACTCCACCAATAAACTTCTCTCAAATCATGATATATCTTTGTGGAATGTGTATGGATAGAATATTTAAAGTTATGAGCTTCCTCCATAATCCTTTCTTGAAGTTCATCCACTCTTGGTACACACAATCTACCTTGATACCTCAATACACCATCTCCCCTTTGTTCAAAAGCCATTACTTTTTGCTTATGGAGATTTGCCTTCAATTCAAGCAAAATAGGATCTTGGTCTTCTTTCTCTTTCACTTCTGCCACTAATGATGATTCAGCCCCATTCATCTCCACTGCTTCTCCTTCTGTGGAATCCATTAGTCGAACTCCTAATCGTGCAAAGTCTATACACATCTTTTGCTAACTCTTTCTTATCTTCCTCAAAATGGGTGGTACTACCTATAGACAATCTACTCAAGGCATCAACAACAACATTAGCCTTACCTGGGTGATAAAGAATACTCATGTCATAATCCTTGAGTAACTCTAACTACCTTTATTGGCTGAGATTAAGCTCTTTCTGACTAAACACATATTGAAGACTCTTGTGATTGGTGAACACATCCACATGAACACCATACATATAATGACGCCATAATTTCAAAGCAAATACTACGGCAGCCAACTCTAGATCATGGGTTGGGTAGTTTCTCTCGTGAACCTTAAGTTGTCTGGAGGCATACACTATAAATTTTCCATTCTGCATTAACACGTAACCCAAACCAACTCTGGACGCATCACAATATACAACAAAGCCTTGCATACCTGCTAGTAAGGTCAATACTGGGCAGTAGTCAACCTCTTTTTCAATTTCTGAAAGCTTTTCTCACAAGCTTCAGACCATTAAAATTTCACTGTTTTCTGAGTCAACTTGGTCAAAGGGGATGAAATAGATAAGAACCCCTCTATGAACCTTCTATAATATCCAGCCAACCCCAAGAAACTCCTAATATCAGTTGGAAATGTGGGTCTAGGCAATTCTGCACTGTTTCTACTTTTTGAGTGGCAACTCTACCAGAAAAAACATGGCCTAAGAATGCCACATACTCAAGCCAAAACTCACATTTAGAGAACTTAGCATACAACTATTTATCCTTTAGAGTTTGGAGAACTATTTTGAGATGGTTAGCATGATCTTCCTCATTCCTCGAATAGATTATAATGTCATCAATGAACACGATAACAAACATATCTAAATAAGGCTTGAATACTCTATTCATAAGGTCCATGAATGCTGTAGGTGCATTAGTTATATCGAACGACATGACCCGAAACTCATAATGACCGTAACGGGTCCTGAATGTTGTATTTGGAATATCACATTCCCTTACTTTCAACTGATGGTAGCCTGATCTGAGGTCTATCTTAGGAGAAACACCCTGAAGTTGATCGAAGAGATCATCAATTCTCAAAAGAGGATACTTATTCTTGGTGCTAACCTTGTTTAACTAACGGTAATCTATACACATCTTAAGGGAACCATCTTTTTTTCTCACAAACAGGATCGGAACGCCTCAAGGTGAGACACTTGTTCGAATAAAACCTTCTTTCAACTACTCCTTTAACTTTTTCAACTCTGCTGGTGCCATTCTATATGGCAGAATAGATATAGGACGAGTATCAGTAAGAATATCTATACTAAAGTCTATTCCTCTCTCAGGTGGGACTCTAGGAAGATCATCTGAAAAAACTTCTGGAAACTCTTTTACTACTAGAATTGACTAAATAGGAGGTATCTCAACACTAGAGTCATTAATTCGGACTAAGTGATAGACACAACCCTTGGAAACTAACTTTCTCACCTTAAGGTATTAAATAAAATGACCCTTAGGCACCGCTGAACTGCTACTCCACTCTATAATTGGCTCATTAGGAAACTGGAACTTGACAACTCGAGTTCTACAATCAATTAAGGCATAACAGGCATGAAGCCAATCCATACCAAGAATAACATCAAAATCAACCATGTCTAACTCAACTAAATTAGCCATGGTGCTCTTATGATTGCTGGAAATGGTATAATCACGATAGACTCACTCGACTAGAATAGACTCCACAACAAGTGTAGAAACACAAAAGGGCTAACAAAGTTTCTCAGGAAGAATATCAAAACTCATTACAACATAATGAGTCACAATAGATAAACTTGCTCCTGGATCTAGCAAAACATAAACATCAAGAGTAAAAACTTTGATCATACTAGTGATAACATCTGGAGAATTCTCTTGCTCTTGGCGGTTAGTGATAACATATAGGCGGTTTGTTCCTATGCCAGTACCTGAAGTAGCTCCTTTAGGTGCATCCCTGTCTGGTGGAGCAATTGAAGAAGACTGGGCTCTATTGCCCCTATTTCCATTTCCCTGCCTATTCTTCGCACACTCTTTCATGAAGTGACCCTCTTGACCACACTTGAAACATCTTGTAGAGCTATCGCGAAAAGCACCTAGGTGGTTCCTCCTACACTTAGCACATACAGGAGCTCAATTGCCTCATTGTACCACACTACCCTTAGACTGGGCAGGTTTATCTCTGAAACCCTGAGAATTCTGACTATTGTACTAACCTTTGTTTCTTGGTGCAGGTGATGGAGCAGGTCCCTTTTGTTTTTGATGGAAAGATGATCTGTTGGCATTACTTTTCTGCTGCCCGAACTCATTATCTATCTTAGATCTCTTACTTCTGAATTCTTCTCTATCCCTCAGCTTCTCTTCCTCAACCTGCTACATATAAACCATAAGTCTCGCTATGTCCATACCCCCTACCAACATAGCTGCCTTGCCCTCCTTACTTGACATACGAGACAACCCAACAACAAATAGACTCATCATGCTCCTCATATCTACAACCATCTCCGGAGCATATCGGGAAAGTTGGGTGAACCTCAACCTGTACTCACGAACACTTAGCGAATCCTACTTAAGGGTAAGAAACTCCCGTATTTTGGCTTCTCTGAGTTCACGGGGAAAGAAACTCCCCAAGAAAGCCTCCTCAAACATAGCCCAACTCAAAATCGATGCCTCATCAACTCTACCCTTCTTCCACTGGTCAAACCAAGTCCTAGCAACATTTCTTAGTTTATATGTAGCTAGTTCCACTTATTCAACATCGACAACGTGCATAACCAACACCTTCTGTAGTTAATCAAGAAAATTTTTTGGATCCTCAGTAATGCTTGAACCTGTGAAGCTTGGAGGATTCATCCTTAGAAACTCCCAGATCCTAGAAGTATAAGCCACTTCCTAACGATTCTCTCTCTGCTGCCCAGCTTGGTTGTTCACAACTTGGCTCAACATTCGGATTGCTTCCTGAAATTCAGCATTGGTGACCTCTGCTTGGGGTTGCACTTCAGGTGCATTAGGTACCCCTTGCTCCTCAACATTTCTTCTAGCAGGACGACCTCGGATAGCTCTTCATGGAGGCATGATCAAATGAAAGGCACGCACAAGCATGAGTTAGAAAGAGACTTTATAGATATGAACTTTATCGCACGAAGTGAGTATCAAAGAAGTGAAGGAATTTCCTAAATGTTGCAACCTCCTAATTATAGATGTGGTGCGTTTCACATCGATAACTAGAACTCTACAGACACGACTTCATAGACTCCTTAGGACTTTTGAACTCTGTGGTCTAATACTAAGTTTGTCATGCCCTGAGTCTATACCCTGGGAGGGACTGGCACTCGAGAACCATTACTGGCCCCAAACAAACTCTTGGCCTGACTTAACATTTAGCGGAAGACTTAATTGACAAGAAGCAGTCTCAAAAGATAACTCATGCAATAACTTAAAGGAATATTCAACTTAGCCAAAATGGCAACTTAAGTCTTAACATAGTATAATGATAATGGAAAGACTAAAGAACTATAACTATTCGTGTATGAAGCCTCTAAAAACAATGAGGGATGTTGGGACAAGACCCCCGATCATCCTAACAACTGACTAACAAAGAAATAAAAGGAGATCCTCCAGAAAGCAAGGAGGCTCACCAACTGACTCTAAGATGCTCACTAGATCAACGAGGCGCTGGATGATGATTCTGATTACATGTATCAGCATCATGAAAAGATGCAGGCCAAATGACATTAGTACATTGAGTGTACGAGCATGCGAGGGGAAAACTAAACATGACATAAGCTCGAAATGAATTTGAAAAGAACACTTACCTTATCTTTACTCAACTCATGGATACTCAACTCAAATGCAAAATAAAACAACAATAAATGTGCAATTGATATAAAATATTTAAAGCGAAGTAAAAACTCAATTTAGTCATATAATAAAGTAATATAATTTTGTGGGAGTTTCTCTAACTGACAACCATCACTATGAGCTAATGTGATGATACAACGTCTCGCCCACGCTGCCAGAATTGTCCTATAACTTACTGTGATATAAAACACCTCAACTAAGTGGATCCACTAGTCTATGCTAAAAAGTACTAAGGAATAATCTAAAAAGTATGACCCTTTTTACCCACAATGGCTACATGGTTTATAGAGACTTAAGTTATTGTGAACTCTTCCTCATATCGGTGCTCAATACTACTCCCAAAATATACTAAGTTATATGTTTAAAAATAAAGGTCTTTCTGTGGTTTGAGATAATTTCTCAAAACTAGCACAAAGGCTCTCTTGAAATCGGTGTTTCCTCTCTTATTTAAATGTAAAAACATTTACTCTTTGGAATACTTAGTTCCCATATACTCTTTTTGAATAAATGAACTTTATTTGTTACTCTTACTTAACTCAAAACTCAAGTCTTAAAACAAAGTTAAAACGTTTGCAAAATACTTTTGAAATGACTCTAAGAACTCTCTAGATTTGGCTCTTAACTTTTCTTGAATTTGAATTTATGGATTCAAGGATTGTGATTTGTGATAGAAAGGATCTCATGATGTTTAGAGTGTTTTTAGATACCTAAACATGAGAAACGATCAAGAAATCACTGTTTGGAAGCAAGTCTGCGACGCGGAGATGCATTTTATTATTTGGTCGTGAAATAAATTTTGAGGCAGAATGGTCCGTGACCGCTCTGCTCTGCAAAGAAGAATTTTTCCATCCTAAGGAAAAGGTCCACGACGTGGACCTAGTACCTAGATTCGCCCGACTTTTTTCTTCTTTATTTTCCAGCCCCAATTTGCCTAAATTCGGTTCTTTTTCCCAAATCCTCTTTAGATTCAGATACCCTATAAATTTACAGAAGAACCTAACTCAAAAAAACTCTATAATTCGACGCAATAATCTCAAAAACTCCTCAATTCAGCCCAATTCAAGAACGAAAGCAAATTCAAGAACACATATCAAGAACATCAAACTTTCAACCCTTTTTAGGACGAATTCTTGCAGAAATAAACATGTTTGACTCGTGGGTGAACAAACCCAACACTATGAATGTCTCACATACCTCATAGGGATCACCCCTTAACGAAATCCACAAGCAATTCTTCAAGAACTAGGGGATTCCTTGCTTTTTCTTCTGTTTTCTCCTTTTCTTTTCTCTTCTCTCAAAACCCTAACTTAGTTTCAATAGCGTAAACTGAATCCCATCAGTTGAGCCCTATCTTAATTACCAAAAATGAATTTGATTAATTGGGTAGTGACAAAACCATAATACCCTTCTAAAATCCGGTTTTGACTTTCCTTATCTAGACAGCCCAACTTCAAATGGGCATATCTCCCTCATACAAACTCAAAATTGAGAAAACTCAGTGGTGTTGGAAAGATTATTCAAATATATTTCCTACGGTATCTTGTATCACACATAACTCATCTTGAGATAAGAGTTCTGGTCGTTTGAAGTTGACCAAAAACTCATCCTTAGCTTAATTTGTCAAACTTTCCAAATTTGATTATTTCCAAAAATGGTTTCTTCCAAATTCTAGTTCTTTCAAATAGCGAGATTTTACAGATACAATATAAATATATCGATTTTGTTGAGAGATTCAAGAATTTAGATAAGCGAGATGAGTTATGAAAGTTACAAAAGTGATGGAATTGTTATTGGACAATCGATTTCATTTATGAATCTTAAAGTTGCCATTTCAGTTGAGTTGGAGATCGATGAGATTAGGTAAAACTTGGAAATTAGATACATCGTAGAAGGTAATAACTCATCTCCATTGAAAATTAAGAACGACATGGACGTAAAATTGTATTAAAGATGAAAAAAATGAGCCTGAATTTGCAATATATAAGTCAGGGATACATTGCAAATTTTGATGTATCAAACATCTGATAATGTATCATAGTACTACATTTCTTGGTAGTATCCAGAATTTTTCATCTGTGGGTTAGAGTTTTGAAACATCCTCCATTTCTTGTTGATTCTTGATAGTATCATCAATATGTATTTGTAGTTTTAGAACAAACAATTGTAGCAAATATATTAATGAGTACAGTTAAATTAGTAACTTGCAGTTTATCTTATGTGTGTATGTGATACATTCTAGTAAATTTTGTGTATCTGATACACACTGAATAATAGATGTTTTAAATGATACACCAATGAACATTATTTCTGTATCAATAATTTCACATAATTACAACAACTCCACACATGATACAAAAATTGCCCAACCCTTAAACACAATACAAAGAAAGGAGTAAATTTAACTTAGTAACTTGCCATTTATCTTATGTTTGTATTTGATACATTTTAGCAAACTTTTGTATCTAATGCATACTGAAAAAATACATGTTTTGACTGATACACTATTGAACATCATTTTTGTATCAATAATTTCAGAAATTTTGACCCCCCCTTTTCAGTGGTTTTAACAACATCTGCTTTCCAGGTTGAAGAAGAAAAAAATTGAAAACAAATGATGAACTCGATCTCCAGTAGCAGCACAAGTTTAGCAATCACATTCTGATCTGAACTGATGTCGATAGCATGAACCCAATCTCCGGTAGTAGCATAGATTTGGTTGTTGCATTTCGATATGAACTGGCGTCGGTAGCAATTGACACAATACTGTAATTGCTCAAAAGAGGGGATATGATCAGTTAAAGTTTTGAGAGAAATTGTTTTGACAGGAAAGAGACTGATTTCAAATTTCAAACTAATGGGGCAATTAACTGAAAAGATCATGGAAATAAAAATTAGGAGAGATTTGTATTAGGGTTTTTCCCACCAATAGTTTCAGGTCAAAACCCTTCAATAATAATTACCCAAGAATCTAAGTTCTACGGATCAAAAAACAGATTAGGGGAGTAAAAACCTTACCTTTAGCGCTAGAAGAGGTGGAAAATTGTCAAGAACTTGCCCTACGTCATCTCTTAGCTCTCAAGAACAAGAGTTGCAGAAAAACAACATTTTTGGGGGGTTTTACCCGATTTAAGTCACGACTGGCCCGCTACAGTGGCCTGCACAGAGACAAAAGGTTGGAATTTAAGTTTCAAGCTCCCATTTTGCAACACACCTTCAACCCTTGGCGTTCAAAAACTACCCTTTCACGCCAAGATCAGTTTTGAGAGTTCTACTCGCCCAAATTCGATTCTGTAAAGCCGTACAAGCTCCTTAACATCTTGGCTATTCACTCATGTGCTCAAATTCATAATTAAATCTCCCATTCATTACCAGATTCCCCTAGACCTTACCTGACTCAGATTTCGTCCAAATCTAGACTAGGCTAGAAATTTCCAAGTCACTATTCAAAAGGTTTCTGGCCCAAATTCTTTCCCCCATTGGATTTTCCATAACAACGGGAACAGATCATTACAAGTAACTTTTTAGTGTTTTCCAAATTGACAATGAATTTTATGATTTTCATAATTCATATTCGAGAACAAGTAAATTATATTCATAGTCAAACGACCACTAGTATGATTTGTTTTCAATAATCAAATTATCACTTATTAATTGTTTTATTTTTTGTATTGCATGTGCAGCCTTAACATTGTTCCTTGGAATGACATTTCCATTTTTGGTGGACTACTTAGTTTCTTTGGAGGATTTGCATTTGCTCCTACTACCTACTTTGTAAGCCAAATATCTTGTGTTTTTTTTACACCTCATATAACTAAAATAGTATTGGTGACGGATTACAAAATCAAATCTTTCAAAAATCTTATTATTTAATCTGATTATCGATTTTGTATACTACACATCGATAACTTTTAAATCAAATTGATAATGTCCACATTCAAATTGAACTGGCCAATAAACACTCCTGATTTTTC